>CM046882.1:456933396-458133396 GCA_025667525.1 Glebionis coronaria
GACTTCAATAGAAAATCATGGTTCGGGCCCGGTTCATTGTGCGGCTTCGTTTCCCGTGTTCGTTTTTGATTGATTCTTGTGATCTTTTTGTCTTTCTCTTGATATCCGTACCTAAAATACACATTGAGCAAACACAAGCATATATATGGCACTTTTTATGATATTTTGACCGTTTAAGCTCGTTTTGATGATGAGACTATGTATAATTGCCGTCTCATCACTCCCCCATACTAAACCATTGCCGTGCCCTCACGCAATGCTAGAATAAAGTATCGTAGCATCTCCAAAATTCATTTTTATTCACTTTATTGAATGATAAACTAGCTATTCTACTACTTGCGTTTTAGACATAATGTATGATTTTCATCGCAAAATGGGATGTTTAGATTCATAGAATAAGAACACGTGAATGCTTCGTTAGAAATAATTTCATCGTCCTCGATTTTCACCCCAATTCCATGCCAAGCGTGCAACGAGATCATTGTCATTATAAGTTAGTAATGCTAACACTACTCATATGCCCTAATCACGTACTTATCCTCCCATTATTCCTAAGTTGTATCTCTTATATTTTATATTGTCTTGAATGTTTCACGAGGATACATTGTTTGACTTATGCGATAATAGAGATTTAGGTCTAAAAATAGAGTCCTAACAGTGTAACCAAGACCATCAAATCAATAACCCCTCCTAATAGACAACGATGTTAAAAAATTAAGTCAACAAAAAGGATCGATAAACACGGTTTTATAACGGTTTTGAACATGAGACTTATTACCAAGACTTTTATACGCCCCCTAACGGAAGGGCCTTATTATCTTTGGTTTACCTCTATCTTTAATTCAACTTCGCCATGAAGCTTTTATTATGACTTCGGTCTTGCCTTGCCTTTTATTATCCGCTCATCGGTGGTTTTATTAGCCAAAGACGTACATCCTCACGCTAAGGCGAATTTTGGATCTTTAAAGCTTCGAAGATTAAGGCTTGATTCACTTTCAATTTTGCATAGATTTTTCGGCCTTGTGGGGCTTCAAATTGTTTGCTTGATTTAGGTGAGCACTTGAAATCTTATTATTGGGTGAAGCTTTTGATTATTCGGGTGCCAATACTTCAAAACCGTGACGCTGACGATACCTTAATGTCTTCCCAATTTAATTACACGGAAGCTACTAGAAAAGACTAGAAACCCAACAATCCTAACTAAACCGCTAAGTCAATATTTATTAAGCAAAAAATATTTACAAGCAAAGGGAGAATAAGCAAATAACGAGGACACATGAGTTTTTGAAAGAATACGAGTACTCTACGTTTAGCATAGTAACTTATAATTAACCCCATCATTTATCGTCCTCATTTAAGAGACTTAGCCTAATGTGTAGTTAAGGAACCAAAGCTAAGTGCTCAACACGCACGGTCGAGTCAAAAATTACTCTTATTCTCGCCATCGGAAAACCTACATTCGTGTCTTCAAACACTTATAAAACATGAGAAAAATTTTAAAATTTGGCCATTTTTGCCTTATTTTGCAACAAAATGATAAACAAAAAGATAAACTTTGGAAAGCGTGAAGGTTTGGCAAGGCAAGTATCTATTCACCCCCCCAATACTAAAGTTAAACATTGTCCTCAATGTTTCGAGTCTAGGGGTGCAAACACCCCCATACTAGAGACGTAGTCGGATGCCTAATCTAGTATGGAAAGGGTGTAACCATTAAATCAATAGCCGTTTATGAAGTGTGCTATAAACCTAAGGTTAGAACATCAAAGGATATATCATTTGGATATTGAGAAAGTCTTCAAAGCAATCGATCGAGTGCTCCCATAAAACGAACACGAGAGGCTCCAATCGTGAAGATCATGATCTAAAAACCACAATTCACAAACAACCACGGAACAAAGGTTGGAAGGGCACAAATCCCCTCACATTAAACTTATTAGAAAGCAATAATATGTACATGGATAAGCATGGGTTTCTCCCACGAGGCACCTTGTTTTTGATAACCGAGTCAAAAGCTCGACTCGAATCCCCATAAATGTGATCATTTAGGGATTATCTTGGTTCGGTCATTTTTTGGTGGGACTTACATGTAATCAAGGCCCAAAAGCAACCGTGAATAAAGGCAAAGCCTTTATACCGGGATCGAAGATCGTATCCTCACATTTTGTTGAAAATAAAACACGCAAAGCCGGAGGATACGTCTTGTAAGGAAGAAAACTCCTTACGACGTAGGTAAACTCATCATATCCGAGGGGATGGGTAGGGATACTTTGAAACGAAGGTAAAATTGAAAGAGAATTGCTCAAAATAGGAGTTTCAAAATTTCCCCCCGGATCGAAGGCAAAAGCCTCATTAAAATCCTCACTCTCATCGAGAGGCGGTCCATCGGCGAACTCCTCGAGAATGGAAACATTATGAGTAGAAAGAGATGTCTCATCCGCATGAGATGTCGGGAGGGTGACTAGCAAATCCGGCTCATCGAGTTTAGAATCCTTAGAATCCTCACTCTCGATGTCCTCGAATGTCTCATCAAAGAGAGGATTTACGTCACCAAAAATGAACGCGTCATCAAATTCGAATAAAGGGTTCGAAAAGATTTTAAAATCGGTATTTTGAACGTCCTCGTCGATTAGTGACTCGTCATCGCTAGCGGAAAAATCATCGTCATTGAAAAGAGGGTTCGAAAAAGTCGTTGATTCTCTCCCCGAAGTGTCAATGGGAGAGACATCATCACAAGAAATCGATTCACACTCACTATTGTGATTGGTCTCGTTAGAATCTTCGTGGAAAAAATTCATCGAGAGCAAAATCACTTACCTCATCTTCGAAGAAAACCGTAGGCTCACTTTGGATTGGAATAGGGATCTCGACACTAAACCTAGTGCTAAGACTCGTCTCCCCCATACTTAGAGAGGCATCGGTTTCCGTAGTGGGTATAGGAGTAAAAGGCTCTTCATATGAAGATTTTGCCTTAGTGGTTTCGACATCGGCGTCAAAAAACATATCAATGTGAGCAAGGCCATCAGCGAACTTCTCACATGATAAATCCATAATCTCACACGGTGCGGGATTATGAATAAAAGGCTCGTCACGAGACGTTGTAGCCTTGATGGTTTCAAATTGGTCCTTCAGAGGGATCAAATGCGGGTTCTCAAAAGACGTAGAAATAGTAGTAACGCGTCCCTCTGGAATTAAATTTTGATACTCTTCAAAAATCGAGGGGTCAATGATTCTCCTTAAAACCTTATCAATTTCTTCTTTTTCAAAATCACTTAACGGACTATCTTCGTCAAAATCTTGTGTATTTTGATTTCGAAAATCATTGATAATTTTAACTTCATTAGAAAAATTAGGTTCCAAAGGTTTAACATTCATCGTTCCAACACGTGCTACGAGTTTTTCTTGTTGTTTATTTTCGAAAACATTTTCAAAAACCTCGTTCGTTGACACCCTCGTTTCCTCAACTTCGATGCTCTTTTCAACCTCTTCAACAATTGGGTTATTATTTCTTTCCATAATTAGTTGAAAGAGCATATCAATTCGTTCATTCAAACGATTAGACCTTTCGTCGACACGACTAGAACCTAGATCATCATCGAAAATATGTTGTGGAGATGGTTGGTCAAAGTCAGAATTGTAACATGGATCGGGCTCATGGGAATTTGGAGGATCGAGATTGTATGGTGGGGCCTCAAAATTATCAAAACCGGAATTATCGTATGAATTGGGCTCATCATAATCCATTGGTTGGCAAGAAAAAGTATCGTGAGGCCCCCCACAATTGTCGCAACATGGATTTTGAGAAAAATCTGGTTCGTCGTAAGGATAACCACCCCCATTGTCGTAATTGTAACCCATGTCGTGTGATTCGTCAAAACCAGAAAATTGATTGTCGAAATACGTATCTTGGTTCATCGGCTGACAATCGTACCCATAGTGAGGTTCATCTCCACAATACTCACATGACGGTGAGTATTGCGAAGATTGGTCAACGAAATTCGGATTCGACTCGTGATTGTGACGATTTGGGTATTGAATTGGACACTCATAGTGCCAATGGGAAGGGCTTCCACAATATAGGCAATGGAGGTGACGTTCTTCATTAGAAGTATACAAACAATTGGTCGGATTACATGACGGACAAGATCTAAAATCTACATAGTCGATATGATCTCCGCACCTTTCGCATACACACCATGGACAAGTCACGGAACCATACTTTCGTCTCCCACAACCTAGGCAATGAAAATCCATGAAGAATTAAAATTTAGAGGGGTTGAGAAAAAGAATTATAAAAATAGAGGGAAAATCGAAGAATCTTTTTGTGTTTTTGGTTTTTTTAATTTTTTTTGGAATTTTGGTGTATTACGTAGAAATTAATCTACAAAATTATCCACTAATCAAAGGTCTCGATTAATGAATCCAAGAGGAGTGAAGGCAATTATGTGAAGTAAAAACCCTCGTCGACTTTGAAACGTTGGCGGAACGCCAAAGCGTTTCGAGGTTCAATAATTAAAACTCACAAATAGATTAATAATACTTGAGTTGGCAAACCCCTAATTAATCGTCACTTTCAAAATACGCACAAGCGAGCGGAGAAAACGAGGCGGCGCGAAGCACTTAAGAGCCTTTTTTCCTTAGGTCGTGAAATACAACCGCCTTATACCCACCTTATAGTTTGTATTTATCGAGAGTAAACCAATTAAGAGTATTTATCTATTTTGCCTTTGATTTCGTTTGAATTCGATACAACAATAGTGACCGGAACGCTCAACTATTGAGGTGCGATTTCTCGCGTATTTGGATAATTATTGTGTGTTAATTGTTCTACGTAAATACAATATATTATGCACAATAAAAACGAGAAAACGATTTTGTGTTAATAGAGTTCTATTTAACACTATTTATTTGTATGGCTAATAGTATAGAAAAATAAAAAGAAGTATTTACGATTAAACGTAAACACTCAAATAAACACGATAGATAAGTATGGCTAAACACACCTCCCCGGCAGCGGCGCCATTTTGGTGTTGCGGTTTTTAGTTGTTTACTAACTTTTAGGAAAAAGAAAGCAAAAACCAAAGTTGTGGTAAGTATAAGTATCCACGTTTAGAAAAACGTCAATACCGACAATCGAGTTCGTTCTCGAGGAGGTATGGTGTTTAGCCAACAATATTATACGTTATTTATTTAAGTGATTACGCTTTTGGAAAGACGATAAGAAAAGAAAGCGAAGACGAATTACGCTAAAAACGGTCGGAAACGCGTATACGTACGAACGTAAAACGCGACGAAAAATTCGACTAAATTAAAATTTGAAAACTTAACTAAAAAAACTTATTAAACTTAAAAAGAAAAGTAAAAACTAATGTCAAAACATAAATGGACTAAAAATTTCGTTTAACGAAAACACGAAATAAATAACGAAAGTAAAAACGCGACATTTAAAGAAAATTATCAAATTTAAACTCTAAAAAAGCAAATTTATTTCTTTTACGTCCTAAATGACAAAATAAAGTTTTGAAAAAAAGAATACATTTTTTTGACTTTTAAATAATTTTTTTATGAATTAATTAAGATTAGAACTAATTAAATGATTTAAAAATATAAAACTAATTTATAAAAAACCCAAAAAATCATGAAAAGTACCTAAGTTAATGAAAAATCTAGGAAAAATAAGCTGGATTAAGCATCTTATTTAATAAGCTTGAGAAGCTAAGAATAAGCTACAACTATTATAAAAAAGAAATTAAAAAGAAAAAAATAGAAAAGGGTATAAAACAAGGATAAAAGGAATGGTAAACAAAAAGGTTAAGAAGAGCAGATGGCTATGGGAATGTATGCTGCGTCTGTTTGTAGTCTATGGTCAGGGGTTCAATTCCCACCTTCTCCACTTTTCATCTTTTTATAAATTATATGCTGAATAATACGAAACCAAAAGGTGTATAAAAGAAATGCAGAAGGAAGTAGTAACATAAAGTAACATTAGATCAGATGGTGAGGGCGTGAAGTGCTGCGCCTATTTGCTTCATGAGGTCAGGTGTTCGAAACCTGTTGTTGTGCAACCCTTTTTCTTTTAGACGTTTTTTTCCTCTCCTTTCTCCTTCCTCCCAAATCTTTATACCACACTATTTACTGTCACAAATCTGTGGCTAATCTGTTTCCTTCTCCCTCCCATCCTTTACTATGTTGAATTTTTCTCACAGAGGGCTGTGCTCATTCCTTTTTTTTTGTTTTCTTTAGTACTTAGGCACACAAAAAGCACAAATAAATAAGGCACAAGTAAGCTCAATAAGCCACGTTATCAAGCAAATAAGCCCATAACAATGAGATTAAGCAAAAAGTGGGCTTATTCAATAAGCAGACAACAACACTTTAACATAGCATAACAAACTGTAAAAGCTTTAAACAGTAGTGAGAAAATAACACAACACAAAGATTTTTCTTATCTAAATGACAGTTACTAGTCTCCTAGTGAGCGCAAACCACCAAAATGACAATTTAATGAAATGCAAACCTAAAATATGAACAAGGACAGATTCCTCTACACCAACAACAATCCTAAAACAGCCTAACTGTTACAAAGATATCAAACCTACTTCAATATCTAACATCTACAAACCCCATCCGTAGGTAGGAACTATGAGCATTTTTGAACCAAAAGAGCCACTAACCTAAAGTACCTTATGCAAATAAGCTACGTGACACAAGGTAAGCACCTATCAAATTCTAAGATTCAGCAACAACAAGCCCTAAACAAATGAATAGACAGGAGGTGCGCTCATGTTCAGAGAATGATCAATAATGACCAACTCAATGATCAACTCATAAGCCTAAGGGATTTCTAGCAAAAAGAATTATTAGAGAACTTTAGTTATCTAACAAGTATGGAAATAAAACATATAAATCAACAAATTAAAAACTTAACACAGAAAATCAAACCTACTGATGTGAACCAACAGAAAATAGAGAACACTAGATGTTTTTGATTTTTAAGGCTTTATAATGAAACACAACCTTAAACTAACTACACTAAACCTCAGAAACAAGATGCAATTAACACCTAAACCTAAATCCTTAATTGCAGCTCCTAAAGACTCAAATTAAGTCCACTATGGCTATTGATGCGTTTTGCGGCCAAAAATGGCCAAGTTGAATGCAAATTCTGTTGACTAAAGTGATCGACCTAGGAGTACTACATGATACCAAATATATCATCAGAAAGCAAACAAGAATCAAATAACAATAACAACAATGAACAATAGAAACTACGAAGAACCACTCTTTAAACAAATCATGTCAAGTAGACAGATTTTTATGTGAGCTTGGAAAACAAAGTTCTTAAACTAAAACCCGAAATCTTTTGGCAAAAACTGAATATCCTACGCCTAATGAGTAAGTGCAGAGCTAGGCAAACTTTGTAGGTCAACTATTACTCACAAACCAAACCGTCCCAAACACCCTAGATTAGACTTGGATATGACAAATTTTTGCAAGCACTTTACTTTTTAAACTCCCAAAACCACAAGATAATGACTGGCATGATAAAAGATAATTCAATTAACATGTTAAGAACCACATAATGCATTCTCAAACTACAAGAACATATAATCAACTTTCATGGCAGTAACTGTAGTGAAAGTGAAAGGAGAGATAATAACTTACCTCAAAGGCACAACTTCCCTGCCTTTTGATTTGAGCTTAAGTGTTGAGCAACAACACTAGCTTCCACCCTGTTATAAGCCACAAGTAACAAACAAATGTCCAAAACTTAAGTCTTTGGATAGTTAGGGTGATATAAGAGCACAAGACTGATTTTCTTCTTTCTTTTTCTTGAAAAACTTTTTCTTTCACAAACTTCTTGAAACAAAAACTTCTGATAAAAAACTTTTCCAAAATCAATACCTAAAAACAGAAAAATGATTCACTGAAAAACCTTTGAAACCACCAAATTTTGAAACCTTGAACTAAGCTTTCACCAAACTGATTGTGGAACTCAGATTTCCCTCAAGATAAGCACCAACTTTTAAAATACATAAAAAGGAATTATATTTCAACACAAAAATACCAACTTTTATTATTTTCAAAAAGGAATTACAATACTTGGGAAAATCTGGAACAAAAAAAACTAATGAAACCTATTCGTCCTTATATAGTGGACTACAGGAGGTTCTAGAATCAAAAGAACAAATCGTAAACCCTATAAGCCGTGATTCCTCTTTTGCCCTTGAATTTGAATAATTTATCCTTGGTCAAATCTCAATCCGTGACTCTGCTGTATCATGTTGGTTTGCCAGGTTGTCCAAAGCAATCTTGGTCGTTGGTGAATCTTTGGAGAGCAAGTAATTGCTAACAGCCGTTGATCTACTGTTGGTTTTTGTTTTCTTGTTCATGTTTGTAGCAGGGTGGGGAGAAAGGGACGGGGGTTTTGGACTGGATATGGGTTAGGATATAGGTTTGTTTTGTACGGTTTTGGCCCCTCATTTTATAAAAAATGTGTATAACAAGTCTTGGCAGAATTCTATCACTTTCCCTTTGCTACAACTTTGGGCTACTTGTCAAATATGGCACAACAAGTTTGAAACTTGTACCAAGGGCTTGTTTTGTAAACTTTGAGATTTTCAAGGACCATTTTTGCCAAATCTTCATACATCAAGGACCATACTTGCATAGAATGACTATTCAAGGACTATTCTTGACAATTCTTCAAAGATGAGGGACCAAACTTGACAAATCTTCAAACTTCAAGGACTTCAATAGAAAATCATGATTCGGGCCCGGTTCATTATGCGGCTTCGTTTCCCGTGTTCGTTTTTGATTGATTCTTATGATCTTTTTGTCTTTCTCTTGATATCCGTACCTAAAATACACATTGAGCAAACACAAGCATATATATGGCACTTTTTATGATATTTTGACCGTTTAAGCTTGTTTTTGATGATGAGACTATGTATAATTGCCGTCTCATCAACTCATTTGGGCTGTCACTAAGCATGCCACCCTTAACAAACAAGGTAGCGTTGGCTTTCTTCCATTGGTCCAAATCAGTCAACTTCTGCTTGTATTCCTCTACTAGGTTAAGAACTCTTGGTGGAGGAATAAATTCCTCTTCTTGCAGTTCTGGTATACCAGTCCAAGACAAGTCCTTTCTAGGAACACCATAAAAGTTCTCAGCAGGTGGTGGAACACCAACATACTCTTTCATTCCAATCCCAGTCATATCCCTAGAATCCCTTTGTTCACTGACACATTTTTCTAGGTCTTGTGAAGCTTTATCAAATCTCTGAATTTTAAGATCTACATTATCTTTGTTTTTGATAGCCTCATCTAACTTAGCCTGTAAAGCACTATTGGCTCTTTCCATGATGTTTCTAACCTCAACACTAGCATTTAAATCATGAGTTAAAATATTGATTTGATCTTTTAGGTCAAACTCCATTTTCTTATACTCAGCTACAGTCTTTTCAGTTTGAGTAAGAGCAAGTTGATAGTTAGATAACTTGCATCTTTCATTAACCACATCTGTTGTCAATTTTAAAACTTCTTTGTTAAGTTTTTTAGTGTTTAGACGACAACCCTTACTACAAAATGCATCATCATATACCTTATTGTCTGATGAAGATGAAGAGTGTGCCATGAGAGCATAGTGAACATGCTCTTCTTCTTCCTTTTCGGCAACCAAAGCTTTGTTCTCTTCCTCATCCTTGGCCAAATAGCTCCAATCCCAGCCAATACCATCAATATCTTGCATGGAAACCATAACTTTGGAATCCTAAGCCTTGATGATTTGGCTTGAGGGTTTTCCAACATCAGATCTTCTTGGAGATCTGCATTCTCTCATAAAGTGTCCCATTCGATGACAATTATAACACTCAACCTTGGATTTATCAAATCCAGCAGTGTCCTTAGCATTAAAAGTCATCTTCTTCTTGAATCTTCGATTCCATCTGTTTGCTCTTATACTTGCAAGAGCCATATTCCACTTTATGTCCATCTACTCCAAATGCTCATCACTAATTTGCTCAAGGTCCTCATATGTAATCACTGAACCATTGGGCAATGAAGCAATGTATGCACAAACAGTATCTAGATCAATACCAGCAGGCTTGACTCTTGGAGAGTCAGCATTGTATGTGTCAGCGTCTGAATGTGAGGCGTTGACACAAGTTGATCCAATAACGGGGTACATGTATGACTCCTTTTGATCATATTGACCTTCACTATGTGAGAAAAAGGCCATATTTCCATTGGTAGACTTGCTTCCTTGATCCAAAAGAGTTTCATTCTCTACCAGCCTCAGTTTATTGTAAACATCATCAAAAGTAGAACTTTTGTGAGTATTATTAGCAATTATAGACCTTGCTTCAATCTTCCATGCATCACCAATACTTTTAAGAAAAGTGGTGATGATATTAACATTACCAAGCACTGTTCCCATAAAGGACAGCTTGCTTGTGATGTCAAGAAGTCTGCTTCTCACTCCACTTAGCTTTTCATTGGGTTGAGCTTTAAAAACAGCATACTCATGCAAGAGTTTCTTATTTTTCTCTTGTACAGTATCAGCATTACCACCATAAGCAACTTAAAGGGCTGCCCAAAGATCTTTTTCAGACTCATAGCTTCTATATTTGTGCTGATTGGCATGTCCCAAAGAGAGTTTGAGAATGCTTAGGGTTTTTATGTCATTCCTTTTCTTTGCTATGTCCTCAGCTGAGACAGCTCTACCATCTTCAGGTTTTTCTTTTCGATCCTCTTCAGTAGAGCCTTGAACATTTGTTCTTTGTAAGATGGTAGCTGCAATCTTTTGAGATTTATTGAATGTGTTTCCATATTCAATAATTTCCCATAGGGTGTAGTCATGGATTTGAAGATACTGTTCAAAGTTAAACTTCCACAGCTCAAAATTGTCTGGGTCTAGCATGGGAATCTTGATGTTGAGGTTCGAGGAGGAGGAGTTTAAATCTGGAGTAGACATGTTGTTTTTAGGGTTTCTTGAAAATTAGGGTTTTTGTGTTCTTTAGATCAAAGTTTCTCAACAGGCTCTGATACCACTTGTTGATCCCAAACTTATATCGATTTAGCTTGTGTAAACGAGATTAAATCAAGTTAAACACGTAGAGAAACTTTGTTGTGTATAAAACAATTTAAGTATTATGCGGCATTAATACTCAAACAAGAACACACAATCAATGTAAAACCAAAATTTCACTTGATTGATAAAACAAACTTGCGTATAATGAAAGTGTAAAACGTATATACAACATAAACCTAAAGGCCTCCTTTTATAGATTAAAGAGCCTTGTACAAGAGTCTACAAATAAGCTATTTTAGGTAAAGATAAACATAATAAATACATTGTCGATCATATCTTTACTAGAAACATAATACGTGTATACTAAGTCCTCTATCAGTGCTTGACTTCATCTTATCAACGCTTGACTTCTTCCTGTCAACGCTTGTCCTGTCAACGCTTGATTTCTTATTATCAACGTCCCGATTTCTCTTGTCAGCGTCCAAGTGTACTGGCTACATTTTATTCCCAACACAAGGAAATATGGAAATGTGTCCTAATGAGATATTTGATGATCTCAAATGGATCTAGACTCGATCGTGCATTTTGGATTTTTGTGATCGGATGCTGGAGAGGAGTGCCACAATTTCAATACGAATTTACTCGGAGTGAATAAATCGATAGATAACGTGTGGATCTCCGTGTGATTAAAACAAATACCTTCTGAGAGATAGCTGAGTTAGCTGGGATGGGTTGTGCATTGCATCATTGGGTCCATGATGTCTTATCTTCAATATCAAGCATCATTAAAAATGATCTCAGTAGCATATGTGTTGACCCGGTTTCTGCCTAAGTTGTAAGGAGGGCTTCTTTCTTTAGACCCTTTATCTTTACAATTCTTTTCATTTTTCAACCCCTTCAATGCTTACCAATACGTCATAACTAGCACCTTGTTGTGATTGTTCCAGTGCTAACTTAAGTACTTGGTCGGCATTCAGCTACGTTCATAAACTTTCTCCATCTTTCCTAAGGACTACTATTTTTAGCTATGGAATGTCCTTGGGAAGATTCCTCCGGTTTTGGAAAAATCATTGGACTTAACCTATCCTACCATCCTTTTGTTACCACAATCTTCATCGTCGTGAAATAAATGGGGTTATGGGTAAGTATATGTCACCATGAAAATCCATTTTTGATGTGCAAATCCATTTTGCCCCCCCTTAAAATATGTCACGATATTCGAAAACATTTCGCACATGTCGGGATGAGCCATCACGTTAAATCAAACCATTTTTGATTAATCATGTCTCATATTAAATCACATTTTCTCCCCCATATTAAAAATATTAACCCAACCGATATTTTTGATATCAATTGATTTAATTAAGTTTTAACAAAGTTTTTGGGAAGAAAAATGCAAGTCCGTTTAATCTTCATGATATCAATTTGTGAGAAATGATACCGACTTGAAAAAATGATCACATATTCACCATTTAAGAATAAATTGACAAGGTTGGACCTGATTGATGAGAACATCATATGATAAGATCACATGGTTCTTGTTGGCAAATGTTGGTCGCCTCATCACGTCTGAAGTCATCTCTTGACACCACATGTACGATTGGTATTTTTGTCTTGACACCAATTTGTGAACTTGGCACTTTCAGCATCGAAGATTCTGAATGCTTGACAATTGCTCCCCCTCAATTGCTGACCCGTGTTCTATTTAAAGAGCTGTAGTCGTCGTTTGAGTAGTTGCATCGTCGAGTATGTAGATACCAATTGCAAATAGCTATGGTTGTAGAGATGATAACTTCATAAAAACAAGATTTCTCTTGTTTTAACAAATAAATGCACTGATGCGTACATATATCCGTGTTAGATTATGTTATATCGTAAACACAATCCCTTACATGGTTATAAAGTAAACCATGCCCGAGAAAATTAATTCGTTGTTGAGCCAAAGCTTTCATAAGAAATACTTGACTTTAATATGAAAAGCGGGCTGCAGTCTGAAATAACTACAAGCCATATAGGCATGGTTTATGAAATATTTACAACTTTTGTACGAACTCTATTTATGGCGTCGTGTCAATATTAATCAACATTTCTAAGGCCGTAAATATTATCGTCCCAAAAGACATGCCTTTAAAAAATAAAGTAAAAATATTTTTGGATTTTTTTGAAGTTTTCAAATTTTTAGGGTTTTTATATGGTTTTATATTTTTGTATTTTGCTTTTGTGGATAAAAAATATGAACAATATATATACAGATGATCACCAAGGATACGGAGAATAGCTTACCACCACTATTCTTTCGCTTCATCTACCAGTTCCTTAAGGGTCTCGGGCGAGAAAGTTCTCAATCCTAGCTTGTCGGCCAAAAATTCAATTCGAGCGCGATCTAAAGCCTTCGTGAAAATATCCGCCAATTGATACTTCAATCGGACAAAGTAAAGCTCGATCACTCCATTTTCCACTTGCTCCTTGATAAAGTGGTAGCGAATGTCAATATGCTTCGACCAGGAGAATTGAACATGGTTGCAGCATAAGGCAATTGCACTTTTGTTGTCACAGTACATCGGAATTTTGTTGAAACCTAGACCATAGTCGGTTAATTGCGATCTCATACAAAGAATTTGAGCACAGCAACCGGACATAGCTATGTATTCTGCCTCCATACTTGAAATTGTAGCGCTCTTCTGCCTTTTCGATGCCAGTAGTTGCAAAGTTCCACTCGTGCTACGCCTTGTATCTTGACAACCCGCGTGATCCGCATTTTCATATGCCATTAGTGCAATCGAAGACTCCTTCGAATACCAAAGTCCCCGATTAATGGTTCCTTTAAGATACCAAAAGATCCGTTTAACAATAGCTATGTATAACTCAGTAGGCGGGGTCGCAAGATTCCATCTTATATTTCTTAAGCGATTCAAGGGCATACTTGGATTGATTGATGAAGATGCCTCTGGGACTCTGAGATATCTGAAGTCCTAAGAAAAATGATACATTGCCCATCATTGACATCTTAAACTTGGAAGACATGAGTGTCTCAAACTCATCCGATAAGGTTTGGGTCGAGGCAGCAAATATAATATCATCAACATATATTTGTACCATAATCATATCTTTACCTCGTTTCTGAATGAACAGCGTGGGATCCACCTTGACTTTAGCGAAGCCTTGCGTAATGAGGAATTGTGACAATAGATCATACCACACGCGTGGAGCTTGCTTCAACCCATAGAGAGCCTTCTTAATCTTGTACACATGATTAGGATATTTAGAGTTCACAAAACCATCCGGTTGTTGAACATAGACCTCTTCCTTGATTTCACCATTGAGAAATGTCGTCTTCACATCCATCTGATAGACGATCATATTCATGTAGGCTGCATAAGCGAGGAATAGTCTAATAGCTGCCAAATGGGAAACAGGTGCAAAGGATTCCATAAAGTCGATGCCCAATAATTGCTTGTATCCACGAGCTACTAGTCGAGCCTTGTTCTTCAATATTCCGCCTAACTCGTCGAGTTTCACCTTGTAAACCCATTTCAAAGTGAGTAACTTCACTTGATCCGGGCACGGGACAAGTTCCCATACATCAAGACGTATAAATTCATTAAGTTCATCTTGCATAGCTTCTACCCAACAAGATTGGGTAAATGCTTGTTGCCACGTCTTAGGTTCAACTTCACTGAGAAAAGCATCAAAATGACAAAACATTGCACTTTCTTGTAACTGACTTCGTGTGGATTCCGGACAATTAGGGTCACCAATAATAGAATATATAGGATGATCCTTTGTCCACTTGCTGTCATGTTCACGAATCCGTGGATTAGAGTAGACCGTAGTAGGAGCTTCCTCTATGGTGGACGACCCGACTTGATTAGGGTCGGGAATTAGTACACCAAAGAATAAAAGTTCACGCATTTGAGCGAATTCCAAATCGTGGTCATCATCATCCTCTTCATCATCGATAGGCATGACATGGGTAGTTGATACATGTGTTGGTTGAGAATTACTCGTTGAAGGTATATCTTGACCAATTGTAGGTGAAGACGTATCTGATTGTGCTTCGGTTGCTGGAGCTACAATTTCGATAACTGAAGCTATTACCTCAGGTTCTGGAGTAACAATACTTGGAGGAGTAAAGAATTCATCAAAGAACGGTTGAATCAGTGTATCCCATTCATTCCTAGAAGGTGGTGTAAATGATGATGAAGAAGGGTTGTTTGGGATAAGACCAGAGATAATGTTACTCAGTCCCATTTCACGAAGTGCGGGTTCAGAGCTGCTTTGCTTAGAAGCCATTGCCGTCAGCTCATCAAAATCAACATTCATAGTTTCTAGGATCTTGCGAGAATTACGATTGTAGATTCGGTATGCTTTCTTTGCGGGAGCATAACCAATGAAAATACCAATATCAGCGTTTGGTTGAAGTTTTCCCAAATTGTCACCATCATTATTTGGATAGCAAAGAGAACCAAATACATGAAGATATGATAAATCCGGTACTTTTCCATGTAGAAGCTCATAAGGTGTTTTACCATGGCGTTTTCGAATTAGTGATCGGTTTTGGGTGTAAACTACTGTAGATACTGCTTCTGCCCATAAAAACAATGGAGCCTTTGCATAAATTAACATCGTTCGAGCAGCTTCCATAAGTGTGCAATTTCGCCTTTCAACGACACCGTTGTGTTGTGGAGTGCGAGAAACGGATGTTTCATGACATATGCCAACTTCTTCATAATAATTACGCAAGATTTGATTCACAAATTCGGTTCCATTATCTGTGCGAATGCGTCGGACAATAGTGTGGAGACGCACTTGAATCATCTTGAGAAATCCGATGATAAATTTAGGTGCCTTATTTTTTGTTGCAAGAAATTTCACCCATGTAAACCCAAAGTAATCATCGACAATGACGAGGATGTACTTTTTACCACTAAGACTTTCAACACGCGTTGGCCCACAAAGATCCATATGCAACAAATAAAGTTTCTCTTGGTTGGTGTAAAACCCGTATGCTTTTACCATGAACAATACACTTGGTAGACGTACGTACAAACTAAAACTTACCTTTTATAGCACGAACACGTGTCACGAATATTAATTTCAGAAACTACGCACGTGTTATTACACGATAAGTATTAAGTACGTGATAGTACACGATAATTATTAACAATAATAATTATAATCACGAACATGAAATCATGAACGTAAAAGTATTAAGTACGTGATAGTACACGATAATTATTAACAATATTAATTATAATCACGAACATGAAATCATGAACGTAAAAATCACAAACATGTAATTACGTACTTATTTACGATAATATGATTAATATCGTTACGTACAAGTATTTATTTATAACACGAACATTTAACCACGAACTAACACAGTTATATTAACAAAGGAACACGTAAATTAGTGAAACGTAAAAAAGGCCCGGTAATCCCTTGTGGGCCCTATGTAGCCGTGGTCAAGAGAAGGAAAAGGGCCCAGCCCATCTGATTATGACTAAATTAGGGAAAAGGAGAAACACAGAAAAACCATAACACATTTATTTTTACAAACAACAAAAACCCTAGCCACCATGTTTCTTTGGCCACCGGATTTTAAGAAGAAAACAAGAAAATGGAATTGGTTGATCTTGATTCGGGTTTAGCTATGTTCGTGTTCATAATTACTACGCGTCACGGTCTCCTAAACTAAATCTTTTAATTTCTTTTATTTGATTTGATAAATTAAATAAGATCCAAGAACACATATGAATTAAGCATTTAAAACAAGTAATTAGACGATGTGAATCGGGTTGGTTTGGTTTTGGACACGAAAACCGAGACCACATAGGGTCTCGGTGGGATTTCTTAACAGCCGCTGTTTGTTTGTTTGTGTCATCCACAAGCCAGCAGCCCACAGGGGGTGCGTTTGGTATAGCAGTGGCAGCAGCAGGGGCTGCGTGTTGCTCAGGCAGTGGGAACCGAGAGTCCTTGACTCTTGGTGGGTACTTTTGACGCAACAGGGGGAACTGGCAACTGCCAATGGCTGCTGCGCAGCTAGCAGCAGCACAGGGGGTGTTTGTTTGTTGGTTAGGATGTTTGGGTGGCAGTTTTAGGATTTTTAAAGGGATGTTTGGTTTATCATTTTGCAAGTCATTTTAATTAATTTAATTAGGATATTAAATTAATCATGCAATATTAATTTTATTTAATCTAATTAATATTGATTCAGTCTCGTCAAGATAGGTTGTGTTATTTAAAACTTAGTTATATAAGAATCATGAAATTAATTCGGTCCGGTTCATGGGGTTCCGGGTCCGGTTGACGTCATGTTTAAAATTATAATACACGGGTTCGGTTCATGATTATTTTTACAAGTTTAATAGTTTTACAAGTATATTTATTTACAAGTTAATTAAATTAATTTAACATGTCATATAATTAATTTAATTAAAACAGGGACTTAGGTTTATTATTAATATTTAATAATACATGATTTTAACCTAAGTAATTATTTATGTAAATTACACTATAGTAATTAATTAATTATTAAAACATGACATATAATTAATTAATTTTCATGACTTAGGTTATATTAATATAAATATTAATACATGTTTTAACCTAAGTATTATATACACTTTAATTTAATTAAATCATGATTATATTTAATTAAATCGTATAATATATAGTTTATTTAATTAACATGTTATAATTAATAAACTATACCATTAATCACATGACTTAATATATTTAATCCGTAAAACTTAAGTTTATCATATTAGCTTAATAATCCAGCTTATTTCTAATTATGGAAACTTTCTATTTCAGGAAACTTACTATTTTTATGAACTTTCTATTTTTAGAAGCTAATCTATTTTAAGCAGTTAATCTATTTTTGGAAACTTTCTATTTTTGGAAACCTGCTATTTTTAGAAAGTTACTTATTATTACACAACAAATATAATAATACAACAAATACAAGTAATACTTAATCAGAATATCCAGAATAAATGATAAACACAACGTAACGTTAAAATCAGTAAAACAAGACATGATATAAAACCAATTACATACTCAGTAATCAGAATACTTATACACGTACACTATTTATGTAGCATTAGTGAGATTGAAGTAGGACTCTCTTCCGTTCGTCTTCTTCGTTCACTGGACATAAGGTACGGATTCTCCGTCCTTTTAGTATGGACATTCTTTCCTTATTAGGATTCCCCGTATGCAGCCAACTGTTTTCACAGTATATGTTTTATATGTTTTGATTTGCTTATGTTTAATTTAAATACCTAAGCCATATACATGCATGACCAGTTTCACCTAGTTATGGAGGTACCATAACCATAACACTAGAGGCACCAGTGTTATGACTTTACCACAGCGGAGTGATAGCTCATGGCGTCCCTTTCAGCTTTTGGCCATATTATTATGTTATCATGTGGGGCGTATGGGTGCATCCTAGGTTACATGTTTTTAACAGATTATTCAGGTGAATGTGGTGTGTGCCTTGCATCCTTCACAAGGAGCTGATCCTTCCTACCCAAGCTTATATTAATTAGAGGCAACCCCTCTAATTGCATGATGAGGTCACCCCTCCCAGTATTCATGCACGTTGATATTTCATGATCTATATTGGCTTAATGGTTAACATGTTAAACAGTTTTTATAAGATAAACATAAGGATTTTTAAACTATAAAACCAGTTTTATGAACATGTTTCAAGTTTTTCAGGACTTATACATGTCCGCTACTATTAGTCTTAGTTATGTTTCATCCATTCATACTATGTCGTATATCCGTGCACTGAGCGTTATGCTCAACCGTTACTTTCCTTTCCATGTCCCAAAACGGCAGGTACCCAAAGACGGACTCGAGCATTTGGAGGAAGTGCATAGGATGGAAGCTGCCATAGACTTCTTCTCCTTTTTGCCCATATGCTTATGCTTGTTTAGTCTTTCCTTGTTCATTTACTTTATTGATGTTTTGGGCTTATGTTTGGGAACCGATGTTTGATTCCGGTTTTCCCTATGGTCATGTATGTTTTACTACATATTACCTTGCATGTTTTGATGACACGTCATAATTACGCGTAACGGTCCACTTATCAAAGTGGGGTGTTACAATTATGGTATCATAGCCCAAGGTTTCGACCTGTAGGCTCTAAAACTCGACCTGTGACTAGTGGCTAGTCACCAGAAGCTTCCAGAGTCAACGCTTGTTATTTCACGTATTGATGTTTTCAGCACTTTGTTGTTTTAACCATGATGTTTTCATCGGTATTGTTTTACTAATATGGATGAACAACCGTCATCCATACTAAGTTATGTGTCATTGTTTCATGTATGATGTTCTTTGTGAACTGTGGCTAATGTGGACTGAACCCCAGTAGTTCATAATTGGTCACATAAATTTTTTTCTGTTAAGTTTGACAGTTGAGTTTCACTCATTTATTCTATGTATCATTGTCGCAGGATTATGACTAAGTAACGGTTGGTACAGGTCTGGCCCTATTTAGTCGCATGTGCTTTTATCAAAACTTTTAACTTTGCGACCGACCCATAGGCGTCCCCTCGCCATGTATTTTATTTTGGGTAAACTGACCATAGGCGTTTACCCTCGCGTATATAAAGGATTTTATAAACTGCATCATGCATTCACGCACTGTTTTCATGCATAAAATTTTTCTCATGATTTATTAGCATAATTTTTTTTTCATGTCCCTTCATAAGTTACTATGTATTTTATGTCAAGTGTGTTTTCATACTATCATGCTTAACTTCATTTTCATGCTGATTATGTTGTATACCCCTTCATGTTAAGTTGTTTCATGTTTCTTCATATTGATTTCGTCTTCATATTGATTATGTCTTACGTCTCTTTTGTTGTCTATGCTTTCATGATAGTTATGGTTGGTTTTCATTGATCATGCTTTCAGGCAAATCATCGTTGAATTTTGTGTAACCACACTTTAGCATTTCTCTATGCAACCAGAATGATGTATATGCTGGCATTGCCAGGTTATCATGATGGTTTTCTAACCGTTTAACCAATTATTTTCCTTTAAATCAGGACAAATGATCGACCCCATACCGATCATTTCATGTGCAATCTATGGGTACTCCATGTACCGTATGCCATGTGTATTATACATACCGTAATCCATGTGTATTTCACTTGCAATTCTTCACGAGTATTCGCTTGTCGATTCTGAATCATCTCATGTGTATTCCACTTGCTGATATTTCACAAATTGCGGATGCCGCTCATAACTGGGAGACGTTACTAAAAGTTGATGCTGCTAACTATTGGAGACGCTATGAGATGTGGATGCTGTTCACAACCTGGAGATTTTACAAGACGAAGACAAAGGCGTTAGATCAAAGCAATCGACGAGGAGATGCTTCACCATCAGACGATTTTCGTCACAATCCATGTTCCTAACTCTTAGTTACATGTCACACGTCATCCAATTGTCTTTTCAGTCATATGAGTATGAACCGGCACCAGCCGGCCACTCAGCTGAATAGTTACATGAATCACAGTCATGAGAATGATTGTCTTGGAACTGACAGACAAGATGATAATAACCACTACTGTGACAGCAACTATCCTAGCAATCGCAATAGAAGCTCCGACCACGGACGTGATCAGAAATACAAGGGTCAACAGTCCAACCGGTCCGCCAATTCTGGCATAATAACCTAAGAGTTTAAATTTTATTTGTTTCACACCTCGAGACACATGTAAAGACATCAGTCAAGACACATGTCTCACGTATACTTTCTGAAGATACATGTCAAGACACCAGTCAAGACATATGTCATGCTTATATTTTCCCAAGACACGAGTCAAGACACATGACTCACGTCCAATTCTGGAACATCCCTAAGAAATTCAGGGTACCCTCCAAAGGGTATATACATTTTGTTGTGCCATGTTGTTAGGACCATTGTAATAGTTAAATGTAATAGGTAGACTAGGAGGTATGTAGTTCCTCCTGGTCCTAGTAGTAGTAGGAGCAAGTCGTGCTCCTGGTCCTAGTCGAAGTCAAACTTTATTATTTGTTTATTATTCTGTTAGGATATGCATGAGATATGTTAGGAAAGGATATGCATATCAGTTTTACACGTTTTGTTTAATGCTGTATTAGGGTTTCCTTGTAGTATAAAAGGAACCTTAGGCAGAAGGGTTAGACATACCTTGACCAAACGTAGTTCTGGTTATTATTAATATTAAAAATCCTTAGAGAGGATCAAGTCTTTATAGTTATTCTGTTCTTCTTTATTATATTTGTATTCTACATTCATATTGTGTATAGAGTCTCTCTGTGGATTGACTTGTGATTACAGAAGTCATTCACCGTTCCTGACAGGCTGCAAGATCTACATCTAGTAGACCCAACAAGTGGTATCAGAGCCTGGGAGGGTCTCTATACAAGAAGAACTAAGTTTTCTTATTACTGACAATTTTGTTTTATCATGTCTGCCTCAACTTCTACTCAAACAGGAGAAGACAACACTCCTAAAATTGTGCAACCTCAGTAGATCGTTGCTACGGTTTCCAACACGAATGGTAAATTCCCTCTTCTAAAAAAGGATGAATATGATAGCTGGGCAATGAAGATGGAATGGTGGATCACCAATACTGATCAAGATCTTTGGAAGATTATTCTGAATGGGAACAGCAGGAAGCTAACTGGAAGAGACAAGAATGGTAATATTACTCTTCTTGACCCTAAATCTCATGAAGAAATCATAGCTATTCAGAAGGAGGTCAAAGCAAAAACGATTTTGCTCCAATCTTTTCCTGAAGATCACATGGGTGACTTCTACCATTTGGATGATGCCAGAGAGATCTGGAATGGTATAAAAGCAAGGTTTGGTGGGAATGAGGAGTCAAAGAAAATGCGAAGATCCATGCTGAGAGATGAATTTACAGAATTCAAAATCTCAGAAACTGAAGGTTTACATCAAGGGTATGACAGGTTTCAGAAGATATTGAGCCAATTGAATCAACTTCGGTCAAAGCCTAATGATGGTGATATTAATGCAAGGTTTCTTAAAGCCTTACCCTACTCATGGAATCAGGTGGTGATCTCTCTCAAAGCCAAAGGTGGGCTTGACTATCTCAACTTTGATGATCTGTTTCATAAGCTTAGAACTTTTGAACCTCATGTGAGAGGATTTTCAAGTGACTCTTTTCCCACTCCTGCTAACTCTGCCTTTGTGAGTTCTATGACATCCAATCCCATGTCATATGCAAGTACCCCAAGCAATACTGTGTCCTCTCAACATACTTTTCAGCATGCTTCTACTCTGGAGTCAGCTGAGTCCTCGACTGACGTGTTTGCAATGATTGCTGGAAATCTCTCTGATGCAGAAGGAGCATACGAGTTTGCTCTTATGGGCATCTCACCTCAGGTACAACATTGTCCTCTTGGTTGTCATGATAAATACTCAGAGTTGTTGTCCCAATTTAATGAAGTAAATGATCAAAATGATAAGTATTTTTTAGAGGTTCAAGCCTATAAGGCTTCATTAAACACATTGGAACAACAAAAGAGGTGGTTACAAAATACTCAACGTGAGTATGAGGATATAATCCGGATACTAAGCATCGATTTAGAAAACACTACTAATATGCTTAAATATACAGAAAAAGTAAGGGATGCCAGTATCAAAGAAAAACAGGAGATGGAAGAAAAATTAGATGCTACAATGTTGAGATTTGACAAATGGCAAAAGGCACCTAAAAATCTTTCAAAATTAATTGATAGTAGCATGTCCGGTAGAACTAAAAGAGGCTTAGGATTTGAAAAATATATTGATTCAGAAGATGTGTTTGATTTATCTTTTTCAAGTGTCTTTGATGCCGACAAAGAGGACGAGGGGAAACCTAGTTACAATAGGTTTAAACCAGCAGCAGAAATGCATGCTGTCCCTCCTCCTCTTACTGGAACTTTTATGCCCACTACTTGGCATAATGACTTGGATGGATCACAGATGCATGAGTCCCCAAAAAGTTCTACTAATTCTAATGACTTTGTCTCGTGTAATTTCAGTGACAAAGCCTGTGACTCTGCATCAAGTGATTCAAGTGAAGGGTCAAGACCTATGAGTTCCAAGTCGAATGATCATGCTGCTACTGGTGCTAGGATGTGTGAAGAAAGTGTTGCTCTTAAGTCAAGTGTGTCTGGTCCTAGTTTATTGAGTTCTAGGAAGAATGTTTCTCCTAGAATTGTGTGTAATAATGTTGGCAGTATGAAACAATATCATTCTAATAAAAGGTCTATTAAAACATGTTTTGTTTGTGAAAGTGCATTTCATTTAATTAAAGATTGTGATTTTTATGACACACATGCTTCTGTTAATCATGCATTTCCTGCTCCTGGTTCACCAGGAGCTGCCCCATATACTTCTAGAAGACTCAATTCTAGTGCTCAATTGTTTTCTTCTTCTAGAAGGTCCTCTCCTTTAGTTTCTGATCATTGGAGAAACATTGGATTACAAACCGCTAGTAATTATTTTCAAAATTTTAATCCAGTTTATCCACATAATTTGGACCACACGTATTTTGGTTTGGGAAGTTTGGGAACTGCTGTTAAGCCCTCAGCAGGTTGTTCTTGGTCAAATAATAATACCCATATGATGCATTGACAACCAAGGAACAACGGTGGATCTCATCAATCTTCTTGGCACTCTACTAAAGATCCACAAGGCAGGCTCAAACCTGAAAAGGTTTGGGTCCCCTTAAGACACTAACTTTTGCATTTTTATTATCTTTTTGTTGTAGGTTACTCCATACCAAGATCCTAGTCTAGGCATTGTTGATAGTGGTTGCCCCAGGAGCATGAAAGGAAATAAAAGTCTTCTCTCTAACTTTGTACCATTTCATGGAGGCAAGGTCTATTTTGGTGGGGGTGAAGGCAGGATCACTGGCAAAGGAACAATTAAGACGTCAAATCTAAATTTTGAGCAGGTCTACTATGTGGAAGCACTTCAGCATTTCAACTTGATATTTGTCTCTCAGATTTGTGACAAGAAGCAGTTTGTTCTCTTCACCGATACTGATGCACTTGCGCTCTCCAAAGACTTTCAGCTTCCGGATGACTCACAAGTTCTCCTCAGAATCCCTAGAAGACACAATCTCTATAGCATCAAGCTGAATGAAGTCAATCCTACTGGTCAGCTAGCATGTCTAGTTGCTAAAGCCTCAGAAGATGAAGCCACTCAATGGCATAGAAGGATGGGGCATGTGAACTTCAAGACCATTCACAAACTTGCGAATCTGAATTTGGTCTCTGGTTTACCTCCCAAGTCGTTTAGAAATGATCTAAATTGTATTGCTTGCAGCAAAGGCAAACAGCACAAAGCATCCTTCAAGGCCATTACTGCTCTTAGTCTTATTTCTGAACCATTGCAGCTACTACACATGGATTTATTTGGTCCTACTTCCATTAGGAGCATTGACCACAAACAATTCTGTCTGGTGGTAACTGATGGATATAGCAGGTTTTCGTGGGTGTTCTTCATGGCTGCCAAGAGTGAGACCTACTCAATTCTTAGAGATTTTCTTACCCTTATTGAGAACCAGTTGACCAAGAAGGTTAAAGGTATTCGTTGCGACAATGGAACCGAGTTTAAAAATAAAGACCTCATAGCACTTTGTAATGCTAAGGGCATCAAAAGGGATTATAGTGCAGCAAGGACTCCTCAACAGAATGGCGTGGCAGAAAGAAAGAACATGACACTAATAGAAGCAGCAAGAACTATGCTTGCCGATTCCAAGCTTCCAACCATGTTCTGGACAGAAGCTGTTAATACTGCAAGTTACGTTTTGAATAGGGTTTCTATTACTAATCCTCACAAGAAGACTCCTTATGAGCTTCTAACGGGCAAAGTTCCAAATATTGCTCATTTGAAGCCTTTTGGGTGTCCAGTCACCATTCTGAATACTAGTGACTATTTGGGGAAGTTTGATGGCAAGGCAGATGAAGGATACATTGTGGGATATTCAGCTCACTCTCGGGCTTATCGTGTCTACAATCTCCAAGCCAAGCGGATCATTGAAACTATTAATCTCAGGTATTTTGAAGAGAAGTCAAACATCCGAGGCAAGGGTCCTGAATGGTATTTTGATCTTGATTATCTTAGTGATTCGTTAGGATATTTTCGCTTCAAAACTAACCATGATGCAGGCCCACAAGTGTTTGCAACTTCTAGTACTGGTGTTCCTTCTAATCTTTCTGATTCAGATGATGAGGATGACATTTTTGTGGTTCCATCCTAATCCACCACAGTCTCTCCTACTCCTCCTAGTGATGCAACTCCATTGGATGTACCGGATTCACAAGTAGCTCTTGACACTCTACTCAAACAACAACAAGAAGCTACTACAGCAGCTGCTCAAGGTGGTTTTGAGTTTCCCTTGGATAAGCCTACTGACAAAGCAGCTCCTGGTACCCCAGCTTCTGCTCCTAGTGCTAGCTTATCACCTACTGGTACTCCAGCTAGTGAGTCTGCTTCCAATACTCGTTTCTCCAGTCCTTCTGATTTGGGGAACCATCAAAAGAAGTCTTCTACCAAGCTGGATGACATTCACAAACAACCAGTAGATGGGATTTTCAACACTGCTTCATATGATGCTGACTTTGTTGGTGATCTCAATAACTTGGCACCAGAAGTGGAGGTCTCTTCCAATCCAGTCTTGCAATCACACAAAGATCATCCTACCACTCAAATC
The DNA here is from genome assembly GCA_025667525.1 of Glebionis coronaria. Lineage (NCBI taxonomy): Eukaryota > Viridiplantae > Streptophyta > Magnoliopsida > Asterales > Asteraceae > Glebionis > Glebionis coronaria. The sequence goes on from CM046882.1 coordinate 456,959,168, forward strand.
ATTGGAGATCTTGGTTCTACTGTCAAGACACGCAAAATGCAGCAGAAGGCCTCGTCTGATCATCATGCTCTTGTGAGCTATATTGAAGATCAAAAACGTAATAATCATACGGACTTTCAACACTGTTTGTTTGCTTGTTTTCATTCACAGGTGGAACCTAGGTCAGTTTCTCATGCTCTTGAGGATCAAAGTTGGGTGGAGGCTATGCAGGAGGAAATGCAGCAATTCTTGTTTCAGAATGTTTGGGTTCTGGTTGACTTACCAGATGGAAAGACAGCAATCAATACCAAATGGATTCTCAAGAATAAGAAGGATGCACGGGGTATTGTCGTAAGGAATAAAGCAAGGCTTGTCACACAAGGCCACACTCAAATTGAGGGCATTGACTACACTGAGGTTTTTGCTCTGGTTGCAAGGATTGAGGCCATTCGTCTGTTTTTGGCTTTTGCTTCTTATGTGGGCTTTACGGTGTTTCAGATGGATGTCAAGAGTGCATTTCTCTATGGCAAAATTGACGGGGAGGTGTATGTCACTCAACCTAAGGGCTTTGTAGATCCACTTCATCCCAAGAAAGTTTACAAGGTGGTCAAGGCTCTTTATGGATTACATCAGGCTCCTAGAGCTTGGTATGAGCGTCTTTCAACTTTCTTGTTAAAGAATGGCTATAGAAGGGGTACTATTGACAAAACACTATTTCTTCGGAGGACTACCAAGGACATTATCCTTGTTCAGGTTTATGTGGACGACATTATCTTTGGTTCTACTAGGAAGGAATGGTGTGATGAGTTTTAACACTTGATGAAAGGCGAATTTCAGATGAGTGCGATGGGAGAGCTTTCTTTCTTCCTTGGTCTTCAAGTCAAGCAACAATCGGATGGGATTTTCATCAGTCAAGATAAATATGTCCATGAGATTCTTCAGAAGTTTGACATGGATCCTCTTAGACCAGCAGCAACTCCTTATGAAGTTGCTAAAATCAAACTTAAGAATGAGCCAGACCCCCCGGTCAATGTTCACATGTACAGGTCTATGATTGGCTCCCTCATGTATTTGACTGCATCACGTCCGGATATCATGTTTGCAGTAAGTGCTTGTTCTAGACACCAGTTGACTCCAACGGTTTCGAACTTAAATGCAGTGAAGAAGATTTTCAAGTATATCAAGGCTCAACCTAAACTGGGCCTATGGTATCCTAGAGAATCACCTTTTGTTCTAGAAGCCTATAATGATAGTGACTATGCAGGTGCTAATAATGACAGAAAGTCTACTACTGGTGGTTGTCAATTCTTGGGTCGTCGACTTATTTCATGGCAATGCAAGAAACAGACAATAGTAGCTACTTCTTCAACAGAAGCTGAATACGTTGCTGCTGCTAGTTGTTGTGGACAAGTTTTGTGGATCCAAAATCAGATGTTGGATTATGGTTTCAATTTTAAGAACACCAAAATTTTTATTGACAATCAAAGCACTATTTGCATTGTGAAGAATCCTGTTTTTCATCAGCGAACAAAGCATATTGAAATTCGGCACCATTTTATACGGGATGCCAATGAGAAGAAGTTGATACAGGTTCTTAAAGTTCATACGGATGATAATGTTGCTGATTTGTTGACAAAAGCTTTTGATGGTCCTCGGTTTAACCACTTGGTGGTTCACATTGGGATGGTCAATCCTTGAGGTCTAGGATTGAGGGGAGGCTAAGCCTAAGGGGAGGCTTTGTGTACATATTCTTAGGACAGACTAACGTATTGATAGATTTTAACAATATATTAGATTGGTTCTGGTGGCGTGTGTTACTTCTGGTGGAGGATTTTGCTCACTTCTGGTGGTTATGGTATTACATGACTGGCTTCTGGTCCTCATTGGTCAGCTTCTAGTCCTAATTGGTTGGCTTCTGGTGGTTCGAAATCCTTCTTTGTCAAGTGGTGATTGGCTTCTGGTACTGGTCTGGGGCACTGTTCATTCCTTTTGTCCTTTGTTAACCACATTTTGCTTCTGGGATGACCATTGTGTGCGTTGACTTTTGGTCAACGCTCCCAATTCTGGTATTTACATTTTTAATTAACTATGGTAAATTGGGAGTTAGGAATTATGTTAAAAGGGACAAGTGGTTACTATGCAATTATGTCTAATTTCAAAGGGCAACCCCCCATTAATAGGGGTCAATGAACAGTTACTCTTTTCCTTATTAATGGTCAACTTAACCCCCTTGACTCAATCATTCCATTCATCACAGACACAAAACCGATCCTACTCTCTCAACCCTAACCAAAATCTTCCTTCATCCAATTAATCAAGATCCATGGCTGCCCTAGTTTACCAACCTGCTCACAACAAAGTTTCCTATCTGGGTGATGGTCCACATCGTGAACATTTTGTTGACATTCTGGAATTCATTGAAGCTTCCAACATAAGGTATGCGTTTACTGTATGTCCCACTATTTATGATAGTGTTATTCGTCAATTTTGGGCATCTGCTCGTCTTGTGGTTGTGGTTGGTCGTCCACGTGAACTCCATGCTACCATAGATGGACGTTCATACGTGGTGACTGAGGCTTCTATTCGATCTTCTCTTCATCTTCAAGATGAAGGTGGTGTTGAGTCCATCCCCAATTCGGAGGTATTGGAGGGGATGGCTGCTATAGGGTACAATCATGGGGGGAAGTTTAACTTCCAGAAAAATAGGTTTTCCCCCCAATGGAAGCTTCTGGTACATTTTCTGATTCATTGTTTGAGTCCCAAGTCTGGGAGTTGGGATGCTTTCCCTACTCCTTTGGCTACTGGTCTTATTTGCTTGGCTCAGGGTAGAGTTTTTAATTTCTCTCATTATCTGTTTGAGGGAATGGTTAGTAATTTATCTACTGCTGGTTCTAGAAAGAAGTTTCTTATGTATCCTAGGTTTTTACAACAAATACTGGTTTGCATTCCTCGTGATAGGACTGAACATGTGCCGTCTAAGCTTACTGCAAAGGTGTCTTATAATATGGTCCATGGGTTTACCGGGGAGTGGAGGCCCCTTACTGAGGCCATGTTGGGGCTGGCTCAGGGTCCTCTGGATGAGGAGGAGGAGGCTCCTGAGTTTGTTGTGATTGATGATGACCCTATGGAGGAGGAGGCTCCTACTGGTGGTGCTTCTCATGTGGTTGAGGAGGAGCTGGTTGAGGAGGTGGTGGTTGAAAGACAATCCCCTTCCAAGGCTGGTCCCTCTTCAGTACCATTAAAGTCTCCATTTGTGGAGACTCCACCTTCTAGTCCTGCTCCACACTCTGCTGATAAACCTTTTGGTGCTAGTACTCCACATGTTGACCCATCTGTTGCTTCGGGCTCCAATGACACCTTCCCTGACCCAAGTCCTCTTGGTGGGCAGGCGGAGGAGCCTACTACACTTATGTCGTTACTTGATCTTATGCGCAGGTATCATGAGCGGATTATTTCATTGGAAGCTGATTTGAATCAACACCAGAAACTTACTAGGGAGTTTGTTCTTCCTCTGGCTGATCGCATCAAAGCTTTGGAGACTCAGCAAAGATGACGAAAGAAGCATGTGATCCACTCTGATTCTGATGAGGAGGGTACGGAGCGTGTTGAGGATGGTTTGACATTGTTGGCAAAGGCTGCCTTTGCTGATAAATTGTATGCCGATTTGCCGGTTCTTCCAACATCCTCCAGTGTTCCTTCTCCGGCGGGCGTTTCTACTCCTATGGATGGTGCTTCTGGTCCTGCTGCTGGTTTTAATGCTGGTCCGTCCCATGATTCGAAGGGGAAGGCCCCAATGACTGATGCTCCCTCACCACCTCGCAAGCGTACACGTAGACAGCTTGAGGAGGAAAGGCTAGGTGAGGAGGCTGCTCAACGGATCCAAGCCGAGATTGATGAAGCTGATAGGGCTGCAGAAGAGGCGCTTCAACAGCGGAGGCGTGAACAAGTTCAACACGATGCGATGCATTGGAGTGATAGTGATTGGATGCAGGTATTGACTATTCTTACCAGGGATTATGCCCAGTTCACTGATCTTTTGGGTGACGATGTGGATGAGCATAACTGTATTCCAAGAGCCATGGTGTTGATGCGCAAGCAACAGTTGGCCCTTGCTGCACAGCTTCGTGAGAAGAGAAAGAACAGACCTTTATCAAGAACTGAGGAGCGCAAGCAGATGCAGCGATATGTGAAGTATCAGTCCGCTGCTCATTTTAATGCTCCTTGGAAGTGGGACAGGGTTAGGGCTTTATCTTTTGATGAGCTCCAGGCACTTTATTAACGTATGGTTAAGCGTCAGAGTCAACCAATTCCGGAACGATTTATCTATCATCCTCGTGTGGTGACCTCTTCTTCGCCTGCTGTTACTACTGGTCCTTCATCTGATCCTACTCATGGTTCTGCTGCTAGTCCATCGGTTTTTGTTGCTACTTCAGTTGGTATCACTACTTCTCCTTTGGTTGCTCCTTTGGGTTCTTCTTCTGGTCCTGCTACCACCACCACACATGCTACCACCACCACCTTTGCTACCACAACAACTACCACTGCTACACCTGATATGCCATCTCCATCACCACCGGTTCCTGGAACTCAACCTATTCCTACTTCTAGTGCAGCTCCTATTGATCCCTTGGGTGGGCAAACTCATGAGTCTACTTCTCCTGCTCCCACTGTTGCTGCTGAGGTAAAGGTAAAGGTTGAACCCACACCAAGTGATTCCACACCTCGACGTTCGCTTCGCCAGCAAACAGCTCGACGTGTTCGACGTGGCAAGACGGTCCCTTATGAGAAGCGTGATCCTGAGAATTTGATTGATGCCGCTTCTGACAGTGATTCTGATTTGCCTTTGGGAAATGGAACTATTACTGGTTGGACGGTTGAGCGTTCCACAACTCTTCCTGGTATGGTATCCCATAGAATTACTCTTACTGATGGGTCTGTGCGGTTCACTTCGGGTTTGCAGGGTGTTTTGTATTGGGCTGATCGTATGGATCTTATGGCTTTATATGGGTTTGTGGATTCTAGCATGCCTTTTGATCCCATGGCTGTGTCTTCCTGGTCTGGTCTGCGCATTTGGGCTGATCTTAAGCTGATGCTTGATGCACCTCCTCATGCTCCTGTTTCTGGCATATGGAAGGATCAGATGCAATGGGTGATTCAGCGATGGAAGTTATATGCGGGATGTGGTGTGCATATGTTGGAGTTGGAATCTGGTCATATGGTTTTCATGCTCACAGATGTGGAGTATCCTTTGACGATTTCTTCGATGGAGGCTATGTTGGCTAGTCACTTGCAAATTTCCAATGCTCCATCAGGGAATGAGTCCTCTATGGCCACAGCATTGGTGGAAGGAATTCAGGCTCGTTTGATAGCAGATAAGAAGGCTGCTTCTGGTTTGTGATTTGGTTGGGTTGTAAGTGTTTCTGTTTTGTATTTTTTGTTCATTTGTTCTTATTATCATTCTTTTCACCAATATGTAAAGTGATTGGTGAATTTCATTCTTTATAGTTAAAAAAAAAAATTGAAAAAAAAGAAAAAAAATATACTTTTTATATAATATCTGCTTATACTTTTAACACATCTTGGATTTTATACTTGTGAATATGATACCATTTGCTGCTTCACATTATGGGTTCTGGTTACTGAATTGTGCTTGTGCTGGTTACTGGTTTCACTTGGTGTTGGACTTGGTCCTCACAACAAATGGTCCTCAACTCACCATGTCTAATCGACAAGAAAGAGTTGATTCATCTTGAGGGTACGACTCCTGGTGCGATTCTCAAATCCATTGATGGTTGCCAGGTTACCCAAAACTGGATGGTTTTCACTTGCCATAGTCCTAGACTGAAAAGTGGCTAATCCAAGGGGGTACGGCTCTTGGTAAAGATTTTATCAAATCCGTTGATAGCTGTAATAGCTTGCTTATAGCTATAGGGTTTTCAACTCACCGATGCTTTATTGCTAAGAGTTGGCGAGTCCAGAGGGGTACGGCTTCTGGTAAAGACATATCAAATCCGTTGACGGCTGTGATGGTTTGCCTAAAATCATCAGGGTACTCCCACTCACCATTGATTCACGTTCTAAGAGTTGGGCTGGGTTCTAGTCTCTCAGGGTGATGCTTATTCCACCAGAAAGACTGGCTAGCCCAAGAGCGAGCAGCTACTTGGTAAAGGCTCATCAAATCTGCTCATGTTGCTGAAAAGATTCAACACGATGCTGATTTGTTCCAAGCTTTGGAGAAGCTTCTAGTGTTTCATGTTGCGGCGGTTACTCTGATTCTTATCTTGCTGATGCTGCTTTTAGTTTTGCTGATTTAATCCTCGGGCTTTATTTGCACGTTTTCCAGGAAACTTGAAATCAACAGGTCAAATTCAAGTTTAGGGGAGGATTGTTAGGACCATTGTAATAGTTAAATGTAATAGGTAGACTAGGAGGTATGTAGTTCCTCCTAGTCCTAGTAGTAGTAGGAGCAAGTCGTGCTCCTGGTCCTAGTCGAATTCAAACTTTATTATTTATTTATTATTCTGTTAGGATATGCATGAGATATGTTAGGAAAGGATATGCATATCAGTTTTACACGTTTTGTTTAATGTTGTATTAGGGTTTCCTTGTAGTATAAAAGGAACCTTAGGCAGAAGGGTTAGACACACCTTGACCAAACGTAGTTCTAGTTATTATTAATATTAGAAATCCTTAGAGAGGATCAAGTCTTTATAGTTATTCTGTTCTTCTTTATTATATTTGTATTCTACATTCATATTGTGTATAGAGTCTCTCTGTGGATTGACTTGTGATTACAGAAGTCATTCACCGTTCCTGACAGGCTGCAAGATCTACATCTAGTAGACCCAACACATGTATTAATCAGGCCACAAGAATTTCAGTATCATCACCGGCGTATCAGTGAGATCTGTCGCGTTTGCTCGAGGACACTTTCAGTTCTTGTGCCCATATTTCATATATTCATGACCATAAAGGACGTCATTCATATCACCCATGTATATGGAGGTTTTCCTTCAGCCTAATGATAGGATCTAAGCTGCTAACGCATTACCTGGACAGATGCGAGTTGAATTAAATCCTAATTATGGACTACGAACAACACACCATGCTACGATTCATGATTATATATAGTAATGTTCAGGCTCCTGAATACATTCAGCATGGTTTTCCATCAGGAAAATCTGTACAAATTATCTATGCTTTACAAGCACGTACTTTGTTAGCCATGGCTGCTAAAAATTTTCTAACTGTCAGTTAAGACACGACCACTGAAGTCCCTTACTCATAATCAGCCGATTATTCCAAAATCTTCACATACAATCCAGAAGAACCTTCAAGGAGAAGGACGGTAACATGAGATTATGTGTCGACTACTATCGATTTAAACAAATCACCATTCATAACCGTTATTCTCCTCTACGTATTGACAACATGTCCAATCGACTTTAGGGTATTAAGCACTTTTTCAAGATCGGATTCAGGATCATGTTGCCAACAGTGACGAGTGAAAGAGTAGGACAATTCCATGACTGCTATTCGTACACGACTCGGTCATGCTAGATTCATGATTTTGTATTAGTCTCATAAATGCGCCAGCAGCATTATGGACGTAATAAATTGAGTTTCCATGAACTCATAAACAAATTCACCAGTGTTTTCATCGAGGACAACCTGATTTTTTTCTCTAAGTCTAGAGAAGAGTAGGAAGACCATATTTGAACTATGTTGCAAATTCTACGATAGAAGAAATTTCACCCTGAAATTTTCCAATTTAGATTCTGGTTGATTACAGTGACACGCTGAATCACCTGGATTCTCACGGATTATCTTACCATGGCTCAGCTTATGCAAAAAGGTGAGAACCCTACACTACGTTAGGTGTCCTAAGAAAATACTACGCTAAGAAAAGTCTAATTTAGGAGACTCATAGTTTTGCAAACTACTACGTATCCAGTTTCTATGAAGCAAGATACAGTTACGTTCATATCTAAGTGCTTATTATACCAACAGGCTAAGATAGAACACCAACAGACTAGGATGTTTATCCACCATCAGAAGTTGTGATCAGAAATGGGACAAGATCTCCATGGATTTTGGTTACCAGATTAACGTAAACTCAGAAGAAGCATGATGCTATCTGGGTTATTGTCAACAGTTTGACCAAGTCTATAGAATCCTTACATCTGTAAGGATTTTAGAGCCAGCAGATTGATTGGACATGTTCCAGCCAAGGCTCATCCGATCACTTGGTAATCCCTCAACTATCGGGCCAGACAAAGGTTCCCATTTGTGCTCCTTATTTATGTTCACGTCCTTGTTCTAATTTTACGACTTACTTTCACACTCACGTTCATGACACTATTCACGTTCATGATCGTATCCTGGCTTATGATTTTACGTTCATTTTCGTTCTGGGAAGTTTTGCAAGAACTTGAGAGACCAGACTCAAGTTTATTATAACTCTCTATCTTCAGACAGACGTTTCACGTCACATTCCACGTCTCACCTTATAGCGTTTGGCGTTACCGCCACTGTATTCCATGTTCACGATATGTTTCACATGTCATGTTCATTCCACGTTTCACATATCACGTTCACGATATGTTGCACGTATCATTGATCACCATATGTTTTCTCATATTACACTCACCATATCTCCACGTATCACGTTTACAATTGTTCACGTATCACGTTCACAATTGTTCACGTACTACGTTCCAGTATGTCTCGTGCATCATTGCTAAGACGTTACTATTATCAGTTAGTTTAGATTACCCTTGCACGTTAATTGTCATCCACTCGATCAAATTCAAGGGATATATCTTATGTTTATAACCATGAACTTTTACGTATGGTCAAGTCAAGGTCAGGAAGACCAAGATTTGTCAATTGTGTCAAGATCTTGTGGAGGAACCGTTCCGATAGGGAAGCCACTTGGAAACGGAGGAGTCCATCTGGATTTTATCCTCTCATCCTTCCATAATTCGGTTATGTTCTTTTCAGGCACGTCACATTCCATGTCCTTTTCAGTCACGTCGCGTTCATGTTCTTTTCAGATTATTTTATCTATAATTCGGGGACGGAGTATTCTTTTTAGGGGGGAAGAGTTGTAAAACCAGCATGCTTTTACCATGAACAGTACACTTGGTAAACGTACGTACAAACTAAAACTTTCCTTTTATAGGACGAACACGTGTCACGAATATTAATTTCAGAAACTACGTACGTGTTATTACACGATAAGTATTAAGTACGTGATAGTACACGATAATTATTAACAATAATAATTATAATCACGAACATGAAATCATGAACGTAAAAGTATTAAGTACGTGATAGTACACGATAATTATTAACAATATTAATTATAATCACGAACATGAAATCATGAACGTAAAAATCGCAAACATGTAATTACGTACTTATTTACGATAATACGATTAATATCGTTACGTACAAGTATTTATTTATAACACGAACATTTAACCACGAACTAACACGAATATATTAACAAAGGAACACGTAAATTAGTGAAACGTAAACAAGGCCCGATAAGCCCTTGTCGGCCCTATGTAGCCGCGGTCAAGAGAAGGAAAAGGGGCCCAGCCCATCTGATTATGAATAAATTAGGGAAAAGGAGAAACACAGAAAAAACATAACACATTTATTTTTACAAACAACAAAATCCCTAGCCACCATGTTTCTTTGGCCGCCGGATTTTAAGAAGAAAACAAGAAAAGGGAATTGGTTGATCTTGATTCGGGTTTAGCTATGTTCGTGTTCATAATTACTACGCGTCACAGTATCTCCTAAACTAAATCTTTTAATTACTTTTCTTTGATTTGATAAATTAAATAAGATCCAAGAACACATATGAATTAAGCATTTAAAACATGTGAATCGGGTTGGTTTGGTTTTGGACACGAAAACCGAGACCACATAGGGTCTCGGTGGGATTTCTTAATAGCCGCTGGCTGTTTGTTTGTGTCAGCCGCAAGCCAACAGCCCACAGGGGTGCGTTTGGTATAGCAGTGGCAGCAGCAAGGGCTGCGTGTTGCTCAGGCAGTGGGAACCGAGATTCCTTGACTCTCGGTGGGTACTTTTGACGCAGCAGGGGGAATTGGCAACTGCCAGTGGCTGCTGCGCAGCCAGCAGCAACATAGGGGGGGTGTTTGGCTGTTGGTTTTGGTCAGGATGTTTGGGTGGCAGTTTTAGGATTTTTAAAGGGATGTTTGGTTTATCATTTCACAAGTCATTTAAATTAATTTAATTAGGGTATTAAATTAATCATGCAATACTAATTTTATTTAATCTAATTAATATTGATTTAATCTCGTCCAGATAGGTTGTGTTATTTAAACCTTAGTTATACAAGAATCATGAAATTAATTCGGTCCGGTTCATAGGGTTCCGGGTCCGGTTCACGTCATGTTTAAAATTATAAACACGGGTTCGGTTCATGATTATTTTTACAAGTTTAATAGTTTTACAAGTATATTTATTTACAAGTTAATTAAACTAATTTAACATGGCATATAATTAATTTAATTAAAACATGGACTTAGGTTTATTATTAATATTTAATAATACATGATTTTAACCTAAGTATTTATTTATGTAAATTAGACTAAAGTAATTAATTAATTATTAAAACATTACATATAATTAGTTAATTTTTATGACTTAGATTATATTAATATAATATTAATACACGTTTTAACCTAAGTATTATATACACTTTACTTTAATTAAATCATGATTATATTTAATTAAATCGTATAATATATAGTTTATTTAATTAACATGTTATAATTAATAAACTATACCATTAATCACATGACTTAGTATATTTAATCCGTAAAACTTAAGCTTATCATATTAGCTTAATAATCCAGCTTATTTCTAATTATAGAAACTTTCTATTTCAGGAAACTTACTATTTTTAGGAACTTTCTATTTTTAGAAACTAATCTATTTTAAGCAGTTAATCTATTTTTGGAAACTTTCTATTTTTAGAAACCTGCTATTTTTAGAAAATTACTTATTATTACACAACAAGTAAAATAATACATGAATTACAAGTAATACTTAATCAGAATATCCAGAATACATGATAAACACAGCGTAACGTTAAAATCAGTAAAACAAGACATGAACATATAAAACATGCTAAGTCACGATATAAAACTAGTTACGTACTCAGTAATCAGAATACTTATACACGTATACTATTTATGTAGCATTAGTGAGATCGAAGTAGGACTCTCTTCCGTTCGTCTTCTTCTTTCACTGGACATAAGGTAGGGATTCTCCGTCCTTTCAGTATGGACATTCTTTCCTTATTAGGATTCCCCGTATGCAGCCAACTGTTTTCCAGTATATGTTTTATATGTTTTGATTTGCTTATGTTTAATTTAAATACCTAAGCCATATACATGCATGACCAGTTTCACCTAGCTATGGAGTTACCATAACCATAACACTGGAGGCACCAGTGTTATGACTTCACCACGGCGGAGTGATAGCTCGTGGCGTCCCTTTCAGCTTTTGGCCATATTATTATGTTATCATGTGGGGCGTATGGGTGCATCCTAGGTTACATGTTTTTAACAGATTATTCAGGTGAATGTGGTGTGTGCCTTGCATCCTTCACAAGGAGCTGATCCCTCCTACCCAAACTTATATTAATTAGAGGCAACCCCTCTAATTGCATGATGAGGTCATCCCTCCAAGTATTCATGCACGTTGATATTTCATGACCTAGATTGGCTTAATGGTTAACATGTTAAGCAGTTTTTATATGATAAACATAGGGCTTTTAAAACTATAAAACCATTTTTATGAACATGTTTTAGGTTTTTCAAGACTTATACATTTCCGCTGCTATTAGTCTTAGTTATGTTTCAACCATTCATACTAAGTCGTATATCCGGGTACTGAGCATTATGCTCAGCCGTTACTTTCCTTTCCATGTCCCAAAACGGCAGGTACCCAAGGACGGACTCGAGCATTTGGAGGAAGTGCATAGGATGGAAGCTGCCATAGACTTCTTCTCCTTTTTGCCCATATGCTTATGCTTGTTTAGTCTTTCCTAGTTCATTTACTTTATTAATGTTTTGGGCTTATGTTTGGGAACGGATGTTTGATTCCGATTTTCCCTATGGTCATGTATGTTTTACTACATATTACCTTGCATGCTTTGATGACACGTCATAATTACGCGTAACGGTCCACTTATCAAAGTGGGGTGTTACAGTTGGTGTCTTCAGTCTTGGGTTTGTATGATTTCTTAGTGCTTTTCCCCATTGTACGCGCGTAACACAAATGGTCCTGTGAAATGTAAGTTTAGGAAGACCACGAACAAGTTCATTTTTCGCCAAATGATTAATAGCATCAAAGTTAAGTTGAGATAACCGTCGATGCCATAACAATGACTTAGTCTTTGATGCTTTGGAGAGAAGACATACGGGAGAAGCGGCCATCATATCTTGTAGAAACAAAGTGTACAAATTATTCCCTCGAGTACCTTTCAATAAATAAACCCCTTCCAAATTACGAATGAAGCCGGTATGCTCTCGAAAAGCAACTTCTAGGTTTGCATCACAAAATTGTCCCACAGAAAATAAGTTGTGGCCGAGACCTTCCACATAATACACTCTTGAAATTATAACATTCCCAATATGATATTCACCGTAACCCATTATCTTTGAAATATGATCATTTCTAAATCGAACCGTACCAAGAAACTTGCTGACGAAATTTCTGAGCTGAGAGCGATCTCTGGTCATATGCTTGGAGCAACCAGAGTCCAAATACCAGAGAACAATTTGGACAACCTGTTTTCAGCAACAACAGTAGGCAATGCATTGGAAACTATTGGTTCCAGAGTGTTAGTAGATACCGATATAATATTATCAGAATTACTAACATTTGTGTTATCCTTAGATTTCTGGCGTTTTCTAATGCGAGTTTTACCAATAACATGTTTTATTGTTCCAACTTTATGAGGGTTTGGAGTATTAGCGGGCACTACAGTGGGAGTAGACCTATTCAAAGGGCACTTGGTTCCTACAATAGTGTTGGTGTTCCTAGTTAAAGGATACGCTTGTGTTTTGGTAGCCTTGGTAATCCTAGTTAAAGGGCACACTTTTCCTACTATAGTGAAAGTTCTACTAGTGGGACACCACATTCAGCCAACTTGGGTTAACACTTTCCCAGTCGGTTTCCATTCTAAACCATTTTTACGGGCATTCATCTCATTCACATGGTCAATAAGGCAAGAATCATGATGACTAGAAAACATACATTCATTGCAATTCCAACATTTCAAATTAGAATTCACAGTAGGCTTAGAACGCTGCACAACCATAGAGCCTTTAGGTTTAGCTACATGATTCTTTTTATTCAAAATAGAAATAACATTCCTAGGGTGGGCTTATACTTTCTTCTTCACTTGACTACTAGATGGGGGCAAGATCACATCATTCTTCGTGTTTCTTTTAAGCTTAGATCTTTGAGCCTTAGTAGTGGTGTTTACTCCTGTAGAAGGCAACACGGGAATATTAGAAGTTGGTTTTGATTTTGCCTTATCTTTAGTGACCAATGTTTGAGATGGTTTAGTCCTAGGGCCCTTGTTAAGTGGTGTGACGGTGATGAGGTTCCTTTTGATTGCACTAGAGGAGATGCTGAGACAGTGGCTGCGTTATCCACAATATTCTTACCTTTTAGGGTACGAAGTGTTTCCTTTAACTCAGCCAAAGCCAAATTTTTATCACAAATTTGTTCCCTCAAATCAGATATTTCCACCGACTTTCAATTCAATCGTTCAATTAATGATTGATTATGTGCAGTGGTATTAGCACTTTAATAAGTGTGAAAACACTTATCCTTTTATCGCTTAATTATAATAATAACCAAGCCAAAACGTGTATTTTATGTCGTAAATGTCGGAATTATGCGTGGTTTGTGTTTTTGTTGTGATTTAGGATCAAAATGTGAAAAGGGAAGAAAACACGGGCTTTCACGGGCTTTTATCGAAGAAAAAGACAAAAGACGAAGTCGAAAGATCAAGAGTGCAAAAAGAACGGAAGTTCAAGGCCTATTCTGAGGATTTATCGAAGAAAAGTCTAAAGACGGAAGTTTAATAAAGCCGAAGAACTCAAGTCTAAATAAGTGAAGATATTATAAGACGAGTTCAATTAATCCCGAGACAAAGTCGAAAAAGTCAAAGAATTTAGAAGACGAAAAGACGTGAAGAAGAAGAATGAAGCAACACATGCTAACCTCCCTAATCACTATAAATACCCTCCTAATGTGTCATTAGGAGGTGTTGACTATCTTGACAAAATAGTTCTTCCATTTTAATTACTTGCACTTTTCTTAATGTCATTTACTTAATTGCACCTTTAATTTCTTGTCTTGCACCTTAAATTTGTAAGTTTTTAATTCTTGTCTTTACTTTAATTGTCGAATCTTAATTTTAATCAAGTTTTAATTAATCTCTCATTCTACCATTCTTGTCTTGATTTAATCTTTATGTTTATGTGTTTATTGTTATGCTTATTTGATTATGTGTTATGTTTTTATGTTATTGATTGTGTTTGCTTATTCATTTATAGCTTATTGTGTTTTTCTTAAATTTAGTTAAGTGCTTATTAGTTAATTTTTATAAAAGTTGATTTTAAATATTTTTAGTATTTAGTGTTTTTAAAAGTTTTTAAATTTTGGTTTATTTGCTTCTTCTTAAATTCAATTTGGTTAAGTTTTAGTTAGTTGCTTATTTGTTTTTAGCTTAATTTTAGTTTTTAGCTTATTGCAAACTTGTTCTTATCTGGGTTAGTAAAACCCTCATATTCCGAATAAGCTGCATATCTTCATATTCCGTATAGTCTTCAAATCCCAAATTCCGGATAAGAACCATTATTCAGAGTTCCGGATAGTGACCCGATCTCGTATTCCGGATAGCTAGCTTGGAAGAATTCCGGATAAGCACTTGAAGACTTATTCCGGATAGTGGAGCGAAGGCTATTCCGGATAAGCAAAGTTACTCCAGATAAGCCTCAGAATCTTGGATTCCGGATAACTCATCAATCCAACATTCCGGATAGTGATCAAGTTGAGGTATTCCGGATAAGGACCCAGAAAACATTCCGGATAGTGTTCGGATCTTCAGATTCCGGATAAGGAGAAGATCCTTATTCCGGATAAGCTGTGACTCTTGATCTCGGATAACGAACCGAAGGGTATTCCGGATAGTGGACTTAACCAAATTCCGGATAAGTAGATCCATAAGTATTTCGGATAAGCTGTTTGAGAAGTTATTCCGGATAAACCACGGGAATCAAATTCCGGATAAAGTGTTAGGGGGATCCCGGATATGAACCTCGAATGACTATTCCGGATAGCATGCTGAAGCAAAAATCCGGATAAGAGTGACAGTTTTATTCCGGATAAGCAGCAGGTTTGTTATTCAGGATAAGAGTAAGATTGGATTCCGGATAGTGACAGTATTTTGGATCCCGGCTCAGGTTCTGTTTATCCTCTGTTTTATTTTTAAGCATTTATTTTCCCGCTATTTTTCTTAAGTGTTATTCTAATTGTCTTTCTTTATTTTAAATTTCAAGTTTGCATTTTTATTACATCGTTGAATTTACTTTTCGTCACGTTTTAATTTTTGTCTTTTAATTAAATTACCTAATAAAGTTTTAATATTGCGCCAATTTAAGTTTTAATTAGTTTTATTTAATTACCGTCATTTACTTTAACGTTTTGTACATTTACTTACTACAACGACAATCTATTGTTTTTCACCAAAAGACGACTGAGTCGCACTTGAACCAATAATCAATTCGATAAGATCGGACGATAACTTTTTATATACAAAATCTCTTGTATTAAATGGCGCCGCTGCCGGCTCTTTTCGTGAAGATTAACGGGTTTCTGTGAGAGACGCGTTGAATTTTGGGATCCATTCACTCGTGGACATTATTTTTCTTGCTTAAAAATTTTCAAAAATCCATAAAAATTAAATTTTTTAAAAATCCATAAAAATTAAAAAATTTTAAAAATCCAAAAAGATTTTTATTTTTATTTTTACACGTACATATATATTCTCTATTTCTTTGGTATCTTTTTCTTTTACTTTTGCAGGTGTATGCGTACTAGATCTTCAACTTATCCAGAGCCCGAGACTCGTGAAGATTTAGATATGGCTGGTGTGCAAAACAACAACAATAACCCACCGCACCTCAACAATAATAACAACAACAATGTTCCCCCATCCGACCTTCGAACGATGGAGGAGCTTTGTCTACCAACGATGAATGGACGAGGAGGACCGATTGCGCTGATGTAAATCACGGATCCAGAGTTTTCGTTGAAGCGTCACATGATCCAACAAGTTCAAAACACTTGTCCATTTCGCGGATTGCCGGATGATGATGCTAACAAACACCTCGACAAATTCATTACCGTTACTCAAAGCATGAAGTTGCCCGGGGTTACTATGGATTTTCTTCGCCTTCACCTATTTCCACACACCTTATCCCACCATGCCGAAAAATGGTTTGATCGTCTTTCGAAGAATTCAATTCATACTTGGGATGAGATGACTCAACGCTTTTTGTCGCGCTACTTTCCACCATCCATGGTCATGAGCCTTCGAAATCAAATTAGTGGATTTACACAAGAACCTGATGAATCACTTTTTGATGCTTGGGAACGATATAATGTTTGATTGATCAATGTCCAAACCATAACATGCTCCCTGTCACCTTAATTGATACTTTCTACAACGGTTTAACTTTTTGTGATCGTGATACGATTAATGCAGCCGCCGGTGGCACATTTATGAAAAGAAGACCTGAGGAGTGTAGAGAGCTTATCGAGAACCTGACTACTCATCACAAAAATAGGGATTCATCCGCATCCTCAAGATCAAATCCGAGAGTCAATGTTTCTTCTACTTCTTCAAACCCTGATATCACCGAATTGACCTTCGCAATGGTCGAAATGAGCAAAAACATGCAACTTTTGGCTACAAATCAACAACAACAAGTTAAAGATGTTGCAACTTCTTGTGAGATTTGCGGGGGTCCTCATTCATACACTGATTGTCCTTCTACTCATGACAATCTGGAAAACGTGTATGCAGCTTATGGTAACTATTCAACAGAAAACCATCAAGCTCGACCTCAAGGTGATCGTAACTTGCTAAGTTACCGTTCTAACAACTTTCTTTCACCCGATTTTTCTCCTCAAAACCACAACCCCAAAAACTACAATAGAAGCAACCAAAACCCACCTCGAGCTTCTAATCCTTATCACCCACCCGCTCAACAAGCCCCACCCATTAATCAAGATGTTGAAGCTTTTATGAGGACCCAAGGAGAGCAAATTAAGAATCTGCAAAGCCAAATTATCAATTTGAAAGGAGATATCACTAAGCAAGTAATGATATTAGATCCGAACTTCGACATGATATACAAACTTCTTTTAGCACTCAAACAAATGATTTGAAGAATATGCTGGCTAGTTTCTTACCCACTCCTCAACCCTCTACTTCGGGCTCTCTACCTTCAAATACCGTCACCAACCCGAGAGCGAATGTGAGTGCTATTACTACACGCAGTGGAGCAACCTTAGTAGGACCATCTATCCCTCCCCTAGTTACTCCATATACACCTCCTCCACCACCATTTATCCCTCCTACTCCCACGCCTAGTATTAGTTCTCCATTACCGTCTCCACCTCTTAATGACAAAGTACCCAAGAAAAACCCTTCACCCACCCCACCTTCCACCTATAAACCCAACATCCCATATCCTTCTCGCTTATACAAAGGCAGATTGCTCACCAAGGATGACATTCAAGTGTCAAACTTTTTGAAGAAAATTTCGGGACTGACCATCACCTTTAGCCTTGTTGAAGCTCTTGCCCAAATGCCGCAATTTGTTAAGATGTTTAAGGAATTGCTTAATAAGAAGGAGAAGATGGCCAAGTTTGTTAATACTCGATTGAATGAGAATTGTTCTGCAATCCTTCTTAAAGAACTTCCGGAAAAACTTGGAGATCCCGGTCGTTTTGTGCTACCATGTACTTTTAACCAAACCGAAGAATTTACTGCCTTAGCCGATCTCGGGGCAAGTATAAATCCGATGCCTTTAGGTGTTTGGAAAAAGTTATCATTACCCGACCTTACACCAACAAAGATGACTCTTGAGTTAGCAAATCGCACTCTCGCTTACCCCGTTGGTATTGCCGAAGATGTGTTTGTTAAAATTGGCACCTTCACTTTTCTGGTCGATTTTGTTGTTGTTGATTATGAAATGGACCCTGGTATTCCGTTAATACTTGGTCGGCCATTCTTGAGAACCGGAAAAGCATTAGTCGATGTTGCCGAAGGTGACCTAGTATTAAGATTCGGGAATGATGCACAAGTGTTTAAAATGGGGAAGATTACAACCAAACCCAATGGAAGAGAATCAACGAATATGATTAATGTGCTTGATGATTTTGTCGTCTACAACAATCCTCTTTTCGATTCTTGCTATGATAATCCACTGTTCAAAGATGATGTGGATGATTCTCTCTCCAATTTAGATCCTCCACCAATTTATGAGTCTCCACCAATTTATGATGACTATAATGATGATTCTAGTTCTGACATGGATGATTCTGATGATTTTTCTTCTGAGTATAAAGACATGCCAACATATGATGATTTTGATTTTGACGATGTTGATACTCTCTCGAGTGATTCTTCACATGATGACCTTGTTCCTACTTTTGATGAAGATCCTCCACCAACAATGCTTGATCCTACTTTGGATGACTACTCATTTGAGGAAGACTTTGCTACTTTTCTCAACACTTACTTCCCAAATGAGAGTGATTCCCTTCCTTTGGACTTTGATGATTTTGGTCTTTATCCTCCTTTGGATATGAAGAAACCCGTTTCAAAGGAGAAAAAGCTGGAAGACACCGATATCCGCAGTACTTATGTCTTGACACCTCTTTATCCACCTTCTAAGGATGAGATTGTGAGATTTATGAGCGGATCCTCTTCAAGGTCTACTGAGCCTGAGTGTTATTTTCCCCTAAAGGAAAAGGTGTTCGATCCCGGTATTGAAAATTTTAAGCCATCTCAGTTATCATCTGATGAAATAAAAGGAAAGATTTTTGGAACTTATGGAGATATGCTTGCACCTCAGCACCCTTGCTACCACCGTGCTCCACAACTACTTAAGGGAACCTTGCCTACTCTTCTTTGGCTTGCCTTGTTCGCCTTAAGCTTGTACCTCAGCACCCTTGCTACCACCCTTGCTACCACCTGCAATATCTATCCTTTTATTCCGTTTTTATAATAAGTGTAGGGGGAGCCCCTTGTATGTGTTTGTTGTCTTCTTTCTTATCATGTACAGGGATTCGAGCTTTCAAAGATCCATTCTTGATGAATTTTGACGACCCGTGATTCCGTGTACCCGTCTTCCCGGTTTTATCCTAAACTCTTATGATTCTCTATTTTATATTCTTCAATATTAAAATAGGAATCACTTTAGTTGTCCTTTCCTTAACAAGATTTAAACAACGTGCACAATGTCCTAAGTGTAGGGGAGGTTACTTCCACATGCTTAAACATTGAGGACAATGTTTATATTAAGTGTAGGGGGACTTCTATTGAAGTTAAGTGGGCTTTTCCTTGTATTTGTCCTCATTTTAACCGGAAAATTGTTTTTTCGACATTTTTCAAAATTTTTGATCTATTTTGGCCTAGTTGTTTTTATTTTTGTATATTTATTTACTTTCTTTGCTAGAATAAATTTTAATAAAGTGCTTTTAATTTTTAAACGTCGTGAATCTTTTGACTCAACCCGAGTTTACTTATCTAAGTTTACTCTAGCTAGTATCCTTAACATGTTTAAGTCAAGTTTTGCTAGGCTTTTATATAGGGAACTTTAAAACGCGAAAGTCTTAACTCTTACGGGTTAAGAACAAGAACTTTTCACAAGTTCCTATAATTGATCATAGAAAGTCGTTTATCAAGGGAACTTTAAAATGCGGATTCTAAAACTTGAAAAAGTCAAGAAGTTGCAAGATCCTATAGATGACTTGAAAACCCAAAACTTTGATTTAATAGGCTAAGCATCCACGAGTCTCATTCCTTGAGATTTTTAATTATGGAGAACAAGAGATGATATAGTCAATTATAAGTTTGGTATCCTTTCATGAATTTATGTGAGTTAATTATGAGCTTTTTCTCCCATCGCTTGTTAATAAATTTAATTGCAATAAGTAAGGTTGTACGATTTGAAAAGTTACTTAGCTTCTAGCCCAAGATCGTTTAAAAGTTGCTCGGTATTAATTAGAGTTCATAGCCAAGGCATAACTTATTGAAGCGGGATGCGAAGATTGGCGAGTCCGAAAAGGTCCTAACAAGACATGAGGGCTACATTTTATTGCTAAAGATCCAAAAGTGATGTGAATAATCATTTATCAAAAATCAATACGAAGGATCGAGACACACGGCGAAAAGCAAATACTCCCCTAAAGATCATGGATAAGTCTATCCAAAAAGGCCCTAACAAGGTATGAGGATAAATAGATCCAAGTCCTAAAAGGAGGCGGATCGTTGTATATCAAAATCCCAAATAATGATTGGAGAAAAATGAAGAAGTCGTGGTCTAAATATGAAGAATCTCTCAAAAAGGTCAAGTGAAGAAATTCCTCTTATGAAGAGAAGACCATTATTTCATGAACGTCTCTCAAGATTCGAAGTATGAAGTCGCTGCCAAATATCGGTCTGAGAAAGGTCTCAAATCGTGAAGCGAGTTATGCCAAGATATGAACTTTATGAGGTCCCGAGAAGCAGTTTTAAAAGATTTTGTCCTTTAGCTAACTATTGATTAAATCGTCCTACTTTATTTTTAGCCTAAATAACTATCGAAATAAGTCAACAATGCATCTTCGTGATCATTCAAGACAACAATAAAATATAAGAGTTACACCTAGGAATAAGGGAGTCTAAGTAAATAATTGGCCCACATGAGTTTGTGATAGTTTGCTAACTTATAATAACAATGATCTCGTTTTTAAGCTTGGTATGGGGAACGTGAAACTTGAGGATGATAATCATTCATGACATTCCAAAAACCCAAGGTAAGTTTTTGATCTTTTTACTTGTTTTCTTCCTTTAAATATTTTGTCTCTTTAATAAAGGCCAATGTGGATTGATTATGATGAAAAATGTAAAGCTTGCTTTGTAATTAATGCATTGCATGAGGACATTGCAATGGTCAAGTGTAGGGGATTTAATAAGTGTGAAAACACTTATCCTTTTACCGCTTAATTATAATAATAACCAAGCCAAAACGTGAATTTTATGTCGTAAATGTCAGAATTATGCGTGGTTTGTGTTTTTGTTGTAATTTAGGATCAAAATGTGAAAAGGGAAGAAAACACGGGCTTTCACGGGCTTTTATCGAAGAAAAAGACAAAAGACGAAGTCGAAAGATCAAGAGTGTAAAAAGAACGGAAGTTCAAGGCCTATTCTGAGGATTTATCGAAGAAAAGTCTAAAGACGGAAGTTTAATAAAGCCGAAGAACTCAAGTCTAAATAAGTGAAGATATTATAAGACGAGTTCAATTAATCCCGAGACAAAGTCGAAAAACTCGAAGAATTTAGAAGACGAAAAGACGTGAAGAAGAAGAAATGAAGCAACACATGCTAACCTCCCTAATCACTATAAATACTCTCCTAATGTGTCATTAGGAGGTGTTGACTATCTTGACAAAATAGTTCTTCCATTTTAATTACTTGCACTTTTCTTAATGTCATTTACTTAATTGCACCTTTAATTTCTTGTCTTGCACCTTAAATTTGTAAGTTTTTTAATTCTTGTCTTTACTTTAATTATTGAATCTTAATTTTAATCAAGTTTTAATTAATCTCTCATTCTACCTTTCTTGTCTTGATTTAATCTTTATGTTTATGTGTTTATTGTTATGCTTATTTGATTATGTGTTATGTTTTTATGTTATTGATTGTGTTTGCTTATTTATTTATAGCTTATTGTGTTTTTCTTAAATTTAGTTAAGTGCTTATTAGTTAATTTTTATGAAAGTTGATTTTAAATATTTTTAGTATTTAGTGTTTTTAAAAGTTTTTAAATTTTGGCTTATTCCTTCTTCTTAAATTCAATTTGGTTAAGTTTTTAGTTAGTTGCTTATTTGTTTTTAGCTTAATTTTAGTTTTTAGCTTATTGCAAACTTGTTCTTATCCGGGTTAGTAAAACCCTCATATTCCGAATAAGCTGCATATCTTCATATTCCGTATAGTCTTCAAATCCCAAATTCCAGATAAGAACCATTATTCAGAATTCCGGATAGTGACCCGATCTCGTATTCCGGATAGCTAGCTTGGAAGAATTCCGGATGAGCACTTGAAGACTTATTCCGGATAGTGGAGCGAAGGCTATTCCGGATAAGCAAAGTTACTCCGGATAAGCCTCAGAATCTTGGATTCCGGATAACTCATCAATCCAACATTCCGGATAGTGATCAAGTTGAGGTATTCCGGATAAGGACCCGAAAAACATTCCAGATAGTGTTCGGATCTTCAGATTCCGGATAAGGAGAAGATCCTTATTCCGGATAAGTTGTGACTCTTGATCCCGGATAACGAACCAAAGGGTATTCCGGATAGTGGACTTAACCAAATTCCGGATAAGCAGATCCATAAGTATTCCGGATAAGCTGTTTGAGAAGTTATTCCGGATAAACCACGGGAATCAAATTCCGGATAAAGTGTTAGCGGGATCCCGGATATGCACCTCGAATGACTATTCCGGATAGCATGCTGAAGCAAAATTCCGGATAAGAGTGACAGTTTTATTCCGGATAAGCAGCAGGTTTGTTATTCAGGATAACAGTAAGATTGGATTATGGATAGTGACAATATTTTGGATCCCAGCTCAGGTTCTGTTTATCCTCTGTTTTATTTTTAAGCATTTATTTTCCCGCTATTTTTCTTAAGTGTTATTCTAATTGTCTTTCTTTATTTTAAATTTCAAGTTTGCATTTTTATTACATCGTCGAATTTACTTTTCATCACGTTTTAATTTTTGTCTTTTAATTAAATTACCTTTTAAAGTTTTAATATTGCGCCAATTTAAGTTTTAATTAGTTTTAGATTTAATTACCGTCATTTACTTTAACGTTTTGCACATTTATTTTACTACAACGACAATCTATTTTTTTCACCAAAAGACGACTGAGTCGCACTTGAACCAATAATCAATTCGATAAGATCGGACGATAACTTTTTACATACAAAATCTCTTGTATTACACATGCGGGCTTTACCGAATCAAAGAGTTGTGTATTTTCTTATTTTAAGTTATCAACTTTGGACAAAATCTTGGAAACTCGATTATCTAGATCAAGTTTAAAATTCTCAGCGGCCTCAAGTACGTTCACACAGTTAATCTCCTTAGATTTCTCTATGTCTATCGGTAATGATTTAGCAACCGTGTCACTCGGTTGACGCTGTTTTGTTTGTAAATTCAATCGAAAATCCTTTTGAAAATTTAGATCATCTATATTAACACCTTCGAATGATGTTTCAAAGATCTCTTGAATAAATTGTTGCTTACATTCAAGCGAAATACAATGTTTTTGAATCTCATCAAAACGTTTTGAAAGCGAAGAATAAGAATCTTGAAGCTTTAAAAATTCAACGTCAGATTCGTGACAAGTACTATCTACCACATTATCCACAGATTCAACATTATGCACAATAGAATCATTATTAACACTATTATTCACACAGACGGAAACAATATCATGCGACATCACTTGCTTTAGAAGCTGATCATTTTGGCGTGAAATTCGTTCTATTTCAAGTAAACCGTTTTCATAAGCATCATCCATTTCATTGAAGACACGTTTAACTTCTTCTAATTCCAAAACCAAATCTTGATCAATATTCCTAAACCACTCTTTAATATTGTTTACAAACGGAACAATTTTGTCTCGAAACGCAGCTCTAGTGTGCTCAAAATTCCACTCACGTTTCGGTATAGCCGAAGCCGTCATCCGCTCCATAATGACCGTGTCAAAATCGGCAAAGTGTTGGTGCAACGCATTTAAGCTATCTGACACCTTACTTACCGATGGAATTAACTTAGTTAAATCCTTTTTGACAAGTGTAGGAGACGTACTAGGAGGGTTTTCCTTTGACAAACTTTGGGGCACAAAAGCTTATAATTAAGCTAATTCCTTTTGTAATCGAATACGTGTCTTTTTATCAAATTGATCTTTATTGCTTAACATAATCAAGCTTATGGAATGTTGAAAGCATTTTAGATCGAGTTTCTTCTGCAAGTGACATTGTCTCCTTAGTATCACGAACATAAGGTGCTTCTTTCGATTTGCCAATTAGGGTCACATCATAAAGACAAGGAATATATTCCTGAGCTTGTTTTGCATAACCGGGATTAGGTGGTAAATCTTGAAGACGCTTAAGTTCTAGTTCTTTAAATGATTTAGTTAAAAGATGAATCTTTTTTGTGGAAGCGTATTGTTTTAAAAGTTGTTGTTCCTTGAATTTAAGAAGTTTGGTAGCATTAATTTCATATTCAAACTTTTTAGACTCGAGAGTTTCGAAATATTTTTTAAGTTTTTGAAAATCATTTACAACCGACTCTTTTTCTTTTGATTCATTGGAAAGATTAGCTCTTAACAATTCTATTTCATTTATGTGTTCTATCCTTTCAAAACGAAATTGGTCAAATTCAGAATAAGTTATTTTTTCTGCTTGAGGGACCATTTCAAAAGTTTTGACCTTTTCCTTATACAGCGCAAGCTCATCGGTTATATTGGCATTCAAATCTACGGTTTGTAGGACGGCCACATTCATGTTATCAATAATATGTTTAGGCACCATTACCAAATCATGTTGATCGTAAGATTCCATACCCGTCATAACATTTGGTTGAGGTTCACTCAGATGTGTTGGATTGGATACCACATCATTTGAGTTACTAGTTCCCGAATGCTGTTCGAGGTTGTCATTTTCATGCTCAACTTGATGTGGATTATCATGAACAATATTAGATATGGTTGGTACCTCACTGACGACATCAGAACCGTAGTGAGAGAGATTAGCAATGAGAGCAGCTTGGGCTGAGTGAATGTCGTCACAATCCGAATCATATGCATCAAGATCATCTGCTTGATATGCTGTATTAGAAGTAGAGGCGACTGCAATGCCTTCATTATCAGCTGCCCGTGGGTCTGCAAGAAATGCTAATTCCTCTAAATCCAAAATCTTTCCTTTAGATTGAGCATCGACCAAATACATCTTCTCACGAAACCATGTTGCATCCCTTATCCTTTTCGACTGAGTGCATTCCCTAGCCATATGACCTTGTCCTCGACAATTGTAGCAAGTCACAACCTTTTGAGGACCAATAAGGCTTCCATTTACACTAGCTTGAGAAGTCACAGCTTGAGCGTTCACGGTCCTTGTAGTAGGTCCATATGAATTTTGCCTTCCTTGAACGGATTGCACCGTCACTTGACCGTCTTGAATAGTGGCTTGTTGTCGAGGATTTGAAGAAGTGCGGAGCTGATTGTTTGTTGGTGGAAAACCTCTAGTTGTAACAAGTTTTGACAAGTAGGCAGTGAGATGGTTTAAGACATCAGTAGGTGTATCATTTGGAGTAAAGACCAGTGCTTGAATTGGTGGAAGTTCATTGGAGTAGAAGGCTTGTTCTTGTGGTGTTTTAATTGGAAATATCCTTGCTGAGGAGTATATCCCATTGGAGAAGTGATAGCTTGTGATGGTGATGCCTGATGTGTTGGTTGCTGTGGATAAGGCTGTTGAAAAACACTTTGTTGAAATGATTGTTGTGGCATCATTATTGGTTAATAAGATGGTTGATGTGGTTGCTGATAGGTGTGTTGTGGTGGCTGCTGCAAGTATGATGGTTGTTGATAAATGTAAGCCATGTTTTGTTGGGGAGTCATTTGTTGAGAAGCATACATGGCAAGTGGATCATGAACTTGAGGTGTTGACAACCGAGCCTTGATCACTTCGTGTTGTTGAAGAAAAGCTTGAAGTTGATCCACGTTGGTTTGATGAAAATCCTTAGCCAATTTAATAGCCGTCACTTACTTGCTCCATTCAGAAGGGAGAGTGTTTAAATACTTGGTGTTTAATTGAAACGTAGGAATTGCCAGGCCATAGATGTTGAGCTCATTCATCAATAGAGTGAATCTCAAATAGTAATCATTGAGAGTCTCCCCTGGGACATAGGCAAACTTATCAAACGTATCATATAGCTTACAGTCTCGTTCTTGTTTAGTTAACGAGGTGCCTTGCATTAGAACACGAATTCTATCCCATAAATCTTTGGCAACTTTATGTTTACTGACAAGTTTGTAGACATCTGGAGGAAGGTCTTGGAGAATGATGTTTGTAGCTTGTTTATCACACTTGTCTTGAATCTTAGCATCTCCAGTTAATTCACCCGTTGTGCGAGGACGAGTAACTGCACCTTCCGTTACCGTGCCATATACCAATGGTCCATTGAGCACCGATGCCCAAATGAGATGTCCGTTCTGTTTATTCAACATATAAAGTTCCATTCGGGAAGCCCAATCCTCGTACATAGTCTTCACCAACATTGGTGGACGATTATCCGTACCCAAGAGGATGGACTTATCCGTTAGTGAAGTAAAATCCATTTCGATAAGTTTAAAGATTTACAAACGTTGATCAAACAATGAGAGAAAGTAAATGTGTTTGTTGTTGTGTGTAGAAGTCAAGAAAAATGTTGAAATCCCCTAAAATATGTTCTCGATAAACCAAAAAATTCCAAAACAAACAAAAACTGTTCGAAATTTTTTAAGGAATAATTTTGGTATCTTCGGAGTATGTATCGCAATACCTGTCGCAATACCAAACAAATGATCTGTCGCAATATGTATCGCAATACATGTCACAATACCAAACAAATGATATGTCGCAATATGTATCGCAATACCTGTCGCAATACCAAACAAATGATCTGTCGCAATATGTATCGCAATACCTGTCGCAATACCAAACAAATGATCTGTCGCAATATGTATCGCAATACCCGTCGCAATACCAAACAAATGATCTGTCGCAATATGTATCGCAATACAGAAACCCTATCGTAATAAGTGTCGCAATCCAGAAACCCTAGGATATTGCGATGGAATTTCAAGCAGATGTGTCGCAATAGTACAAACAGTATTCCAACTTCCACCTTTCTCGGATAAAACTCACCCAATTCGAGATTTTAAGCTAAAAAATGATCCTAACACCCAAAAGTTTTGTGTTTTTAGCCAAAGTAAATATACCAAATCTCTACCACAACTATGTAGATGATTTGTATAAAAAATAAACCATAAAAAAACACAAATTTTTTTTGGATCGAATGATTTTGAATCAAAATAGACACGAAAATCAAGAACACAAACACATAAACAATACAATCATCCCATGGCTCTTGATACCATTTGTAGGATATTGTAAATCTTGCTTATATTCTAGAGAGAGAAAGAGATAGATAGATGGTGAGAACACACACACTTAGAGAGAGAAAGTATGAAGAAAACACACTTTAACTATGTGAAAAACAATGTGAACCACACCCTCTCCAACTAAGGAGAGGGTTTATATACCAAGCCTATGAGATGGGCTTGGGCTTACAAGTTAGACCGGCCATAAAAGACATGGACCGAGCTTTTCTTTGTTTAACTAATATAAAGTAACTAGACTACGAGCTACTACTTAATATATTGTCGGAGTGACCGAATCTTCCTGAATACGTAAAAACGTATTTCCAACAACGACTACTCATGGATGGTGGCTAATTCGTAGGTTGTTGATAAGGATTCCTAGGTTTCGGTTTCTTATCATTAGTAGTGTCTGGAATTCTAGTTGTATACTGGGTTTTAAGTACAAAGATTTTTCTTTTTAAATTTGTCCCTTTTTCATAGCTTCATCGGGTAGTAGGTATGAACCAAGTCATTTGAACCTAAAAATTCCTTTGTAGACTGAAATGTCACACGCTTTGGACTATTCCTAGAAGTGCCAGGTGCATTCACATGATATGATTAGCAAACGTGGTTTTTCTAACTTGAGGCAAAAAGTGTGGACAGGTTTCGAGAAACTTTGTTGCACATCAGTCATGGGAGGTAACTTAGATGTTGCAAATGAAGAATTTTAGAAAGAAAACGTTTACCCAAGACTCGTGGTTTTCGAAATTATACGCATTAGATTGACGAACCACTGATTGTTTCACAAAATTAGTTTCTACGGTCTTTCTTGTCACACCCAGCTAAGGAGGAATCGCGAGGCGTGAACAAATAGATATCATCACGACACAATGACGTCACAATAGAGAAATAAAATCTAAAGATGACATATACTAAAACATATCACAAACGTGCCATGATAACATCTATTCAAAACACAAAAGAAACGCTCAAATAATGCATAATTCATATTATAAGTTCAAACAATAAACTCCTAATACATAAAAATAAATCTTCCGCAATGCAATCCTAAGGTCTAGCTAATCCAAAGCAAACTCCTTAACTCATATTACAAATACGTGAAGATGATACTAAACTATTAACAAAAAGGTTGGTGAGAGTTACTAGTTTCTAAATGACATTTACCGCATGCAAAACATTTAATGAACATACATAAACAATCACATATATCAAGTAATAATTATTTCTAATTACTTATAAGGAAATGAACAAGATCCAATCCATCGTGACGAACGAGCAAATCTTCACTACAGGAATCGCACTCCAGAAAAATACTCACCTCTCGTGATATTTTTGGTCGTGTCTACACCACCATTACATACCTACTGACCATGTCTTACTATACCTTTCATCTCGCTAGTGTACGTCACATATCACATATCCACAACATAACAATCAGATATATGTTCATCTATTTTAAAAACAATTATTGCGACACATTTTTATAAAAAAGTATCATTTCCATCCCAAAACATTTAAAAGTAAAAAGTGATCGTAAAACTCACCATATGCAAATCAAATCCAAGTCCTTCAAACGTTACACAAAAAATCTATAATAAACAAACACATACATACCATCGATTAGGATACTAATCCAAACTCTATGTAACAACCACTATGATGGATACCTATGTATCTACCATCTATCTACATCATTCTATACTCTCTACATGTTCTATTAGTTTATTATACCTTAAACTACTCCGTTTACATTTGACCTAAAACAGTCCTAATTTTGATGACACAAAACGTCCACCAATAAAATACCTAGACAACTTAAATGATCTTGTAAAAATTACACAAACTATCTATATGTCTTGTGATTCTACAATAATTTTCCTTAACCCAAGTTCGTAGTATAAATTCCCTTTAAAAATTTATGAACATAAAGTGTCCAGTTTTAGACCTAAAATCATACTCTAAAAGTTACACCGAAGTTGACGACCTTAAACACCTCCAATTGCTATGAAATTTGATATGGGACTCACAAAGAATATGAACTTACTATGTATTGAAACCAACTAAAAATAACATGTTTAAGTATTATAAATAAATTTAAAACTCATTGTAATTTTCGTCGTTAAATTCGCAGTTTTGACAACGAATTTTGTAAAATTATTTTGACAGACCAAACAACAGTATTAGACCTTAAAACCACTGCCATTGGAAAGTAAACTCTTTTTAATCTAGTTTGCATATATAGAACTCGATCCAACTCATCTCCATCATGGAGATATTATCAAAATAAGTTGGTTAATTTTTTGCCAAAACGCTAACTCCGATTATAACATTCATAAACCCTAATCTTTCACCATTAATTGCACTAAGCATTATTTAAAATTAATTTAATGAAACTGTAACATTAATTATAGATTAAAAACCCTAGTTTACAAAACCCTACTTAAATCTAACCATCATATTGATTGTTACATGATTAATTAATTAAACAAGAATTAATGAACATAGGTTTGTGAATTACCTTAAACCTTAATTTATTTTTGTTTTTTCTTCCTCCTTGCCTTTAATCGACTGAATTTAGAGTATGGGAGGGGAAGGAAAATTGTTTGGGGGTTTATATGTTGTCCCATACTATTTGATGATTCTACACGAAATAAAGAAGAAAGATAGATGAATTCTAGAGAGAGAAAGTAGAGAGAGAAAAGAGAGAGAATGGTTGGAAACTTAAGAGGATTAGATTAAAGAGAGAAAACCAAATGAACCAAGCACCTCCTAACATGCTAGGAGGTGGGTATATATAGTCCACCCACATGCGGGCTTGTTTGGGCTATATATTAATAGGTCGGACTTTCCTTTTAGGCTTTAGTTCCTTTAAGATGAACTTTTAGCTTAAAGTTAAGCCCGTAGTACACGACTAACCTATTACCTATTACAACGTTCTAAAATATAATACATAATAAACTTATGACCGAACATTCTTGTTTGACTCAAAATTTTGAGGCTAACAATCTCCCCCAATGAGAGGTCATTACCCTTTGTCATTTGGAGATTTGTAGAGATTACTAATCTCGCCATAAATGAGTCTTGAACGTGTAATAGTAGTGTTGTTCCTTCATGCTGCGATCTTTTAGCCTTTGTCGTTGTCTTTCGACGTTGTCTTTTGATCTTGAGATCTTCAAATCATCATTGACTTGTCTTTGCCATCTTGCGATCTTGTGTCTTCATCCACATGCTCAAACTATTAATTTTTGAATATGTATTTAGGCATGAGTATGTGGTTTTGAATCTTTGACTTTGCTGAGTACACCGTAACGCCACCTTCTCGAGACAAAACATAGACACGGACTGAATGGCTTTGACATTCGTCCTAAATCGGTAGCGTTTTACCTACGGTCAGTGAAGACCGTTATACGATATTAAATACCGTACATGTGATAGGTAGATTCAATTAAGAATCTCCTTGACAGGGTTTCGCGGCAATACTAGCCGTTCTCTTTACTCGACCGTCTCAAAGCAAGACTGCGAACATAAAGAGTGAATCAGTTGGATAAATATCCGCTTGATTAAAGTCGTCAATTCAAATTCCTAGAACAAGTTTGATTCATAAAGAATCTTACCATTGTTGCTTTCCAGTTGACACAAGCTTGATTCATAAGAATCTCGCAAGTCACCTACCGTAGCGCTGTTTGAGGTTGACGTTAGAAGGATTTCCATTCGTCACTGTGAATATTAATGAATATCACTCTAAATGTTCTGTCAAGATCATAAAGATATTGCGTAGAAACCTGAAACGAGTTTGAATCAATTCAGAATCAAAACACTTTTGCTTTTTAGTTTACACATGTTCAATTCATAAAGAATGTTACACATGACCTACTGCAGTGCTGTTTGATGTTAACCCTGGAAGGATTTCCACTCATCATTGTGAATACTGAGTAGTATCACTCTGAGTGTTCTAGCAATATCACAAGGATATATCGTAGGACTCTCTTTATCTTCATTTCATGTGTCCTAATGAGATTTGATTGATCTCTTGGCTCTAGACTCGATTTGTGCACTTTTGGTGGTTGGAGGCTGGAGCAAATTCCACCTATTCAATATCAACTATCTTAGAGTGAGAAAGTCAATAGAAGTCGTGTTGATCTCCGTGACGATAAAACAAACTTCTTTTAAGAGAAGCCTGCGTCAGCTGGGGAAGGGTTGTGCATTACATCACTGGGTCCATGATGCGTAGTCTTCATGATGTGTTGACCCGGTTTCTGCGTAAGTTGTATGGAGGACTTCTTTTTTTTCACCCTTTATCCTTACATTTATTTTTCATTCTTCAACCCCTTCAATGCTTACCAAGACATCATCACTAGCACCTTGTTGTGATTGTTCCAATGCTAGCATCAGTACTTAGTCGGCATTAAGCTACGTTCACATTCTACTCCATCTTTCCTAAGGACTTCTAATAATCTATTGGATTGATCCTGGGAAGATCCCTGCGGTTCTGGTTGGATCATAGGACTTAAACCTAACCACCCTTTTGACACCAATAACGTCGTGAATTAAAGATGTTGTGGGTATTTGTTCGTAACCATAAACCACTTTAAATTCTAACAGGGTGTTTGAAAAACATTTAACACCTTGATAGTTTTGTCGTTTTAGAAATGCTCCCCCTTCACATGTGCATCGATAATCGAAAGTGTTTTGCACATGTGGATAAGAGTTAAAAGTGCATGATTCTTTAGATCACATTTTAATCACATTTTCTCCCCTATCTGTAATATATAAAATCTTTTGATATTAGAGATACCAAATTTGATTAAAATATATCGCAAAAAATAGTCTTGAAAATCTTCAGGAGAAAGATGTGTCTATCTTAGCATGAAGCTGGAAAGCTCCCCCTCAAAAATTGATCCAATTGAATTGTCATTGTGAGGATGTGTTCCACATTTCGCTTTTTGAGGATGGAAGTTGTTGAACACATAATTTTTGAAAGATTTTGAATTATCATTGAAAAACTCTTGAAAAAATTGTGTTCAACGCTTTTTGAAAAATCAACAACAACATTTCAAAAATTTTAAGAAATGGATTTTCAAAAGCATAACCTTGAGTTCATAAACTTTGAATGTCTTGACGAATCCACTCAAGTGTAAGAAGATTTCTCTTCTTTTGCTTAGGGTAAGGGCACTAAAGCGTACACTCCCCCGTGAATATACATCCGGGTTGCAATCTGAAAGTGATTACAAGCCATAGTGTTGAGCTCAAAACGTTGAATGTTTTGTGACAAGCTTAACCCATGATAGATTGCTCTACCCGTTTTTAGGATGATTTATCTTTAAAGATACACTTTCCTTTATTTGAAGTTCGAGTTACAGTCTGACATTTAACTGTAAGTCTTGTTCAAGAGCTTAAAAACTTTGAATGTTTTTAACGAAGGCTCATGACCGAGAAATTTAATTTCCCGTTGTTGAGGATAAGTTATCAACCGTGATCAACATTCCTTTCTTTGAAGCACGAGTCACAATATGAGATAATTGTAAATCATAGAAATGACATGTTTTGAAAAAATATTTACAACTTTCATTCGAGCTTTATGTACATACCTGTGTCGTTATTGAGCGACATTTCTAGGTACGTCACTATTATCGATACTGAAAGACATGTCGAGAATAATATTTTTGGTATTTTGAAAGTTTTTCTATTTATATTTTGTTTTTCTATTGATATTTACATTTTATTGTATTTTTGCATTTTTCAAGTTTTTCGAAAATAATCCAAAATAGATTTTTGTACAACAGAAGAAGGTGATATAGAATGTACATAATTGGAACCCTTTGAAGAAGAAGAAGTGGGTTCAAAATCCGTTGTTGTACCTGCAATGACAGAAGAAGAGTTTGCACAAATACTAGTGTTAGGAGTAACAAATTCCTTTTCTACATGCAAAACATTCGCATTCGTGCTAGCGCAGGTTTCGTCACTCTTTTCTATTGGAATCCACTTAAGACCAACGTCCTTGAAGATCCTACCCGTTGGTTTCTACTGAAGACTAGATCTAGGAGTAGTTTTCTCTTGCACAACGGAAGACTTCTTTGGAGAGAAACTATGTCCTTTTTGAATCCACGTTTCAGATTTGGTATGATTGCTTTTCTTTGCGACGGGTTTGTATCTCCTTGTTGTCTTATGGGATTCTGCATTCTTTCTATGTGCAAAGGCACGAGATTAACCTCATAGAGGTATTGTAGAATGCAATGATCATGTTTTCCATTGTGAATGACCTTTTTGCAAGTGGGGCATACATGGGATTTGGGATTGACAAAAGTCCTTGTATTATTAGATTTTCCAAATCGTTCAGGCATAGTGTTCGAAACATGGCTATTAATGGATGGTTTCCAATTCCTAGATTGCTGGTGAAGGATCCTAGATTTTGGATGACTACCATTAGGAGTGTGTTGAACTCTAGCGGGATTTGGTAAACTAGGTTTTGAATACACGGGTTTGTCTTTCTGAATCTTCCCTTTTTTCTAAGCATCCTCTAGGTTTTTAGAATGAACTAAGTCATTTGAACCTACATATTCCTTTGTGGATGCAAATGTCACACGTTTTGGAGGAGTCCTAGAAGTGCTAGGTGCATTCACATGGTTGGGTTTAGCAACAGTGTGCTTTCTAAATGGAGGAAAATATGGTAATATGGATGGTTTTGGAACACTTGGTTGCACATCAGTCTTAGGGGGTAACCTAGATTTTACATGAGAAGAATTGGAGAAAGGAGTCGGTTTTCCTAAGATAGATGGATTTGGATCCTTTTAGGCATTGGGTTGTCGAACAACAGGTTTCACAACTTTAGGT
Organism: Glebionis coronaria; assembly: GCA_025667525.1. NCBI lineage: Eukaryota > Viridiplantae > Streptophyta > Magnoliopsida > Asterales > Asteraceae > Glebionis > Glebionis coronaria. Next base: position 456,993,530 of record CM046882.1, read on the forward strand.
TCCACAGTTTTCCCACCAATTTTTGCAACGAGTTTCTTCAACTCTTCTATCGCTATGTCCTTTTCTTGCAACTGAGCTTTCAAGTCTGTAATTTCCATACTTTTTAGTTCATTTCTCGACACAATGCGGAAAGTTTTACTTGCCAGTTATTATCATTTGGACCTTTTCCGACTTTGGCTTGCAAAGAAATTCAAGAGTATGACAATGTTTTTGAAGGAAATCAGTTCTATATTGAAGTAACTCAAAAGCTTTTTTATCAACATTTTCTTTGTGTTTCGAAAGCACAAGTTCAAGACGCTCACACTCTTTGACCTTATCAAGATATTTGCATGCAACATCAGAATATTCATCGATATCAACACAAGATTGATGAGTAGCACACAAAATATCTTTGGAGAGACATTCTTCTAAGAGGAGATCATATTCGTTCGAGAACTCTGATTTTTCCATCTGAAGTTCATCAATTTATTTTTCAAGAGACTCGACGTATTTCAAATCATCAAACATTTCAGATCGAATGAATGTTCCAAATTCAAGAACAGTGGCTTTTATCGTTTCCACATTCGGTATCAAAAGTTCTTTCACAAGCAAGGTTATATCGTGAGGAATATCTTTTTTCCACTTGTCATTTTCATGTTTTTGCCAATCTCTTTCCACGATTGATTAAATATTATCAATGTGATGTTTAAGAATACCAAGTGTCTTCCTACTTTTTCTTTTAGACGCACCAAGAGGCAAGTAGTTGATATATTTAAAAAAGTTAGATTTCTTAGTGGTAAAAACTTTCTTCCATTGAATTCTTCTTTGTTTGCTTTCGAAAAACAATTGCTCACGAGACTTCTGTTTTTGTGGAGTGAAAAGACCATAAAGACTGTTTTCATAAGCATAATTATATGGTTTCACAAACTCTTTATAGACCGGTGATCTACTCTCCTCTTCCCAAAGGGATGTCTCTTCATTATCAAGCCTAACAAGAGGACAATCAGGATCGGTCCATTTGGACTCATCCAGATAAAGGCGGGGGTTCTCAGCTTGAGCTTGGTCGAGATAGTTAGGACTTGCAAAACTAGCTTTACCCTTAAAAACGACCGAGGTGCTATCATTCGTATGGTTTGAATAGAGTCATGCGTTTTATAAACAACTTTCTTCAAAAATTCGACTTGTTCTTCTAGTTCTGTAACCTTTTCAGTATATTTTTCATGTCGACTTTTGAAATCTTGTTTTAACGTTTCAACCTCTTGTTTCTTAATATCAAGAATTTTAGCAGAATCGGTGTTATTCATTGAAATCCGTTGTTCAAGTTCGTTAACTTTTGTTGTGGCAAGGTACGTTTTTTGACGTTCATCCATTAATAAAACATTATATTGACGTTTCTCTTTGGCTAATAACTCTAGAGTTGTGTTATATTTATTTTCAAAATCGTCCTTTTGAGTTTTTAAAGCACTATCCTTGTACCCCTCAAGCTCTTTGGTCTTTTGAAGAAGCTCAGCTCTATAACTATCAATGGTCTCACTAGACTTAATTAGAGCAGTTTTGCATCCCTCAAAATTTTGAGTGAGCATTGCGTTTGCCTTCTTTAATTGCTTTTGACTTTTTCTATTTTCATTGACATCTTTTTGTAAACTAGCAATTAAATTACCAAGCGCGACACGCTCCTCATCATCATACTCACTTGCATGTTGATCATCCTCAAACTCATTATTGCACATGTCTGTTGAGTCGGGTGTGGTATTGCTATCAACCTTTTCTCCTATACATGTGTCAATAAGGGTCGTTGTTTGATCACTATGCTAATGAGTATTGGCATTGGCAAACACATTATATTCATCATTGTGTACGTCTTCCAATGGCTCAAAATCGAAAATAGGGCCATTATCATAGGAAGGTGTATTATTGATGTCATTCTCCGAGTCGATGCCATGTTTGCCAGAGCTGCTGCGTTCTTTCCTAGAAATGTTATGATCATTTTGTGCACCATGCTTTGTCTTTCCTGATCTGCAGCTGTCATTTGCATTACTCGATACTGTCTTGTTACTTACTGTTGAAACTGGACTCGTGTCCACTACATGAATCTTTTCAACCGTGCACTCTTGCATTTTCAGCCTTTTGTCATTCATCTTATTGATCATGTCTTTTTCATGAAGTACTCGTTCATCCAGTAGCCTCCCAATAGATTCCATGTTTTGATGTATCAAGTCTCTGAAAGATTCTGCTTCCATTTTAGTGTAGACTTTGAAGTGCTCTTTTGCATCGCGAACTTCGGGATCAAAATTGGAAGACTTGAATAACTTTGAGACAAAGAACGGTTAAAACAGTGTTCTGAGTGTTTAAAAGGCTTTCTTGGAATCTGCTTCATGAAGGTTGTTGTTGAGTAGTTCTTTCTCAAGGTTCTTCAGGTGGTCTCGTAACTCATAAGTGAACGTGCGATGGTCATTTCGGAAGAAGCAATGAAAAGCATACATATACAAAGGATTGTACGAGAAGGTCTCTCTTTCAAGATGTTTTAGATTTGTTTTAAGATCACTGAAAGCTTGCATACAACGTTGTTTAAGGACTTGTTCTTGTAGTTGCATATCTCGTTCTTCTTTGTCTGAACACGAAAACGTCATTACATTGGTACTCGGGGCCATGCTATTGTGAGTCACACTATTCGTTGATGTAGAATCCATAATGGGTGTTTCAGATGATGAAGTGACTTTGGATCTTAAGTAGATATGGTGTGATTAGGTTGTGGAGAAAATTGTTGAAATCCCTTAATAATTTGTGCTTAGGAAACCAAAAAATCCAAGACCAAAAAACTCAATGTCATGTTTTTTAGAAAATCTTGGAAAATATTTCGCAATATGAAAGTCCAAATTACGCAATATCACAAATTCAGATCTTCACAATATTGGAAAAGTCAAATCTTTACAATGTTTGTCTCACAATCTTCGTAATGTTCAAAACTTCCAACCTACCAATCTTCGCAGTGTTCACAAATCTTCGCAATGACTGTCTCACAATCTTCGCAATGTTCAAAAAGATGATTCTTCGCAATGTTCACAAATCTTCGCAATGTTCAAAATACCAATGTTCGCAATACTCATATGTCTATCTTCGCAATATCTCAACCTTCGCAATATTACTTCGCAATACAGAAACCCTTATGTATTGCGAAATGTATGATTTCGTAATAATAAAACCCTTTTGCGAAATGTCAGATTTCACAATAATAAAACCCTTTTTCGAGTTTTAATGCCAAAATCAAGCCAAAGAACCAAAATTTCTTGCATTTTTCACCAAAAAACTATCACAAATCCCTACCACAACTATGTAGGAGATTTATAAGAATATTTAGAGCTCGAAAACACAAAAAAAATATGAACCCGAGATGATTTATGTATTAAATCATATGAATCAAATGAAATAACAACAACCAATCACAAATCTACCCCGTGGCGATTGATACCAAATGTGGTCCCTTATTTTGTGATGATTAAACAAGAAATAAATAAGAAAGTAGATAAATTCTAGAGAGAGAAAGTAGAGAGAGAAAAAGAGAGAGAATGGTTGGAAACTTGGGAGGATTAGATTAGAGAGAGAAAACAAAATGAACCAACCACTTCCTAACATGCTAGGAGGTGGGTATATATAGTCCACCCACACGCGGGCTTATTTGGGCTATATATTAATGGGCCGGGCTTTCCTTTTTGGCTTTAGTTCCTTTAAGATGAACTTTTAGCTTAAAGTTAAGCCTGTAATACACGACTAACCTACTACCTATTACAACGTTCTAAAATATGATACATAATAAACTTATGACCGAACATTCTTGTTTGACTCAATATTTTGAGGCTAACATTATATTTATAGGCTTTGATCAAAGGATAATTACCAAATATAAGTTTGGGTTAAATTGGGCTTTCTTTTTCCCTTTTTCCTGGTCGGCCGAATACTACATCCACACCCCTTGTTTATATTTTTTTTCTTCTTATTTTTCTACTTTATATTTTAATTACCTTCTAACTATCTCTAACTAAAAACGTTAAAGCCTTACAATAAACCTTTGACTTTCTAACTAGTTTTTATTAGAATTGGTAATTCCCCATGCCTGAATATTATTAATGATCCAATATAAATACACCTTTATGTCTTGCATAATAAGATAACTATGATGGGCTAAGCCCGATAATAATAGTAAACGCATGGGCTAAATATAATTCGGCTAATACTCCCCGCAGTTAGAACGGGAGGTATTCGGACGTTCAAACTGGAACGAATCTCTAGAAATAAAGCACTCGAGAGACCCTTGGTGAAGATATCCGCATATTGAAATCAAGACGGAACATGTAAAACACGCACTTGCCCAGAAGCCACATAATCACGAACAAAATGTATATCTATCTCGATATGCTTAGTACGCTGATGTTGTGCCGGATTAGTAAATGATAAACAACACTGACGTTGTTACATTAAACAAGTGTATCAGTATGCAAAGGAGCATGTAGTTCCAATAGAAGATTACAAATCCAAGCAGTTTCAGCAACAACATTAGCAACACCCCGATATTCAGCCTCTACACTAGATCGAGATATAGTAACCTGACGTTTAGCAAACCATGATAGTAGATTATCCCCAAGAAAAATACAATACCTAGAAGTGGATCTGCGGGTGATTGGGCAACCTGCCCAATCAGCATCAGTGTATGCAGTGAGCTGAGTGGTAGTAGAAACATGTAGTTGAAGACCATGCTCAAGAGTACCACAAACATACCGAAGAATCCTCTTTAAAGCGACAAGATGAGGCTCACGGGGATCATGCATATAAAGACAAACCTGTTGAACAACATAAGAAATATCTGGTTGCGTAAAAGTAAGATACTGAAGAGCACCTGCTAAGCTACGGTAGATGGTAGAATCAGAAACCGGGTTACCATCAGAACCTAACTTTGATTCAGTTTCAACCGGAGTCCTGCAAGGATTGCACTACTGCATATGATCTTTCTCAAGAATCTCCTCAGCAAATTGGGACTGTGATAAAAATAAACCAGATTCAGTCCGTTGAGAAGAAATACCAAGAAAATAATTAAGAGAGCCAAAATCTGTCATCGCAAATTCGCCATGAAGAGAACCAATAATACGTTGCAGCAATGATGTATATGACGCAATAAGTATAATATCATCCACATATAATAACAGATAAGCAATGTCCGATCCAAAATGATAAAAAAATAAGGATGCATCTGTTTTACTCTGCTGAAAACCAATCCGTGTAGCAAAGCTAGCAAAACGCTGAAACCAAGCTCGAGGAGCCTGCTTAAGCCCATATAATGATTTCTTCAAGTGGCATACATAATCAAGTCTAGCGAAATCAACAAACACAGAAGGCTGGTGCATATACACCGTCTTAGATAAATGACCATCAAGAAAGGCATTCTTTACGTCAAGCTGATGAATAGGCCACTGACGAGAAACTGCGAGACTCAAAACTGTACGAATGGTAGCCGGTTTAACCACCAGACTAAATGTTTCATCACAATCAATACCCTGCTGTTGACTTCATCCATTGGCAACAAGACAAGCCTTATACCTGCTGAATGAGCCCTATGCATGAAACTTATCTTTGAAAAGCCACATAGAACGAACAACGTTAACGTTAGCTGGCCGGGGCACAAGAACCCACGTTCCGTTAGTAATTAAAGCATTATATTCATCTAACATAGCTTCTTTCCATTTAGGACCCCGAAAAGTATGAACATGAGAATGAAGAAGCGGTGAAAGAGTGGTAACATCAAGACACGTTTTTTCAAGAGGTTTTGAAATACCAGAATTTGCACGTGTAACCATGGGATGAACGTTATGGACAGGTTCAGCGGATGGTTGGTTCGTAGAAGGGACAACAACTGGGTTAGAGGTGGAGGTAGTTTGTTGTTGGGTAGTGGGTGAAACATGTGGTTGTGGGGTAGTTTGGGTTGCAGGGAAACCAGTGGGTGGTGGACTATCATTGGTTTAGGGAGCTGGTGGTGTATGAGGGGATGATGGGGTTGGAGTACTTGGTTGGGTCGATTGGTTAGCAGTTGTGTGATTAGGCATGCTATATGAAGGTGGAAGTAATGGCGGAAGTAAGAAGTCATACGAAGGTTTAATAGAAGACGTGACATTCCCAAATGGGAAAACATCTTCATCAAACCGTACATGTCTCAAGATAATTATCTTATTGGAGGATAAGTTGAGACATCGATAACCACTATGATTGGCAAGGTAACCTAGAAATATGCATTGTGTAGAACGGGGTTCGAGTTTGTGTGCAACATCAACATGAGGATAACAAAGGCATCCAAAAACATACAGATGTTCATATGTGGGTGTTTGGTTGTATAGTTTCGTGAATGGTATTTCGTTATTAATGGTAGTAGAAGGTAATATGTTTAAAAGATGAGCGGACATATTAAGAGCTTCTACCAAATAAGAGGGAGGCATTTGAGCTTGAAATAGCAATGTACGGATTAGATTATTAATGGTGCAAAGCATACGTTCTGATTTTCCATTTTGCTGGAAAGTACGAGGTCATAAAAAGCGAAATTGTATGCCGTTTTGGCGAAAAAGGTCATGGAAATAAGTGTTGTCATATTCACCCCCATGGTCACACTATAAAGCCTTAATATCTACATTAAACTGTTTATTGACATAAGCTCGAAAAGCAACAAAAGTAGCAAACAAATCAGATTTTTTATGTAAAGGGTAGACCCAAACAAAGTGCGAAAAGTGATCTAGGAAAATAGCATAATATTTAATTCCACTTTCACTCAGAACTAGGGATGTCCATAAATCCGAGTGAATAATTTCAAAGACAGACTTAGCAGAAGACTCAAAACTATTAAATGGAAGCTTAACATGTTTACCTAATTGACACGCATGACACAAATTGGACAACTTAGATTTATTACATGAAATTAAATTACTTGACTCTAAACAACGTAACACATCTTCCCCGGGATGACCGAGGCGTCTGTTCCAAGTAGTGGAACTAAATGAAAGCAAAACAACTGGAGTTTGTAATGGTAGTTGTTGAGTGACCGGGTATAGGTCACCCGTACTATCACAACAAAGAAGAAGCTTTTGGGTATGGTAATCCTTGACAGAAAAACCATAAGCATCAAATTCAACAGAAACATCATTATCACGGGTAAATTTACGAACATAAATTAAATTCTTAACTATGTGAGGTGTGACAAGTATATGATTCAGATGAAGGGGCTTATGAGATGTGTACAAGGAGCTATGTCCGATATGAGTGGCAAGTCTAGAGTTACCATTGCCAACAAATACAGATGGATAAATGCTCAAATTACTAAAGGAAGCGAGTATACTTGTATTATCCGCCACATGAGAAGATGCTCCGGTATCCATATTCTAAGTCGAATCTTGTAATGTCTTGGTGTGAAAAGCTTGTGGAACCATTGGACCAGAAGGTGTTGTAGACGTCCCAAAATATGGCGTAGGTTGAACATACTGTTGGATTGGGCTGGTGTAAACTGGTATTTGGGCCATGGCAACTTGAGTTGGTAACTGGGCTTGAACAAGCGGCTACTGATATGTATAATAAGATGGATAGCTAGTACCCATAACTAAAATATGAACACATAAATAGTGAAGCAAATAATTTTAATTTTGCTTCTAGTTTGGTGCAATGTTGATTCGCAGAAGCTTGCGAAAGACGTAAATTGTTTTGCGACAATATTGGATGGAATATAAAATGGTGGGTTATTGCTTTAATAGAAGCAAGCAAGCAAGCTACAAAGAATTAAATGGCAGCACAATGGTATGGAACAAAAAAAATCAAAGACGGCAGCAAGAAGGTTTTAGAATTAATATGCGTTGTTTTTTTAGGGTTGACTTTGATTACCATATTAGAATTGGTAATTCCCCATGCCTGAATATTATTAATGATCCAATATAAATACACCTCTATGTCTTGCATAATAAGATAACTATGATGGGCTAAGCCCGATAATAATAGTAAATGCATGGGCTAAATATAATTCGGCTAATAGTTTTCTAGCGAACCTTTATTTCCAAAAGTTTCTAAATATGGGAACTTTTCTAAAAAAACTACTAAAACCTTAATATATCATATATATAATATTTATTATATATAATACATACACATAAAAGTACATACACTCAGTAATACACACAAATACTAATTATGACTACGCACAAACTTCCAAATGGACTCATTTCTATTAATATCACAATTCCACTAGTACCATAATTATCAAATCTTGTACTTCAACTCTTCTCAATTCACACACAAAAAGGCACATAACATACATATAAAAATACATATTAGACCTATCATATAACTTTAATGACTTGACCAACCGGCTCAAACTACGGTTGTTACAATATCCCCTCTTTTTGGAAATCTCGTCCCGATAATTAACTAAAAGATTAAACACTTAACATTACCAATCAAATAATCGAGGATACTGATGTTCATTTGCAAGTCTTAATTTTTATTCAAGATGTTACCACACAAATGACTAGAAACATAAACACGGGCAAGTATACCCTTTCGTGTATAGTATAGTCTAAGGTAAAGTCCAGTTCGTTCCACGGGATGTTGTTATCACAATATTAAAACAATTACCTCTAGAGTGTCACAAGTTCTAAAGATATACTTAACAATTGTTATTAAAGGGTGCGTTTGGCTAAGGTCATAACCATATGATAGAGAGGTAGCAATGATGAAATATAAGCACATAAACAATGTAAGACAACATACCGATTACTAGTCGTGCATGCAACATCTAATTGATATAACAAGGATCCGGCTAAAGATTTTGTCATATCAACAGCATTAAGATAAGTTTATGCTTGATTTTGATAACTAAGGTAGTACGTGAGATTATGCAAGAGTTGGTATATGTTTTAATCCACTAATCGTTACAAAAGTGATTAACAAGATTCATTTACTAGATGACATGAAACTCATCCATTCACATGAGTACTAGTCGATGATCATGGATGAATCCAACATATAACAACGGTCTTACATAATAACATATAATACATGAGTATCCAAATCACACTTATATTCAAGAACCCAGGGAAAAAGTGCGCCGCACAAAACTAATTGTGCGCCGCACTTTGCCCCAGCAAAGCTAATATTCACATCTAATCATAAGGCTATTAAACCTTAAACAAGTGCACGTCACACTACTCCATAATAACAGTATATAAGATCATTTCAAACATATGTAAATCAAAGTAAAAGATTGACATAATTGAAATAAGAATTATACCACAAGATTATTTCAATAATTGCTTCCAAACGATTTATAAGTTTTTGAACTTATTAAAAATGGCTAGCAACACTTATGAGTTTCTTGTTCCAGAACCAATACCATAAACCAACTAAGGTTTACTAACTCTAGTGACTATGATCAAGGATTTGGAGAAATCCTAGATTATTGTTTCTCCTAAACAATGGAGAAAGTGAGGAATGAGATATGATTATGCCTGGCCAAGGGTCCTATTTATACTTGAAAATTCGTAGGTTAGAAAACCTGGAAGTATATCAAAATAGCCATGCATAATTGCACTTAATTATGTAACTGTAGTAAAATGTGCGCCGCACTTGTTCATTTGTGCGCCGCACTTCTTCAGGTGTAAATGTGCGCCGCACTTGTGAGTTTGTGCGCCGCAGTTCTTGTTATTCTCCAAATTCGTGGTACTTTGAATGTACGCCGCACTTCTCTAAATGTGCGCCGCACTTCTGCTCCTTTTCAGCATAATTTCTTCTTTAGCCCCTTTATTCTTTATTCCTTCATTCTTTTCCTTTATGGTTTCTTTCTTAGCTACAATACAAACAATACCTTTTATTAGTATCAATTCAACACATAAGTTATTTATTTACATTTCAAACAAGGACAAATGCATCATTACAAACATGTATAAATGATGCGTTATCACATTCCCCCATACTTAACTTCTTGCTTGTCCTCAAGTAAGGAAAAATATATTTTTGATAAGTGTCGAAAAAAAAGATAAAGCTAACAATCGAAAAACAAAGATAACGCCATAAACACCTCACGAAGACGATATTTTTATTTCACACACTCTCCTTATTATGGGTAGATTATCGCTGTAACACCCCCAAGTTGGTCAAACGCAGCGGAATATGTAATTGGGGTGTTACTTGGGTGGATCGATAGCACATAGTATATAGAGCAATGATCATAAAAGTAATTTAATACAAATTACATGGATCAATTGTACACACTTAGTATCTTGTTTGTAAACCACATTTATTATTAAAAACTGAAATAAATATCCCAGCCCAATGGTAGACATGATGCTCCTAAAATGCTGGAATCCAATGCATGAACCTGCTTTATTTTCCTGAGAAAACATATAGAGTAAAATGTGGGGGTCAACACGAAGTTGGTGAATTCACAAGTTTATTTAAATAATAAGTTAATAATATGCCAAAACACCACAAGGATAGTAGAGCACTAAGCTACATACCATAATAGTTCCTGTTGCCCTGTAATAGAAGCTAGACAAAATAAGTTGTTCGGTACGCCCATTTGGATCTGTCCCGGTGTTGTTCCCTCAGTCCGACAATGATGTAAACCTGTTGCTTGGCCTAAGCGTTTCGTGATAGCAAGTCACGCAGGCCGGGTATTGTCAATACCCAAATAGATCTATTCACACATTTCGCGCTACACTATTAACTGTTACAGTCCACGGGTATGGGGCAAACAATAGGCAATAAGTTGTTGTTGTTGTTGTCAGTGCATGTTTTGCATATTATAATAAATATAGTTTTTGTATGTTTTCTCCCCCAGTTATAAAATAGTAAAGATGGAGCCATGAACTTACCTTAGTGGTAATGATGTGATGATGATGATGTCACTGAACAAACTGGCACAATATGATCACGAACCGGAGTAATTACCTAGGTAATTTTAACTGCCTTAGACAATGCATAATTTAACATTGCATGATGAATGTATGATTTTTAAAGAATGCATGATCACAAATTAATATGTTATAACGATTGGCTAAATGTTTATACTTATTAAGAGTTGTGATAGACGTATATTTTTAGTGTCTAAAAATATATAAGTTGACTTTGTAAACGGGTTCAAATTAAATAAATGGATTTTAATTAAATAAACCGTAAGGTAATATTATATTATTTTCTTAAGTCTCAAAAATATAATTAACGGGTTTCGTCAGTTTATAAAGTCTCGTAATTAAACTTGGTGATTTATTTAATTATTCCAATAACTAAATTTAATTAAATATTTTATTAATACTTTTAATTATTTTAAAACAAGTACTAGTAAACCCTTGTAAATATGACAGATTACAAAAATAACCTTTAAGGTTTCATTCGTTAAGTTTATTACGCCGTTAATCCTCGTTAGTTAGCTTATTTATAAAAACGCCCCTAGGGCTTGTAAAACTTTGGGGAAATGTCAAAACACTCCCAAGTCTCGGAATTAATATTGTAGGGAGTTATGGCTCGTTTCAAGTTTCCAAATTGACGCAATTAGTCCCTTAAGTCACAGAAATATTTTATAGAGTTTCTAGGATTAGAGTTAAGTTTCAAAAGTGGCAAGAATAGCCCTTTAAGTTTCGTATATTAATTAAATAAGATTAGGGCTTGTAAAACTTTACACAAATGGCAAAAATGACCCCTCAAGGTCTCGGTTTGTTTATAAAACAATTAAGGCTCCATTTTAGTTTAGGTTTTTGGCAACTATGGCCCTTGTGGTTTCATACAACCCACCGTTTGAATAACCGCCCCCTAAATGACAAGTTTGGCCCTTGTACTTACAAAAGGTCATGAAAACAATTATATAGGTTTCATTAAGTTACCAAATCGACCCATACTTTCACCACTTGTCATAAAAGGCACAAAAAGTCTCCATGTTTTAGCAATTGGGCTTGACTAGCCCATTTGGGTCTCGGCTTATTAATGTGGGCCTAATGGGCTTATATAAATTTCACTAGGTAATTAAATAAGTAACTAGTAACTTTGGTTTTACTAAATAGGACAAGTTTTTACTATGGGCTTTTATTAATTGTACTTACTTTCAAAAATGCATTAGGCTTATATTCCATGGGATTATCTAAGGCTTATATTATGCTTATATTATCGGCTTATTTTTGATGAACCTAGGGCTTATATTAAATTTAAAGCTTAATGACTTATTGGCTTGCTTAACTACGGCTTATTTCATTAGTGGGCTTAAATAGGCTAATGTTAAGTCTTGGCTTATATAAGCTTTTAGGGTTTCATTTTTCGGCTTAAATAACATAGCTTAAATAAGTTTAGTCCTTGGCTTATTAGGTCTTATGAGCTTATATAAGGTTAATGGTTTCGGCTTATGTAGGATATGTAAATCTTGCTTATGTTTTAGAGAGAGAAAGAGATAGAGAGATGGTGGATTTCACACACTTCTAGAGAGAGAAAATGAAGATAACTATGTGTAAAAATGAATAACCACACACCCTATCCATCTAAGGAGAGGGTTTATACACCCAAGCCCTTGTTATGGGCTTGGGCTTACATTTGGGCCAGCCTACACATGTTGTAGGCTAGGCTTGGGTTTGTTTGTTAAATAAAGATAAGTAACTAAACTACGAGCTATTACATGGACTATTGTTGGAGTGACCGATCCTTCTTAATACGTAAAACGTATTTCCAACAATCTCCCACTAAGGGAGGTCACTCCAAACAAGGGCATTACCCAAGTTACAATAATAAGATAAACCTAACATACTATGCTTGTCTTGAGCTCGTAGTCTTCGTCTTTCTTTTCTTTTTATTTTCAGGTGAACATGTTGAAGTGATCTTTGATATCCATCTTAACATTAATCTCTTGCCTTGATCTTGTGCATCCATCACTTGTGATCTTCGCCTCTTCGTGACCTCACGTCCCACATACTTATACCTTTTGAAATTCTTGAAAGCTTCAGAGTTCAATACATCGAAAGACTTAACTTTTAGGCTTTCTTGAATTAGATGAGGTATTAAGTGTATAAAGTCTAAGCATGCGGGGAAGACTTCTTCTTGGATTCCGCAACGCCACCGTCTTCAAATGCCGCAACATAAGTAGACACGAACGAAATGGCTTTGAACATTTCATTCTAATTCGGTAGCATTTTACCTCCGGTTGGTGAAGACCGCTGGACGATATAAAATATCATACTTGTGGCACGTAGAGTTAATTAAAAATCTCCTTGACAAGATTTCGCGGGTAAACCCGTTCTTGATAAGTGTGAAAACACTCATCAATTATGATCCAAAAACCACTCAAAACACATTCAAATACATTATATTAACTGAAAAATATTAGAATTACGTGGGTATTTGTGTTTCATGTGTTTTTAGGTAAGGAGATACAATTTTGAGCAAACACGCGTTTTCAAGGATTTATCTGACAAAAAGACGAAGAAAAGGACAAAAGAAGCTTTCAAGGAATTTACTTGCCAGATTTACCAAAATCGAGGGCTTAAGTTGCAATTTCTCATAAATCAAAGGATGAAAAAGGAAATTGTTTAAAAGTTTTTATACACTTTTGATTAAAGAAGTAAAAGGAGGGACTAAAACAATAACAATGTGAAAAGTTACATAAACTTGGTCAATGACCAAGTCACAGTCAATACTTACACACGCGTCTCATATCATTTTCTTCTCAAACGAGAAGAGAGAGAAAGGGAAAGGTTTATCAGTCGCTTATAATTCTTCTCCACCACAAAACTTCAAGTCCCATTCAAGAACAATACACAAGGATTCAACCGAAGATCAAAACTACAAAAATGATCCTTATCTTCTCCTCTACAAAATGGTGCAAGCCAATTCGATCAAGACTCAAAGATAAAGAAACGCCCAAATTAGAAAAGATGTTGAAGAATGAAGAACGAATCAAGATCATCGTATTAAACACGTGGAAAGATTTAATTGGAAGTTGCACGTCATCAGCACTTCTACTCCTTCTCTTCAACGCCTATAAATACAAGATCAAAACCCCATTTGAAGACGGTTAGCATAGGAGTAGTTTCACATAGTTAGGTTAGATAGGATTAGTTAGTTTGATTCTCTCTCAAAGTTTTATGAATTTCAATTAATCATTCAGTTAGATTCAGTTTCAATTCTGTTAATCTTGTTGTAACGGTCATTTTTTCCGCCATTAATAAAACTTTAAAGCTTTCTAATTCCTTTCTTCTAATAAGTTCTAAAGTTAGTTAATTCTTGTTAATCTGTTCAAATTCACTTGTGATTAGTTGAAACCGGTTTCATTTAACTGCCATTAATGGAAGTTCTGAGCTTCTCAATCTTATATAGTATAATCATTGCTCACTGGTTAATCACTTTTTCAGTATTAGGAGCTTTTCAGTTTTCAGTTTTCACTCATTCAACTCAATAAGTGTTAAAGTTTCAGCGATTCAGTTCGATTTTATTGTCAGTTAGTTTTATTCTAGTGTTTGTTTAAACGTTTTAAATACTTGAGTTTCATTACTGATAGGTACAGTTCTTGAGTTAGTATATCAGATTTTTAGTCTCAATTAGTTAGAAAATTTGATGTTAGTTAGTTAGTTGAATTTTCAATAGAAATATTAAGTTGCCATTATTACAGATTTTTAGTCTCAATTAGTTAGTAAGGTTGTTAGAATTTGGTTACGCTAGCAGATTTGCAGATTATGAATGTGGAAAGGTATTTTAGTAGTTTCTAAGATTTAGCTTAATTTTGAATAGATCAGATTGTGCACGTCGTGTGCATTTGCTTTGTTATAGTTTTGCAGGTTTCAGATTCAGAATAGAAGGTTTTGTTTGTGTTTCTATGCTTTGTTTGTTTTGCAGGTTTATTTTGAGTATATGCAGGATTTGGAGTTACTGTATGGAGGTAGCAGTTCAAGCATAGATTTGGATTCAGTCTCGGTGGTGTTTGGTTTTAAGCCGGCTCAGCGCCGCGCTTCGACATCAACGGACTTGGCCTGGAAGAAAAAGGTCAAGCTCATTTTAGTTTTTCTGCATTAATAGCTTGATCTGCTAGTTATTATAGTTTAGCGTAATTCTGCTTGCAACGTGTCTATATTGCCTTGTTATATGCTAGTCGATATCTGTTTAAATTCAGTTCTTTGATTCCAGCCTTAGCTTTATAAAATCTGCATTAGTTGCCTTAATAAATTTCATGGTTATGTGTTCTAATTGGTTTTCATTTTTCATGAATTGTAGCGTAGCAAGTTTCTGCTTATTCTGTTAGTAGTAGCTGTTGAATTTGACGTGTTGTCTACTGTTTAACATTAGCGATTAAGATTAGGATGACTTTAGTTGGAATGTAATATTTGCTTGGTAGATATTATCACTGTTTTGCTAGAATATTAGCTAATAAGGAATTCATATTCGATCCTTTAGGTTGATAGATATCAGTAATTTTGGTTGCCTTTAAGTAGATAGGTAGTTCCCAATGTAAGTGTGAGGTAGATGTTAGACTGACTTGAATCTTGTTAATTAGCTACTCTGTATTTTATGTTTTAACATTTGTAGAAGTTTAGATAATATACACATAAGGCCCTTCACTTTGATAGTTGTCATGACAGTTACAGTCCTGTATTGTTAGATAGTAACATTTAGCCCCGTTAGTTAGTAATATAGTCTCACTTTAGGTCCAAATCTGTTAGCTATATTAGGTAATGGACTGGATTAGTTAAGATGGGCTTGTAGATGCATGTTGGGCTTATAGAAATTTTAATTCGTCTCATAGTTAGCAGTTTGGATTTGGATTTGCTAGTTTGAATTTTCATTCATTCTATAAATCTGTTTTCTTTACAAGTTTATAGGGATAGATTTTTAACAAAATTGTATTTTTAGGTTTAGTTGATATTTCGTATGTTGTAATTTGTAAGTAGTTTAAATTTGCATTTTATATTTTAATATTTTGTGCATTTATATGTTGTACTTGCTAAATGTTTTAGTGTAGTACGTATATATAGTAGATAAAAATACTATTTTTACCTTTTTACATGCTTTGTGTGCAAGTACTATAAAATTCTAATCAAGCCTATTATTCACCAAAAATAATTAAGTCAAGCTTAAAAACGTTAAATCAATTCGGAATGAGTCGAGAAAAACGAACTAAAAAGACAAATATTAAATGGCGCCGCTGCCGGTTCTTTTCATGAAGATTAACGGTTTCGAGTGAGACGATGGGATTTTGGGACCCGTTCAATTTGTGAACGTTATTTTTACATATTATAAATCAAAAACATAAAAAAAAATCAAAAAGATAAAAATACAAAAAAAAAAAAAAAAAAATCACAAAATCAATTCTTTTCCTAAAGAATTGAACCAAAAAAATAAAAAATCCAAAAAGTAATCTTTTTCCTAAAAGATTACAACAAAAATATATATTATATCGGTTTTCATCGTTTTACGTACATATAGTATTTTTCTTAAAAAAACAAATAAATACAAAAATATTTTTGATATATTATTATATGTAAATACATATACGTAGATACGAACAACCAATTTACCTATTTCCATAAGTATTGCCGAGGCAATACACCGTGTTAGGGGGCGTTCCGGTCCTTGACACGTGTATCGATCGAATTTAATTAAGCAAGAATAGATAAATACTTCCAATAGGCAATAATTCGAAGAATACAAACTACAAAGTGAATAGAAAGGCGATGTGCTATAAAATGCCATCTAAGGGTTAATAGGTACTTAAGTGCTTCGCGCCACCTAACCCCCCGTTCACTAGTGCGTATTCTAAGAAGGAAGGCTTTATTGGGGGTCTTGCACCCAAGTAGTAATTACATATATTATACTTTCTTGTGGATATTTCATATCGAATCTCGAAGAGGATAATCCCTTCTTCTTCAAAAGTCGACCGAGAGCTTATCTCTCACTCCTCGAGTTTACTTACACGTGTACTTGCACACGTGTAAACATACCACCTTTGGTGAATTACTTCCTTCCCCGAGGAAGCTTTTAAACGTCATTATACTTGTATATACATTCGGCCACCTTGTTAAACATGGATACTCGTTCCATGTTGGAGATTTTGCAACAACGATCCGCCAACGCTAATTATTCGCCTTGTTCGACTTGTGGTGGTCCACACGATACTTATTTATGTGATCAAAACAATGGCTATTATGGGGAGGGATATGCTTACAATGGAACCGAGAACCCTAATTTTCAACCTAACCTTCAAATGGACTATACTTGTAATGACTATATGGGATATTCCGGTTTTTCATCACAAACTCCACCATCATTTCATGATCAAACCTTTAATGAGCCATACCAAAACCAAGGATTTTCAAACAATGAAGGTTTTCAAAATAATGATAATTTTCAAGGCTATAATCAAGAAACCTTTCAAAACCAAGGATTTTTCAATCATGAGGGTTTTCAAAATAATGATAATTTTCAAGGCTATAATCAAGAAACCTTTCATAATCAAGGATTTTCAAACAATGAAGGCTTTCATAATAATGAAAATTTTCCATGCTATAATCAAGATGTTTTTCAAAATCAAGGATTTTCACATTATGAGGGTTTTCAAAATGAAGGGAATTTTCGAGGTTACAATCATGAGAACTTTCCTAATCATGACTCTTTTCAAACCTATAATCCACCTAATTATGGAAATCCACCGCCACCCTATTCTTCGACTTACATGTGCGAGTTTTGTAGAAAAGAACCCCATTATGGCTATGATTGTCGACCAAAACATCCGTTATTTTATGCTCTTAATGATCTCCATGAGTTATCTTCTCTAATGGAGCATGACGGAAAACACTTGGAATATATTTCAAAGGCTCTTAATCGTAGGAGAGAAATGAGCCTTGAGGAAATGAAAGAAGAGTCTCGGTGGTTAAGGGAGAAAATTAAGTCTCTTGTGGATGATGTAAGGAACAAGCGGTTTAATAACAAGCAAATTGGTGATAGGTATAGAGAATCGGTGAACAATTCCTCTCGTTTCCTCAAGGAAAATTTAGATGATTTACTCTTTAAGATTGATAAAAAGGAAGAAGAAGAACAATTTTTTGCTAATCGTGCTCGTTTGCTTAAACAATGCTTATATGTTGGAAATACGTTTTTACGTATTTATGAAGGATCGATCGCTCCAATGATATATTAATGTATTAGGCTCGTGATCCAGTTGTAAACAGTATAGCCCATATAGCCCACATGTAGGGTGGGCTATATATATCCTCTCCTAGCATGTTAGGAGGGGTGGCTCATTTTCAATTTCTCGTGATCCAGTTGTAAACAGTATAGCCCATATAGCCCACATGTAGGGTGGGCTATATATATCCCCTCCTAGCATGTTAGAAGGGGTGGCTCATTTTCACTTTCTCACTTTCATTTAATTAAATAACTTTCTCTCTCTATCTTTCTTTCCTCTCCTCTTTCTCTCTCTAGTTCATCTTCTTCCTCCTCCTCCTCCATTCAATCAATAGATCTAATCATAATTTACCAAATCCCAATATTACGTAGACCTTCAATTGGTATCAAGAGCCATGGTTAAATCTTAGGATTTGCGTTTTTATCTATTAATTTTCTTGTCAAATCTTTTTACCTTTTTATATAATCTTTTCGTCTTATTTTATTAAAATCTGTCCAATCCGTTTTCTTTGTGAGATTAACTATTTTGTCCAACCAGTATTCTTGTCCAATCAGTAGTTCGTCACACTTGGTCCAATAATCCAAATCTGTCCAATCTGAATTTTTTTTAGATAAGTGGGTTTTTAAAAATATCATCAGTATTTTTTTATTATTAAATCATCAATTTTTATTAAATTTTTTAACATAATCAATTTTTCTCAAGTATCCGTATAAAATTTGTCAATCATGTTTCCACAATCATCAGCTTTTTAATATTTTATATTTTATATTTTATATTTTATTTTTATCAGTTTTTCTTGTTTCTATCAACTTTTGTCCAATCCGTATCTTTTGTCCAATCAGTTTAGATAACTGGGTTTCTTTCAACCTCGTTGTTCCAACAAATCTTGTCCAACAGCCTTTCATTGACACACAGACTCATCGGTGTTCCGAACGAAAGTGTTCCGAACGAAAGTGTTCCGCACGAACGTGTTCCGAACGAACGTGTTCCGAACGAACGTGTTCCGAACGAACGTGTTCTGAACGAACGTGTTCCGAACGAACGTGTTCCGAACGAACGTGTTCCGAACGAACGTGTTCCGAACGAACGTGTTCCGAACGAACGTGTTCCGAACGAACGTGTTCCGAACGAACGTGTTCCGAACGAACGTGTTCTGAACCAAGCATTTTTTATTCAAACATAACGGAACTCTTCATTCACTCGACATCATCACCCACATCACCTCGACTCCACAACACACAAACACACAAACTGAGGACTCCAATCGAACCAAAGTTTTTAAAGACTCTAAACAGATTCAAACTCAACGGTAATACAACTCCAAAAACAAACCCATCACTCTAACTCAAAACCAAACCAAGACCCCCACACTCCCTCAATTTTTACAAACAAACCTCACAAGACTCACAATCTCATCGACTCAAGACTGACGCTCGACTCCAACAACAACCCTCAGACTATCTCACCCACACTCTCTACTTCTACACACCCAACCTCGATCACACCTAAATAACACTCGAACAAACTCTTGACTCAAGACTTACCCACCCTCATTAAACCCACACCAGACTCTCATCAAACCCTCGCACACTCGCCATCTCGACCCCCTCGAACAAGACCCAAACCATTTACTCAGACCAAAAACACCTCTCGATAACACGTTGACTTGTCCACCAAACCAAATATAACCCAAACCCATTTAATCCATTACCCACAACACACTGATTTTGACCAAACACATGCAATAAAAGAAAACCTACCTGAGACCTCTTTTTCAGAGACCTTGAAGATCAGTTTGCCTTTACACCTCAAAAATACTGAAGATCTTTGATATAAGGTTGGGAATTAGATGAGATTGGGATGAATCTGTTCTAATGGTTTCACATACTGATTAATCTGTGGCGTCGGTTTATGAGAGAAGTTGAGAGATCAGTATTTTGTTGTGAGATTTGAGAGAGAAGAGATTAGGTTCCGTTTGATTGAGGAGAGAGACGGTAAGAGTTATTAAATATTGGGTGAGAGTATATTTAAATATTGGACGGAGGAAACAAGAAACTAACTGCCACGTTTTGTTTATATCTGCCACGTGGGTTTGACTGGGTATTGGGAGAGAAAGAAGGGGCGTTATCTACAAGAAAGGAATGGTGGAGTGTTATTTTTTATTATCGTTTTTTTTTGGAAATTGAGGCCACGTCTTAAACTGTAAATTTAGGCCACACCCTCTAACTTAATTTGAGAAAGAAGGGGTTGGGTTCGGAATTTGGGCCGGTTGTTTATTAAAATTGTTCTTAGACCGGGTTTTAGCACTATTGTGAGTTTTGAAAAAGTTTTGGCAAAGTTTACTTAATTTGTTTAATTGTGTATTTTTGTCAATCGATTTATTTGGTATTTTTGTACATCGTGTTAAGGCGGGTATTTTTGAAAGTATTAACGTGGAAAAATATTTGACGGGTTAAAAGTTATTGTGGCCAGATTTGAAGACAAAAGTGACAAGTCAAAGTGACGGGCTTTCTTTTTTAGTGACTACGGATTTTTGATCAGGTTCGTTTTATCAACGTTTGAGCAGCAAAGAAACTCACGGATTTTTCGGTGGCTTTGTCATATTCCGTGAATTTCTGTTTCTAATTTTATTCACGAACTGCAAAATCACGAAAACAACCACAAAAAATTCAACGGATTTTTTGAAGTCGACATCGAACGAGGGAGAATCGCATAATTTGCAAAACAAAGTTAGAGAACGTGGCATTACTGCATTTCGAATGCTTCAGTCTCATCTTGTCACTCTTTCATGGATTCAAGGAGGGAGCGAATTTGTGACAATCTTTGGTCAAGATCGTCATATATTCATCGACTCAATATTCACCATTTTGACCCAACTCGCCGAGCAACTCAACCGTGACAACTTTAATCACTTTGCATCGGCACTTGCATATAAGGCTCTTGTGACACAACTCACGCCTTTCCTCCAATTCAATATCATCAAGCCTGAAAGTTCCATGATTTGCCAATCATTTCTTCGAGATACACATACCGAGCTTCGAGTTTTCCGTGATACAATTTTGAAACTCATGACATCGGTCTCGTCTTCGATTTATGAAAGCTCTCGACTTCAGTAAGGGTATGATAATGGAGTGCAAGACTCTTCGATGCAAGAGGAAACTGGTCATACGGTTGAAAACTTGGAGCCTAACGATGCCAGGAGCACGGAATCAGGAGGACAACATGATACCAGTGGCACGTCAGGGAATGTTCACGAGATCCCTTTTGATGACATTTTACCCATTTATGACGCAGAGCCTGCAAACATGGTACAATGTAATGTTGTTTATGATGTATATGTTGATGACATGCCGCATATTGAGCATTCTGAACCTAATTATGACAAACATGGGATGGAAAAGAGTGATAGAAATACCACTTCTGATTCATCCGATGTGAGTCATAATGGGGGAGAAAGTGTTCAAAATGCTAAACATCAGGATAATTGTTTAATAACTGCTTCATTGACTGCTTATGATTCCAAGATTAGAGAGCTCGAAACGACTGTAGCTCAACAATCAAAAGATCTTGAGGATGCCAAACTTGAATTTTCTAAGAAAACGGACAAATTTGAAACATACTTTGAAAAACTTGAAAAGTCAAACGTTTTTCTTGAAAGAAAATTGGATCAAAAAGTTTTAGATTCGAAAGCTGAAAAGGATAATCTTTTGAAACAAATTCAGTTACTAGAGTCTAAATTGGCATCCCAAGATAGATTGCTCAAAGAAAATGAAACGTTAAAAGCTCAAGTTCAGGAAAAGGTTTTTGCTATAGCTGCGTTGAAAAACGAGTTAAGGAAAACTAGAGGACCTAGTGTGGACACTAAGCTTGAAAAACCATCAATCTTGGGGAAACCGCCTACAAATCAGTTCGTCAGACAACCGACTGTCAGACAACCTACTGCATTTAGATCCGAGCGACCACAATCCTCGAGACCGCGGTTTGCCTCCCAAGTTGATTTGGTTCATTTTCCTAGACCAGTCACTCCAGCAACTAGGCCCAATGTGTTCAAAACAGCTTTGGCAAGACCTAATCACATGATTGCCTATAGTTTCCCTAAAAATACCAAGACCACGTCTAGAACTAGTTCAAATGACGTTTGCCATAAATCTGGTCTTAGGGAAGCTAAGCAAAAGACACATGTAAGAGATAGCAATGTCAAACCTAGTCAGATGCCTTCTAGATTACCCAACACTGCTAACCGTAGCATATCATCTCCTAGGAGCATCGATCAATCATCTAGGAAGTACTCGGACATTAAATATGCTACTTGTAAAACATGTAGAAAATGTGTCTTTACGGTAAATCATGACTCTTGTGTCAAGAAATTACTTGATGAGGTGAACTCCCGTGCTAGAATTAAGTCCCAGTGGATAGCTAAAATCAAACCCTTTGGTAAAGTTTGGCGCCCCACTGGTAGAGCTTTCACTCTTGTAGGAAACGAGTGCCCTTTAACAAGGATAGTCTCTAATATTTGTCTTTTTAGTTCGTTTTTCTCGGTATCGATTTGAATTGATATAACGTTTTTAAGCTCAACTTGATTGTTTTTGGTTAAAAGAAATTGATTGGAATCTATTTCTACTTGGCAAAAAGCAATTAAAAAGTGTAAAAATATTATACTATTTTACCTACGTATACGTACTACACTAAAAATATTTAGCACATACGACAATTACTTTGCACAAAATATAAAATGCAAAATACCATATTACACTAAAAATTTAAAATCTAAAATTTATCTAAGTATGGAACAAATTTTAAAACTACTAACAAATAAAATATAACTTCTATTAAAATTCTATTCGTTTCTAATTAAAATCAAATGAATGAAAGGCCCATGAATTTGGATCCAAGCCCACCAAGAATTTAAACTGGCCTAACAAAAACTTAACTGTCCACTTAAACTAACTGAAATCTATTGGGCCTAAAAACTAAATTCATAACAAGTCTAAAAACCTCACTGATTTCACAATCTATGACTTTATACTAGCGTGTAACATACAAAGCATCCATCAATGAAATTCTAAATAGAATTATTTACCAACTGATTCTAAAGTAAACCATTATTACTCATAAACATCCTAATGTGTATGCAGGATAGATTAATAAGAACAGACAAGAAAACCACAGCTAATCTTCTAAGATTTCATTATGCCAAACACACTATAACAGAAGTCACAAAGAATTTAAACATTCTATATATTGAAATCAGTTGACAAAGCTGAACAAACAAAAATCATCAAGTTTCAAAACAGAACAAATGATTTGCAAGCAAAATTACTCTAAAAATAATAGCTAGCAGAATATACTAATTTTCTTGGAAAAATATAAAACGCGCTTGACCTTTATCTTCCAGGCCAAGTCCGTTGTTGTAGAAGCGGAGCGCTGAGCTCGCTTGAAACCAAACAACACCAATCTGCTACCATATCAAATTGAAAGTAATCCTGCAAAATAAAACTGAAACAAGCGAAGAAAAATATAGCAGAACCGTTAACTAACTCAAGTAAAAGCTTTATCTACTGATTTTACGAGTCAATCAGATTCTAACTCGAAGAATATCACAAGCTTCAGCTTAGGAAATCGAAACTAACTGAAACTTATTCTAGATACTACTAATTGATCTCGAACCATATTAGGCTTAAAATCAAATCTCAAAAGCTAGAAAACCAAACAGACTTGACAGAAATAGCTTCAATGTTTTAACAGACGTGAAACTAGAACTCAAACTGATGGACGATTAACAGATTTCTAACAAAGGAAATACTGTTTACTTTGTACTTTACTATAACACTAAACTATAAAATCCAACCAAACTGTAAACACTAAACGTTGATTATTCTGTATATCATTTACTAATTCTCGATGTAATCAAATCCACAAACTCAAATAATCGCTAGTAAACACTTACAATCTTATGAACTATGAGCTAAAAAGAATAGTATTAACAAGCTTATAAGCTGAAATGAGTCAATGAACAGTAACCGAGAAGAAATTGAAGAAAATAAAAGCTTTTATTAATGGTGAAAGAATGATACACTTTAACAGAATTATGTAACTGTAACAAAAGTATGTAACTAATTTTCTTGAAGAACTATAACAGAAATTGTAACAGAATTGAAAGAGAAGATGAATTAACAAACTAATTATCTATCTAATCCTACACCTAATTAACTATGTGTAATCTACACCTATGCTAACCATTTGAAGTGAGGTCTTCGTCTCTATTTATAGGCGTCGAGATGGTGGAGTAGAGGTCTTGATGACGTGTTTCATTCAAACCCTTGATGACACGTGTAAAATACGAGGATAAAGTGACTTGTTCTTCATTCTTGATTTGGGGCTTTCTTCGTCTTCATTCCTTGATCAAATTAATTAGTACCTTCTTGTAGAGGAGAAGGAGATGAACATTTTTGTAGTTATAATCTTTGGCTGATTCTTCTTGTATCGTCCTTGAATCGAACTTGCAGGTGTGATGGTGGATATGGAGAAAAGACACCGTCTTCTATCTTTCTTTCTCTCTCTTCACGTTTGGAGAAGAAAGATTACACGTTTGTGTGTTTGACTGGCTTGGTCAAATGACCAATTATATAATAAACTTTTCATTGTTTTCTCTTTGGTCCTTTTCTTTACATTTCTTTCCAAATGTGTTTAAATACTTTTATGTAATCTCTTTTTAATCCTTCATCTTTGTCAAAATTCCAACTTAAGCCTTTGCTCTTGGTAAATGATGGCAAGTATGGTCCTTGAAAGCATCTTTTGTCCCTTTCTTCGTCTTTTATCATAAAATCCTTTAAAAACGTGTCTTTGCTCCAAAAATTGTATCTTCTTACCTGAAAACACATAAAACACAAATACACGCGTAATTCTGATATTTTAAAGTTAAATATTATGTATTTGACTGTGTTTTAAGTGGTTTTTGGATCATTATTGATGAGTGTTTTCACACTTATCAACTCCCCTCCACTTGACCATTGCCATGACCTCATGCAATGCAGCATTTTAAAGCACCAAGTTACGCTTTTCTCATAATTAACCCACCTTGGCCATTATGGAATGCATCTACACTACCCTACACTATATGATGCATGATTTTGAATATTCACAATGCAATGCAAGAAAAACAATTTTATTTATATATTTTTGGATTCTTATTGAAATGGTTTTGATGGAAATAACTCATAAAGAAATCAATGACTTAGATTAGGGCTTTGATACCATGGACATTTATCACCCTCAAGTTTCACTTTCCCCATACCAAACTTAAAAATGGGATCACTATATTCACAAGTAAAAAGTGCATCAACTTATTCATGACAATTAAATGTGGAACCGGTTATTATTTGAGCAAATTGCTTGAAGGCAAATTTGTCATTATTTAAGGCGTGAAATATAAGAAATGTAAAATCCAAAAATAAGGAAGCACGGTTTTAATCCTAAGTAATCCTCTCATCCATTACTTGAAAAACCGCTCACAATTAATACAAGTCCGTTTCAAGAGTAATAAGTCATTCACCTTATGTGTAAAATCCTCATGTCATGCTTTCATAAGTAGCTACACACTCACTAAGGAAAGAAAAATAAAACTCACGCAATAATTTACATCCGCTATCTTTTTGAGACTTTGGATCTTCAACCCCGTAACCCTTCAAGGTAATATTGGATTGGAGCAATCTATTGAATCCCCGCAACCCGTCAAGGTAATATTGGAACTCAATAGTCACTATAATTAACACCACACTGCCCCTCTTGGGAGTCTTGTATAATTATTTTTTTTTCTTTTCCTTTTCTTTTTTTTTCTTCTAGCCACTCATTTTTTTTGTAAGCCGCTCTTATTTTTCTTTATTCCTCACAAAGAAATTTGAAAAGAATAAAAGGAAAAACACCCGCTAAATATTGAGCATGACATAAGTCTAGTACACATAAAACGTTCCAACTTAGAATCTTAAGACGTACTCATATCAACCATGAATGATTAGAAAAAAATGCATAAGAGATTACAAACCAATTAAAACCGTTCTTGATTATTTATTAACATATATACATGCGAAGAAAATAGAGATAAAGAAGAGAAGGGTTTAGCCACAAGTAATTATCATGAAGTTTGTCTAGCCCTTTTATACTTGCTTCAACTCTATCATTTCCCATTATCCACAAATTGAAAATCTCAAATAATGAGATTGGTGGATGCTTAGCCTAATAGACCAATGAAGGACTACATGGTTAAGGATACTAGCTAGAGAATGCTAAGATAAGCAAACTCGGGTTGAGTCAAAATATCTATGGCGGGCCTAATATGTCAAAGAAATCTAAACTTGTTAAACCATGTTTTTATTATATTTTTTCTTTTTCAATATTTTTGATGGAAAGTAAAAGAAGAAATATATACAATGCAAATGTGATATGCAAATGAAAAATGATTAATGCAAAAATTATGAATGCATATTTTTGGTGGCCAAAATAGATCAAAAATTTGAAAAATGTTTGAAAAGTTAATTTCCCAATTATCATGAAAGACAATGACAAGTTCTAGGTAAGGTCACTTCGATAGAAGACCCCCCCCTACACTTAAGCTAAACATTGTCCTCAATGTTGAAGAGCATGGAAGTATAAAAACTTCCCTTACACTTATGACAATGGATAGACTTTGCTTAACCCAAGTTAAGGAAAGGACAACTATTAGTGAATTCATGTTTAAGCACAAGGTGTCAATGAAAGATCACAATAGTAACGAAGTGAACCGGATACAAGGGCCTCCTCGATAAGCTCCAAAGCATGAAATGAGTGAGCAACCCTACAAACAATCATGAAGACAAAAGAAGGTCTCCCATACACTTATCTCCAAGTCTATACCTTTATTTCTAACCTACAACACTCTAAACCTAGTTATACGATGCTTGAGTTAATGAGTCTCTAGCTCGAATCGTCCCTCAATGAATTAATTCATGGGGAAAATGGGGATCTCTTGGACCATTTCAACGGAAATGTCCTCCCCAAAATAATGCTTCACATGGTGACCATTCACTTTAAAATTTGGACCATCGGGTTGTGACAACTCAATAGTTCCATATGGAAACACTTGAGTAATAGGGAATGGACCGGACCATCTCGACTTAAGCTTGCCCGCAAAATGTTTCAACCTTGAGTTAAAGAGGAGAACCGGCTCTCCAACATTGAATTCACGGTTCTTGATCTTAGCATCATGCAATTTCTTAGTCTTTTCCTTGTAAAGCAAAGAATTTTCATAGGCATTGGCTCTCAATTCATCCATCTCATTGAGTTGATCTTTCCTATGTGAACCGGCTTGGTTTAAATCAAAGTTAGCCCACTTGAGAGCCCAAGATGCCTTGTGTTCTAACTCGAATGGGAGGTGGTACGCTTTTCCATAGACAAGCCTATAAGGAGTACAACCAATTGGTGTTTTAAAAGCCGTCCTAAACGCCCACAAAGCATCATCAAGCTTATTCGACCAAGAAGCTCGATGCTCTCCCACCGTTCTCTCTAAAATTCTCCTTGAACCACGATTTGTGACCTCGGTTTGACCATTTGTTTGAGGGTGATACGCGGTAGATAGTCTATGATTAACTCCATATTTCTTCATAACTCTCGTGAATTGATCATTACAAAAGTGCGTACCACGATCACTGATGATGGCCCGAGGTACACCAAATCTAGCAAACAATTGCTTTAAGAACTTCACAACAACTCTAGCATCATTGGTAGGTAAGGCTTTAGCCTCCACCCATTTGGACACATAATCCACCGCCACAAGTATATACTTGTTTCCCTTAGAGGATGGAAAAGGTCCCATGAAGTCTATGCCCCACACATCAAATATCTCACACTCTTGAATAAAATTTTGTGGCATCTCATCACGTTGCGTAATTTTTCCTTGTCTTTGACACACATCACAAAATTTCACCATTTCATGGGCATCTTTGTAAATGGAAGGCCAATAGTAACCCGAATTAAAGACTTTCTTGGCGGTATAGTTGGGCCCAAAGTGTCCACCCGTAGGTCCTTTATGACACGCTTCTAAGATCTTGAATGCCTCGGGCCCATCTACACACCGTCTAATGATTTGGTCCGCACATTGCCTAAAAAGATAAGGATCATCCCAAAAGTAGTACTTAACTTCCTTAAGAAATTTCTTCTTTTGTTGATAAGTAAGACCCTCAATAAGCACATTGCCCACAAGATAGTTTGCGATATCCACAAACCAAGGAGTGGCATCCTCTTGGGAAGAGATAGACATGAGCTCCTCTAATGGAAAGGATTCATTGATTTCTTGATGTGGCAAATCTCTTTGAAAAGGATGCTCAAGTCTACTCAAGTGATCCGCCGCTAAATTCTCGGCCCCTTTCTTATCACGAATTTCTATCTTAAACTCTTGAAGCAACAAAACCCATCTCAAAAGCCTAGGCTTAGCATCTTGTTTTGTCATAAGATACTTGAGAGCGGAATGATCCGTATACACTATGGTTTTGGAAAGCACAAGGTATGGTCTAAATTTCTCAAAAGCATAAACTATAGCAAGCAATCTTTTTCCGTGGTAGTGTAATAAAGTTGTGCACCGGTCATGGTTTTACTCGCATAGTGTATAGGTTGAAAATGCTTATTAACTCTTTGTCCTAAGACGGCCCCCACCGCATAATCACTAGCGTCACACATAAGCTCAAAAGGTAATTCCCAATTTGGAGAAACCAAAACGGGAGCCTTTGTCAATTTTTCCTTAAGATTCTCAAAAGAGTCCAAACAATCTTGGTTAAAAATGAAAGGAGCCTCTTTTTCCAAGAGGTGAGTCATCGGTCTAGCTATCTTAGAAAAATCTTGTATAAAGCGCCTATAAAATCCCGCATGACCTAAGAAACTCCTCACACCTTTAACCGAGGTGGGTGGGGGAAGCTTAGCAATCACATCAATTTTAGCTCGATCCACTTCTAATCCCTTGTTGGATATTTTGTGTCCTAAAACAATTCCCTCTTTCACCATAAAGTGACATTTCTCCCAATTAAGCACTAATCGTGTTTCCTCACAACGCTTAAGCATTCTCTCTAGATTGGTGAGACATGAGGTAAATGAATTTCCAAAGACGGAAAAATCATCCATAAAAACCTCCATAGTTTGCTCTATCATCTCATGGAAAATCGCCATCATGCACCTTTGAAACGTCCCCGGTGCATTACATAAGCCAAAAGGCATCCTCTTGTAAGCAAATGTACCGTAGGGACAAGTGAATGTGGTCTTTTCTTGATCCTTAGGGTCAATGGGTATTTGGAAATAACCCGAAAAGCCATCAAGAAAGCAATAGTACTCATTTCCTGCTAAGCGTTCAAGCATTTGATCCATAAAAGGTAATGGGAAATGGTCTTTCCTAGTCGCCTCATTGAGTTTTCTATAATCAATACAAACTCTCCAACCGGTAACAAGTCTCGTAGGAATAAGGTCATTGTTCTCATTAGGCACCACGGTGATTCCACCCTTCTTTGGAACACAATGAACCGGCCTAACCCATGGAGAGTCGGAAATGGGGTAAATCATACCCGCATCTAAGAGTTTAATCACTTCCTTCTTAATGACCTCATGGATTTTTGGGTTAACTCTTCGTTGACTTTGAATGGCGGGTTTATAGTCATCCTCCATAAGGATTTTGTGTGTACAAAAATGTGGATCAATTCCCCTTATGTCGGATATTTTCCATGCTAAGGCTTTCTTGTGTTTCTTAAGGACTTCAATAGGTTTCTCCTTCTCATCCTCTTTCAACTCTTTAGCAATGATCACAGGTAATTGGTCTTTGCCCTCTAAGAAAGCATACTCTAGGTGGGATGGAAGGTCCTTAAGTTCAATAGGAGGTGGACTCTCTATGGAAGGTTTTACTATGGAAGGATCCTCAATGGTAACTTCTTGTGGAATAGGAGAAGGAATAGGGTCCTCATTGAGCAACTTTTGGATCGTAAGAATATCTTCTTCCCAATTAATGGGAGAATCATCATCACCAAGAAAGTTTGACTCAAATTCCTCCAAGAGGAAATCACTCTCTCCAAAAGGTGTTAAAGAGGGAGCAATTGAGGCCACGGTTTCAACATGGGGCATCTCATCACTAGTACTCTTACAAGCATCATGAAAGTGTTCATCACACACCTCATCTAGCACATCAACAATGTTAATAGTCTCACAAGGTCTAGACTCCTTAGCCTCTTTCCTATCACAAACTTTCCCTAACTTAAACACCACTCTCTCATCCTCTACTCTCATAATTAGTTCTCCTTCCGCCACATCTATCAAAGTACGAGCCGTTCTCAAAAACGGTCTACCAACAATCAAAGGAACTCTAGGATCCATGTCATAACCAACCACCACAAAGTCGGCCGGAAATGTAAACTTATCCACACCTACAAACACATCCTCCGTTATACCTACTGGGTAAGATATGGTTCGGTTGGCTAATTCAAGGGTCATCCTAGTGGGAGTGAGCTCAGGAAGAGAGAGTTTTTTCCAAACCGATAACGGCATGAGGTTAATGCTTGCCCCTAAATCCGCCAAAGCCATGCAATTTTCAACACCGGGAAAATTACAAGGTATCAAGAAGCGCCCCGGATATCCAAGTTTTGTTGGTAAGGTTTTAAGTAACACGGCGGAACAATTTTCATTAAGGGATGTGTTGGGCAAATCAACCAATTTTTCTTTGTTTGAGAGTAAATCCTTGAACATCTTAGCAAACTTTGGCATATAAGCAAGAGCTTCCGTAAAGGATATATTGATGTTGAGTTGCTTGAACATCCTTAAGAAATTGGAGACTTGGATGTCATCCTTGTTCTTTAACTTGTCCATTTTCAACCTTGAAGGATATGGAAGAGTAGGTTTTGGTGTAGGTGGAATAGGTGTTGTAGTGGAAGATTTGTCTTTGTTAGCTTCTTCATTGGGAGGTGTGGAAGGTAAAGGAGAAGTAGGAATAGGTTGAGAAGGTGTGTTTGAGTGAATGGGAGCATTTTGAGGTGGTGAAGTAGAGGTATAAGGCTTGTCACAAGTAGGAGCACAAGTGGATGGAACAATAGGAGGTTTAGGAGGTGAAGGATCCTTTGTTGTCTTTCCACTTCTTGTTGTAATAGCATTGACATTTGCCCTTGGATTTGTTTGTGTGTTGGAAGGTAAAGCCCCTTGTGGTCTTTGATTATACATAATTTGGTTTTGAAGAAGAGCAAATTTCTTGTTATTTTCCTCTTGAGCATCTTTCATTTGTTTCTCATAAGAAGTAAGCTTTTGAAGAATCAAATCCATGGGGTTAGGTTGCACATTTCCTTGATAAAAACCTTGTTGTAGAAAAGTGTGAAAACACACACACTTTTATTTTCTTTCACCATTTTCTAGTTCTTAGCTCAACAACTCAAGAGTTTGACACACTCTTGAGTTTGTTAGTTAGTTTGTAACCACTTAACAGCTTTGTAACAACTTTTCCATAAATAAAATTCAATTTTCACTTTCCCGCCAATTCTCTTTACCTTCTATACTGTTCATTCCTTACACCATTGTTACTGTGTTGCTGTTATGAGTTTGTTATGATCATTCTTAGATCATAATAAGCTTTGATTGAATATTGTAGCTGATTTGATCATCCAGTCCAGTTTTTCAGAATTTGATGAATTCAAGCTCATCAATGGAAGATTTGTTGGTTGATAGCTATTTATTTGATTGTGGATAGGGTTATCTAGTGCTAAGGTGGTGGTTAGCACTAGAATTGAAAGCTCAGCGCTCCTCTACTCCCCAAAGGAGGCCTATGATATTGGTTCTAAGTTTCTGAATTTAAATTCCTCTAAACAGCAATATGCCTGCTCAATTCTAGTTAATCTTGTTTGTTTGCATGATCAAACTTATTCTAAACTACTTCTGATCTGATCTTTGTGTATTGGTAGCTTAATTGTAGATTAATCTGCTTAGTAGTTGTGTACTTGTCCTGATTTAGCTTATTTTTAGTCATTTTAGTTTGGCTTGCCATTTTGAGTTCTTGTTGAGTGATTTGTTTGTTTCTAGTTCTTACATGCTTCATTTTGGTTCCTAAACTTAGCCTGCTAAAGCTTTAAACTCAGTCTTGTCAGCTTATTGAGAGTATTTATCTATTCTTGCTTTATTTTGTTTGATCGATACACGTGTCAAGGACCAGAACGCCCCCTAACACGGTGTATTGCCTTGGCAATACTTATGGAGAATATGTAGATTGGTTGTTCTTATACGTATACGTATTTACTTATAATAATATATGGAAAATATTTTTATATGTATGAGTTTTTAAGAGAAAATACTATATGTACATAAAAACCGAGAGAATCCAATAATATATATTTTTGGGTGCAATCTCTTAGGAAAAAGATTGCTTTTTGAATTTTTTAATTTGTTTGGTCAATTCTTTAGGAAAATAATTGTTTTGTTAATTTTTAGTTTTTATATATTTTTATATTTTTGATTTTTTATTTGTTTTTGATTTATGATACGTAAAAATAACGTTCACAAGGTGAACGGATCCCAAAAGCCAATGAAAACCGTCAATCGATAGTCTCTCGTAAAGTCAAAGAACCGGCAGCGGCGCCATTTAATATTTGTCTTTTTAGTTCGTTTTTCTCGGTATCGATTCGAATTGATATAACGTTTTTAAGCTCAACTTGATTTTTTTTGGTTAAAAGAAATTGATTGGAATCTATTTCTACTTGGCAAAAAGCAATTAAAAAGTGTAAAAATATTATACTATTTTACCTACGTATACGTACTACACTAAAAACATTTAGCACATACGACAATTACTTTGCACAAAATATAAAATGCAAAATACCATATTACACTAAAAATTTAAAATTAAAAATTTTCTAAGTATGGAACAAATTTTAAAACTACTAACAAATAAAATATAACTTCTATTAAAATATATTCGTTTCTAATTAAAATCAAATGAATGAAAGGCCCATGAATTTGGATCCAAGCCCACCAAGAATTTAAACTGGCCTAGCAAAAACTTAACTGTCCACTTAAACTAACTAAAATCTATTGGGCCTAAAAACTAAATTCATAACAAGTC
Source organism: Glebionis coronaria (assembly GCA_025667525.1). NCBI lineage: Eukaryota > Viridiplantae > Streptophyta > Magnoliopsida > Asterales > Asteraceae > Glebionis > Glebionis coronaria. Next base: position 457,026,775 of record CM046882.1, read on the forward strand.
TAAAAAACTCACTGATTTCACAATCTATGACTTTATACTAGCGTGTAACATACAAAGCATCCATCAATGAAATTCTAGACAGAATTATTTACCAACTGATTCTAAAGTAAACCATTATTACTCCTAAACTTCCTAATGTGTATGCATGATAGATTAACAAGAACAGACAAGAAAACCACAGCTAATCTTCTAAGATTTCATTATGCCAAACACACTATAACAGAAGTCACAAAGAATTTAAACATTCTATATATTGAAATCAGTTGACAAAGCTGAACAAACAAAAATCATCAAGTTTCAAAACAGAACAAATGATTTGCAAGCAAAATTACTCTAAAAATAATAGCTAGCAGAATATACTAATTTTCTTTGAAAAATATAAAACGCGCTTGACCTTTATCTTCCAGGCCAAGTCCGTTGTCGTAGAAGCGGAGCGCTGAGCTCGCTTGAAACCGAACAACACCAATCTGCTACCATATCAAAAACTGAAAGTAATCCTGCAAAATAAAACTGAAACAAGCGAAGAAAAATATAGCAGAACCGTTAACTAACTCAAGTAAAAGCTTTATCTACTGATTTTACGAGTCAATCTGATTCTAACTCGAAGAATATCACAAGCTTCAACTTAGGAAATCGAAACTAACTGAAACTTATTCTAGATACTACTAATTGATCTCGAACCATATTAGGCTTAAAATCAAATCTCAAAAGCTGGAAAACCAAACAGACTTGACATAAATAGCTTCAATGTTTTAACAGACGTGAAACTAGAACTCAAACTGATGAACGATTAACATATTTCTAACAAAAGAAAAACTGATTACTTTGTACTTTACTATAACACTGAACTATAAAATCCAACCAAACTGTAAACACTGAACGCTGATTATTCTGTATATCATTTACTAATTCTCGATGTAATCAAATCCACAAACTCAAATAATCGCTAGTAAACACTTACAATCTTATGAACTATGAGCAAAAAAGAACATTATTAACAAGCTTATAAGCTGAAACGAGTCAATGAATAGTAACCGAGAAGAAATTGAAGAAAATAAAAGCTTTTATTAATGGTGAAAGAATGATACACTTTAACAGAATTATGTAACTGTAACAGACGTATGTAACTAATTTTCTTAAAGAACTATAACAGAAATTGTAACAGAATTGAAAGAGAAGATGAATTAACAAACTAATTATCTATCTAATCCTACACCTAATCAACTATATGTAATCTACACCTATGCTAACCATTTGAAGTGAGGTATTCGTCTCTATTTATAGGCGTCGAGATGGTGGAGTAGAGGTCTTGATGACGTGTTTCATCCAGTCCCTTGATGACACGTGTAAAATACGAGGATAAAGTGACTTGTTCTTCATTCTCGATTTGGGGCTTTCTTCGTCTTCATTCCTTGATCAAATTAATTAGTACCTTCTTGTAGAGGAGAAGGAGATGAACATTTTTGTAGTTATAATCTTTGGCTGATTCTTCTTGTATCGTCCTTGAATCGAACTTGCAGGTGTGATGGTGGATATGGAGAAAAGACACCGTCTTCTATCTTTCTTTATCTCTCTTCACGTTTGGAGAAGAAAGATAACACGTTTGTGTGTTTGACCGGCTTGGTCAAATGACCAAGTATATAATAAACTTTTCATTGTTTTCTCTTTGGTCCTTTTCTTTACATTTCTTTCCAAATGTGTTTAAATACTTTTAAGTAATCTCTTTTTAATCCTTCATCTTTGTCAAAATTCCAACTTAAGCCCTTGCTCTTGGTAAATGATGGCAAGTATGGTCCTTGAAAGCATCTTTTGTCCTTTTCTTCGTCTTTTATCATAAAATCCTTTGAAAACGTGTCTTTGCTCCAAAAATTGTATCTTTTTACCTGAAAACACATAAAACACAAATACACGCGTAATTCTGATATTTTAAAGTTAAATATTATGTATTTGACTGTGTTTTAAGTGGTTTTTGGATCATTATTGATGAGTGTTTTCACACTTATCAGTCTCCGATTCTACTAAGACTACTAGGGAGGAAATTGATAAAGATGATACTTCACTTAAGCCTAAACTTAAGGTTTTCTATAAAAGGAAACGTTTGCCAGCTAAGATAAGTGAATCATCTACTCAGGTCGCCTCTGACACAAGTAAAGCCAACTGTGAACCCCCACGTGCTTCTATAATTGATATCGCTAACCCATGTCAAAGCATGCAAATTCCTAATGAGAATGCAGGTACCAAAGTTGATGTTCCAAAAGAACGAAGCAGTCCAATCATTGTATACCGTTCAACTAAGGATACTCTTAGAGTTTGGTTGCCGAAGAAGCAGATATCGGAGAAACAATTGTCTCAGGGTATTCATGGTTAAGCTTACCACTGATGGCTCACATTCAAATCACAGTCTGTGACCCGAACTTCAGAAAAAGGGAAGCTCATCTCGTCAACGTTAAATTACCCTCACAACGAGAAATTAATTTTTCTCGGACACGAGCTTACACTAAAACCATTCAACGGTTTTTAAGCTCGTGTATATGGCTTACATTCAAATTCCAGTCTGTAACCCGTTCTTCAGAGGAAGGAAAGTTTATCGCCGACGATAAACTTATTCTAACAACGAGAAATCAAGTTTTCTCGGGCATGAGCTTATATCAAAAACATTCCAAGTTTTTAAGCTCATGCACTATGACTTACAGTTAAATGTCAGACTGTAACTCGAACTTAAAATAAAGGAAAGATTATCTTTTATGATAACTTATCCTCTTAATGAGAAATTCACCTTTCTCGGTCATGAGCTTGTATTAAAACATTCGAAGTTTTAAGCTCAGAAAGGAAAGTGTATCTTTTAAATAAGAGAACTTTTCCTCATAACGAGAAATTAACCTTTCTCGTTCATGAGCTTTCCGTTAAAACAGTCAAAGTTTTCAAGCTCATGAAAATGACTTTTAAGTAAATGTCAGCTTAGGACTCGTCCATCAGATAAAAGGAAAGTTTATCGCCGATGGTAACTTATCCTTAACAACGGGAAGTTTACAACTTCTCGGACTTGAGCTCGTTTTGTAAGATATTCAACATCTTAAGCTCAAGTAATTGGTTTTCAAAACTTTGAACACAATTTTTCAAGAATTTCTCAAAAGGTTTTTCTAAATCTTTCAAAATTGTGTGTTCAAAAATGTTTTGATAAAAAGAGCATGTCTTCTGGAATCGATAATATTTACGAACCTAGAAATGTCATTCAATAATGACACGGGGTTGTAAATAAAGTTCGAGCAGAAGTTTAAAAGATTTAAAACATGCTCCATATGATTTGCTATTATTTCTGATAGTAACCCGCTTTTGACATTGAAGTCAAGCATTTCACCGGAAAGCTTTGACTTCAGAATCCGAAGTTATCAACTCCACAATACGAAGTTTGGTGCAATTGATATCTACATACTAGACGATGCGACTACTCAAACGACGACTACAACTCTTTAAGTAGAACACGGGTCAACAATTGAGGGGGAGCAATTGTCAAGCGTTCAGATTATTCGATGCCGAAAGTGCCAATGTTCACAAGTTGGTGTCAAGACAACGATATCAAATTGTCCATGTGGTGTAAAGGAGAAGATAATTTTAGAAGTTACGAGGAAGACCAACATTCGTGAAAAAGAACCATGTGCTTCTTTCATATGATGTTCTCCATCATTCAGGTCCAACCTCGTAAATTGCTAATCTTGTGAATACATTATCATATATGATCTTTGCACGTGATAAATACCTTACACTTGTGTTTAAAAGGTATTTAATTTACGTTTCAAGTAGACTCTCATTAATTTGAGGGGGAGCTTGTGTAACTCATGAAGATACTTGGCTTTGCATTTTTCTTCCCAAATTTTCTTAAAATGCTATTAAATCAATTGATATTAAAAACATCGATTGGGTTAATATTTTTAATATGGGGGAGAAAATGTGATTTAATATGGGAAATAATTAATCACAAATGGTTTGACTTAACGTGTTAGCTCATCCCGACATGTGCGAAATGTTTTCGGATATCGTGGCATATGTTAAGGGGGAGCAAAATAGATTTGCACTTCAAAATGGATTTCATGGTGACATACACTTACCCAAAACATCTCTATTCACGACGGTGAAGATTGTGGTGACATAAGGATGGTAGGATAGGTTAAAGTCCAATGATTTCTCTAGAACCGGAGGAATCTTCCCAAGGACATTCCATAGCTAGAAATAGTAGTCCTTAGGAAAGATGGAGAAAGATTGTGAACGTAGCTGAATGCCGACCAAGTACTTAAGTTAGCACTGGAACAATCACAACAAGGTGCTAGTTATGACGTATTGGTAAGCATTGAAGGGGTTGAAGAATGAAAAAGAATTGTAAAGATAAAGGGTGTAAAGAAAGTAGCCCTCCTTACAACTTAGGCAGAAACCAGGTCAATTCATATGCTATTGAGATCATTTATGATTCTCGATATTGAAGATAGACATCATGGACCCAGTGATACAAGGCACAACCCATCCCAGCTAACTCAGATATCTCTCAAAAGATATTTGTTTTAATCACACGGAGACAACACATTATCTATTGATTTATTCACTCCGAATAAATTGGTATTGAAAAGGTGGCACTCCTCTCCAGCCTCCGATCACTAAAATCCAAAATGCACGATTGAGTCTAGAGCCATTTGAGATCATCATATATCTCATTAGGACACACTTTCATAATTCCTTGCTTCTTCACACACTGTGAAAAGTAAGAAAGTTCTTAAAAGTCCTACGCAAAATCTTCATGATCTTGCCTGAACATCCGAGTAATACGAAAGTATTTACAATGAAGATGGAAATCCTTCTTGAGCGAACGTTGAAATTGTATATAATGCAGTTCATTTTTCTCAGTTCTTGCTAATTGAAAGTCCAATCAATATCGGGTTTTTAACTGTTTTTGGTTGTTAATTTTTTTTTGGATATTCTATTTCCTAGTTCAAACAAAGCCTTGCAATATTGAAAAATATTACCTACTTATATGTAAAACATTGTGCAAATACCAAGTTTATATTCAAACAAATTCAAAATTGTAAATTTTAAAACTAAAAGGACTGAAAATGTAAAGTCTATGAAAATTAAATGCTTAAAATGTAAAGTCTACAAGGTATAAGGACTGAAAATGTAAAACAGTTAACTAAAAGGACCAAATATGTAAACTATGTAACGAACTAACCAAATTTGTAACAAATCACAAAACTACTAACTGAAATTTAACAACTTTCAAACTTGAAGGACTTGTTTTCTGAAAACCCTAAAAAGGTGTAAGTTTAGCCAAAAATAGAAACAGTTTAATACACTAGGGACCTAAGTGCAATTTTGAAAACCTTTTAAGCAAAAACGGGTTCTAGTGACAAATAAGCTCGTTTGAGCTTATTACTGAACCAAAATCAGTCAAACCACTTGCAGAACACTTAGAATTCAAAATAAGCTAGACCTGTAAGAGGATTTTAGCTGAAAGTGTCTAAAAAGCAAATAAGCACTTCACAATAAGCACACAATAAGCTCTAGGACAATCTGGACATGCACAACTGGATTTTTGTGCTAAAACTGATTAATGAGCTTAAATGATGAACGGGAAATCAAATCTTAACAAAATTCATCAAGTAATAAGCCTGGAAATCGAATTAAGCTAAAAATGGCTTATGTTGACCAGGCGTTGACCAAATTTTTTGACAAAAAGCTGAAATTCTCAAAATTCATCCAACAACATCTACTAAGTGGAATTGTAAAAGAAAATTGCCAGGTTAATGAAAAGAATTGTGAGATATGAAATTGCTGTTTTCATTTACAGAAACATTACTTTCCTCAAGTGTTCAGATTATTGCTTATTTCTCCTAGCTTAATGGATACTGTATCAAATGCTTATAGAATATGAAAGTTCATAATATGAGCTACAAATGAGAACAGGTTTGGTTAACTTTCATCAACAAACAAACAAATGCCAGCCAAATGAATTTGACTGCTTTTTAGAGCAAAACTGACTGAATTTGAACCCAAACTTTTATCTTGCCAATTGCCTGTTTGACCCTATTCTTGACTTGAAAATGACTTAAAATACTTAGTAATGACCTTTCAACTAGAAATGAACATTTACTTGCCAAAATCCAACACTTGAAAACTTTTCAAAAGCTAATTCCAAACACTCCTTTATCTGAACTTTATGAAAATTTTCAAAGACTTTATAAGCACAAGTTTTAGCTGAAAGAAAAACTATAGCAAACCAAACTCAATGCTCAAAATGAAATGTTTAAAAGCTGTTTGCAAGTAATGAACACTACTAGAACTCAATCAAGGTAACAAAGCTAAAAATGATTGAAATAAGCTATCACTAGAACACAATCCAAAGCAATAAACAGATAATCAACACTTAAGCTACAAACAAGTACACAATCAAACCACAACCAAGCTAAACATGTTTTATCATACAATCAACAAGAATTTAAGCTAGAATTGAAGCATGCAATTGACAAATTGAGTGGAATCAAAACTCAGAAACATTTGAACCTTGTGAAGATACCATTGAGCAGTAGATGAGTGCTGTACTCTCTATTCTAGTGCTAACCACCACCTTAGCACTAGATTCACTAATCAACAATCAACAATTCAGCTACAAATCAACTAGGATCATCAAATAGCATGAACTCATCTCATTTGCTATGGATTTGAACTGAAATCAACAAGCAGCTACTATCTTCACTCCAAAGTTAGTTATGATCAATGTATGATCATAACAAACTCAATGCAACAACACAAGTATCAATGGAAAGCATGAATGAACAGTAAGATAATGAGAAGAATTGGCGGGAAAAAATGAATTTGAATTTTATTAATGGAATTCGGTTACAAAGCTGTTAAAAGGATAACTAACTATCTAACTAACTCAAGAGTGTGTCAAACTCTTGAGTAGTTTAGCTAGAAAGGGAAAAAGATGAGAGAAAAAGGTAAATGTGTGTTTTTTCACACTTACAACTACCCATTACAAATGAAGACCTAAACTGCTATTTATAAACTTGAGAAGGAAGTTTGTTGGGGTTGGTGACGTGTTGGGACCAATCCCAGGTCTCCACGTGGCACAATTCTGCTCCCTTGAATTTGCAGGTATGAACATGAATTGGGGCTTTTTGATTGAGTTGATTTGATGTTAATTGACCTTGACCAATGGATTCGTCTCTCAAAAATAAGCAACTTTGATGTTTATAACTCTTCATGAAATCCACTCTAGCTCAAAAACGATCCTGGGAAATTTTGCTCGTTTGAAGATGACACGTGTCAAGCTCTGAATGGCTGAATGGGAAGCACACGGATTGCACTGTTGGGATTTTGTCATTAATGAAGGCGGCTGAGTGGATAATTAATACTTGTTATGTGGCGATCCGTGTTTACTTAATGCTGCCTTCTCATTGGTTAAAAACTAAGCACACGGATTGAACTTGTAATAATTTCCAAGATTGGCAGATTTAGTCCCTAGACTTTGGCAGCTTGTATCTTTGAGCTTGTAACTTCATTTCTTTGGCACTTTTAGTCCTTCAAACTTCATCCTTGAGCAAAAATGATCCTTTGACTGAGTTGACTTGATAGTTGACCAAATTTGACTATGATCTTGACTTTTTACAATATTTACACTTTGGTCCTTCATCTTTGGCAGTTTGTCAAGATAGGTCCTTGTACTTCAAAGTCTTGTCACTTTTAATCCTTCTTTGTCTTTTTCATCAAATTAAGCTTGATTTTCCCTTGTTTGCTTGAAAATGCATCCTTTTACCTACACAAGTGTACACAAACACAAACATACCACAAAACACTGTTTTTGCAAGATAAATTGGTATTTTGCTTCATGTTTTAGGGTTATTTGTTGATAAATTGATATGAGTTTTAGCTCATATCAAATCCCCTACACTTGAACATTGTCATGTCCTCATGCAATTCTATATATTTTAAAGCACAAATTTACATTCTCCTCATAATTAACCCACCTTGGCCATATGGAATGCATCTACACTACTCTAAACTACATGATGCATGATTTTGACTTTTAACAATGCAATGAACAAAATACAATTCTATTTATATCTTTTTGTATTTTCTTGAAATAGGTTTGATGGAAATAACTCATAAAGAATTCAATGGCTTAGATTAGGGCTTGGGTACCATGGACATTTATCACCCTCAAGTTTCACTTTCCCCATACCAAGCTTAAAAATGGGATCATTGCATTCACAAGTAAAAAGTGCATCAACTTATTCATGACAATTAAATGTGGAACCGGTTTTTATTTGAGCAAATTGCTTGTGGGCAAATTTGTCATTATTCAAGTGTGAAATATAAGAAGTGTAAAATCCAAAAATAAGGAAGCACGGTTTTAATCCTAAGTAATCCTCTCATCCATTACTTGAAAAAACGCTCACAATTAATACAAGTCCGTTTCAAGAATAATAAGTCGTTCGCCTTATGTGTAAAATCCTCATGTCATGCTTTCATAAGTAGCTACACACTCGCTAAGGAAAGAAAAATAAAACTCACGCAATAATTTACATCCGCCATCTTTTTGAGACTTTGGATCTTCAACCCCGCAACCCGTCAAGGTAATATTGGATTGGAGCAATCTATTGAATCTCCGCAACCCGTCAAGGTAATATTGGAACTCAATAGTCACTATAATTAACACCACACTACCCCTCTTGGGAGTCTTGTATAATTATTTTTTCTTTTCTTTTTCTTTTTCTTCTTTTTTTTCTAGCCACTCATTTTTTTTCATAAGCCGCTCTTATTTTTCTTTATTCCTCACAAAAAAAATAGAAAAGAATAAAAGGAAAAACACCCGCTAAATATTGAGCATGACATAAGTCTAGTACACATAAAATGTTCTAACTTAGAATCTTAAAACGTACTTATACCAACCATGAATGATTAGCCAAAAATGCATAAGAGATTACAAACCAATTAAAACCGTTCTTGATTATTTATTAACAATTATATACATGCGAAGAAAATAGAGGTTAAGAAGAGAATGGTTTAGCCACAAGTAATTATTATGAAGTTTATCTAGCCCTTTTACACTTGCTTCAACTCTATCATTTCCCATTCTCCACAAATTTAAAATCTCAAAGAATGAGATTGGTGGAAGCTTAGCCTAATAGACCAATGAAGGACTACATGGTTAAGGATACTAGCTAGAGAGTGCTAAGATAAGCAAACTCGGGTTGAGTTAAAATATCCATGGTGGGCCTAATATGTCAAAGAAGTCTAAATTCGTTAAACCATGTTTTATTATATTTTTTTCCTTTTTATATATTTTTGATGAAAAATGAAAGAAGAAATATATACAATACAAATGTGTTATGCAAATGAAATATGATTGATCCAAAAATTATGAATGCATATTTTTTGTGGCCAAAGTAGATCAAAAATTTGAAAAATGTTGAAAATCCAATTTTCCATGTTATCATGAAAGAAAATGACAAGTTCTAGGTAAGATCACTTCGATAGAAGACCCCCCTACACTTAAGCTAAACATTGTCCTCAATGTTTAAGAGCATGGAAGTATAAAGACTTCCCCTACACATATGACAATGAATAGACTTTGCTTAACCCAAGTTAAGGAAAGGACAACTATTAGTGAAATCATGTTTAAGCACAAGGTGTCAATGAAAAATCACTATAGTAACGAAGTGAACCGGATACAAGGGCCTCCTCCATAAGCTCCAAAGCATGAAATGAGTGAGCAACCCTACAAACAATCATGAAGACAAAAGAAGGTCTCCCCTACACTTATCTCCAAGTCTAACCCTTATTTCTAACCTACAACACTCTAAACCTAGTTATACGATGCTTGAGTTAATGAGTCTCTAGCTCGACTCGTCCCTCAATAAATCAATTCATGGGGAAAATGGGGATCTCTTGGACCATTTCAACGGAAATGTCCTCCCCAAAGTAATGCTTAACACGGTGACCATTCACTTTAAAATTTGGACCATCGGGTTGTGACAACTCAATAGTTCCATATGGAAACACTTGAGCAATAGTGAATGGACCGGACCATCTCGACTTAAGCTTGCCCGCAAAAAGTTTCAATCTTGAGTTAAAGAGGAGAACCGGCTCTCCAACTTTGAACTCACGATTCTTGATCTTAGCATCATGCAATTTCTTAGTCTTTTCCTTGTAAAGCAAAGAATTTTCATAGGCATTGGCTCTCAATTCATCCATTTCATTGAGTTGATCTTTCCTATGGGAACCGGCTTGGTTTAAATCAAAGTTAGCCCACTTGAGAGCCCAAGATGCCTTGTGTTCTAACTCGAATGGGAGGTGGTACGCTTTTCCATATACAAGCCTATAAGGAGTACAACCAATTAGTGTTTTAAAAGCCATCCTAAACGCCCACAAAGCATCATCAAGCTTATCCGACCAAGAAGCTCGATGCTCTCCCACCGTTCTCTCTAAAATTCTCTTTAAACCACGATTTGTGACCTCGGTTTGACCATTTGTTTGAGGGTGATACGCGGTAGAAAGTCTATGATTAACTCCATATTTCTTCATCACTCTTGTGAATTGATCATTACAAAAATGCGTACAACAATCACTTATGATGGCCCGAGGTACACCAAATCTAGCAAACAATTGATTCAAAAACTTCACAACAACTCTAGCATCATTGGTAGGTAAGGCTTTAGCCTCCACCCATTTTTACACATAATCCACCGCCACAAGTATATACTTGTTTCCCTTAGAGGATGGAAAAGGTCCCATGAAATCAATGCCCCATACATCAAATATCTCACACTCTTGGATAAAATTTTGTGGCATCTCATCACGTTGCGTAATTTTTCCTTGTCTTTGACACACATCACAAAATTTCACCATTTCATGGGCATCTTTGTAAATGGAAGGCCAATAGTAACCCGAATCAAAGACTTTCTTGGCGGTATAGTTGGGCCCAAAAAGTCCACCCGTAGGTCCTTTATGACACGCTTCTAAGATCTTAAATGCCTCGGGCCCATCTACACACCGTCTAATGATTTGGTCCGCACATTGCCTAAAAAGATATGGATCATCCCAAAAGTAGTAATTAACTTCCTTAAGAAACTTCTTCTTTTGTTGATAAGTAAGACCCTCAATAAGCACATTGCCCACAAGATAGTTTGCGATATCCGCAAACCAAGGAGTGGCATCCTCTTGGGAAGAGATAGACATGAGCTCCTCTAATGAAAAGGATTCATTAATTTCTTGATGTGGTAAATCTCCTTGAGAAGGATGCTCAAGTCTACTCAAGTGATCCGCCGCTAAATTCTCGGCCCCTTTCTTATCACGAATTTCTATCTTAGACTCTTGAAGCAACAAAACCCATCTCAAAAGCCTAGGCTTAGCATCTTGTTTTGTCATAAGATACTTGAGAGCGGAATGATCCGTATACACTATGGTTTTGGAAAGCACAAGGTATGGTCTAAACTTCTCAAAAGCATATACTATAGCAAGCAACTCTTTTTCCGTGGTAGTGTAATGAAGTTGTGCACCGGTCATGGTTTTACTCGCATAGTGTATAGGTTGAAATGCTTATTGACTCTTTGTCCTAAGACGGCCCCCACCGCATAATCACTAGCGTCACACATAAGCTCAAAAGGTAATTCCTAATTTGGAGAAACCAAAACGGGAGCCTTAGTCAATTTTTCCTTAAGAGTCTCAAAAGAGTCCAAACAATCTTGGTTAAAAATGAAAGGAGTCTCTTTCTCCAAGAGGTGAGTCATCGGTCTAGCTATCTTAGAAAAATATTGTATAAAGCGCCTATAAAATCCCGCATGACCTAAGAAACTCCTCACACCTTTAACCGAGGTGGGTGGGGGAAGCTTAGCAATCACATCAATTTTAGCTCGATCCACTTCTAATCCCTTGTTGGATATTTTGTGTCCTAAAACAATCCCCTCTTTCACCATAAAGTGACATTTCTCCCAATTAAGCACTAAACGTGTTTCCTCACAACGTTTAAGCATTCTCTCAAGATTGGTGAGACATGAGGTAAATGAATTTCCAAAGACGGAAAAATCATCCATAAAAACCTCCATGGTTTGCTCTATCATGTCATGGAAAATCGCCATCATGCACCTTTGAAACGTCCCCGGTGCATTACATAAGCCAAAAGGCATCCTCTTGTAAGCAAATGTACCGTAGGGACAAGTAAATGTGGTCTTTTCTTGATCCTTAGGGTCAATGGGTATTTGGAAATAACCCGAAAAGCCATCAAGAAAACAATAGTACTCATTTCCCGCTAAGCGTTCAAGCATTTGATCCATAAAAGGAAGCGGGAAATGGTCTTTCCTAGTTGCCTCATTGAGTTTTCTATAATCAATACAAACTCTCCAACCAGTCACAAGTCTCGTGGGAATAAGCTCATTGTTCTCATTAGGCACCACGGTGATTCCACCCTTCTTTGGAACACAATGAACCGGGCTAATCCATAGAGAGTCGGAAATAGGGTAAATCATACCCGTATCTAAGAGTTTAATCACTTCCTTCTTAATAACCTCATGGATTTTTGGGTTAACTCTCCTTTGGTTTTGAATGGCGGGTTTATAATCATCCTCCATAAGGATTTTGTGTGTACAAAAATGTGGATCAATTCCCCTTATGTCGGATATTTTCCATGCTAAAGCTTTCTTGTGTTTCTTAAGGACTTCAATAAGTTGCTCCTTCTCATCCTCTTTCAACTCTTTAGCAATGATCACAGGTAATTGGTCTTTGCCCTCTAAGAAAGCATACTCTAAGTGGGATGGAAGGTCCTTAAGTTCAATAGGAGGTGGACTCTTTATGGAAGGTTTTACTATGGAAGGTTCCTCAATGGTAACTTCTTGTGGAATAGGAGAAGCGATAGGGTCCTCATTGAGCAACTTTTAGATTGTAAGAATATCTTCTTCCCAATTAATGGGAGAATCATCATCACCAAGAAAGTTTGACTCAAATTCCTCCAAGAGGAAATCACTCTCTCCAAAAGGTGTTAAAGAGGGAGCAATTGAGGCCACGGTTTCAACATGGGGCATCTCATCACTAGTACTCTTACAAGCATCATGAAAGTGTTCATCACACACCTCATCTAACACATCAACAATGTTAATAGTCTCACAAGGTCTAGACTCCTTAACCTCTTTCCTATCATAAACTTTCCCTAACTTGAAAACCACTCTTTCATCTTCTACTCTCATAATTAGTTCTCCTTCCGCCACATCTATCAAAGTACGACCCGTTCTCAAAAATGGTCTACCAACAATCAAAGGCACTCTAAGATCCATGTCATAATCAACCACTACAAAGTCGGCCGGAAACGTAAACTTATCCACACCTACAAACACATCCTCCGCTATACCTACGGGGTAAGCTATGGTTCGGTTGGCTAGTTCAAGAGTCATCCTAGTGGGAGTGAGCTCGGGAAGAGAGAGTTTTTTCCAAACCGATAAAGGTATAAGGTTTATGCTTGCCCCTAGATCCGCCAAAGCCATGCAATTTTCAACACCGGGAAAATTACAAGGTATCAAGAAGCGCCTCGGATCTCCAAGTTTTGTTGGTAAGGTTTTAAGTAACACCGCAGAACAATTTTCATTAAGGGATGTGTTGGGCAAATCAACCAATTTTTCTTTGTTTGAGAGCAAATCCTTGAACATCTTAGCAAACTTTGGCATATAAGCAAGAGCTTCCGCAAAGGAGATATTGATGTTGAGTTGCTTGAACATCCTTAAGAAATTGGAGACTTGGATGTCATCCTTGTTCTTTAACTTGTCCTTTTTCAACCTTGAAGAATATGGAAGAGTAGGTTTTGGTGTAGGTGGAATAGGTGTTGTAGTGGAAGATTTGTCTTTGTTAGCTTCTTCATTGGGAAGTGTGGAAGGTAAAGGAGAAGTATGAATAGGTTGAGAAGGTGTGTTTGAGTGAATAGGAGCATTTTGAGGAGGTGAAGTAGAGGTAGAAGGCTTGTCACAAGTAGGAGCACAAGTGGGTTGAACAATAGGAGGTTTAGGAGGTGAAGGATCCTTTGTTGTTGTTCCACTCCTTGTTGTAATAGCATTGACATTTTCCCTTGGATTAGTTTGTGTGTTGGAAGGTAAAGCCCCTTGTGGTCTTTGATTTAATGCCATTAAAAACCTATTGGTTTGTTCCTCCATTGTACGTTTCATTTGGTCATTCATTTTCTTCTCAATAGCTTGGAACCTCCTTTCATTCTCTTGATTCATTTTGTGCAAGAAATCTATTGTGTTATAATCTTGTGACACATTTCCTTGAAAACCTTGAGGTTGGAAAGGTAGAGGTTGGGCATTAAATCCTTGATGTTGTGGATAAAAGTTATTTGCTTGAGGTTGAAATTGATTGGGTGCCTTGTAGTTATTTCCTAGATAAGGTGGTCTTTGCCCTTGATTCCTTGGTAAAATTTGAGGAGGATTTTGTTGAATTTGGGTGAGTGGTTGGGGTGGGAATCCCGGTGGAGTAAGGTAGTTTTGGGATTTGTAAGAAAGGTTATTTGGATTTATATATGGCTTGAAGTGTTCACGATGTTCCTCTTGGTAAGAATAGCATTCCCCTTGATAAACTTGCACCTTATCACATTGTTCATAAGAATGGGGACCTCCACAAGTTACACAAGAAAGAGTAATGACATTCACATTATTTGAAGAATTGTTCAATGACATGGTCTTAAAAGCTTGAAGCATTTCTTGTTGTCCTTGTTTGACTTGTTGAAGGATCTCTTGTTGAAATTTGAGGAGTTGGTTATCACAAGGTGTTTGAGAATTGTTTTGGAGAACATGAACCCTTTCTTCAAATTGATTGTTTGTTTGAACCATTGCTTTAGTCTCAATGATGTCCAAGGCCTCTTGCACGTATTTAAGAAGAATATTCCCTCCTGCGGAAGCATTGAGTGAATCTTGGTGGTGAGGTTTAAGGCCATCATAGAAGGTATTGATTTGGTGAACGTCATCCAATCCATGGTTAGGGCATCGCCTCAATAACTCTCTATACTCTTCCTAAGCATCACTAAAGGATTGACTAGGTTTTTGTTGAAAGCCTATAATTAATGTCCTCAAAGCCATTGTCTTAGATGGAGGAAAGAACTTGTTCAAAAACTTAGTGGTGAAACCATCCCATGTGGTGATACTATTGGGTGGTTGAGTGTCTAACCAATGCTTAGCTTGTCCCTCAAGTGAAAATGGCACTAACATCAACTTAATAGCATCATGTGGAACTCCATTTTGCTTAATGGTGTTGCTAAGAGAAAGGAATCTCTTAAGGTGATCATGAGGATCATCATTCTTGTTACCATAAAAAGGTGATTGTGAAACCATAGTAATCATAGTCGTTTTGATCTCAAATGTATTTGCGGGAAAGTCAAGAATCCTAATAGCACTAGCATATCCATGAACATTGGTTTGCATACGTTCCATCAAAGAACGATTATCAATAGCCATGGCTTCTTGTGGTGGAGGAGTCAAAGCACGATTCTCGTGATCGGCTTGATGGACGGTGGTGGTCTTACTCTTTCTCTTTTTCTTCCTTTTCGGAGGAAGAGGTTGTACACCAATCGGTATTTGTGCACGCCCGCGAGCGAGCATGCAACTCAATACGAGGAATGAGAGAGAAGCTCTCGTGTGAATTTGAAGAGAAATGTATTATCCTCTTCGAGTTTCAATATTAAATATCCACAAGAAAATAACAATATATGTATGTACTACTTGGGTGCAAGACCCCCAATGAAGCCTTCCTTCTTAGAATACTTACAAGTGAACGGGGGGTTAGGTGGCGCGAAGCACTTAAGTACCTATTGACCCTTAGATGGCATTTTATAGCACATCGCCTTTCTATTCACTTAAAGAGGATTTTAGCTAAAAGTGTCTAAAAAGCAAATAAGCACTTCACAATAAGCACACAATAAGCTCTAGGACAATCTGGACATGCACAACTGGATTTTTGTGCTAAAACTGATTAATGAGCTTAAATGATGAACGGGAAATCAAATCTTAACAAAATTCATCAAGTAATAAGCCTGGAAATCGAATTAAGCTGAAAATGGCTTATGTTGACCAGGCGTTGACCAAAATTTTTGACAAAAAGCTGAAATTCTCAAAATTCATCCAACAACATCTACTAAGTGGAATTGTAAAAGAAAATTGCCAGGTTAATGAAAAGAATTGTGAGATATGAAATTGCTGTTTTCATTTACAGAAACATTACTTTCCTCAAGTGTTCAGATTATTGCTTATTTCTCCTAGCTTAATGGATACTGTATCAAATGCTTATAGAATATGAAAGTTCATAATATGAGCTACAAATGAGAACATGTTTGGTTAACTTTCATCAACAAACAAACAAATGCCAACCAAGTGAATTTGACTGCTTTTTAGAGCAAAACTGACTGAATTTGAACCCAAACTTTTATCTTGCCAATTGCCTGTTTGACCCTATTCTTGACTTGAAAATGACTTAAAACACTTAGTAATGACCTTTCAACTAGAAATGAACATTTACTTGCCAAAATCCAACACTTGAAAACTTTTCAAAAGCTAATTCCAAACACTCCTTTATCTGAACTTTATGAAAATTTTCAAAGACTTTATAAGCATAAGTTTTAGCTGAATGAAAAACTATAGCAAACCAAACTCAATGCTCAAAATGAAATGTTTAAAAGCTGTTTGCAAGTAATGAACACTACTAGAACTCAATCAAGGTAACAAAGCTAAAAATGATTGAAATAAGCTATCACTAGAACACAATCCAAAGCAATAAACAGATAATCAACACTTAAGCTACAAACAAGTCCACAATCAAACCACAACCAAGCTAAACATGTTTTTTCATACAATCAACAAGAATTTAAGCTAGAATTGAAGCATGCAATTGACTAATTGAGTGGAATCAAAACTCAGAAACATTTGAACCTTGTGAAGATACCATTGAGCAGTAGAGGAGTGCTGTACTCTCTATTCTAGTGCTAACCACCACCTTAGCACTAGATTCACTAATCAACAATCAACAATTCAGCTACAAATCAACTAGGATCATCAAATAGCATGAACTCATCTCATTTGCTATGGATTTGAACTGAAATCAACAAGCAGCTACTATCTTCACTCCAAAGTTAGTTATGATCAATGTATGATCATAACAAACTCAATGCAGCAACACAAGTATCAATGAAAAGCAGGAATGAACAGTAAGATGATGAGAAGAATTGGCGGGAAAAGATGAATTTGAATTTTATTAATGGAATTCGGTTACAAAGCTGTTAAAAGGATAACTAACTATCTAACTAACTCAAGAGTGTGTCAAACTCTTGAGTAGTTTAGCTAGAAAGGGAAAAAGATGAGAGAAAAAGGTAAATGTGTGTTTTTTCACACTTACAACTACCCATTACAAATGAAGACCTAAACTGCTATTTATAGACTTGAGAAGGAAGTTTGTTGGGGTTGGTGACGTGTTGGGACCAATCCCAGGTCTCCACGTGGCATAATTCTGCTCCCTTGAATTTGTAGGTATGAACATGAATTGGGGCTTTTTGATTGAGTTGATTTGATGTTAATTGACCTTGACCAATGGATTCGTCTCTCAAAAATAAGCAACTTTGATGTTTATAACTCTTCATGAAATCCACTCTAGCTCAAAAACGATCCTGGGAAATTTTGCTCGTTTGAAGATGACACGTGTCAAGCTCTGAATGGCTGAATGGGAAGCACACGGATTGTACTGTTGGGATTTTGTCATTAATGAAGGCGGCTGAGTGGATAATTAATACTTGTTATGTGACAATCCGTGTTTACTTAATGCTGCCTTCTCATTGGTTAAAAACTAAGCACATGGATTGAACTTGTAATAATTCCAAGATTGGCAGATTTAGTCCCTAGACTTTGGCAGCTTGTATCTTTGAGCTTGTAACTTCATTTCTTTGGCACTTTTAGTCCTTCAAACTTCATCCTTGAGCAAAAATGATCCTTTGACTGAGTTGACTTGATAGTTGACCAAATTTGACTATGATCTTGACTTTTTAAAATATTTACACTTTAGTCCTTCATCTTTGGCAGTTTGTCAAGATAGGTCCTTGTACTTCAAAGTCTTGTCACTTTTAATCCTTCTTTGTCTTTTTCATCAAATTAAGCTTGATTTTCCCTTGTTTGCTTGAAAATGCATCCTTTTACCTACACAAGTGTACACAAACACAAACATACCACATAACACTATTTTTGCAAGATAAATTGGTATTTTGCTTCATGTTTTAGGGTTATTTGTTGATAAATTGATATGAGTTTTAGCTCATATCAAACGTCAAAAAGCTCATGGTAGGTGCTTGTGCGATTCTTTATGAATCAAACTTGTGATAACTGGAAAGCAACAGTGGTTTAAACTCTTAAATGAATTTAAACACGTTCCAGGCCTCTACGAAATATCTTAGTGATCTTGCCAGAACATTCAGAGTAATACTATTAAGTATTTACAGTGACGAATGGAAATCCTTCTAGTGTTAACATCAAACATCACTTGGTAGGTAACGTGCAAGATTCTATATGAATCAAGCTCGTGACAACTGGAAAGCAACGATGGTGCGGTTCTTATTTGAACTTCACTTGTTCTAGGAACATGAATTGACGGCTTCAAATCATGTGGTTATTATTATCCAAATGATTCACTCTTTTCGTTCGCAGTCAGCTTTGGACGGTCGAGTAAAGAGAACGGGTTTACCCGCGAAATCTTGTCAAGGAGGTTCTTTATTGAAACTACCTGCCACAAGTACGATATTTAATATCGTCCAACGGTCTTCACCGACCGGAGGTAAAATGCTACCGAATTAGAATGAAATGTTCAAGGCCATTTCATCCGTGTATATTGTTTGTTGCTAACTGTCTTATGCAGCATAACAAGAAGGTGGCATTGCGGTGTACAATCCAGAAGTCGTCACCACAAGCTTATACTACATACAATTAGTACTTCAACAAATTCAAGAAAGTCTGAAGGTCAAGTCTTCCGCTGTATCAAACTCTGAAGCTTTCAAGAATTTAAAGGTATAAGTATGTGGAACATGAAGTCATGAAGAGGCGAATGTCACAAGTGACGAATGCACAAGGTCAAGGCAAGAAAACATGCTCAAGACTTAAGTCAAATATCACATCAAGCATATTCACAAGAACAAGGTCGAAGACTCAAGCATAGATGCTAGGTTTAAGATTTTGTAAAAAGATGTGACCTCCCTTAGGGGGAGATTGTTGGAAATACGTTTTTCTCAATAAAGTCTCGGTCACATCTTAGTTAACATAGATCACGAGATATAGAATATTTAGAACTTTGTAACTTGGAGCGACCTCCCTTAGGGGGAGACTGTTGGAAATACGTTTTTACGTATTTATGAAGGATCGGTCGCTCCAACGATATATTAATGTATTAGGCTCGTGATCCAGTTGTAAACAGTATAGCCCATATAGCCCACATGTAGGGTGGGCTATATATATCCCCTCCTAGCATGTTAGGAGGGGTGGCTCATTTTCACTTTCTCACTTTCATTTAATTAAATCACTTTCTCTCTCTATCTTTCTTTCCTCTCCTATTTCTCTCTCTAGTTCATCTTATTCCTCCTCCTCCTCCATTCAATCAATAGATCTAATCATAATTTACCAAATCCCAAGATTACGTAGACCTTCATTATATGACGATGATGACGATCCTCCGATTTTTATGACATTTAATGATGACACATCTTCATCACCTTTACCTCACATGGAACCCACCGACTCTTTAACCATGGGGGACGAGCCTCTTAGCACTAATACAAACACTGATTTGGATGAATTAACCTCTTCTAGTGTTGAGAACCTTATCCCAATCCAAAGAGAGCTTGAGGGTGTTTCCAATGAACCATGTGATGCATTTTGTATTGATACCTCTTCTCCTCATGATCACATTGAGATTTCATCCCATGTTGACTTTCATGCTACTACTAGTGATTTTGGTGACTTTGATCTTGATGAATTGTTCAAAGAAAGGGATAATGAGATTGAGGAAGAGTTTGTGCAAGACTTTCCACAAATAGAGGATGATGATTGTGATTCTAGTGAGGCATCTTATGATATATCATCCGATGAATTTTCATGTCAAGATAACATTCCTAATTTGGATGATGATGTTGATCATATAGAAGAAGTGGAAGATGTTCATATTCGTGAGGTTTTATCAAACGTTTATCATCTTATCTCCTCGATTGAAGCATTAAACACACACCATAATGATGATTCCATAAAAGAAGAACCTTTCATTGATATTTCTTCACCGTTTTTTGAGGTTGAACCTATTGATTTTTATGATGATATCATCCCTTTGAGTGATTCTCTCATTCATACACCTTCTTTTGAGCCTTCTATTCCCACCCTTCCACCTTTGAAGTTGGTTATTGATGAAGATCCTATACTCTTAGAGATTGATCCTTTTTCACCTAAGGCACCTTTAGAACCCAAAACCTTTGATATGGATTCTCATATGGATATTAATGCCACCATAGTGGCTTATCTTGCTAATATTGATATTGAGGTTGATGATAGTGATTCTAATTGGGAAGAGGAGATTCGTCTTAGTGAGAACTTGCTTTTTGGGACCATAGAGCCTACACTTCCTTCACAAGACACTATTATTATTGATCCTCCTTTTTCTATGCCTTCTATGGAAGATTACCCACCTTTTGATGATGATGAAGAGCCTAACATGGACATAATAGTTATGAAGGTTTTGATACCTACACCTTCATTATCTCATGATGATTTGATCACTAAGGGGGAATCTTATATGGTTGATACGAGTTCATCTCTTTATTTTCCCCTGAAGGGAATGGTTTTTTATCCCGGGATACGTAAATTTGAGACACCTTGGTTTTCATCTACTCCACTTAAGAGTGTGATTTCGATGGGCTTCTTGTATGAGCTTACTTTGGTGATGCTACCTACTTTGGAGTTGTTCACTTGTCGAGATGGAAAATATGTATTTGATCCTGGGGTGCTTCCTATTTGAGAGATTTCGTATGTTGGACAAACTTGAGACACGTTGGACCGTTCCATTTATAGAAGCGGATATTGTAAATCTTATAGTAAATGGCAACGTGCTAAGTTTGAGTGTATCATGCGAGATGTGCTTCAAAGTGGATATTCTTTATTCTCCATGATGGTTTCCCCAAGGACAACCTAATTCGGGGCCGAGTCGAGCTAGCGACTTAGGGTTAAAAACAACTCAAGCAATGAATAACTAGGTTAGAAAACGTAGAAGTAGATCTAAATAGGTTAGGTTTAATTAAAAGTATGTTATAGTAGAGTTGAAGTGGAGGGGTGCCTTTCTTCGTCTTTTCGTGTTTGCTTCAAGGGTTTCTCTCTCTCATTTCATGCTTGGAGCTTATGGAGGAGGCCCGTGTATCTGGTTCACTTTGATTAGTTTTTGCTATTGTGATATTCAAAACACTTGTGCTTAAAATGAATACCCTTTAGTTGTCTCTTCCTTAGCTTGAGTTAAGCAAAGTAATCAATGTAATAAGTGTAGGGGAGTTCACTCCAATACTCTTAAACATTGAGGACAATGTTTATCTTAAGTGTAGGGGAGACTTCTATCGAAGTGACCTTACCTAGACCATTGCCTTAATTTCATGATAACTTGGAAAATTAATATTTCAAACATTTTTCAAGTTTTTGATCTACTTTGGCCACCAAAAATATGCATTCATAATTTTTGCATCAATCATTTTTCATTTGCATAACACATTTGCATTGTATATATTTCTTCTTTTACTTTTCATCAAAAATTATAAAGAGAAAAAAATATATAATAAAAACATGGTTTTAACAAATTTAGAATTCTTTGACATATTAGGCCCGCCATGGATATTTTGACTCAACCCGAGTTTGCTTATCTAAGCATTCTCTAGCTAGTATCCTTAACCATGTAGTCCTTCATTGGTCTATTAGGCTAAGCATCCACCAATCTCATTATTTGAGATTTTAAATTTGTGGAGAACGGGAAATGATAGAGTTGAAGCAAGTATAAAAGGGCTAGATAAACTTCATGATAATTACTTGTGGCTAAACCCTTCTCTTCTTTACCTCTATTTTCTTCGCATGTATATATGTTAATAAATAATCAAGAACGGTTTTAACCGGTTTGTAATCTCTTATGCATTTTTGTCTAATTATTCACGGTTGATATAAGTACGTCTTAAGATTCTAAGTTAGAACGTTTTATGTGTACTAGACTTATGTCATGCTCAATATTTAGCGGGTGTTTTTCCTTTTATTCTTTTCTACTTTCTTTGTGAGGAATAAAGAAAAATAAGAGTGGCTTATAAAAAAGAATGAATGGCTAGAAAAAAAAGAAGAAAATAAATAATTATACAAGACTCCCAAGAGGGACAGTGAAATGTTAATTATAGTAACTATTAGATTCCAATATTGCCTTGACGGGTTGCGGGGATTTAGTAGTTGCTCCAATCCAATATTACCTTGACGGGTTGCGGGGTTGAAGATCCAAAGTCTCAAAAAGGCGGCGGATGTAAATTATTGCGTGAGTTTTATTTTTCTTTCCTTAGCGAGTGCGTAGTTACTTATTAATGCATGACATGAGGATTTTACACATAAGGCGAATGACTTATTACTCTTGAAACGGACTTATATTAATTGTGAGCGGTTTTTCAAGTAATGGATGAGAGAATTACTTAGGATTAAAACTGTGCTTCCTTATTTTTGGATTTTACATTTCTTATATTTCACGCTTTAAATAATGACAAATTTTCTCTCAAGCAATTTGCTCAAATAATAACCGGTTCCACATTTAATTGTCATGAATAAGTTGATGCACTTTTTACTTGTGAATACAATGATCCCATTTTTAAGCTTGGTATGGGGAAAGTGAAACTTGAGGGTGATAAGTGTCCATGGTACCAAAGCCCTAATCTAAGTCATTGATTTCTTTATGAGTTATTTCCATCAAAATCATTTTAATAAAAATCCAAAAATATATAAATAAGATTGTTTTCTTTGCATTGCATTATAAATATTTAAAATCATTCATCATGTATTATAGTTTAGTTTATTAAATCATAAAATGTCCAAGGTTGGTTAATTATGAGAAAAGTGCATTCTAGAGCTTTAAAATGCTGCATTGCATGAGGTCATGGCAATGGTCAAGTGGAGGGGAGTTGATAAGTGTGAAAACACTCATCAATTATGATCCAAAAACCACTCAAAACACAGTCAAATACATAATATTAACTGAAAAATATTAGAATTACGTGGGTATTTGTGTTTCATGTGTTTCCAGGTAAGGAGATACAATTTTGAGCAAACACGCGTTTTCAAGGATTTATCTGACAAAAAGATGAAGAAAAGGACAAAAGAAGCTTTCAAGGACTTTACTTGCCAGATTTACCAAAATCGAGGGCTTAAGTTGCAATTTCTCATAAATCAAAGGATGACAAAGGAAATTGTTTAAAAGTTTTTATACACTTTTGATTAAAGAAGTAAAAGGAGGGACTAAAACAATAACATTGTGAAAAGTTACATAAACTTGGTCAATGACCAAGTCACAGTCAACACTTACACACGCGTCTCATATCATTTTCTTCTCAAACGAGAAGAGAGAGAAAGGGAAAGGTTTATCAGTCGCTTATAATTCTTCTCCACCACAAAACTTCAAGTCCCATTCAAGAACAATACACAAGGATTCAACCGAAGATCAAAACTACAAAAATGATCCTTATCTTCTCCTCTACAAAATGGTGCAAGCCAATTCGATCAAGACTCAAAGATAAAGAAACGCCCAAATTAGAAAAGATGATGAAGAATGAAGAACGAATCAAGATCATCGTATTAAACACGTGGCAAGATTTAATTGGAAGTTACACGTCATCAGCACTTCTACTCCTTCTCTTCAACGCCTATAAATACAAGATCAAGACCCCATTTGAAGACGGTTAGCATAGGAGTAGTTTCACATAGTTAGGTTAGATAGGATTAGTTAGTTTGATTATCTCTCAAAGTTTTATGAATTTCAATTAATCATTCAGTTAGATTCAGTTTCAGTTCTGTTAATCTTGTTGTAACGGTCATTTTTTCCGCCATTAATAAAACGTTAAAGCTTTCTAATTCCTTTCTTCTAATCAGTTCTAAAGTTAGTTAATTCTTGTTAATCTGTTCAAATTCACTTGTGATTAGTTGAAACCGGTTTCATTTAACTGCCATTAATGGAAGTTCTGAGCTTCTCAATCTTTTATAGTATAATCATTGCTCACTAGTTAATCACCTTTCCAGTTTTAGGAGCTATTCAGTTTTCAGTTTTCACTCATTCAACTCAATAAGTGTTAAAGTTTCAGCGATTCAGTTCGATTTTATTGTCAGTTAGTTTTATTCTAGTGTTTGTTTAAACGTTTTAAATACTTGAGTTTCATTACTGATTGGTACAGTTCTTGAGTTAGTATATCAGATTTTTAGTCTCAATTAGTTAGAAACTTTGTTGTCAGTTAGTTAGTTGAATTTTCAATAGAAATATTAAGTTTCCATTATTACAGATTTTCAGTCTCAATTAGTTAGTAAGGTTGTAAGAATTTGGTTACGCTAGCAGATTTGCAGATTATGAATGTGGAAAGGTATTTTAGTAGTTTCTAAGATTTAGCTTAATTTTGAATAGATCAGATTGTGCACGTGGTGTGCATTTGCTTTGTTATAGTTTTGCAGGTTTCAGATTCAGAATAGAAGGTTTTGTTTGTGTTTCTATGCTTTGTTTGTTTTGCAGGTTTATTTTGAGTATATGCAGGATTTGGAGTTATTGTATGGAGGTAGCAGTTCAAGCATAGATTTAGATTCAGTCTCGGTGGTGTTTGGTTTTAAGCCGGCTCAGCGCCGCGCTTCGACATCAACGGACTTGGCCTGGAAGAAACAGGTCAAGCTCATTTTAGTTTTTCTGCATTGATAGCTTGATCTGCTAGTTATTATAGTTTAGCGTAATTCTGCTTGCAACGTGTCTATATTGCCTTGTTATATGCTAGTCGATATCTGTTTAAATTCAGTTCTTTGATTCCAGCCTTAGCTTTATAAAATCTGCATTAGTTGCCTTAATAAATTTCATGGTTATGTGTTCTAATTGGTTTTCATTTTTCATTAATTGTAGCGTAGCAAGTTTCTGCTTATTCTGTTAGTAGTAGCTGTTGAATTTGACGTGTTGTCTACTGTTTAGCTGTAAAACCCGTATTTAAAAATCAGAATATTTAAATACGCAGTTTAATTTTAATAAACTATATAAGTATTAATTATTAGACAGAGATATAAACGCAGAAATTAAATATGCAATCCCAGTTTATTTAAATACTATAAATAGTACAGTTTATTCAGATAATAAGTATTTAGTCTCAGAAAATATTACAGATGAATTATTTATTTTATAGAAATAATTAAACGTTAACAAGAATCACGCAGTCTCAGTTTTAATTAATATCGCGGCGTAATTTAATTATTCAGAAAATAATTTAATTACTAGCTATTTAGTATTTCGTGTGTATTTATGTTCAGAAAATAAACAGATACGTAACGGGATTTAAATCACGAAATAATAGAACGATCGTATAAAAACCTAACACGAAAACTGGAAACAAACATATATACTTGTTGGGCTGCGTTTCTTATAACAAAAGAAAAGAAAGAAAGAGGATATTGGGTTGTGGCCCATTAGTTTGTATAGAACGGGAAAAAAAATATGGACGGGGGAAATGTTTATTTTTTTTACACAAACAAGTAGTGAACCCTAATAGAAGGAAGAGCCGTCATCTCCTTCTTTGTCTTCTTCCTGCCAACGAACAACAACAAAAAAAGGGGGGGTTCGTGGTTTAGCATCAAGGTTTCATGTCGTTTGATTCTTAACCCCAATCACGCAGATCAAGGTAATGTTATTTTATTTTATTCTTTTCTTTGTTTATTTGAATCTCGAATCCTAAAAAAAAAGAAAAAGGGGGTGTCGTGTTTCTGCTGGTTTCACAAAAACCGAGACCATAAGGTCTCGGTGTGCCTTATGGTGGCCAGCCGTGACCCACAAGGGGCCGTTTGGTTTGGTATATGACGGTAGTAGCGATGAGCCACCAAGGTGTGGTGGGTTTAACTTGATTCGCAGCCTAAACAGTCCACCAAGGGTGTATTGGTTCGAAAACTGCAGTTACATACAATAAGGGGGCGTTTGGGATTAACTGACTAAGGGTGTGTTTGGGTCTGTCCGAATACAAAAGCAGTGGGAACCACTGCTCTAGCAGTGGTAACCACTGCACTAGCAGTGGGAACTCTAACCACAAACTAACAGGGGGAACTTTAGAAGCCAAAACAGTGGGAAAAATATAAAAACAGTGGGAACCGGGGTGACATCAGTAGCAAGTGGGGCCGGTTCGATTTGACCGAGACATGAATGTTTCGGGACGGTTTAGCACGAGTTTTCGGAATCGCTAATAATAATTATTACACGGGATTATTTAAATTCTTTATATCATTTAAAAAGGAGTTTATAAATAAATAAATTTAATTGTTGATTTTATTATTTTATTAATAAAATTATATCAATATCGTTTTGTCATGTTAATTATTTTAAAACATAGGATTTATTAAGGATTTGATTTAAAGGAACTATTTTGGAAACCTATTAATTTTAGAGGCTTTCTATTTATAGCAGGTTACTACTTATGGAAATATCGTAAATATCAGAATAAGTATTACATAAATCAGTAACTAATGAAAAATAGTCAGAATTACAATATTTCAAGAAATCAGTAATAATATAAGAATACAGTTTAATACAGTAATCAGAAATACAGGATATACGTTATTCAGTAAATATTTAAAGACCAGTCAGATTATCAGAAATACACCGGACTAGCAGATTAACCAGATTATATATAAATAGTAATACAGAATAAATTGAATTAAAATTAGAAAATATAAGAATCTGTAACAGCAAACGGTATTTAGACGACTCATTTTCCGTCCATTATTTATGTAGTATCCGTGAAGTCAGACTCGATCTTTCAGCTTTCTTCTGATTTCATTACTGGACACGAGGTACAGATTTTCCGTCCTTTCAGTAAGGACTTCCTTTCCTATGCATGATTAGGATTCCCCGTCTGCAGCCAAATGTTTTCCCCAGTATATGTTTAAGTTTATCGGTAATCATGTTAATAATAAAATAAATTACCTGAGCATTATATACAAGCATGATTAGTTTATGTACTAGTTACGGAGGTACCGTAACCACGGCACTAGAGGCACCGGTGTCGTGACTCACATGCAGGAGAGTGATATCCTGCATCGTCCCACTCAGCTCAGCTTGGCCATTTTATCAGTATTATTAGTGGGGCGTATGGATGCATCCTAGGCTACAGTTTACAGTTTAGCAGGTGAATGTGGTGTGTGCTCTACATCCTTCACATTAGAGCTGATCCCTCCACCCAGCACAATTATTTAGAGGTCACCCCTCTACAGCATGACGAGGTCACCCCTCCAGTTATTCATGCAACGTTGTTACAACACATGACCTATATAAGCTTTGGCAATTAAATTACAGTAAATGCATGTTTTCAGATTTAACAGATAACAGTTCAACTCTATTATTTATAAATCAGGCTTTACAGATTATACACAGATTTCCGCTGCAACTTTACTTATCAGTCTTACAGCTCCAGTATTTTATCATCTGTTCCATTTTAGTAATTCCCTATCATGCTTTATATCCGTTCACTGAGCGTTATGCTCAGCCGTAGTTCCTTTCATGTTCTAACGGCAGGTACACCAGGACGCTTTTAGGATTCTAAGAGCATGTGCATTTGGATGGAAGCTATCTAGACTTCTTACTTTATGCATTCTTACATTATTCTGCTTATTTGGACATTGTTTGGTCCTTTCCTTCAGTATTTTATTTTTCATGTTTTGGGCTTATGTTTGGATTGCCGATGTTTGATTCCGGTATTTCCTTTATGGTCAGTTAATGATTTAGGACATTTACCTTATGCTTTGATGACACGCCATAAATACACGTAATGGTCCACTTATCCAAGTGGGGTGTTACAATTATGGTATCAGAGCTATAGGTTCGACCTGTAGGCTCTAAAACTTGACCTGTGACTAGTGGGTAGTCACCAGGAACTTTCCAGATTTTGACATTATTATCTTTCATGCTTCTCATGCATTAATCAGTCAGATTTCTTCAGTTATCAGTCGGTTTCTTAAGGTTTTTGACTAAGTAAAAGGTTGGTACAGGACTGGCCATATTTAGTCGCATGTGCTTTTCTGCGAATTTTTGTTTTGGTGAACCGACCCATAGGCGTTCACCCTTGGCCGTTCAGATTTTGTATTGATGAACTGAACCTAGGCCCTCGGAAATTCAGGGTACCCTTCAGAAAGGGGTATAACCGTTCTATTATGCCACGCATGAATCTGATCATTAAAATTTGGTCACCACACTAGTTTATTATTCAGATTAAACACAGGTAATCATTATGTGAGGTTACAGACGAACACATTTAGTGAAAAGTCGCCATGTTTACTTCACGTGTTCCTATGTCAGCTTTATCTCAAACCAGGTAATTCTCTGCCTCTCACCCAGAAAGGACTCAACAGTACCACCATATTTATTAAGGTTCTCCTTTCAGTTAACGACGAGGTCCGTCTTACTAAATCCCAAATATATTCATCATATTTCTGCCCGAAAAATCAGTACAAAGTATTCTGCCTTACATGCGCGTGACTTATCAGTCCAGAGTTACGAAGACTTCTAGCTACCAGTTATAAATTCACTTCTAAAATTCCTCGAATCCATGATCAGCAGATTATCCTAAAAAAATTTCCAGATGTCAAACAGAAGGTGTTCCAGAAATTCCTTCCTACCCACGAGACATAATTTAACATCGAGCTTGTCTCAAGAACATAACCTGTTTTCAAAACTCTTATTGGCAAGGCTTAAGCTAAGTTAAAGAGTTGCAGCATTTGCTGCAATGGTTACCGGAACGAGGACTTATTCACCCTAGCGCACCACCAGGAAGTGCACCGTTTATGTCTATCAGGAAGAGGGCCGGTATCATGAGATCATGTATCGACCACTAAATTTTTACCAGATCACCGTTCTTAATCAATGTTCATTCCATAAATAGCAGGTTTATCTGATCTGCTACGATATCTTAAATATTTTCCAGAACAAATTGCGACCATGCCACCAGAAGTGGTGAGAGAAGAACATGATGTTTTCCAGATTGCTGTTGAACAGGTTATAGTCTCTCTAAAATTGTGACTTATACGTCTGAGCTCCCTAATGCCCCAGCTATAAGTATGAAATTTATGAATAATTTTTTTACTATATACGACTTCGCAGACAAAATCGTCAGTATATTCATTGATCACATTCTGACCTGCTAAATTCTAGAGAAAAACACGAGAATCATCCTCTCACAGTTGTACAGAATCTTCGATAGGAGAAAATTTTATTTACAGCTTTCCAGACATGAATTCCAATTGACCAAAGTGGCACTTCTGAGCCATTCTACCTTAGCAGGAAGAAATTTCAAACAATGCTGCGAAGGTGAAGGCCATCACCTGATGGTCCCGACTGACGACTGTGAACGAAGTACAAAATTTTCTAGAACTCAATTGACTACTACCGTAGAAATTGCCGACAGTACTCACTAAAAATGTTTTAAGACTAGTCAACCAGATTTCCACCAGAATGTTCCATAATCCCAGACAAAACTTTGATAGAATCCGCATCACGTATTGATGCAGCTATGTTCATATCTAAATGCCTGACCTACTGCAGGTTCAAGATAGAACGCCGTCATGATAGTGGGTTACTACAATCCTTAGAAATTTCTGAGCAGAAATGAGACGAAATTCCACGAAATTTTTATCAGTTACCACATACTCAGAAAAAGTATAACACTATCTAAGTCATTGTCGACCATGTAATCAGCCTGCGCGTTTCTTTCATCCGAAAGGATCACGCAGTAGCAGAAAATTTTGAAATTCAGCAGTAAATCGTACGAATTCAAGGCATTCCATTGACCACCATATCAGACAGAATTCATGTTCACGATCAAGTGTATGTTTACGCCCACTTTAAGTTCATGTTTATTTTCACTTACACGTTT
The DNA here is from genome assembly GCA_025667525.1 of Glebionis coronaria. Classification (NCBI taxonomy): domain Eukaryota; kingdom Viridiplantae; phylum Streptophyta; class Magnoliopsida; order Asterales; family Asteraceae; genus Glebionis; species Glebionis coronaria. Next base: position 457,056,956 of record CM046882.1, read on the forward strand.
ACGTCTCATTCGCGGTATGATGCTGTTTCAGTTTATCTTTTATCCTATCTCGTGATTTAAGCTCACGTTTGTGTTCATCACATTGTTCACGTTCAAGTTCGTGTGCCATTTCACGATACACGTTTCTCAGTTTATTACCGAATACGGTTACAGAAAGCTTGAGAGACCAGACTCAAGTATGGCACAACTATTCCATAACCAGGCAGACGTTTCACATCTCAGGCCGTATCGTTTGGCATTCATTCCTCAGTCAGCATACGTTCATGATAAGTTCTAGTATCACGTTTACAGTATGTTTCATGTATCATCAGGACAATATATTCCATGCCCATCATTCCTCATATAATCGTGAACCACGTTCACAATTGCTCACGTAGCACGTTCTCAATTGTTCACATAGTTCATCCCTTTTCAGCAGCTTGTTCAGAGTTATAAATGTTATCTTTTCAAAATATTTACACGTATCGTTTCATGTATCGTACATGCTATAGTTATTCAGTCTATCAAATTCAGAAAATCCATCTTAAATATGGAACCAGAAGCTATTCAGCATCATTAGGACAGGGTCATCAGGACCAAGATCTTATTTATTATGTTAGACCTTTGAAGGAATCGTTTCGAGCGGGAGGCCACTCGAAACGGAGGAGTCCATCTGGACCTCTCATTATTTTCTTCAATAAATTCAGTTATGTTCTTTCAGTCATGTCACGTTCCATGTTCTCTTCAGCCAGGTCACGTTACATGATCATTTCAGTCATGTCAGGTTTATACCTATCAGCAGCATTATGTCTTAATTAGAAGACAATTTATCCTTCAGCTTAATTGTCTTTTCAGTCTACGTGTTCTTTCAGTTTTATAACTTCATCAGCTTATTACCTTTAATTCGAGGACGAATTTCTCCTTTTTAGAGCGGAAGAATTGTAAAACCCAGTATGGTCGTATCTTTAATTCGGGGACGAATTATTCTTTTAGAGGGGAAGAATTGTAAAACCCGTATTTAAAAATCAGAATATTTAAATACACAGTTTAATTTTAATAAACTATATAAGTATTAATTATTAGACAGAGATATAAACGCAGAAATTAAATATGCAATCCCAGTTTATTTAAATACTATAAATAGTACAGTTTATTCAGATAATAAGTATTTAGTCTCAGAAAATATTACAGATGAATTATTTATTTTATAGAAATAATTAAACGTTAACAAGAATCACGCAGTCTCAGTTTTAATTAATATCGCGACGTAATTTAATTATTCAGAAAATAATTTAATTACTAGCTATTTAGTATTTCGTGTGTATTTATGTTCAGAAAATAAACAGATACGTAACGGGATTTAAATCACGAAATAATAGAACGATCGTATAAAAACCTAACACGAAAACTGGAAACAAACATATATACTTGTTGGGCTGCGTTTCTTATAACAAAAAAAAAAAGAAAGAAAGAGGATATTGGGCTGTGGCCCATTAGTTTGTATAGAACGGAAAAAAAATATGGACGGGGGAAATGTTTATTTTTTTTACACAAACAAGTAGTGAACCCTAATAGAAGGAAGAGCCGTCATCTCCTTCTTTGTCTTCTTCCTGCCGACGAACAACAACAAAAAAAGGGGGGTTCGTGGTTTAGCATCAAGGTTTCATGTCGTTTGATTCTTAACCCCAATCACGCAGATCAAGGTAATGTTATTTTATTTTATTCTTTTCTTTGTTTATTTGAATCTCGAATCCAAAAAAAAAAGAAAAAAAAGAAAAAGGGGGTGTCGTGTTTCTGCTGGTTTCACAAAAACCGAGACCATAAGGTCTCGGTGTGCCTTATGGTGGCCAGCCGTGACCCACAAGGGGCCGTTTGGTTTGGTATATGACGGTAGTAGCGATGAGCCACCAAGGTGTGGTGGGTTTAACTTGATTCGCAGCCTAAACAGTCCACCAAGGGTGTATTGGTTCGAAAACTGCAGTTACATACAATAAGGGGGCGTTTGGGATTAACTGACTAAGGGTGTGTGTGGGTCTGTCCAAATACAAAAGCAGTGGGAACCACTGCTCTAGCAGTGGTAACCACTGCACTAGCAGTGGGAACTCTAACCACAAACTAACAGGGGGAACTTTAGAAGCCAAAACAGTGGAAAAATATAAAAACAGTGGGAACCGGGGTGACATCAGTAGCAAGTGGGGCCGGTTCGATTTGACCGAGACATGAATGTTTCGGGACGGTTTAGCACGAGTTTTCGGAATCGCTAATAATAATTATTACACGGGATTATTTAAATTCTTTATATCATTTAAAAAGGAGTTTATAAATAAATAAATTTAATTGTTGATTTTATTATTTTATTAATAAAATTATATCAATATCGTTTTGTCATGTTAATTATTTTAAAACATAGGATTTATTAAGGATTTGATTTAAAGGAACTATTTTGGAAACCTATTAATTTTAGAGGCTTTCTATTTATAGCAGGTTACTACTTATGGAAATATCGTAAATATCAGAATAAGTATTACATAAATCAGTAACTAATGAAAAATAGTCAGAATTACAATATTTCAAGAAATCAGTAATAATATAAGAATACAGTTTAATACAGTAATCAGAAATACAGGATATACGTTATTCAGTAAATATTTAAAGACCAGTCAGATTATCAGAAATACACCGGACTAGCAGATTAACCAGATTATATATAAATAGTAATACAGAATAAATTGAATTAAAATTAGAACATATAAGAATCTGTAACAGCAAACGGTATTTAGACGACTCATTTTCCGTCCATTATTTATGTAGTATCCGTGAAGTCAGAGTCGATCTTTCAGCTTTCTTCTGATTTCATTACTGGACACGAGGTACGGATTTTCCGTCCTTTCAGTAAGGACTTCCTTTCCTATGCATGATTAGGATTCCCCGTCTGCAGCCAAATGTTTTCCCCAGTATATGTTTAAGCTTATCGGTAATCATGTTAATAATAAAATAAATTGCCTTAGCATTATATACAAGCATGATTAGTTTATGTACTAGTTACGGAGGTACCGTAACCACGGCACTAGAGGCACCGGTGTCGTGACTCACATGCAGGAGAGTGATATCCTGCATCGTCCCACTCAGCTCAGCTTGGCCATTTTATCAGTATTATTAGTGGGGCGTATGGATGCATCCTAGGCTACAGTTTACAGTTTAGCAGATGAATGTGATGTGTGCTCTACATCCTTCACATTGGAGCTGATCCCTCCACCCAGCATAGTTATTTAGAGGTCACCCCTCTACAGCATGACGAGGTCACCCCTCCAGTTATTCATGCAACGTTGTTACAGTACATGACCTATATAAGCTTTGGCAATTAAATTACAGTAAATGCATGTTTTCAGATTTAACAGATAACAGTTCAACTCTATTATTTATAAATCAGGCTTTACAGATTATACACAGATTTCTGCTGCAACTTTACTTATCAGTCTTACAGGTCCAGTATTTTATCATCTGTTCCATTTTAGTAATTCCCTATCATGCTTTATATCCGTTCACTGAGCGTTATGCTCAGCCGTAGTTCCTTTCATGTTCTAACGGCAGGTACAACAGGACGCTTTTAGGATTCTAAGAGCATGTGCATTTGGATGGAAGCTATCCAGACTTCTTACTTTATGCATTCTTACATTATTCTGCTTATTTGGACATTGTTTGGTCCTTCCCTTCAGTATTTTATTTTTCATGTTTTGGGCTTATGTTTGGATTGCCGATGTTTGATTCCGGTATTTCCTTTATGGTCAGTTAATGTTTTAGGACATTTACCTTATGCTTTGATGACACGCCATAAATACACGTAATGGTCCACTTATCCAAGTGGGGTGTTACATTAGCATTAGCGATTAAGAGTAGGATGACATTAGTTGGAATGTAATATTTGCTTGGTAGATATTATCACTGTTTTGCTAGAATATTAGCTAATAGGGAATTCATATTCGATCCTTTAGGTTGATAGATATCAGTAATTTTGGTTGCCTTTAAGCAGATAGGTAGTTCCCAATGTAAGTGTGAGGTAGAGGTTAGACTGACTTGAATCTTGTTAATTAGCTACTCTGTATTTTATGTTTTAACATTTGTAGAAGTTTAGATAATATACACATAAGGCCCTTCACTTTGATAGTTGTCATGACAGTTACAGTCCTGTATTGTTAGATAGTAACAGTTAGCCCCGTTAGTTAGTAATATAGTCTCACTTTAGGTCCAAATCTGTTAGCTATATTAGGTAATGGACTGGATTAGTTAAGATGGGCTTGTAGATGCATGTTGGGCTTATAGAAATTTTAATTCATCTCATAGTTAGCAGTTTGGATTTGGATTTGCTAGTTTGAATTTTCATTCATTCTATAAATCTGTTTTCTTTACAAGTTTATAGGGATAGAACTTTAACAAAATTGTATTTTTAGGTTTAGTTGATATTTCGTATGTTGTAATTTGTAAGTAGTTTAAAGTTTTTCATTTTATATTTTAATATTTTGTGCATTTATATGTTGTACTTGCTAAATGTTTTAGTGTAGTACGTATATGTAATAGATAAAAATACTATTTTTACCTTTTTACATGCTTTGTGTGCGAGTAATATAAAATTCCAATCAAGCTTATTATTCACCAAAAACAATTAAGTCAAGCTTAAAAACGTTAAATCAATTCGGATTGAGTCGAGAAAAACGAACTAAAAAGACAAATATTAGTTCTCTTTACTCGACCGTCCAAAGCTGACTGCGAACGTAAAGAGTGAATCATTTGGATAAAATTATCCGCATGATTGAAGCTGTCAATTCTGATTCCTGGAACAAGTTTGATTCATTAAAGAATCACACCATCGTTGCTTTCCAGTTGTCACGAGCTTGATTCATATTGAATCTTGCAAGTTACCTACCAAGTGCTGTTTGAGGTTAACACTAGAAAGATTTCCACTCATCACTATGAACACTAAGCTATCACTCTGAGTGTTCTGGCAAGATCACTAAGATATTGCGTAGAGTCCTGGAACGTGTTTAAATTCAATTAAGAATTAAACCACTATTGCTTTCCAGTTATCACAAGCTTGATTCATAAAGAATTGCACAAGTCACCTACCATGAGCTTTTTGATATTCGCCCAAGAAGGGTTTCCATCTTCATTGTAAATACTTTCGTATTACTCGGATGTTCAGGCAAGATCATGAAGATTTTGCGTAGGACTCTTAAGATCTTTCTTACTTTTCGCAGTGTGTGAAGAATCAAGGAAATATGAAAGTGTGTCCTAATGAGATATTTGATGATCTCAAATGACTCTAGACTCAATCGTGCATTTTGGATTTTAGTGATTGGAGGCTGGAGAGGAGCGCCACCTTTTCAATACCAATTTATTCGGAGTAAATAAATCAATAGATAATGTGTTGTCTCCGTGTGATTAAAACAAATATATTTTAAGAGATATCTGAATTAGCTGAGATGGGTTGTGCATTGCATCACTGGGTCCATGATGTCTATATTCAATATCAAGAATCATTAAAATGATCTCAATAGAATATGTATTGACCCGGTTTCTGCCTAAGGTTGTAAGGAGGGCTTCTTTCTTTACACCCTTTATCTTTACAATTCTTTTTCATTGTTCAACCCCTTCAATGCTTACCAATACGTCATAACTAGCACCTTGTTGTGATTGTTCCAGTGCTAACTTAAGTACTTGGTCGGCATTCAACTATGTTCACAATCTTTCTCCATCTTTCCTAAGGACTACTATTTCTAGCTATGGAATGTCCTTGGGAAGATTCCTCCGGTTTTGGAAGAATCATAGGACTTAACCTATCCTACCATCCTTATGTCACCACAATCTTCATCGTCGTGAAATAAATGGGTTTTGGGTAAGTATATGTCACCATGAAAATTCGTTTTGCTCCCCCTTAACACATGCCATGATATTCGAAAACATTTCGCATATGTCGGGATGAGCCAGCACGTTAAGTCAAACTATTTGTGATAATTTCCCATATTAAATCACATTTTCTCCCCCATATTAAAAATATTAACCCAGTCGATGTTTTTAATATCAATTGATTTAATGAAGTTTTAACAACGGTTTTGGGAAGAAAAATGCAAGTCCATTTATCTTCATGACCAAATGTATGAGATATGATACCGATTTGTAACATGATCACATATTCACCATATTAGAAAAGAATTGACAAGGTTGGAACTGATCGATGAGAACATCATATGATAAGATCAAATGGTTCTTGTCAGCATATGTTGGCGCCTCGTCACGTCTGAAGTCATCTCTTGACACCATGTGTACGATTGGTATTGTTTCTTGACACCAGTTAGTGAGCTTGGCACGTCCGGCATTGAAGATTCTGAATGCTTGACAATTGCTCCCCCTCAATTGTTGACCCGTGTTCTATTGAAAGAGCTGTAGTTGTCGGTTGAGTAGTCGCATCGTCGAGTATGTAGATACCAATTGTAGATTTCTATGGTTGTAGAGATGATAACTTCATAAAAACAAGACTTCTCTTGTTTTAACAAATAAATGCACTGAAACGTACATATATAAACAATATTTTTCTAGATTTTTCAATTTTTATGGTTTTTATACGGTTTTATATTTTTGTATTTTGCTTTTGTGGATAAAAATATAAACAATATATACAAATGATCACCAAGGATACGAAAAATAGTTTTACCACCACTATTCTTTCGCTTCATCTGCCAGTTCCTTTAGAGTCTCAGGCGAGAAAGTTCTCATTCCTAGCTTGTCGGCCAAAAATTCAATTCGGTCACGATCTAAAGCCTTCGTGAAAATATCCGCCAGTTGATACTCAGATTGGACAAAGTAAAGCTCGATTACTCACTTTTCCACTTGCTCCTTGATGAAGTGGTAGCGAATGTCAATGTGCTTTGACCGGGAGAATTGAACATTTTTGCAGCATAAGGCAATTGCACTCTTGTTGTCACAGTACATCGGAATTTTGTTGAAACCTAGACCATAGTAGGTTAATTGCGATCTCATCCAAAGAATTTGAGCACAGCAACCGGACATAGCTATGTATTCTGCTTCTGTACTTGAAATTGCAGCGCTTTTCTGCCTTTTCGATGCCCAACTGATTAGTCGATCTCCTAGTAGTTGCAAAGTTCCACTCGTGCTACGCCTTGTATCTTGACAACCCGCGTGATCCGCATCTGCGTATGCCATAACTGCAATCGAAGAGTCCTTCGAATACCAAAGTCCCCGATTAATGGTTCCGTTAAGATATCGAAAGATCCGTTTCACAGTAGCTAAGTGTAACTCAGTAGGCCTAGTTTGATACCGAGCACACATGCATATAGCAAACTGAAGATCAGCTCGACTGGCTGTGATGTACAGAAGAGTACCGATCATTCCATGATACAGTGTCGGATCAACGGCAACTCCATGTGGATCTGCATCAAGCTTAGTTCGTTCCACCATTGGAGTATCCACAGGGTCGCAAGATTCCATCTTGTAATTCTTTAGCGATTCAAGGGCATACTTGGATTGATTGATAAAGATGCCTCTGGGACTCTGAGATATCTGAAGACCTAAGAAGAATGATACCTTTCCCATCATTGACATCTTAAACTTGGAATGAGTTTCCCAAATTCGTCGGATAAGGTTTGGGTCGAGGCTGAAAATATAATATCATCAACATATATTTGTACCATAATCATATCTTTACCTCGTTTCTGAATGAACAGCATGGGATCCACCTTGCCTTTAGCGAAGCCTTGCGTAATGAGGAATTGTGACAATAGATCATACCATGCGCGTGGAGCTTGCTTCAACCCATAGAGAGCCTTCTTAAGCTTGTACACATGATTAGGATATTTAGGATTCACAAAACCATCCGACTGTTGAACATAGACCTCTTCCTTGATTTCACCATTCAGAAATGCCGTCTTCACATCCATCTGATAGACGATCATATTCATGTGGGCTGCATAAGCGAGGAATAGTCTAATAGCTTCCAAACGGGCAACAGGTGCAAAGGATTCCATAAAGTCGATGCCTAATAATTGCTTGTATCCACGAGCTACTAGTCGAGCTTTGTTCTTCAATATTCCGCCTAACTCATCGAGTTTCACCTTGTAAACCCATTTCAAAGTGAGTAACTTCACTTGATCCGGGCATGGGACAAGTTCCCATACTTCAAGACGTATAAATTCATTAAGTTCTTCTTGCATAGCTTCTATCCAACAGGATTGAGTAAAAGCTTCTTGCCATGTCTTAGGTTCAACTTCAGTGAGAAAAGCATCAAAATGACAAAACATAGCATTTTCTTGTAACTGACTTCGTGTGGATATCGGACGATTAGGGTCACCAATAATAGAGTCTATAGGATGATCCTTTGTCCACTTGCTGTCATGTTCACGAATCCGTGGATTGGAGTAAACCGTACTAGGAGCTTCCTCTGAGGTGGACGACCCGGCTTGATTAGGGTCGGGAATTGGTACACCAAAGAATGGAAGTTCACGCATTTGAGCAAATTCCAAATCGTGATCATCATCATCCTCTTCATCATCAATAGGCATGACATGGGTATTTGATTCGGGTGTTGGTTGAGAATTACTAGTTGATGGTATATCTTGACCAATTGTAGGTGCAGATGTGTCTGATTGTGCTTCGGTTGCTGGAGCGACAACTTCGGTTACCGGAGCTATTACCTCAGGTGCTGGAGCAACATTACTTGGAGGAGTAAATAATTCATCAAAGAACGGTTGAAACAACGTATCCCATTCAGTCCTAGAAGGTGGTGTAAATGATGATGAAGTAGGGTTGTTTGGGACAAGACCAGAACTAATGTTACTGGGCCCCATTTCATGAAGTGTGGGTTCAGAACTTCTTTGCTCAGAAGCCATTGCTGTCAGCTCATCAAAATCAACATTCATAGTTTCTAGGATCTTGCAAGAGTTACGGTTGTAGATTCGGTATGCCTTCTTTGCGGGTGCGTAACCAATGAAAATACCAATATCAGCCTTTGGTTGAAGTTTTCCCAAATTGTCACCATCATTATTTGGATAGCAAAAAGAACCAAATACATGAAGATATGATAAATCTGGTACTTTTCCATGGAGAAGCTCATAAGGTGTTTTACCATGGCGTTTACGAATTAGTGACCGGTTTTGGGTGTATACTGCTGTAGATACTGCTTCTACCCATAAAAACAATGGAGCCTTTGCGTAAATTAACATCGTTCGAGCAGCTTCCATAAGTGTGCGATTTCGCCTTTCAACGACACTGTTTTGTTGTGGAGTGCGAGCAACGGATGTTCCATGAGAAATTCCAACTTCTTTATAATAATCACGCAAAATTTGATTCACAAATTCGGTTCCATTATCTGTACGAATGCGTCAGACAGTAGTGTTGAGTGCGCACTTGAATCATCTTGAGAAATCCGATGATGAATTTAAGTGCCTCATTTTTTGCTTTAAGAAATTTCACCCATGTAAACCGAGAGTAATCATCGACAATGACGAGGATGTACTTTTTACCACTAAGACTTTCAACACGCATTGGCCCACAAAGATCCATATGCAACAGATAAAGTTTCTCTTGGTTGGTGTCTTCAGTCTTGGGTTTGTATGACTTCTTAGTGCTTTTCCCCATTGTACACGCGGAACACAAATGATCCTTGTGAAATGATAGTTTAGGAAGACCACGAACAAGTTCGTTTTTCGCCAAGTGATTAATAGCGTCAAAGTTAAGATGAGATAACCGTCGATGCCATAACCATGACTTAGTCTTCGATGCTTTGGAGAGAAGACATACGGGAGAAGCGGCCATCATATCTTGTAGAGACAAAGTGTGCAAATTATTCCCTCGAGTACCTTTCAATAAATCAACCCCTTCCAAATTACGTATGAAGCAGGTATGCTCTCGAAAAGCAACTTCTAGGTTTGCATCACAAAACTGTCCCACAGAAAATAAGTTGTGACCGAGACCTTCCACGTAATACACTCTTGAAATTATAACATTCCCAATATGATATTCACCGTAACCCATTATCTTTGCAATATGATCATTTCCAAATCGAACCGTACCAAGAAACTTGCTGATGAAATTTCTGAGCTGAGAGCGATCTCCGGTCATATGCTTGGAGCAACCAGAGTCCAAATACCAGAGAACAATTTGGACCACCTGTTTTCAACAACAACAGTAGACAATGCATTGGAAACTATTGGTTCCAGAGTGTTAGCAGATACATATATAATATTATCAGAATTGCTAACATTTGTGTGACCCTTATATTTCCTGCATTTTTTAATGTGAGTTTTAGCACTAACAGGTTTTACTGTTCCAACTTTCTTAGGTTTTGGATTATTCGCAGGCACTACAGTGGGAGTAGACCTATTTAAAGGGCACTTGGTTCCTACAGTAGTGTCGGTGTTCCTAGTTAAAGGACACGTTTGTGTTTTGGTAGCCTTGGTACTCCTAGTTAAAGGGCACGCTTTCTTCGCTGTAGTGGGAGTGATCCTAGTTAAAGGGCACGCATTTCCTACTATAGTGAAAGTTCTACCAGTGGGGCGCCACATCCAACCAACTTGGGTTAACACTTTCCCAGTCGGTTTCCATTATAATCCATTTTTCCGGGCATACATCTCATTCACATGGTCAATAAGGCAAGAATCATGACGACTAGAAAACATACATTCATTGCAATTCCAACATTTCAAATTAGAATTCACACTAGGCTTAGAACGCTACACAACCGCAGAGCCTTTAGGTTTAGCTGCATGATTCTTTTTATTCAAAACAGAAATAACATTCCTAGGATGGGCTTCTACTTTCTTCTTCACTTGACTACTAGATGGGGGCAAGATCCTACCATTCTTCTTGTTTCTTTTAAGCTTAGATCTTTGAGCCTTAGTAGTGGTGCTTACTCCTGTAGAAGGCCACACGAGAATATTAGAAGTTGGTTTTGATTATGCCTTATCTTTAGTGACCAAAGTTTGAGATGGTTTAGTCCTAGGGCCCTTATTAAATGGTGTGACGGCTATAAGGTTCCTTTTGATTGCACTAGAGGAAGATGCTGAGACAGTGGCTGCGTTATCCACAACATTCTTACCTTTTAGAGTACGAAGTGTTTTCTTTAACTCAGCCAAGACCAGATTTTTCCTCAAATCAGATATTTCCACCGACTTTCGATTAAATTGTTCAATCAAGGATTGATTCTGTGCAGTGGTATTAGCACATGCGGACTTTACTGAATCGAAGATTCGGGTATCGTTCTGTTTTAAGTTATCAACTTTGGACAAAATCTTGAAAACTCGATTATCTAAATCAAGTTTAAAATTCTCAGCGGCCTCAAGTACGTTCACACACTTAAGCTCCTTAGATTTCTCTATTTCTATCGGCAAAGATTTAGCAACTTTGTCACTTGGCTGACGCTGTTTGGATTGTAAATTCAATCGAAAATTCTTTTCAAAGTTTGCATCATCAATGTTAACACCTTCGAATGACGTTTCAAAGATTTCTTGAATAAATTGTTGCTTGCATTCAAGCGAAATACAATGTGTTTGAATCTCATCAAAACATTTTGAGAGCGAAGAATATGTATCTTGAAACTTTAAAAATTCAGCTTCAGATTCGTGACAAGTACTATCTACCACATTATCCACAGATTCAGCATTATGCACAATAGAATCATTATCAACACTTTTATTCACACAGACGGAAACTATATCATGAGACATCACTTGCTTCAGAAGCTGATCATTTTGGCGTGAAACCCGTTCTATTTCAAGTAAACTGTTTTCATAAGCATCATCCATTTCATTGAAAACACGTCTAACTTCTTCTATTTCCAAAAGCAAGTCTTGATCAAGATTACTAAGACAAGCTTTAACATTCTTTAAAAATGGAACAATTTCGTCTCGGAACACAGCTCTAGTGTGCTCAAAGTTCCATTCACCTTCCGTTATGGCCGTGGCCGTCGTATGTTCCAAAATGACCTTGTGAAAATCGGCTAAGTGTTGGTGTACCGCATTTAAGTTAACGGACGCCTTACTTACCGGTGGAATTAACTTTGTTAAATCCGTTTTGACAAGTGTAGGAGACGTACTAAGAGGTTTTTCATTTGACAAACTTTGGGGCACAAGAACTGTCAATTCAAATAATTCCTTTTGTAAGCGAATGCGTGTCTTTTTCGAAAATTGATCTTTGTTATATTGATCATAATCAATTGTATGGAACTTTGAAAGCATTTTAGAATGAGTTTCATCCGCAAGTGACTGTGTCTCCTCAGAACTACGAACAAAAGGTGCTTCTTTCGATTTGCCAATTAGGGTCATATCATAAAGACACGGAATATATTCCTGAGCTTGTTTTGCATAACCGAGATTGGTGGTAAATCTTGAAGACGTTTAAGTTCGAGTTCTTTAAATGATTTAGTTAAAAGATGAACCTTTTCTGTGGAAGCGTATTGTATTAAAAGCTGTTGTTCTTTGAATTTAAGAAGTTTGGTAGCATTAATTTCCGATTCAAACTTTTTAGACTCGAGAGTTTCGAAATCCATTTTAAGTTTCTGAAAATCATTGACAACCAACTCTTTTGCTTTTAATTCATTGGAAAGATTGGTTTTTAATGATTCTATTTCTTTCAAGTGTTCAATCTTTTCAAAACGAAATTGGTCAAATTCAGAACATGTTATTTTCTCTGCTTGAGGGACCATTTCAAAAGTTTTGACCTTTTCTTTATGCAACACAAGCTCAGCAGTTAGGGTGGAATTCGTATCTACGGATTGTCTGAGAGCCATATGCAGTTGATCAATAATATGTTTAGGCACCATGACCAAATCATATTGAGCATAAGATTCCATACCCGTCGTAGCATTTGGTTGAGGTTCACTCAAATGTGTAGGATTGGGTACCACATCATTTGAGTTACTAGTTCCCAAATGCTGTTCGAGGTTGTCATTTTCATGCCCAACTTGATGTTGGTTATCATCAATATTATTAGATGTGGTTGGTACCTCACTGACGACATCAGAACCGTAGTGAGAGAGATTAGCAACGAGAGCAGCTTGGGCAGAGTGAATGTCATCACAATCCGAATCATATGCGTCAAGATCATCTGCTTGATATGCTGCATTAGAAGTGGAAACAACTGCAATGCCTTCAGTAACTGCTACCCCTGGGTCTGCAAGAAATGCTAACTCCTCTGAATTCAAAATCTTCCCCTTAGACTGAGCATCAACCAAATACATCTTCTCACGAAACCATGCATCATCCCTTCTCCTTTTCGGCTGAGTGCATTGCCTAGCCATATGACCTTGTCCTCGGCAATTATAGCAAGTCACAACCTTTTGAGGACCAATGAGGCTTCCATTTCCATTAGCTTGAGAATTCGCAGTCCTTGTATGAGGTCCATATGAATTTTGCCTTCCCTGAATAGGTTGCACTGTTACTTGACCATCTTGAACAGTAGCTTGTTGTCTAGGATTTGAAGAGGTGCGGAGCTGATTGTTTGTTGGTGGAAATCCCCTAGTTGCAACAAGTTTTGACAAGTAGGCAGTGAGATGGTTTAGAACATCATCTGGCGTATCATTTGGAGTAAAGACCGGTGCTTGGATTGGTGGAAGTTCATTAGAGTAGAAGGCTTGTGCTGGTTGTGCTTCAATAGGAAAGTATCCTTGCTGAGGGGATAGCCCATTGGAGAAGTGTTCGCTTGTGATGGTGATGTCTGATATGGTGGTTGCTATGGAAAAGATTGTTGATGAACACTTTGTTGAAATGCTTGTTGTGGCATCATTGGTGGTTGATAAGATGGTTTTTGATAGGTGTGTGGTGGTGGTTGCTGCAAGTATGATGGTTGTTGATAAGTATAAGCCATGTTTTGTTGAGAAGCATATATGGCAAGTGGATCATGAACTTGAGGTGTAGACAACCGAGCCTTAATCACATGGCATTCGTGTTGTTGAAGAAAAGCTTGAAGTTGATCCACATTGGTGTTATGCAAGTCCTTAGCCAATTAAACATCCATCACGTACTTTTTCCATTCTGAAGGAAGAGTGTTCAAATACTTGGTGTTCAATTGGAACGTAGGAATTTTCCATGCCATAGATATTGAGCTCATTCAACAATAGGGTAAATCTCATATAGTAGTCATTGAGAGTCTCCCCTGGCACATAGGCAAACTTATCAAAAGTATCATAAAGCTTACACTCTCGTTCTTGTTTAGTTAACGAGGTGCCTTGCATGAGAACACGAATTCTATCCCATAAATCTTTGGCAACTTTATGTTTGCTGACGAGTTTGTAGACATCTAGAGGAAGGGCTTGGAGAATGATGTTTGTAGCATACTTATCACATTTGTCTTGAATCTTCATATCTCCAGTCAATTCACCCGTTGTGCGAGGACGAGTAGTTGTACCTTCCGTCACTGTACCATAATCTAATGGTCCATTGAGCACCGATGCCCAAATGAGATGTCCATTCTCTTTGTTCAACATGTAAAGTTCCATTCGGGAAGTCCAATCCTCGTACATAGACTTCTCCAACATTGGTGGACGATTATCCGTACCCGAGAGGATGGACTTATCCGTAAGAGATGTGTACTCCATTTCGATAAGTGAAGATTTACAAACGTTGATCGATCAATGAAAGAAAGTAAATGTGTTTGTTGTTGTGAGTTGAAGTCAAGAAACAATGTTAAAATCCCCTAAAATATTTCTCAATAGACCAAAAATTCCAAGTCAAAATTACACTCGAAATTTTTTAAGGAATAATTTTTTGTTATCGGAATGTTGATCGGAATAAAGATCGGAAAGCTGTCGGAAAAAGCCTATTAGAATACCCTTAATCGGAATGTACCTAATCGGAATACCCTAATCGAAATACCCTAATCGGAATACCGTTGTCAGAATAAAAACTATCGGAATACCCTAATCGGAATACCCTTGTCGGAATAAACACTGTCGGAATACCCTAATCGGAATACCCTAATCGGAATAAACACTATCGGAATACCCTAATCGGAATATCAAATCGGAATGTCCTTATAGGACTGCACCAAATCGGAATCCCTAAACCCTATTCCGATTACACTGATCGGAATAACTATAAACCCTTTTCTGATGACCTGATCGGAATAAATCCCACTTTTCTTGGACAAAACTCAACCAATTCGTGATTTTAAGCCAAAAAATGATCAAAACACCCAAAAATTTTGTGTTTTTAGCCAAAGTAACAATACCAAATCACTACCACAACTATGTAGATGATTTGTATCAAGAAAAAACCATAAAAACACAAAAACAAAAATTGGACGTGTGTTTATATAGATCAAAAGGCTACAAAAATCAAGAACACGAACACATAAACAATACAATCATCCCATGTTTCTGATACCATTTGTAGGATATGTAAATCTTGCTTATGTTTTAGAGAGAGAAAGAGATAGAGAGATGGTTGATTTCACACACTTCTAGAGAGAGAAAATGAAGATAACTATGTGTAAAAATGAATAACCACACACCCTCTACATCTAAGGAGAGGGTTTGTATACCCAAGCCCTTGTTATGGGCTTGGGCTTACATTTGGGCCGGCCTACACATGTTGTAGGCTAGGCTTGGGTTTGTTTGTTAAATAAAGATAAGTAACTAAACTACGAGCTATTACATGGACTATTGTTGGAGTGACCGATCCTTCTTAATACATAAAACGTATTTCCAACAGCTTATATTAAGTTTTTAACACATTTTAGGGCAAGTGATTATTCTAGGGCTTAAATAAGTTACATAAGCTTAAATGTACACGTTTTTAGGGTTTTTAGGCAAGAACACCCATAAACTTCATATAAGTCGTGGGCTTATATGTTGTTTAGGGTTTGTTCATAAGACTTCAACGTGTACATTCATCTTAAACTCCATTTTCATAACATGTATATGCATGAAACATGAAATAAGTAATGAAAAGCTTAAAGGAGGTTTATACTTACTTGCTTTCAACAAAATGGGATGATGACTATGGCTTGAGGATTCTAGACGTCGGGTTCTACTTGAATGGTCTTGGATTCGTCTTAAATGTGAAATATCTTCAATGAGGAGCTCTAAATGCTTTGAGAGGACTAAGAACTAGTTGGAGTAAATGCTTGAGATATCTAGGTATTTTGTTTGAGAGAGATAACCGAATATGGGTGTGTGAGTGATGTGTGAGGCTTAGTGTTGCTAAATATCTAGGAGTGTGAGATTGTGGGATGTGGCTTGGGGTGCATACACGCCAAGAGAGAGAGTTAGCAAGATATGAGTATTTTGAAAGTGTACAATGGTGGTACATGTTTTAATAGCAAGCAAGAGTACATAGTCCTTGTTTATTACTATAAGCCGTCGCATGCATGTCTTCCAAGGGAACAAAAGGGATGTGCATAGTGTTTAAATTAAATGTGGGAGTTGTACATAAGACTTTGGTGTATGGAGGTGGTTTATTACACGTCTAAGGGTGCAAAGGAGGTGCTAGGTGTCTTGGTCTTGTGGTATAAGTATAGTGATGTCTAGTACATGTTTTAATTGCCAAAATTGTACATAGTCTCATGGTTTTAAGTTAAAACCGGCGATATTGGGGCTAGTCAAGGGAAAGGGAGTGTTTTCTATAGTGTCACACTTTAATAACTAGGTTGTACAAGTTTTAAAAGTCCAAGGTGTACATGGTAAGGTTCTTTGGTATTTAAATCTTATGTGTATATATACATACAACCATAAATTAGTCTAGGGTATTTTTATGTTTAATTTTGTGTCTAGGTATAGTCACTAGGAGTATAGGTATTATATTGTGTGAGTATGTATGAGTCTAGGTAAATTTTGGTTAAGTTTGGGACCCTTGGTGAAAGTATGGTCATTTTTAGATGAGAAAACATTTTATTACATTAAAAGTATGGCAAGTTAGTTTAAAAAGGTAAAAATGATTAAAGATAATGTTTAAATACAAAAATAGTTGGTGTCATAACGTAAAGTCAATTATAGTGTGAGAAAAAATTATATATATTAATATATTTAAAGCTTAAGAATTTACACTTAAGTAATTGTGTATTAATTGTGATCATGAGTTTGGATATATGAACAAATGTGATGAATGCTTATGAGTGTATGTTCAAGTGACTAAAATGTTCAGAAAGGAGTGACTGGTTAAAGTCCTACATGTTTATACAATGTAGTCATCCAATGTGACTGTCCTTGTGATTAAGTGATGAGAATCACAATGTATGCTATGAGATTTAAATGTCCTCATGTTTTGATGATTAAAATAATGTATGTTGTGTATGATGCATATGATTGCTCAAGAGATCTCATGCAAAGGTGGTACTATTTATTCAGATATCATAAAGTGACGTATACAATGATGACTTAGTCAAAACCTGAATTTACAGGTTTTACAGCATTAACCCGTTATTTTAGCTTTGTCCTCAAAGCTTAAGATGACGTCACTGCTTAGGTGAACAGGTGTGGGTACTTAGCTATAAATGAGTCCTCACGTTCCCATGTGAACTCAAGACCTTTCCTAGAGTTCCATCGTATCTTAACTAACGGGATTTGGCTTCGCTTTAGCTTCTTGACTACTCTCCCCATGACTTCCACCGGTTCTTCTATGAATTGGAGTTTGTCATCGAAGTGGATACCCTCCAATGGCATGGCTAGCGGCTCATCCGCGTAGCACTTCTTTAAGTTCGAGACATGGAATGTAGAGTGTACCCGGCTCAGCTACTGGGGAAACTCTAGACGATAGGCGACTTCAACTATTCTGGCAATCACCTTGAAGGGTCTCACATAACGTAGATTTAGTTTCCCATGTTTCCCAAATCGGACGACGCCCTTCTAAGGTGATACTTTCAGCATAACACGGTCACCTATTTCAAACTCCATAGGCTTCTGTTTCTTGTCTGCATAGCTCTTCTGTCTATCATGGGCAGGCTGAATTCGCTACCTGATGAGAGTGATCTTCTCTGTCATCTCTTGAATTAGTTCGGCTCCAGTCAGTTGAAACTCCCCCACCTCTGCCCAGCATACTGGTGATCTACACTTGCGGCCATACAGGGCCTCAAATGGTGTTGCTTTAATACTGGCATGGTAGCTGTTGTTGTAGGAGAATTCAACTAATGGTATATGTCCGACCTATCCTTTTCCAAAGTCGATCACACATGCTCTCAGCATGTCTTCTAAGGTTTGGATTGTTCGTTCACTCTGACCGTCTGTCTGCGGGTGGTATGCGGTGCTCATGTCAAAGTTTGTTCCTAAACTTCGTTGGAAGGCTCTCCAAAAGTTCGACGTAAATCTACCATCTCGATCACAAATGATTGAGACTGGTATGCCGTGTCTAGTGACTACCTCCTTTAGGTACAACTTAGCTAACTTGTTCAGTGAGTCATTCTCTCTGATGGGCAGGAAGTGAGAGGATTTTGTGAGTCGGTCGACGATTACCCAGATTGTATCGTAACTGTGAGATGAAGTATGGAGTTTGGTAATGAAGTCCATGGTGATGTTGTCCCATTTCCATTTAGGTATTTCAGGTTGGACTAACAAACCGGACGGCCTCTGATGTTCTGTCTTTACTCTGGCACAAGTTAGACATTTCTTCACGTATGTGGCAATGTATGCTTTCATGTTTGGCCACCAATATAACTTCTTCACGTCCTGATACATCTTTTCAGATCCGGGATGTATAGAGTACTTGGACTTATGAGATTCGTGCATGATCACGTTTCTCAAGTCTCCGTAGCATGGTAACCAACTTCTTCTGTGTAAACATAACGTTCCATCTGCTCTAGCTTCCAGTTTCTCCTTGCTTAGGTCAGTCCTAAGCATTCCTCCTATGTCTTCTCTTCCGATGTTTTCAGGTTTCTGTGCTTGGAGTTGAGCCTCTAGTATTTGCTTGAGTAGGTCCAAACTAATGGTCATGACTAGGGCTCGAACTCTCATGGGAGGATCAGTTCCCTTTCGACTTAGAGCATCCGCAACTACGTTGGCTTTACCTGGGTGGTATTTGATGTCGCAGTCGTAGTCACTGAGCAATTCTATCCAACGACGTTGCCTCATGTTTAGCTCCTTCTGGTCTAGGGTATGTTGCAAACTCTTGTGATCAGTATGCACTATGAACTTCGTTCCATACAGGTAGTGTCTCCAAATTTTCAGAGCAAAAACTACAGATCCAAGCTCTAGATCATGGGTAGAGTAATTTTGCTCGTGTTTCTTCAATTGCCTTGAAGCATAGGCAATCACTTTTTGTCTCTGCATCAAGACAGCTCCTAAGCCTTTGTGTGAGGCGTCACAGTATATGATGAAGTCTTCGTTGCCATCTGGTAAAGCTAAAATGGGTGCACTACACAACTTCTGCTTAATGTTTTGGAATGCGGCCTCTTCTTTTTCTCCCCAATCGAATTTTACGCCTTTCTGAGTAAGCTTTGTCATAGATTTAGCTATCTTATAAAATCCCTCTATGAATCTCCGGTAGTAACCAGCAAGGCCTAAAAATTGGCGAATCTCTTTTGGTGAAGTGGGTGATGCCCAATCCCTCACGGATTCGACTTTTGCGGGATCTACTTGAATTCCCTTGTCCTTGATCACATGACCGAGGAAGTGAACTTTAGGGATCCAAAAGTCCCACTTCGAGAATTTTGCGTACAGCTTTTCTTCCTTAAGTACTTTTAGTACTTGAGCGAGATGTTCTCCGTGCTCTTGCTTGTTCTTGGAATAGATGAGTATGTCGTCGATAAACACAATCACGAACTTATCTAGATAGGGTCTACACACTCGGTTCATGAGGTCCATGAATATGGCTGGAGTGTTAGTCAGGCCAAATGGCATGACTAGAAATTCATAATGGCCGTAACGAGTTCTGAAAGCTGTTTTCGGTATGTCCTCTTCTTTGACCCTCAACTGGTGATACCCTCATCGTACGTCGATCTTGGAGTATACACTTGATCCTTGTAACTGATCAAATAAGTCGTCGATTCGTGGTAGTGGGTAACGATTTTTCATAGTTAGCTTATTCAGTTCTTTGTAATCGATAAACATTCGGAAAGATCCGTCTTTCTTTTTGAAAAAGAGTACTGGAGCTCCCCAAGGTGAGGAACTGGGTCTGATAAAACCTTTGTCTAACAGTTCATGAAGTTGTTCTGCGAGTTCTTTCATCTCGGTAGGTGCTAATCAGTATGGTGCTTTAGCTACAGGTGCAGCTCCTGGTATCAAGTCGATTTGGAATTCCACTTGACGAGTCGGAGGCAAACCAGGTAGGTCGTCTGGGAAAACTTCAGGATAATCACGGAAAATTGGTACGTCATTGATTTGTTTCTTCTCTGGTTCCTCTTCTTTTTCGGTTTTTGAAACATGTGCTAAAAAGATAGGGCATCCTTTTAGTATGTACTTCTGGACTTTAGTGCATGAGATAACACTCAGCTTGGTGTCAGTCCTATCTGAGTTTCCTTCTCCTCGAATGATTAGATTTTCTTTTCTCCATGGTATACGGACTAGCTTTTGGTCGCACACAATGGTCGCGTGATATTTGGCTAACCAGTCCATACCAATGATGACGTCGAAACTACCCAAAATTACAGGTATCAACTGAATATCGAATGGATGATTTAAAAGGTTTAAGGTACAGCCTCTTAAAATAGTGTTAGTTTCAATGATCTTACCGTCTGCTAACTCGACTCTGTAACAGTCGTCTAACAGTGTAGGTGTGATGTTTAGTAAGCTACTAAATTCTGTGGATATAAAACTCCTATCTGCTCCCGTATCAAACAGTATATTTGCATAACGATTGTTTAGAAGGAACATACCAGTAACCACATTGGAGTCTACGTGGGTCTTGGCGTATCCTATCACATAGACTCTAGATGGTGCTCCTCCTCTGCTCTCGTTCCTAACTGCTCGCTTTAGGCAATCAGGGCTGATGTGTCCGATCTCTCTACAACCATAGCAACGAATTTCCCTACGGGTTGTGTTAACGCTGCCAGTGTGCTAGCGGTTTCCATGTTGTCCATTTCTACGAAAGTTCTGACTGTTGCCATTGCGGGGCTTGTAGTTGGTGCCGGAGTTGTTCCTGATGGCTGGAACATAAGGTTGCCCTGTTTGGGCCTTCGACATTCAACAGTAGAGAAATGATGGAAATAGCACTTGGTGCACTTCGGCTTGTTGCCTGCATATGGTGGTGGTGTTGAGGAAACAACACTATAGATATGGTTCTAGTTTTGCTTCTTTGGTGGCTGGGCCTGATTGTAACCACGGTAGTTCTCCTCAACCTTTCTCTTGTACTCAGACTGCCTAATCACATGATCACGTCCCCGTTTGTTCATCAGCTATGTGGCAAACTCTATGGCACCCTCGACTATAGTGGGTCGGGATGCGAGTACACTGTCTTGCACAGAATCCGGAAGTCCACTAACATACTTCTCTATCTTGTCCTTCACGTCAGGGAACATCCGAGTACACATCAAAGTTAGCTCCTGAAATCTCTGGTTGTAGGTCGTGATGTCAAGGTTCAAGCATTTGAGGTTCCACAAGTCAATCTCTAACTTCTTGATTTTGCCTCGAGGACAGTATTTCGTGGTAAGTCTTTCCGTAAATGCATTCCAGGTCATCCCATAGGCTTCATCATGTCCAAGAGTAGCAACTAGGGAGTTCCACCAGGTGAGATCATGTTCCAAGAGAGTATAGGTGGCAAATTGCACCTTGTTCTCCCCGATGCAATCACTAATGCGGAATACTGTCTCGGTCCTTTCGAACCATTGCATGAGTCCTATTACCCCTTCCTTGCCCTTAAAGTAACTGGGCTTGCATTTCAGGAATTCGGGATAGGTACATCCTCTGGCAACTCGATCTCTAGCATTCGAGTTTTGACTGTCGCCCTGGTTCCCTCTGGGGTGTGTTTCCCTGGCGGCTAGGGCATCAGCAATGCCTTGACCGATAAGCACTCTGAGTTGTGCTTCTGAAACAGTCGCTGAAGGAACAACGTTAGTGTTCTGCCGGGTGACTCTTTGTGCCATTGTTCTATCATACACAAAGATGAGATTTATCAGTTGGTTAGTAGAATTATAACATTAAGCTGCATAAAAATGGGTATGCATAGAATTCACAACAAATTGGATAACCAGTCAAGATTTCATAATAATATAAATTCAAACAAACAAGTAAAGGATGATATATCAGTACTGGTGAACATCAATATAATACGATACAACCGATCTAAGACAGAGATACAACCATCCTGTCTGAGATAGTGGTACAAATGTTTATAATACTATAAAAGATAACCTAGCTACTAAGGTTAGGCGCTACGATACAGATACAACTGAAATAGAAATATAAGTACAAAATATCTAAATAATGCGAGCTGAGATGCAACTCAATGCTTGTCATGATGTACACTGAAATCTAGCCTACACTAGTATGGCTGTCTGCGGGTGCAGGCGGTCTGGCTGGTGGTGTAGGTGCACGATCATCCTGCATACGGATCATCGCCCTCCTAGTCTCGCTGGAGAATCTCATAGTCTCTAGCAACTGGTGCTGACGTGCTGCATCGGCTCTCCGTAGGTGGTCTGTCTTAGTAGTGAGTCTCTGATGGCGGAGGTCTGCTAGGTCTATGAACGTCCGAAAGGTCTCCTCTGGGTGAGGATAGCAGCCTGGGTCTCGTATGAGTGACTCTCAAGTGTAGCTAACCGGCAGCGGAGGTAAGCAACCTCATCTAATAGTCAATGCATAGTTCCCTGGGTCATACCCAGAGAACTCTGCGTGGTGTGTGACTCACTAGCCACAGCCCAGTAGAGAGATCTATACCTCTCCTAAAGTAAGGCGCGACCCTGCTGGTCCGCCCTGTAATAGGGCATGAATGAGAGCGGTTTCCTACGCCTGGCGGGCCTCAAGTGCGTCGACTTGTGCCCGCAGGGCGCCAAGACTGGGCTGTCCAGCTCTAGATCCCTCTCCTACCTCGAATGTCGAGTCAGGAATGAAATCACGCCTCCTCTTGCGAGGTGGCAGAGTACTAGTGGGGTAAGGGTGATGTGCAGAAGGTGGTGGCAATAGTGGTAAGGATGCTACAACCTGATCCATCTCCCTAGGAGGAGATGCATGTACTACAAGCAATGGCAAAGCAGGAGATACAATAGGTGGTGATGGAGTAGGTGAATCTGAGAGTATGATGACCCCGTCTGGCTAGTCATCTCTGGACTCCGTGTCGGATGCGGGTCCAGCAAATACTGACGTCGGCGATACTGGAGTGGTGGTAGGAGCCATGAGCTCCTCAAAGGTAGTCACAATAGTAGGTGGCGTCATGATATCTGAAAATAGCATTTCAAAGTTGAGTAAGTTTTTAGCTTACACAATTCCAAAAGTTTTTAAAGTGCAATGCGATGCGGTTTATGTCTTTTAACTATGACTGTTAAAAGTATAAGTAGATACTTAGGTGATTTATTAACTCAAAGGTTATAAATCAGTGTGAAACTAGTTCACATAATGTGTATGCTCTATGTACTATATGCATAACTTATAAGGGTACCCCAAAAATCAACTTTCATTTTATTTTATTTATTTTTAAAATTTAGTTATAGTCCAGTTTAAAATTTTTATTATATTTAAAAATTTTATTATCGATCTGGTTCTCTATAACTATGCACTCTGATACCATTTCTGTAACACCCCCAAGTTGGTCAAATGCAGCGGAATATGTAATTGGGGTGTTACTTGGGTGGATCGATAGCACATAGTATATAGAGCAATGATCATAAAAGTCATTTAATACAAATTACATGAATCAATTGTACACACTTAGTATCTTGTTTGTAAACCACATTTATTATTAAAAACTGAAAGAAATATCTCAGCCCAATGGTAGACATGATGCTCCTAAAATGTTGGAATCCAATGCATGAACCTACTTTATTTTCCTGAGAAAACATATAGAGTAAAATGTGGGGGTCAACACGAAGTTGGTGAATTCACAGGTTTATTTAAATAATAAGTTAATAATATGCCAAAACACCACAAAGATAGTAGAGCACTAAGCTACATACTATAATAGTTCCTATTGCCCTGTAATAAAAGCTAGACAAAATAAGTTGTTCGGTACGCCCATTTGGATCTGTCCCGATGTTGTTCCCTTAGTCCGACAATGATGTAAACCTGTTGCTTGGCCTAAGCGTTTCGTGATAGCAAGTCACGCAGGCCGGGTATTGTCAATACCCAAATAGATCTATTCACACATTTCGCGCTACACTATTAACTATTACAGTCCACGGGTATGGGGCAAACATAGGCAATAAGTTGTTGTTGTTGTTGTCAGTGCATGTTTTGCATTATATAATAAATATAGTTTTTGTATGTTTTCTCCCCTAGTTATAAAATAGTAAAGATGGGGCCATGAACTCACCTTAGTGGTAATGATGTGATGATGATGATGTCACTGAACAAACTGGCACAATATGATCACGAACCGGAGTAATTACCTAGGTAATTTTAAGTGCCTTAGAAAATGCATAATTTAACAATGCATGATGAATGTATGATTTTTAAAGAATGCATGATCACAAATTAATATGTTATAACGATTGGTTAAATGTTTATACTTATTAAGAGTTGTGATAGACGTATATTTTTAGTGTCTAAAAATATATAAGTTGACTTTGTAAACGGGCTCAAATTAAATAAATGGATTTTAATTAAATAAACCGTAAGGTAATATTATATTATTTTCTTATGTCTCAAAAATATAATCAACGGGTTTCGTCAGTTTATAAAGTCTCGTAATTAAACTTGGTGATTTATTTAATTATTCCAATAACTAAATTTAATTAAATATTTTATTAATACTTTTAATTATTTTAAAACAAGTACTAGTAAACCCTTGTAAATATGACAGATTAAAATAACCTTTAAGGTTTCATTCGTTAAGTTTATTACGCCGTTAATCCTCGTTAGTTAGCTTATTTATAAAAACGCCCCTAGGGCTTGTAAAACTTTGGGGAAATGTCAAAAACACCCCCCCAAGTCTCGGAATTAATATTGTAGGGAGTTAGGGCTCGTTTCAAGTTTCCAAATTGACACAATTAGTCCCTTAAGTCACGGAAATATTTTATAGAGTTTCTAGGATTTGAGTTAAGTTTCAAAAGTGGCAGGAATAGCCCTTTAAGTTTCGAATATTAATTAAATAAGATTAGGGCTTGTAAAATTTTACACAAATGGCAAAAATGACCCTCAAGGTGTCGGTTTGTTTATAAAACAATTAGGGCTCCATTTTAGTTTAGGTTTTTGGCAACTATGGCCCTTATGGTTTCATACAACCCACGGTTTGAATAACCGCCCCCTATACTTTGGAAAATGACAAGTTTGGCCCTTGTACTTACAAAAGGTCACGAAAACAATTATATAGGTTTCATTAAGTTACCAAATCGACTCATACTTTCACCACTTGTCATAAAAGGCACGAAAAGTCTCCATGTTTTAGCAATTGGGCTTGACTAGCCCATTTAGGTCTCGGCTTATTAATGTGGGCCTAATGGGCTTATATAAATTTCACTAGGTAATTACATAAGTAACTAGTAACTTTGGTTTTACTAAATGGGCCAAGTTGTTACTATGGGCTTTTATTAATTGTACTTACTTTCAAAAGTTCATTAGGCTTATATTCCATGGGCTTATCTAAGGCTTATATTATGCTTATATGTTTCGGCTTATTTTTTATGAACCTAGGGCTTATATTAAATTTAAATCTTAATGACTTATGGGCTTGCTTAGCTACGGATTATTTCATTAGTGGGCTTAAATAAGCTAATGTTAAGTCTTGGCTTATATAAGCTTTTAGGGTTTCATGTTTCGGCTTAAATAACATAGCTTAAATAAGTTTAGTCCTTTGCTTATATTAGGTCTTATGAGCTTATATAAGGTTAATGGTTTCGGCTTATATTAAGTTTTTAAAACATTTTAAGGCAAGTGATTATTCTAGGGCTTAAATAAGTTACATAAGCTTAAATGTACATGTTTTTAGGGTTTTTAGGCAAGAACACCCATAAACTTCATATAAGCCGTGGGCTTATATGTTGTTTAGGGTTTGTTCATAAGACTTCAACGTGTGCATGCATCTTAAACTCCATTTTCATAACATGTATATGCATGAAACATGAAATAAGTAAGGAAAAGCTTAAAGGAGGTTTATACTTACTTGCTTTCAAGAAAATGGGATGATGACTATGGCTTGAGGATTCTAGACGTCGGGTTCTACTTGAATGGTCTTGGATTCGTCTTAAATGTGAAATATCTTGAATGAGGAGCTCTAAATGCTTTGAGAGGACTAAGAACTAGTTGGAGTAAATGCTTGAGATATCTAGGCGTTTTGTTTGAGAGAGATAACCGAATATGGGTGTGTGAGTGATGTGTGAGGCTTATTGTTGCTAAATATCTAGGAGTGTGAGATTATGGGATGTGGCTTGGGGTGCATACACGCCAAGAGAGAGAGTTAGCAAGATATGAGTATTTTGAAAGTGTACAATGGTGGTACATGTTTTAATTGCAAGCAAGAGTACATAGTCCTTGTTTATTACTATAAGCCGTCACATGTATGTCTTCCAAGGGAACAAAAGGGATGTGCATACTGTTTAAATTAAATGTGGGAGTTGTACATAAGACTTTGGTGTATAGAGGTGGTTTATTACACATCTAAGGGTGCAAAGGAGGTGCTAGGTGTCTTGGTATTGTGGTATAAGTATAGTGATGTCTAGTACATGTTTTAATTGCCAAAATTGTACATAGTCTCATGGTTTTAAGTTAAAACTGGCGGTATTGGGGCTAGTCAAGGGAAAGGAAGTGTTTTCTACAGTGTCACACTTTAATAACTAGGTTGTACAAGTTTTAAAAGTCAAGGGTGTACATGGTAATGGTTTTTGGTATTTAAATCTTATGTGTATATATACATTCGGCCATAAATTAGTCTAGGGTATTTTTATGTTTAATTTTGTGTCTAGGTATAGTCACTAGGAGTATAGGTATTATATTGTGTGAGTATGTATGAGTCTAGGTAAATTTTGGTTAAGTTTGGGACCCTTGTTGAAAGTATGGTCATTTTTAGATGAGAAAACATTTTATTACATTAAAAGTATGGCAAGTTAGTTTAAAAAGGTAAAAATGATTAAAGATAATGTTTAAATACAAAAATAGTTGGTGTCGTAACGTAAAGTCAATTATAGTGTGAGAAAAAAATTATATATTAATATATTTAAAGCTTAAGAATTTACACTTAAGTAATTGAGTATTAATTGTGATCATGAGTTTGGATATATGAACAAATGTGATGAATGCTTATGAGTGTATGTTCAAGTGACTAAAATGTTCAGAAAGGAGTGACTGGTTAAAGTCCTGCATGTTTATACAATGTAGTCATCCAATGTGACTGTCCTTGTGATTAAGTGATGAGAATCACAATGTATGCTATGAGATTTAAATGTCCTCATGTTTTGATGACTAAAATAATGTATGCTGTGTATGATGCATATGATTGCTCAAGAGATCTCATGCAAAGGTGGTACTATTTATTCAGATATCATAAAGTGACGTATACAATGATGACTTAGTCAAAACCTGAATTTATAGGTTTTACAATCGCTCAATAGCACGGTCATGAAAAGTAAATTACCATAGGCCTATGCAAGGAACTAAACTAAACCAAATGTTGGCGTAAGTACCAAGTAGAATATCAAAAGAGGTCTTTTTCAAAAACTTTTATTACCACCGCATGTTTTAAAGAATAATACATTTTCTTTTTCATGTTGTTGCTTTGCGAATAACTCGAAAAATTTTAGGCTTCCTTTTGCCTTTTATTCCCCTTTATTTTTGTTACCACAATCTTTCTTTTGGGAGAACATGCTTTTCCCCATACTTATGATATACTATCATTTCGCAATATGGTTTCCAACAATATAATCATCTTAAAACATCGGCAAAACTTTCAATTTTTTCTCTTTTATTTATTTTGCCTCTTTATCATTTAAAATACCTATTATCATACAAGTATGATCCACTATGGTCTCGTAAAGATTACCAAACACAAGTTCTAGAATTAAACTAATCATCGGCACACACAAATTAAAATGTAAGAATGCTTACAGAAAAGATCCTCACAATTATGAATAAAGTATTGTGTAAATAACGTTATCAATTCCGAGTCAAAATAGCATTACAATTATAAGAATTATCAATCCTTCGATAAAAACTATTTTATTTTATTTTTTATTAAAACTGTACAAAAATTTTAAAAATTCGCCCAGAAAGTGCGGCGCACAATTTGGAATGTGCGACGTACTTCCGGGTACAGAAATTTTAGAAAACTAAATTTCTTAAAAGCAAGCTTTTATTCGATCTTATTTTCACTCAATCACCCCCCCCCCCCATACTTATATGAGCATTGTCCCTAATGCTAAACATAAGGAAAAAGTAAAAATTAGAGGGAAAATAAGAATAATACTCCCCTTTCATTCCAAGTCGTGAGCGAAGCCAAGATCTTCAATCTTCTCCTAAGTTCACCTTGACTCGCTTATTTTCTGTAAATTAACACAAATAACATATAGAAACATATTTCACATATCATATTAAAAATAAAAATCCCACACACAAAGTATTAAGTTGTCCTAAATGCCAACAAAGGAATATTACAAAGCCCAAATAAAGTGTTTTCAAATTGTTTCAAATGGACTAACACAAAAGTCACACACATACGAGGCTTCACATATCCTCTTCAGTTACATCATTCCTTGGAGCTTGAGATGGGTGAAAATGTGGTGGATAGGGTGGTGGTTGTTGGGTGTAGTAGAATGGCTCGTGGTGATATCCGGGTGGTCCATAAGGTCCACTCATCGGAACATGATATTGTTCCGCCATCCTCTCAAAAAGTGGAGCGTATCGATCCATATTATAACATTGGCGCTCCATCATACACCCAAGTTGGTCTTGCCTAACCTCCATCCTTCCCATTCTATCACAAACATCTTGGAGTGATGCACGAGGAGCTCTCGCCATACCTACACGAGGTGCTCTAACAGACGAGTCTTCTCTCATCAGTCTTCCATCCGCTCCAATCAAATCTCTAAAGGTAATTCGGTCAATGGTATCACAAACAATCGATGGACTAAGACTACTCACAACTTGATCACTTAAAAGCCCCATTCTTCGAGCTAACCTAGTCACAAACTGTCCACACACAATCATACTACCCGCTTGACTACCAGGACCTTTCCTTTTCATCCATTTTGCTATCACCCAAGCTACATTAGCGTATTGCTCTCGGTTCTTGTCCCTAAACATGCTCAATAACCACAAATCATTCTTTTGTATTTTATCTTATCCCGTGGTTCTTTGGCAAACGGCATAAGCAATCATCTTTTGAAGCACTCTCAAAAGTGGACTAGAAATTCTAGTGGCCGAGCTCCTAGATAAGCTCAATGTTTCCTCATCCAGGCAAATTGATGCCCAAAATTCATTAGCATTAAAGCTTCCATGATCACGTTCCCCTCCTTGGAAATATACCTCAAATCCTTCCGCTTTTCGCTCATCTCTATTATACAACTCCAAGTACTTAGCAAATTCTTTCAAAGTCAAAGAATGTCCCTTTCCACAAAGTCTCAAAGTCAAAATCTTCTTAGTCAACAACTCATCTCCTTCGGCATCTTCATCAAAATTAAAAGTAGAGAAAAACTCGAGAACAAGCTCCGCATAGATTTTCTCCCTACGAGTAAAAGCACGAATCCAAGCATCGGATTCAAAAATGACTTCATTACCCCGAGCCTCTATCACTACTATCCTAAGCATCTCTCTTATTTGAGCTTCACAACCAAGCTCGTTCAAAACTCCAAAATCCACAATGTTAGGTGCAAAAATTTGTTTTGGCATTAAAAGACTGAGAGCATTGTTGTAGATGGTTGTGGTATCATTAGTACATCCAGGCCAGTTCAAAAATTGGTGATTCGGTGTTCCCATGAGTGCGGTACTTGCCGATTCGCTAGGCCTTCGCTTCTTTCCTCGGCTAGACGAGCCGGTTTCATAATTTCCAGAACTTGTATTCTGCAAATTTTTCATCACATACAACCATGTATTAACATTAGATAAGCTTTAGGGGTCAACGGTGATCCTATGATCATGTTCTGATCATTCTATTTGTTTTCCAAACGAAAAGTGCGGCGCACAATTTGGAATGTGCGGCGTACTTCCTGGGAAAATTTCATCAAAAGTGCGACGCACAATATGCGTGCGGCGCACATTCTGGGTATTTCAGCAAACGTCTGGGTAACACTAGTAGCTAACCAAATCCGCAAACTAATTGGTTACAAACTATTAACAATGGCTAGAATCGAACACTAACCCATTCCTAATTCGTTCTAATCCACGACATTACCTCATCTCCAAGGTTTTTCAAAATCCCTCTTTTTTATGTTTTTCAATTTTATTTTACTGTAATCTAATAATTTCTTAATCTATTTCTACCTTCCTAATTCCTATTGAATTGCAATTTGTTTTCCATTTACTAAGAACCCTAATTGAAAATTAATCAAAAATTAAAAATAATTAATTGAAACAAACAAGAATTAAATATAAAAACTTACCCTAGACATGATCTCGAATATGAAATTGGAGCAAAGACTCGAAAATATTTTTGGTGATGATTAAAAATCGTCATTTGGTTTTTGTGTGTTTTTTTAGGTTCTAATGAGAAAAACAAGGTATATACAAAAATTCCGCCCAGAAGTGCGGCGCACTTTTTGAAATGTGCGGCGCACATTCTGTGCATCAAGACATGGTTTACTGTATTTTCATTTTTAAAGTATACACAAAATTTTAAAAGAAAACCTCCAATTTCATTCATTAGAAAATAAAAAACTTAGGAAGAACATTCCCTTCTTCTAAGACCATCCTAAAACTTCTAGGACTCTTAGATATTACTTCGTTTTATTTGATTATCTACATACAAAAAGATAAAAATGCATAAAAGTAACTAGGAGCGAATGATGCACTCCTCTTTTCTTCCTTTCCTCTTAGTTGTAGCAGAAATTCATAGGTGACGTGATATCACTCTCCGTGTAACGTCCCGAGACCTCTCTATTGGTGTCTTTTGTCTCGTACACTTTTTCGTACCTCTTTCCACATGGATCAACAATGACTATGGCAACATGCCATTCACTATCTCTATCTTTAGCAATATTTTCAAATTCTCGCTTGTTACCCACTTGCCAATCTTTGTATTTCAATGATACAGGAAGTACTCCAAGCATCCTCACAATTTTCTTGTACACACAAATATCAAAGAAAGGTTTATGGTAGCTCTGTTCACTTAGTGAAGCATCAAATAGTTCTTCTGGTTCCGTCCATGGTTGCAAATGTGGACCATAAATCGGCATACCATTTTCATCTCTTTTCGTGGTGTAGTACTTATCATCTTCATCATCACTATCATCATGTTCTTTTGCTTTTAGCACATTATATGTTTGCTGAACAAGCCCATCAAAGCTAGTCATGATAGCTTTTCCAACATCTACCTTTGCACCAACGGTGTGCAAAAACTTTCTTCCAACCACTAGTTGAATATCTCGATCAATAGGAATATCGAGAAGCATAAAATCGGCTAGTATTGTGGTTGTCCCTGTTTGGCATAGAACTCCAAGCAAACGCCCAAATCCCTCTGTGTAGGAGTGATCAAGCATTTTTACTCGATCAAACCTTGGTTTGACTCTTCCAACATCTAACATTTTGAAGATTCTAAGTGGCATGATATTAACATTCGAACCGGTGTCTACCAAAGCATTGTATGTAGTTTTACCTTCCAACCTTATAGGTAGGACAAAATAACCCGGATCTTCTTTTTCTTTCATTACTTTGTTTTCACGGAGCATTTGGATTGCCACATCCTCATATTCCGAGGTTAATCCATCTTCAATCTTCAACTTATCAAGCAAGACCCCATCGACAATCATTTTCTACTTATCACAGTATTTTAATGTTTCAATGATTGGTCGATTCATGTTTAACAACATTACTCTTTCTTCAACGTCTTCCCTTAATTCTTCCATTGTTATTTCTTCTCTAGTTAAGGGTTTATTAATGGTGAGAGAAGGTCCTTCACCATTATAGTTCAATTTGTAAGCATGAGCGGGCTGTTTTCCTTTGTTTCTTTTCTTTTTCCCCATATTACAAACAAATCTAAGAGTATCAACTCCCTCGTTTTCAATAGGTGCTAATTCATCAAAGTCGAGATTATCAGGTATCTCGTCAATTTCTTCTAAGTCCAAGCTTTCATGCACTTTTAGCCATAAGGTGAGTATGCCATAAGTGATATCAATTTGTGCATTGGCTTGCTTTAGGAAAGATCTCCCAAATATTGCACACGGTTGTTAGCCCTATATTTTATATAGTCGAACAAGAATGTAATAGGTCATCTTAGTCGTTAATAGTCTTGTATTATAATAGGATAGTCGGGAAAACCGGGCTTGGACTTTAAGCTAATATTGTCTAAGTTAGGGGCGTAAGCCCAAGACAAAGCCAAGCCCGGCCCAAGTCACTTAAACCCACGGCCCATATGCCAAGGGTATATATACCCTCTTCCATGTGTGGAAGAGGGTGTTGGTTCATTTTACTTTCTCTCTCTAATAAACATTAACCTTCCAAATTCTCTCTTGTTTCTCTCTCTACTTTTTTTCTCTTTCTCTCTCTAAATTTCTCTTCTAAATCTTGTGTTATGGATTAAATGGGATTAACATTTGGTATCAAGAGCCTATAGTGGATAGGTGATTGAAGATTCGTGTGGTGTGTTCTTGATTTTTCGTGGCTATTTTGATCTATATCTCTCGTCCTAAAATTTTTCTTGTGTTTTTTATGGTTCTTTCTTGATACAAATCTTCTATATAGTTGTGGTAGAGATTTGGTATACTTACTTTGGCTAAAAACACAAAATTTTTGGGTGTTTTGATCATTTTTTGGCTTAAAATCACGAACTGGTTGAGTTTTGTCCGAGAAAAGTGGGATTTATTCCGATCAGGTCATCGGAAAAGGGTTTACAGTTATTCCGATCAGTGTAATCGGAATAGGGTTTAGGGATTCCGATTTGGTGCATTCCTATAAGGACATTCCGATTTGGTATTCCGATCAAGTGATTTCGATTGCATTCCGATTTGAGCATTCCGATTTGGTCATTCCGATTTGACATTCCGATTTGAGTATTCCAATTTGGACATTCCGATTTTGGACATTCCGATTTGGACATTCCGATAGGGAGATTCCGACAAGGTTATTCTGACAAGGGTATTCCGATCAAGGACATTCCGACAAGGTTATTCCGATGGATATTTTGTTTGAGTAATTTTTAGACTTAGCCACTATCTAGACTAGTTTTGGAACATCGTTTACACGAAGATTAAATAAAAAAAATAAAAAGAGTTAAAATTTTTAGGTCAAGTAAAATCAAATTTTTTCCCTACTAGTTTTTGGCTATTTCTAACTCAAATTCAAAATTTGGTGATACAAAATTTTTCGGCTTACCGTTTTGTCAGACTGGGGAATTTATTGTCGGACTGAGAAATTTTTTTTTTGTCGGAATTTCAATTTTAACCACACATCATCACAACAAATCCACTAAGATCTGCAATTCATTCACAAGTATTCACCATGTCTAACAACAACATCAACATTGCAACTGCTAATCAAATTCGTTTGGAACAAGGTGGCAACGGTAATCCACCTGTGCTCACTACCGGTTGCTACGTTCAATGGAGATCTCGTTTTCTCAGATTTCTCGACGGAAAAGAAAACCGAACTGCTCTTCGTCACTTCCTTGAGAATCCACCTCCAGTTTTTGAATTCAGGCCAATTACCACACAGGCAGAGGATGGTACTTCATCAACTATACGAGCTATGGAGGATTTTGACACATGTTCTGCTGAGAAAAAGAAACTCCTCCAAGCTAAAGCTGATGCTGTAAACTTCATACTCACTGGAATTGATAACGATATCTATTCCACAGTTGATACATGTCCTAATGCTATGGAAATGTGGAATGCAATTCATCGATTGAAGCAAGGTGAGTCGATCAATGTTCAAGATCTCGAGACTAATCTACTTTGGGAGTTTGGAAAATTCACATCTGAAGATGGTGAATCCATTGACTCATATTACACGAGATTCTACAAAATGATGAATGAGCTTGTCAGAAATCAGTGCACCATCTCCAACCATCATGCCAATGTTCAGTTTCTACTTCAACTCAAACCGGAATGGAAAAGGTTTGTGACTTTCGTTAAACAAAGGGAAGATATCAAGACCATCTCCTATCACAAACTTTATGATATCTTGAAACAACATCAGAATGAAGTGAATGAATGTGAGAACCCTAGATTTTGGATTTTTCACTTTTGACTGTTTGATGTTGATCATGTGCTTGATGTGCGTTTATGTGTTATGTGCTCATATTTGAGACTTTATCATGATGTTAGACATTGTTTACGTAGTACATGGTACGTTATATGATGATGTGATGGGGTTGGTTCGTGCTCATGAGTTCACATGAATGTATAAATCATGGTATAAGTTGGAAATGAAACGAAATGAAATGAAATGAGTTCAGAAATGAACTGCAGAAAAGTTCGGGTATCGTTTTGATAAGGTTTCGTGTACGTATCGTATGTTGTATGTATGTATTAAGTATATATAATATGGTTAGGATAAGTTTTATAGTTACTTTCTATATTTAGAAACTTTTAGAAATGAAGGCTAGTTCAAAAATCGCCTAAAAAGTCGAAAAATTAGCAAAAGGGTACCCGGTTTGGTCCCGAAAGTGTATAGGAGTATAAGTAAACATAAAATAGAAGAGGGAGAGTGTAAAGATGATAAAACACAGAGAGGAGTCGAATTTGTGGGTCCCATAGCCTTAATTTTAATAATTAAATTAATAAAAATAGGATAATTACCATTTAAAAGTCCTAATTGGGCCTAAACTTGTCCAGAAGGTTACCAAGGCCTATATAAACACCCCTAGACCCCTAAAAGCGACTAATAACCCTAAATAAACCTAAAATCAGTCTAAATCTTCCATGGATATCAAGAGGAGTCGAAATTATGATTAGGGTTCATTAATTTTTCTTGTTTCAAGGTAAGTGATCAATTCAACTTTAATATAATTCATGTTTTTATTAATTAATCATGATTGTAATGTTAATTAACCATCATTGAGATGATTAGGGTTTTATTAATTTTCTAGAAAATATAGTAATTAAGATCCATTAATTATTTTAGGGTTCTTGTTTAATAATTTAAGGGTAATTAATGATGTTTAGAGGGTTAGTGCATAAAGGCCTAAAACAGTCTAATTTTTAGGGCTGTCTTGTATCGACTGTTCCGGGCAGTAGGTAGCATCTTTGGTCGAGTTTCGTTTTTTTAAAATTAATTTCAGAGAGTCTACTTTTCAAAAAGGTAAGGTTGGTCGAAAATGGAGTTCGGGAAGGTCGTCAAACAATTTTTACAAAAACAGTGCACTGTTCAGGAATAAATTTTGATTTCGGGGATTTGAGTCAAAACCTAACCAAACGGATGAGATAGCCAAATATTTTTGATTTGGGAACTCTTTATAATGTATATAAAAGGACTGGAGGTTTTCAATAAAATTTATGGTGTTTAGGTCGGGGTTTTGGTGTCAAACATTTACCATGTACGGAAAATCAGTTTTGGTGAAAACGACTTTTGGCGTAGAGACTAAACGAAAGGGTTAAACGTGTAATTAGAAAGTAAAATTGGTTTTTGAAGTTCTTAGATCATATAAAAACATAACTCCAGTAGGGTAGGAGTCAAGTGTGGTGTTAAGTTCACTTCATGTGATCGTTTAGTGACTAGTAAACCGTACCGGGGAAAAACTGGAATTTTACGTATAGAATAGCTTGTAGTGGGAGAACTAGATAGTGGGGATTGGGGGATTAGATTCATCTCCTTGATTGTTACTTAACTTGGGTGTTAAGACCTGAGCTAAGGGTGTCGTGTATGATTTTATAGGTTTGCAGGAGTGCTAGCTTGATGTGCTATCAGGTGAGTTCATAGTCCTATTTTTAATAAGTTTTTAAATGTTTTCTTCTAGTATGGGATGGAGATGACACTTATGGTGTTCTTAAAATGTTTTGGTACTATATTTTTATAAATGTTTGGACATAGATGTGTTATTGTGTGACTTGCGTGCTTATGTGTTCTCATATGTGCTTTGATATGTGTTATGATATGTGAATCTTGATTGTGTTATGATTGGGATTGGTACATAGATGTATGGGCGTCTATGGGACCAGTTGTGATGTGTGTGGAGCGTGGGGCACGATCCGTCCTGAGTTCTTGGTTCTGAGTTCTTGGTTCGTGGGGCACGATCCGTCCTGAGTTCTTGGTTCGGGGGGCACGATCCGTCCTGAGTACTTGTGCATCGTCTCTTCGGAGGCAAGATATCTCGACAGGGATATAGTTCATCTTCCACAGGTGGTGTGGGAAAGATCCAGATAGTGTGGTGTGTGTTCTTGTGTGTGTGACGGGATACTTCTTGACTATTATAGTGTGCTTTGTGAATTGTAGATGTGATTGGTACTTGGATTGAGTTTTGTTGTGGATGCATGTAGCATGATTATCACATTGGATTGAGTTTTGTTGTGGATGCATGTGCTTTGTGAATTGTTTTTCTTCAACTATTTACAGCGGTTGTTAAGGGTTCTTAAGATGTTTTGATAATTTAAACCTATGTTCTCACCAACTTTATGTTGACAGATTTTAGTGTCATTTTCAGGTGAGGTAGTTGAGAAGGATGCTATTAGAAGTGTGGCTAGAGTTAGAGGCTGCTAGAATTGCATTAGGAGGAATCCCTTTCCTCTTAGATTTTATTTTGTCTTTTGATTTAGTAAATTGTTTGATACCTATATGTTTGATGTGTGTTATTTGAATGTCTTTGGTAAGAGGTAGGCCTGTTACCTACTTACCTAGACACCTGCATTGTTTGAGATATTGTCATGACATTGTGTCACCTTTTTATGACATTTCTATTTCATTTAGTTAACTCTATAGACACGCTATTGTTGTGATGATATCCATACGTCGCGCCCCATATTCCGCCATGGTGGGGTGTGACAGAATGGTATCAGAGACAATGGTTATAGAGAATTAGGTTGCCTAGTCGCGTAGCCTAATCTATAGCTTAAGGGTCCCTGCATATAGGCGTCATAGGGGTATGTGTGCATTTTATAAATGTTGATGTTTTTGGATGTTATTTTTGCGATATTTGTTAAGTTATGAATTAATATTGTTCATACTTAACTACATGTTATTTTCTTTACGAGTTTTGACTAGTGTTGGTTGAACCATGGTCGTATACGTTAGTCATTGTTGTATTTCGCTTAATTATGTTTTCATGTTCTTTATACATTTTGAATTTTGTCTACGCTGGTTCAGCTGGAATACGAGTTTATTTGTTTCATGCATTAGCTACGTTATTTTAATACATGGATTTTGGATCTTATTTTATATTGTGGTTATGTGCTTATATGAGTTGTAGGATCTATGCGCTTATTTGAGTTCGTAGACTGATGTGTTATGTGTAGTATTAATTCTTATAAGTGCCATCATAGGAGGGAGTGCATTAGTGAAAGGGGACTGGTATAAGTATGGTGGCCAACATAGTTATACAAGTACCACGACATCAATGGATTCCTAAGTATGGTTGCATGAAAGAGGTTAATACATGCTTGTATTGTATATGTTGTATGGATTTGAGTGTATGTACGCCTATGCCTATATATGTATATATCCCTTCTACTTATCGATTGTATTCTTAGGATGGTTTGCTAGCTCGTTTCTCTTTGAGATGTTCAACTTCCGTAGTAGCGCATTTATCGAGTCCTCATTTCACGTATTTGTTTGTACGGTACTTTTGGTGTAGAGGATATTGAGAGGGTGGAGAATTCTTTTTGGGATCACGGTATCTTTTAGTTTGAATTTTACGTGGTAAAAGAAATGGAATTTATAAATAGTTAAAATAGTTGTTGGTAGTCGGTGAAATAAGGGATAAGTGTCGTAAGCGTGTTTAAAATAAGATGGGATACACATTTTTTTTAACATATAAGTATGGCTTGTTTATTTTTAAAAAAAAAACTAAAATTGGTTTTGATCACCTAAAGCTAATGATCTTTAGTTAAATTCTTGTTCTTATTTAATTAAATATGTTAAAATCATGTAATTACTCATATGATGGGTAAGGGTTTCTAACTTTCTGGAATTAAAATAAATTAGGTCTTGAATTTGGTAATTAATGAGGGGTTTTAGGGTTTCAAATTGTTTTTTTGTTATAAATCGGGGTAGGCAGAAACTGTCGCTAAAATGTCAAAATTCGTCGCTAAACTATCAGAAACTGTCGCTAATGTCTGGGCAGATTTTAGGTAAAATCGTTTTGGTCATAACTTATTCGTTTTTAAAGCTTTTTGGGACATTCAAAAGCCTAAAATTATGTAATCGGAACGTACTTTTCAAATATTCCGAAATTTTAGTAATTGGAAGTCAGTAGCTTGGTCGAATTAATTGTACAAGTGTCGAGTTCAAGATTAATTTTCAAAAGATATGGTTTAAATTTGTGTTTTGGATATTTTGGGATAGTGAACACTTAGAGGGCTAACATAGGGCTTATTTGGGATAGGATTTGAGATGTATACACCATAAGGATTGTACATTGAAGAAGGATGTGGGTTCCGGAGTCAATGTTGACGTGTGATATTGTGTTGTGTGCTTTAGACAATTGATCGTTCGTGAAGAGACATTAGATTGATTTTCGTTAGATGATTATATAAATTACTAATGTGATACCATGGTTTTAGAACAACTAATATAAAATTACAGTACAAAATCCATTCTGGGGTAAAATTTGGTTTTCCATAAGGTTTTAATAGTATGTCGCCGGTCGTAACACATTTCAGTTGTCGTTGGGTGCTTGTTGTCATTGGTCCGTTTCCATGGTTCGTTGGGAGTCGATACATGTTTTATGTTGAGTATCTTTTGGAGTCTCAGGTTTTGGTTCATATTTTTAAATTCTTTCACGTAAACGTCCGTTAGTTGTCCATGGGCTTGATCGTTTATCCAAAGTTGGGGGTCCTAAAATTTGTCTTGAGCTTATATTCATTGAGGGCGTTGTTGTAGTCATACGGATGATCCGGTTATGTTCTTATGCGAGAGATAGCGAGTTGGTTGTGAAATGAAGTTTTTTGAGCTTATGGAGTAAATCTCGGGACGAGATTTCTATTAGGAGGGAGTGATGTGACAACCCTAGATTTTGGATTTTTCACTTTTGACTGTTTGATGTTGATCATGTGCTTGATGTGCGTTTATGTGTTATGTGCTCATATTTGAGACTTTATCATGATGTTAGACATTGTTTACGTAGTACATGGTACGTTATATGATGATGTGATGGGGTTGGTTCGTGCTCATGAGTTCACATGAATATATAAATCATGGTATAAGTTGGAAATGAAACGAAATGAAATGAAATGAAATGAGTTCAGAAATGAACTGCAGAAAAGTTTGGGTATCGTTTTGATAAGGTTTCGTGTACGTATCGTATGTTGTATGTATGTATTAAGTATATATAATATGGTTAGGATAAGTTTTATAGTTACTTTCTATATTTAGAAACTTTTAGATATGAAGGCTAGTTCAAACATCGCGTAAAAAGTCGAAAAATTAGCAAAAGGGTACCCGGTTTGGTCCCGAAAGTGTATAGGAGTATAAGTAAACATAAAATAGAAGGGGGAGAGTGTAAATATGATAAAACACATAGAGGAGTCGAATTTGTGGGTCCCATAGCCTTAATTTTAATAATTAAATTAATAAAAATAGGATAATTACCATTTAAAAGTCCTAATTGGGCCTAAACTTGTCCAGAAGGTTACCAAGGCCTATATAAACACCCCTAGACCCCTAAAAACGACTAATAACCCTAAATAAACCTAAACTCAGTCTAAATCTTCCATGGATATCAAGAGGAGTCGAAATTATGATTAGGGTTCATTAACTTTTCTTGTTTCAAGGTAAGTGATCAATTCAACTTTAATATAATTCATGTTTTTATTAATTAATCATGATTGTAATGTTAATTAACCATCATTGAGATGATTAGGGTTTTATTAATTTTCTAGAAAATATAGTAATTAAGATCCATTAATGATTTTAGGGTTCTTGTTTAATAATTTAAGGGTAATTAATGATGTTTAGAGGGTTAGTGCATAAAGGCCTAAAACAGTCTAATTTTTAGGGCTGTCTTGTATCGACTGTTCCGGGCAGTAGGTAGCATCTTTGATCGAGTTTCTTTTTTTTTTAAATTAAGTTCAGAGAGTCTACTTTTCAAAAAGGTAAGGTTGGTAGAATATGGAGTTCGGGAAGGTCGTCAAACAATTTTTACAAAAACAGTGCACTGTTCAGGAATAAATTTTGATTTCGGGGATTTGAGTCAGAAACTAACCAAACGGATGAGATAGCCAAATATTTTTGATTCGGGAACTCTTTATAATGTATATAAAAGGACTGGAGGTTTTCAATAAAATTTATGGTGTTTAGGTCGGGGTTTTGGTGTCAAACATTTAGCATGTACGGAAAATCTGTTTTGGTGAAAACGACTTTTGGCGTAGAGACTAAACGAAAGGGTTAAACGTGTAATTAGAAAGTAAAATTGGTTTTTGAAGTTCTTAGATCATATAACAACATAACTCCAGTAGGGTAGGAGTCAAGTGTGGTGTTAAGTTCACTTCATGTGATCGTTTAGTGACTAGTAAACCGTACCGGGGAAAAACTGGAATTTTACGTATAGAATAGCTTGTAGTGGGAGAACTAGATAGTGGGGATTGGGGGATTAGATTCATCTCCTTGACTGTTACTTAACTTGGGTGTTAAGACCTGAGCTAAGGGTGTCGTGTATGATTTGATAGGTTTGCAGGAGTGCTAGCTTGATGTGCTATCAGGTGAGTTCATAGTCCCATTTTTACTAAGTTTTTAAATGTTTTCTTCTAGTATGGGATGGAGATGACACTTGTGGTGTTCTTAAAATGTTTTGGTACTATATTTTTATAAATGTTTGGACATAGATGTGTTATTGTGTGACTTGCGTGCTTATGTGTTCTCATATGTGCTTTGATATATGTTATGATATGTGAATCTTGATTGTGTTATGATTGGGATTGGTACATAGATGTATGGGCGTCTATGGGACCAGTTGTGATGTGTGTGGAGCGTGGGGCACGATCCGTCCTGAGTTCTTGGTTCTGAGTTCTTGGTTCGTGGGGCACGATCCGTCCTGAGTTCTTGGTTTGGGGGGCACGATCCGTCCTGAGTACTTGTGCATCGTCTCTTCAGAGGCAAGATATCT
This sequence comes from Glebionis coronaria, assembly GCA_025667525.1. Classification (NCBI taxonomy): domain Eukaryota; kingdom Viridiplantae; phylum Streptophyta; class Magnoliopsida; order Asterales; family Asteraceae; genus Glebionis; species Glebionis coronaria. Next base: position 457,098,343 of record CM046882.1, read on the forward strand.
CGACGGCGATATAGTTCATCTTCCACAGGTGGTGTGGGAAAGATCCGGATAGTGTGGTGTGTGTTCTTGTGTGTGTGACGGGATACTTCTTGACTATTATAGTGTGCTTTGTGAATTGTAGATGTGATTGGTACTTGGATTGAGTTTTGTTGTGGATGCATGTAGCATGATTATCTTATTATGGTCCATTACTATAAATTGTTTTTCTTCAACTATTTACAGCGGTTGTTAAGGGTTCTTAAGATGTTTTGATAATTTAAACCTATGTTCTCACCAACTTTATGTTGACAGATTTTAGTGTCATTTTCAGGTGAGGTAGTTGAGAAGGATGCTATTAGAAGTGTGGCTAGAGTTAGAGGCTGCTAGAATTGCAATAGAAGGAATCCCTTTCCTCTTAGATTTTATTTTGTCTTTTGATTTAGTATATTGTTTGATACCTATATGTTTGATGTGTGTTATTTGAATGTCTTTGGTAAGAGGTAGGCCTGTTACCTACTTACCTAGACGCCTGTATTGTTTGAGATATTGTCATGACATTGTGTCACCTTTTTATGACATTTCTATTTCATTTAGTTAACTCTATAGACACGCTATTGTTGTGATGATATCCATACGTCGCGCCCCATATTCCGCCATGGTGGGGAGTGACAATGAACTAAGGGCTGAAAAGGCAGAACGGTCTGCTAATTCTATTGCTTTTGTGGCTTCTACTTCAACAAAACCCGTTCCTCGTCAACAACCACCTACTCATTCCTCGAAGTCATCAAGCTCATCCACCAAACCTCTAGCTGCTGCTTAACACAAAGCAAAAGCAATTGTCCCCACTCCACCTCCAAAGTATGACACCGAGTCAGATGGAGACAGTGATGATGAACTAACTTCAAGGGACAAGAAGATTAAAGAACTCATGTCTTTACTCACCACAACTTATAAGAAGATCTACAAACCTACCAACAACAACCTCAGATCATCATCCAATGCAAGATATAAGGAAGTTGATCATGCACCTCGGTATGATCGTAATGCTAGGTATGATAATCAGAGGATGCTGAATCAAGTTGGGGCTAGAGACACTGTAGGCACTCCGGTTGTGCAAAAGACTGGGATTCAATGCTTCAACTGCAAGGGATTTGGGCACATGGCTAGGGAATGCAAGAAGCCAAAACGGGTTAAGGACTCAGGGTATCACAAGGAAAAGATGCTGTTGTGTAAGAAAGAAGAAGCAGGAATTTCACTCACAGCAGATGAAGTTGATTGGCGTGATGACACTGATGATGAAGCCGATGATCAAGAGTTAGAGGCACATTATGTGTACATGGCAAAGATTCAAGAAGTGATCCCAGAGACTGATGATACTTTTGGACCCATCTATGATTCTGAGCCACTTGAAAAGGTACCATCACATGATAACTATAATGTGTTTGCTAATGAACGACAGCATCCTGAGCAACCCGAAAGCATCAATGACACATATGTAATGGACATGGAGGATAGCATTATCTCTACGGATCCATAGCATATGTCTAATGATGACGGAAAAGCTGTTAAGGATACTGACTTGGATGAGGACCGTGATTTGCTTGCGTCTATTATTGACTCTTTAAAACGTGAAATTGATGAAAACAAAGAAGCTAATAAACGTTCGAAGCAAGCAAACGCATCCTTAGCCGAGGAGATAGACAGGCTCAAAGAGTGTGATTATGTAAAAGAAGCTGATCGACGGGTTGCAATAGCTAATGGTTTGGTATATGAACGTAAGGTGCTCAATGAACAGTATTGTTCTGAAGTAACACATGAAATTCATATGTCAAAACAGAAGATATCAGAACTTGAAGAACAACTGCTGCTACATAAACTCCAAATTACTGAATTAGATTCGGTTAACAAAGAACAAACTGAGCTTTATAAAACTCGTGAAGAAAAGGATATTGAAAAAATTCTTGCTTTGGAAAAGAGAGTCGACACGTTAAACAACATTGTTTACAAAACGGGTCAGTCTATTCAAACTATGAATATGCTCAATAGAAATATGAAAACGAGTTTTGTCAAGCCTGAATATCTCAAGAAAGTTCAAAGTACCAAGCCTGCTCTTTATGATATCGGTTGCTATGTTGATAATCTTGCTATTATGCTTTCCCCTGACTGCGACGAAATCATTCGTCAACAAGAAGAAAGTCGATCAAACTTAAGTGATTTAATAAACCTTTCTGATTCTGATAATTATATTAAGTTTGTTCCTCAAAAAGAACTTTCCAAAGAACAAAAAATGTACAATAGTGTTCCACCACCAAGTGATGAACCCCAAAAGAAAGTTTCTTTAAAAAGGAGTTTCAAAACGCAATCCATTTTGTTAGAAAAACAAATTTCGGATGAAAAACGAAAATGGGATGAGAAAAGCAAAAGTGTTCAGCAATTTGAGTTTATAAAACAAGGGGTTTTAAATTTGTACAAAGGTGTCGTCGACTATGAAAAAGTTTCTAGGGATACCATTTGGAACATTAAACCTAACCCACAAGTAGAAGTCGTCATTCAACAATGCATTGTTCCAACCATTGATGATCTTTCAAAAAATGTGGAAATGTTTTATAATGCTCTCACTGAGGAAATGTTAACTGATTTAAGCTATGTCAAATCTCTTGAAGATGAAGTTGATTTTCTTCAAATTAAATTAAAGACACAAGAACACCAACTTTATAACGAAGTTGGTCGACTTTCTAAGGAATATTTTTATGCTGACCATATGAATGCTATACTTGGTGTGTATACCGATCTTGATCAATATTGTCATGTAGCATGTCTAGTGTCAGAATCGGACGAGGAATGTCGCAATCTTGAAGTAGAGCTTTCGAAACAAATTCAGTCATATAACAAACTTTCGAAAAGTTTTTCTCAAGTTGAGAAACACTCTATTTCTCTTGAACTTGCTTTACAAAAAGGTGAAAAACCTCATAATCATAAAAAGTGTCAAGAAATGTCATCTTCTTCGTTTCGTCTACTAAATGAAAAAGATTTCGAAATAAATGATTTGAAAACTCAGCTAAAAGAAAGGGACATAGCCATAAGTGAGTTACAGAAACTCATTGAGAAAATGAAAGGAAAGTCTGGTTTGGGTAAACCATCCGCCGTTCGTCAACCAAATTCGGTTAAATGCCCTAAATCATCTATTTTGGGACAATCCCCACAGACTTTGCCTAAGATAGGAAATGATAAGAGCACAAATGTGATAGCACCAGGAATGTATAAGATGCACACTAAGCCCACTCAAATTGGAACATCGCGTTTACCTGAGAATATTAGGAAAACTAATCAACGTGTGTCTTCTTCTACAGGAGTAATCCCCACTACTAGCGTTAGCGGACCACAGCTTAAGAGCACTAGAATGCAAGATAAGGTCATGCCTAACAATAGTCAAGGAAAGAAGTTGGAAGTAGAAGACCATCGTAGGAATTTTAAGTTTCCTAAGAATAAAACGTCTGTAACTGCTTGTAATGACAGTTTAAATGCTAAGACCTCGAATGTTGAAGTTGTTTGTGTTGAATGTGGAAAATGTGTTCGTACTTTCAATCATGATGCTTGTGCTCTTAATCATAATGGCATGAATAATAGAACTAGGAAGCCTATTCCTGTGCCCACTAGTACTAGAGAACCCACAAGAACTTTAAACCAATCGACTGATCAACCACTTAAGAAACTAAGTGCGTTAGAATCCACTACTCTGCGTAAACAAAACAGATTAAAGAAGCTATATGAGAACATGATTAGGACATGTACACGGGGGTATTCGAGATTTACACCACCCGGATACAAATGGGTACCTAAGTTAACCACTTTAGTGATTGGGTCTAGGAATATCAGCTTGCCTGTAGACTTTACATCTAGGCCCACTACTATTTTGGAACCCGTTTCAATCAAGGGGTCCCATTTGTCAAATGCTACATTGTCTTCTAATTCTTCTGCAGCTCGTCAAAATCATCCTATTCATAATGGACTCCGGGTGCACAAAGCACATGACGGGCAATCTCAAGCTTCTCATTAACTTCGTGGAGAAGTTTCTGGGTACGGTGCGGTTTGGAAATGATCATTTTGCACCGATACTTGGATATGGCGATTTGGTTCAAGGAAATCTCACTATCAAACGGGTTTATTACGTCGAGGGACTGAATCACAATTTATTCTCGGTTGGCCAATTTTGTGATGCGGATTTGGAAGTGGCTTTTCGGAAATCTACTTGCTATGTTAGAGAGTACGATGGGAATGACCTTCTTACAGGTTCTCGTGGTTCTGATCTCTACACAGTAACTCTTCAAGACACATCTTCAACAAATCCAATTTGCTTAATGGCTAAAGCTTCATCATCTCAAGCATGGTTATGGCATCAACGATTGTCACATCTCAACTTTGACACCATCAACTTGCTTTCGAAGAATGATATTGTGACCGGTCTTCCTAAGTTGAAATTTGTCAAAGACCATCTTTGTTCTTCTTGTGAGTTGGGGAAAGCAAAACGGAAGTCTTTCAAAACAAAGACTACCCCAAGCTCAAAAGGACGATTGGAACTTCTACACATGGATTTATGTGGTCCCATGAGTGTAGAGAGTATTAACGGGAAAAAGTATATTCTCGTGATTGTTGATGATTACTCTAGATACACATGGACTTTCTTCTTAAGGTCCAAAGATGAAACACCAGAGGTTCTCAAAAACTTTCTCAAGATGATACAACGCAATCTTCAAGCTCAAGTCTTAACCGTAAGAACGGATAGGGGTACTGAATTTTTGAACAAGAACTTGCAATCTTACTTTCAAGAAGAAGGCATCGAACATCAAACGTCTATTGCTAGAACTCCTGAACAAAACGTCGTTGTCGAAAGACGGAACCGTACTTTGGTTGAGGCTGCTCGAACAATGCTTTCTGCTTTAAAATTACCGTTATTCTTCTGGGCTGAAGCAATTGCAACTGCCTGTTATACTAAGAATCGTTCTCTCGTCATCCCTAGACATGAAAAGACACCTTACCACATCATCAATGGCAGGAAACCTACTGTCAAATTCTTTCACGTATTTGGATCTTTATGCTACATCCTTAAAGACTTTGAGAATCTCGACAAGATGAAAGAAAATGGTGATGCATGTATTTTTGTGGGGTATGCTACATTGTCGAAAGGATATCGAGTCTATAACAAGAGAACAAAGATTATTGTTGAAACAATTCATGTGAACTTTGACGAAATGCCAAAAATGGTACTTGATCACAACAGCTCAAGTCCCGCACCTCAATGTCCAGCAATGGCACCTACACAAAACAGTGTACGTCCCGTGAAAGAATGTCAACAAAGTACTCCTACAGCAGACTCGACGGATACGACACAAATGAATGAGTTGGTTGATTTATATGATCCAATGTTTGATGAATATTACTATGGAAACAAAGAGGTTGTGTCAAAGCCTTCCGCTGTCAATACTGCTGATGAACCCGAACCAAGTTCACAAGGCACAACTGCCTCTACTTCAGCAACCGTTGCTCAAGAGACTATTCCACTGGATACTCAACAAACTCAAGAAACAGTCATACAACCAACATCACCAACCGTCAATGCTGAAGGAGGACACAACAATCAAGCAGTCGATGTACAACCTGACGATGAAGAATTTATCAATCCGTTCGGTACACCGGTACACGAAGTCGGAGAGTCTTCTACTCAACATGTGGATCCGTCCAACATGCATACATTCTACCAACCATATCCATCCACTCACCATTGGACACGTGATCATCCATTGGAGCAAGTCATTGGAAATCCTTCACAACCGGTTCGAACACGCAGACAACTCGAAACCGATGGCGATGTGTGTATGTATGCACTCACCGTGAGTTCAACTGTACCTACAAACATCAAACAAGCCATGACTAATCATGCGTGGATTGAATCAATGCAAGACGAAATTCATCAGTTTGAACGCCTAAATGTTTGGGAACTTGTTGACCGACCCTATGGAATGTCAATTTTAGATTTCAAATGGATCTGGAAAAACAAACTGGATGAAGAACAAACCATCATAAAAAACAAATCTCGTCTTGTGGTTAAGGGATACCGTCAACAAGAAGGGATAGATTTCGATGAATCATTCGCTCCAGTTGCTCGTTTGGAAGCTGTCAGGATATTCCTTGCTTATGCAGCACATAAGGGCTTCACAGTTTTTCAGATGGACGTTAAAACTGCTTTTCTCAACGGTCATTTGAAGGAAGAAGTGTATGTGAATCAGCCGGAAGGATTCATCGATCCTCATCACCCTGACAAAGTCTATCGTCTCAAGAAGGCTGTATATGGACTTAAACAAGCTCCAAGGGCATGGTACGAAGAACTATCCAACTTCTTGGTCTCGAAAGGATTCTCCAAAGGTTCTATTGATCCTACTCCTTTTATTAACAAATATGGGGATGACATACTGCTGGTGCAAGTTTATGTTGATGACATTATTTTTGGTTCTACGAACCCAAAACTTTCAAAACGTTTTGAAAAATTAATGCACAGCAGATTTGAAATGTCAATGATGGGGGAGCTAAAATTCTTTTTAGGCCTCTAGATTCATCAATCCCCACGTGGTATCTTCATAAACCAAGCTAAGTATGCTCAAGAGATACTTAAAAAGCATGGTATGACCTCATGTGCTCGCGTTGGTACATCATTGTCGACCACATCCCTAGACGCTGACTTGTACTCATATCCCGTAGATCAAACGCGATATCGTAGTATGATCGGGTCACTTATGTACCTTACAGCCAGCAGGCCTGATATTCATCATGCCACATGCTATTGTGCACGATATCAAGCCAGACCTACTCAAAAGCACCTCAAAGAGGTTAAACGGATCTTTCAGTACCTTAAGAATACCATTCACATGGGACTCTGGTATCCGAAGGGAACCGGTTTTCATCTAACAACTTTTTCAGATTCTGATCACGCAGGTTGCCTTGATAGTCGAAAAAGAACTTCTGGTAGCATACAATTTCTATGGGAAGACAAGCTTGTCAGTTGGTCGTCAAAGAAGCAGGATTGCACTTCGCTCTCATCGGCTGAAACAGAATATGTGGCTCTATCCGCGTGCTGTGCTCAAGTCATCTGGATGAGAACTCAACTCACGGATTATGGCTTCCACTTTGATAAAATACCTATGTATTGTGACTCAAAGTCGGCCATAGCCATATCTTGCAATCCGGTTCAGCACTCCCGCACCAAGCACATCGATGTCAGATATCACTTCATCAAGGAACAAGTGGAACGCGGCATCGTGGAATTATACTTTGTCAGAACTGAGTACCAGCTGGTAGACTTGTTTACAAAAGCTCTCTCGAAAGATAGGTTTGCGTATCTCGTTGGCCGTCTTGGTATGAAGTATATGACTCCAAAAGACTTGGAGGCTTTGGCAAATGAAGCTGCTTGATATTCTCTCATAATGACTTCTAAGCGCATCACAGCTTAGGACTCGGACCTCAACTAAGGAAAGTTTATCTCGGACGATAACTTATCCTTCTCAACGAGAAATTCATATTTCTCGGTCATGAGCTTCTCATAAAAACATTCAAAGTTTTTAAGTTCATGAAAAACGATTTCTAAGTAAATGTCAGCTTAGAACTCGAACTTCAACTTAAGGAAAGTTTATCACGGATGATAACTTATCCTTCACAACGGGAAATTTATTTTTCTCGGTCATGAGCTAGTCACAAAACAATCAAAGTTTAGAGCTCATGAAAAACGGACCCGAAAGGGGAGTGTACGTTTCAGTGCGCTTTCCCTAAGCAATAGAAGAGAAGTCTTCTATCCTGATTATTTTTGTGACAATCCGTCAATTTATGGTTGATATTTTATTCTCAAGTATTATTTAAAAATATTATTTTAATGTTATATTATGAACTCACTTATTTTTTGGAAGAAATTTGGATTTACGTCTTGAAGTAGCATCGACTACGTCTAAACCGGAGGATTCTACGTTACGTGCTTACGTTTACATACACCGTTTTTGGTGACAGTCCGACATTTCAGGAAATAAATTTATCCGTTAATATTATTTTGGAACTTTAAATTTGTGTTGGTTCATAAACTCACAAATTTACGAGAAGAGATTAGGACTTACGTTCATAATTTAACGTCTTTTACGACTAAACCGGAAACCTTAGGATTACGTATTTACGTTTTCGAACTCCGTTTTTGATGAGACAATTTTTATTAGATTCGTTTTGTGCCGTTGATTCATAATTTATAAAAACGTTTTTCGTAAAACGACCCGACGGCACGCAAATCGAGGAAACTAGAATCGAGGAATACCCGTAAATTAGCGGGATGGGATAAAACAAGTTTATCCCACCCCACTAACTAAAAGGGAAGGCCAAGAGGACACCACATCATTTGATGTGGCATCCTTACACTCTACAAGCTTACACATGTAAGCTTAGCTTAACATGGAAGCATTATTCACCCACCAAAACCACAAAACCACTAACACTTACCATTAGTTCCATTTTCACATGCAAACCACCATTTTTCCTCTCCTCTTTCTCTTAAATTCGTCCAACAATCATAAAAAATAACCCTCATTTGATCTATGTTAGCCATAAAATCATGTGTTACTCATACACATGATGATGCTACTTTGAAGCTTTGAAGATTGGAGGTGATTCTAACATCCAAGGAGAAGATTTATTGGTGTCATAGGGCTGATTTTCCATGAGAAGTTTATAAAGGTTGGTAGACTTGAAGATGATATTGGTTTATCACAAGTTTTGCCATCCAAACCCAAGCCTTGTTCATCAAAGACTCATCTTTTCATCACTAATGGTGGTATAGAGATTGTTCTTCCTATCCTCTTGTTATTTTGATTATGTAATCTTGTATTTTCTTTATTTATGTATATGTATATGATGATGAATGATGAATGATGATTAAAAATATTATGTGGGGATTTGGTGTTGATAGATTTGATAAACATGGGTAAAAGATGGAAAAACCACATGTAAAAATGGTTAAATCTTGCTTAATAAGATGGTTGTATAAAAACAGTAAGTAACCAAATGATAAACTGATAAAATGGTAAAGTGTAATCAATATACAGTAAGTATTAGGTGTTATACACATGTCAGAGTTGGCCATACAATGGAATCATCAAAATGAGTGAGATATGATCAAAACAAGTTTAGAGTGCAAATCTGCCTATACTGTTTTGGACGAATTTATTAAAATATTTAGAAGTTGATTCATCAGTAGCTATAAGGAATAAAATGAAGCACATATCATGTAGTTTCTGTGATAAAAATTTGAGGTCCTGTCTCATTATAGAACTATAGATATGGACATTTTAGTAAACTTAAAATTTAGGACTGATTTTGTGAAATTAAACTTTAATATTATTATATAAGCACTCAAATAAATATAGTATAAAACGTGAATTAAAACCCACTAACTTATATATTTCATTTATATAAATATACATAAGGATAAATAAATGGACACTTTATAAAAATGGTAGTTGAATAAGATTTATAAGTATAAAAACTATAAACATGATTTTTACGTCTTTTCGGCTAATACCGTAAAATTAACGTTTTTCGCCAATTAAAACTTAGACGATCGGACCCGTCTAATGTAAACTTTTTAAAAGTCATATACTGATGTAAAGGTACTAATACAAGTAAAAACCGATAAAATCCGAACTATATAACATACGGACATTAACGGGCTAAGTTGGCATTATTGGACTAATAATTCAACTAAATGGGCTAAACACTTATAAAATTTACTTATTGGGCTTAACCCACTTGGGCCCAACATATAAAGTATTATACTGATAATAAAAGTATAAAATGGTCTAATTTAAGGTAATGGACTTATAATAGGCTTATTGGACCTAAAACATGTAAATAAGTAAAACTAGTAAACTAGTATAAAAGTTACCAACACATAACAATAAAATAAGTAAATGAGAATGTATAAACCCACTTGATCATCATCATATATATAAAATCATCATATATATACATAGTTATGATATTTATAAAGTCATTGGACAAGAGTCTAAGACAAGTATTATTTGTCTAGGTTTCCGTGATTGAAGCACGTACCGTACATCCGAATTGCCGATAACCCGCTTTCCCACATCAACGTGAGTTCATAACCTCGCACTCTTTTAAATGTTATTATGAAATGTTTTATAAACTCGCGGGGGAGATAACATGTTAGTTTTTATAAAATAGGACACTAGTTGTCCCGATTATCTGTTTATTGATTTGGACCCGAATGATTGTATGACCCGATGAATGATTAAATGACCCGATAGATGAAATGAAATGGATTATTAAAGTTAGGTTATGTCACTCAAAGTCCCATTAGCATGAATTGTGAACTACCGGGATTTGGTAGACGCTTATGCATATAATAGTACTATTTGGGGACGATCACCCCAGTTCGTGCCTTGACGGTTGATCCCCGTCGTGCCACATTGATTGGTAAGCGAATTTATGTATGAGAAGATTTACACCAGCGTGATTATTGTGACGACACGCTAATTTAGATGGGCAAATGAGTTTCGGGCTAGCTACCCGTTGTTTGTTGTAGTAAGGTAACAATGTCATGCGGCTTATAATAATCCAAATAATGAAATATTGCTATATGCACTGAATTCCGATATATTGCCTGACTAGCAATACGGGGTCTTATTATTGATATTATGTTCGTGTTTTGGTTTTACATGACCATATTCATATAACGGTTTTTATTTAACTCTATAAAACGTTATAAAACGTATTGTATGATGTTTTTACGACATTGATTTGTATAATGATTTTGAAGGCAAAAGCCTATATTATGATTTTTGATAAGGATTTATATAAAATGACTTTGGCTATTTTATGGCCTATTACAAAGATTTGTACAAAATGATTTTCGGTAATAATTTTATACCGATGTTATATTGATGGATTTTATTAAACTCTATGAATTCACTCGGCGTTATCGCTGACCCTTTTCTTTTAACATGTTTTGTCTCAGGTACTTGAAGGTAATTCTCGGGAAGACAACAAGAATTCATGGCCCGCACTTAAATAGTATTTTCCATTCAAATGCTTTGTAAAACCTGTATGAAATACAATGACCTAAGACCTATGTAAACTTGATATTTATGAATGAAAATGCTTTATTAGTAAACGACGCGATTTTTAAGCGTTGTCTATGATGTGAGTAATGTGTTATCCCGTAACACCAACGAGTCTTCCGCTGTATTGAATTGTATAAATTTGGGGGTGTTACAGTTTGGTACCAGAGCTCTCGTTATAGAGAACGAAAGATTTTTAAAACCAAGGTTTTGAATAAAACATTTCAAAATCTTTTAACTATAAACATTTTTCTAAAAATGTCTAAAAATCTTTTGACTATAACGGTGCCGAAGAATTCCCGAATTACCGACAAGGCCAGACTGAGAAGTGTTATTTTAATATATATATAACTTGGATTATATATATATATATATTGTAAAACCCGCATGCTTTTACCATGAATAGTACCCTTAAGATCGTACGTACTAGATTTAAACTTTCCTAATATAGCATGATTACGATTACGTGTTAGGATTTTACGTATTACGTACGTGTTAGAACACGATAAGTATTTACTACGCACAAGCACGTAATAATTATTTGACAATAATTAATCACGAACATGCGATCATGAAATCATGAACGTAATTAAAACAAGAACTATTATTAATTACGTATATATATTTATTACGAGCGTAATTAAATATATTAGATCACGATATTTACGTAACGAGAACACTTAAAACGCGAACACATATAATCAGGAACGAGTAACTTATTAATTAGACACGGAAAACATTCGGGTTACCCCTTGTGGGCCCCATTACCACGAAATTAGGAGGGGGGATGGGCTTAGCCCATCAATTTTTCACTAAAAAGGAAAAGGGATATTTTTCACTACTCATTTTCATTCACAGAAGATTTTTAGAAAAACCCTAAAACCCTCTTCCTTGTTCTTCTTTGTGCCGCCACCTTAAGAACACCACAAGAGGTGGTTTGTGATCTTGGATCTTGAAGTTTTAATGATTGATCGTGTTGGTTCTTCGTCCTTTTGATCCACGAATTCGGTAAATCCTTTTTAAACCTTTTCTTTTGATTTAATCTTTTTATAAATCAAGAACATGTGATGTTTTTACAAAAACCTAATAACTAAACATGGATCTAACATGATTCGGTGTTAAATAAAATCAAAAGGTGTTTTAAGGGGTGTTTGTTTTTTGCCGCAGGCTGCACCGAACCCGAAGGGGTCTCGGTTTGGCCAAGTCGACCACCACCAAGACCATACGGTCTTGGTTGGTGCGTGTGGGTCCCACGGCAGCAGTAAAACACGGGGTACCCCGAGTTGGTTCGGGGTATGGTGTCGATTTCATGTCCGGTTCATTGTTTTTAGTTTGGATCCGGTTCATGGTGTATGTTTAGTTTTTTTTATGTTTATGAGCTTATGTTAAAATTAAATTAATAAAATGATATGATTAATTTAATAACATGTGTAGAATATTGATAACCTATGAATCTATGAAGTGGGTTGATGTTTTCTAGTGAGAGAAACTAGAGAGAGAAAGTGAGAGAAAATGTGTATGATTTTATTAAAATGAAAGTGCAAATGAAACAACAACCAACCCCTTTCCGTGGTGGAAAGGGGTATTTATACTCCAAGCCTAACATTGGGCTTGGGCCGGTCCATGACAAGCCCATGGACCGGTTCTTACTTAAGTTAATAAGCAACTAATGACTATTCTAACTACGAGCTATTACAACATAAATACTATTGTGGAGTGACCGATACTTCTAATATACGTTAAAACGTATTTCTAACAATCTCCCCCTAAGGGAGGTCACTCCATGTTACAAAGTTCTAAACCTAGCATACTATACTAAGTCTTCGTTCTTTAGCTCGTAGTCTTTTCTTCTTTTCTTTCTTTTGTTGTTAATATGTTGGTTTGATCTTTTTGGCTTTGACTTGAGAGCATTGTTCTTTGGCCTTTCACGTGCGATCTTTGCCTTTCTTGTGAACTTTGCCTCCTCGTGACTTCATGTTCCACACACTTACATCTTTTTGTTGAATTCTTGAAAGCTTCAGAGTTTGGTACAGCGGAAGACTTCATCTTGTACTTTCTTGAATTTTTGCTGAACTTTGTTGCAAAAGACATAAGCATGTGGGAACGACTTTTACAGGTACACCGCAACACCACCGTCTTCACTGGTACTCAGCAACGCCACCGTCTTCAACAGGTACACAGCAACGCCACCGTCTTTAACAGGTACACAGCAACGACACGAATAAAATGGCTTTGAACATTTTATTCTAATTCGGTAGCATTTTACCTCCGGTCGGTGAAGACCGTTGGACGATATTAGATATCGTACCCGTGACGGATAGTTTCAATTAAGTAACTTCCTGACAGGATTTCGCGGGTAAACCCGTTCTCTTTATTCGACCGTCCAAAGCTGACTGCGAACATAAAGAGTGAATCACTTGGATAAATTATCCTTGTGATTAAAAGCCGTCAATTCATGAAACCTGGAACAAGTGAATTTCAATTAAGAATTTCACCATCGTTGCTTTCCAGTTGTCACGAGCTCAATTCATAAAGAATCTTGCACGTCACCTACCAAGTGCTGTTTGATGTTGACACTAGAAGGATTTCCACTCGTCACTGTGGTCAATAAAGAGTCACTCTGAGTGTTCTGGCAAGATCATATGATAATGCGAAGAGGCCTGGAACGAGTTTAAGTTCAATTAAGAATTAAACCACTGTTACCTTCCAGTTTTTCACAAGATTGGTTCTAAAAGAACCGCACGTGTAACCTGCCATGAGCTTGTTTGATGTTGGCTCAAGCAGGATTTCCATCTTCATTGTAATACTTGCGTATTACTCGGATGTTCTGGCAATATTACAGGAATACTGCGTAGGACTCATGAAAATCTCTTACTTTTCACAGTGTGTGAGAAAGCAAGGAATAAATGGAAAGTGTCCTAATGAGACTTTTGATGATCTCTTGGCTCTAGACTCGATTGTGCGTTTTGATTTAGTGAGCGATGGCTGGAGAGGAGTGCCACCTTTTCAATACCAGTCTATTCGGAGTGAATAAACCAATAGATAACGTGTTGATCTCCGTGTGATTAAAACAAATACCTTTTGAGAGATATTTGAGTTAGCTGGGAAGGGCTGTGCATTGCATCACTGGGTCCAAGATGTCTTTCTTCAATACCGAGAATCATTAGCAAAAATGACCTCAATAGCATATGTATTGACCCGGTTTCTGCCTAAAGTTGTAAGGAGGGCTTCTTTCTTTACACCCTTTATCTTTACAATTCTTTTTCATTCTTCAACCCCTTCAATGCTTACCAATACGTCATCACTAGCACCTTGTTATGATTGTTCCAGTGCTAGCTTAAGTACTTGGTCGGCATTCAGCTACGTTCACATTCTTTCTCCATCTTTCCTAGGACTTCTAATTCTATCTAGGGAATTATCCTTGGGAAGATTCCATCGGCTCTGATGAATCATTGGACTAAACCTATTCCTACCACCCTTTTGTCACCACATTCGTCGTGAATTAAGTGTGTTTTGGGAAGGAATTGCCACCATGAAAAATCATTGAAAAATCACTTAAGGTACTTGTGATATTGAAATCAAAAGTTTTGTACCTTAGGTGTTTTGTTCATCAAAAACGCTCCCCCTTAACACGTGCTTAGCACATATTAAGTTGGAATATCTTTAAGTCTTTTTTTTTTCATCTTTTAGCCAAGTATCACTTAGGTCTCCTTAATCCCATTTTCTCCCCTTATCCAAAATGTTAACCATTAATATTTGGGATATTGAATGGATTAACCGGTCTTTGGGTAAAAATGAAATCGATTTTGGCCATAGAACAAGTTATTGCTCCCCCTTAAATTAATAAGGGATAGTTGTAGTGCTTTAGTATGATATATTTTGAAAGATTTAGAATCTCGTGAGAAATTCTTGAAAAATTATCATACCTTAATACTACAACAAGCCATTAAAGCACATTATTCACAAATATACATATTCACAAATAATACCAATATAGAGTGACCTGAAATGTACGACCCATTAGATGGATCGTTGCAGTGTCCTGTAGTGCACTCCATATGGTCTACCACCCACAAATCTTTCCAAGCTCCTCATCAATCTACGTTCACGGAGCTTCTGATCGATCTTCTTGATGACATACTTCGCCATCTGCCGGTAACCTGGATGCCAATCCTCCGTCATTTCTGGCAACGTCCCACCCGAGTTCAGATGCTCCAACTTTCCTCTGACTTGTAGAAGAGTCCCATCACTGTACTTATGGAGCTCACCCACCCTCATAAACTTCATTAAACCTCGACTGTTCAAGTAGAAGATGCCGTAATTCGGGACTGAAATGCCGGTATAGGGACATCTTTCTACATGTTGAGGTAGCACTTTATTCACTGGACGAGTTAGGTTGAGCTTCCTTTGATAGCTTTCGACTCCCAACTGAAGATCTTCAACTCGTGTCTTGATCACAATGCTTCGTGTGAACATACGAAGTGCTGTATTCAAAGCAATGAGGTCTTCACGAGGAATATGTGTGAGTTGATCTCTGGTCATTAGAAGCAGCATATCTTCGATATCCTCAAGGCGAATGATGGAAAAATATCCCTGCTGGATTTTGTATTCCCTGTCATCCTCCCTTTTCAAACGAATCTCCGTCACATGATAATAGCCATTCTTGGCTTCAGTTTTCATTCCTAAGATGCTGGAGATGCGGATGTCGGATCTAACATTGCTTCCAGAATTGACCAAGCAGCAACCCCTGTATGCCCTTCGGACTCGTTCGTCCCAATGAGATGCACCTATGACAGCATACATATCATAATTACGATTTATCTTAGGGACCCAGAGTCGGTTTACCTTTTCCTCGCTAAAGGGTATTGTCCCCCAGTTGGCAGCTTTCAGCAAGGTCAGGGAGGTTGCGTACTTTGATGACCCCTTCAGTAGATACACCAGATCATTGGTGACGAAGAAGTCAAGAGCAATCTGATTATCTTGAGTAGG
Source organism: Glebionis coronaria (assembly GCA_025667525.1). NCBI lineage: Eukaryota > Viridiplantae > Streptophyta > Magnoliopsida > Asterales > Asteraceae > Glebionis > Glebionis coronaria. The sequence goes on from CM046882.1 coordinate 457,114,473, forward strand.
ATCCATTGGAGGTGGAGCTCTTTCTGATTCATGAAGACCTGGTCGTTGAACGGTATTCAGAGCCTTCAGGATCTCCTCGGCATAATATTCGAACTCCATTTGGGTCAACCGGGTTTTGGCGCGAAGTCTTTTATCCTTCAGTACTTTCTTCACCAAAGATGGAGTAACCGAAGTCTTATACTCATGAGCAAGAAATGCACATAAGTCAATCGGACTTCAGATACGAAGATACAAGACATCTTTGTCGGCGTCGGTGATTGGATCATACTGCGCCGCTGCCGTGATCCAAGCCTGTGGTGGAGCAGTCTCGTCGATCTCCAACGTGTCCTCCCAGTTCCTTGTGCTTGGTTCAGGAATAGTAGATTGTGGGTTTTGTTGCTGAGGAGTGGAGATGTGAACATCTGCTTGTTCTGATTCAGGCATGTTGGCAGTGTCCTGAATGGGTGAGTGTTGTGCAGCTTCAGGTTCGGTTACCGATTCTGCAATCACAGGAACAACAACAATGGAACTAACAGGGTTAGTTGTAACAGGTATGGATGCAGGGATAAATGTACCAGGAATAGATGACCCTGTAGTGGCATTCACGTCGTGGCGCCACTTCGATCGTCTGGATTCCGTGGAAGTAGATTTCTCATTTGCTTTTGCATCTTTCTTTGACTTGGTGCCAGACTTGTCAGGTTTCTTTGAGCTGGCAGCCTTATCCCCTTTCTCAGGTTGTTCACCTTTATCCGCATTGCTCCCCTTAACACTCTCCTGGTGACCATCACCACCATCATTACCATCATTATCATCATCATACTCATCCTCATCATCCTCATCCTCATCATGATCATCATCTTCATCATCATTATCATCATCCTTATCATTATCATCCTCATCATCATCATTATTCTCATCCTCATCATCCTCATCATCATCCTCATTCTTATCTTCTTCTTCTTCTTCTTCCTCTTCTCCACCAGTACCCTCTTCTTCGTCGCTCTCTTCCCTTTCTTCTTCAAGGAGAATGTGGTAGGGTACCACACTTCCAAACGTCTTGAACAACCTATCATCCTCCATGATAGCGTCATTCAGGGATTTGAAGAGAGCCCGTTGAATCCTTCATTTATCAAACGATCCAAGTTCCTTCATTCGAGCTTTGAGGATCTTCTTAAGTTCAAAATCCGTCAAGTCATAAGCAATCTTGTAGGCTGCTTCTGAAGGATTGGATGATTTGATCATTAAGTTGTCAGCAGCAAGCGTCTTCAAATCATCACGCAGTTTAGGCATTAGGGATTCAATGGAGTCTTTCACTCTCTGCTCAATAGAAGCTTCAAGAGCTGCTTTTTGCTCTTTGAGGTCATCCTTAATAGCTTTAAGTCTCGTAATTCGTGCTTGATGCCTATCAGCTTCAGCCTTTTTAACCCGAGCAAGTTCTTCTGCATGAGTTTTACGTGTAAATTCCATGTCTGCAGCGAACTTGGCAATCAACTCTTCTTGAGCTTTCCTTGATGCTTCTTCACTTTGAGCTCTTCTATTTAACTCTTGACGAAGTTCATCCATTTCTCTCTTGTTAGTATCCACATGTTTATCCAACATCTCGGCCATTACCAATGCGGCCATTGCAGACGTTGCAGAGCTGCTTTGGGTTGATGGAATAGGCTCGGTTGTAACTGCGGTACTGAGGATGGGCTTTATTGGTGGTGGAGGAAAAGGTGTTGAAACCGGTTTGGTTGGTAAGGGTTGAGTTGGTTGAAGTTGAGTTGCTAAAGGTTGGGTTGACATCGTGATCGTAGGAGCAACAGACTCCTTTTCCATACTTGCTGAAATAGGGATTGATGGCTCCTTCAAAGTGGAATAATGTTCAGGTGACCCAAACTCATCAACATCATCGGGTTCCATGTACTCATCCTCAACGTCTACCCTTGCACCTGAACCACTACCGCCAGTATCTTTCCTACTCCTTTGAATAGCTATCTTCATCATTTGTTTCTCAGTTTTATCAAGAGCAGGATCAACAATGTTTTCTTCGTCACGTAGACGCATCTCATCAGCCTTACCCTTTCCTTTCTTACCCTCTGTCTTCTTCTTCTTGGTTTTGGGTTCAGGTAAATCTGTTTGCTTCCTTTTACCTTTGCTCTTAACCGTGGTAGATGAGTCTTCACCTGCTAGAATACTTGCTCGTTGATTCTCAATTTCTGTTAGCAAGTTCTTATAAGCTTCAGATGCTATAATCTCATCGGTTAGAAGATGACTGGGAATGGGACCAGGAATAACCGTATTCGAATGAGTCTCCTGCCTTAAGTCTACCAAATCATCATCATCAATCGTGTGGTGACGACTAACTGCACGCTTGTTAATGGATGCATCGTTTTCCATAAAGTAATGTATGATCAACTTAATAAACCTAGGGTACTGGTAGCTTTTAACCTTACCCTTTGTGTTTGTGAAGAGTTGAAAAGTAAACTCCTCCCACAGCAGTGATGCATAATCAATACCCATACCTTTAAACATACCATAAAACATCTTGATGATTGGTGGACGAACAGCATCATACCCAGTTGTTTTGGGTGTTAAACATCGGCTTAGAATCCCAAAAATAGCTTTCCATGGTTGACCAACTTTGGCAGTAGTAAACTCAGACGGGGTTCGTATGTCAAGACATCCAATGGCGGTGAACATCTCCATGATCTGGTCCTTAGTCGGGTTGGCTGAGTATGATAAGTCTTTGAGTGTCGGCCGAAATCCAAAAATCTTCCTAAAGTCTGACACAGTAAGCGTCTGCTGCTTGTTGTCCAAGGAAAAAGTGATTTTGTTGGACGTCCTCTCTTTGGTAGCCCAGAATTCGTAAAGGTAGTCGTAGGGTACTGAAGCACTTCTCCTTAGCGCATGCTTGAAATGAGATTTATCAAGCATGGCTGTACCTACCTTAAATCCATTATGGGTAGAGTGAGATACCTCCTTCAAACGAAAGTTGTTCGAAATAAACTTTAGAGTCTTGGCTTCGGCAATGGCGGTGGCTCTGGTGTGTTGTATTTGTTGTACGGTAGGATTAGTCATCGTCTCTGCTTAAGATAAAACACAAAGGTTGATACATACAAATATGAATATCATTATGACTTTAAACCTAAGCATTGTACATATGACATAATCCCTTAAGCTTGTAAACCATTCAAACATCTTCTATTCGGAATAATCACTCAATTCGGAATAATAGGTCTATGCTGAATATTAATCCTATGCGGAACATAAGTCTATTCGGAACATATAGCCTATGCGGAAAAAATCCCTATTCGGAACCTTGGGCCTATGCGGAATAAATCTCTATTCGGAACAATGGATCTATGCGGGATAAATCACTATTCGGAACATTGGGCCTATGCGGAATATATACCCTATTCGGAACATTTGACCTATGCGGAATAAATTCTTATTCGGAACATTTGCCTATGCGGAATAAAATCCTATTCGGAACATTTGCCTATGCGGAATAAATTCCTTATTCGGAACATTTGCCTATGCGGAATAAAATCCTATTCGGAAAAAGTTTCTCTATGCGGAAAGATTTGGCCTATGCGGAAAACTTTTGTCTATGCGGAAAAACTTTTCTATTCGGAAAAACTGCTTCTATGCGGAAAGTTCTTTCTATTCGGAATGAAACCGTTATTCGGAAAGTCCTTCTTACGCGGAAAGTTTTCAACACTTATATTTTCTAATTAAGCATGCAATCGTGTGATTCAAGTGTTCTAAAGGTTAAAACTGTGCAAATAGATCTATTCCGAATACAACCCAGGCAAAACCCCCAAATTAATTAACCCTAATTAAGCAGTAATTTGATTTCGATTGTTTTCAATTTAAACAGTTAATTAACTTGTTGTGCATGAAAGATTAATCCGATTTAATACCTTTTTGATGATCTTGATCTAGAAGATTACTGATTGGTGAGATGTTCTGATTGCTTTTCGTGAGGGTTTGTGTGTATGTTTGTTAATGGCGGCAAAAGGTAATGTAAACAGTGAAGGAAGAAAGTGGAACGGGGGTGGGTGATTTTGACTAAGTCAAAATTTTTACAAGTTTGACCTATTGTCAACTTTACCCCCTCAATTTTTCTACTTTCAACAAACAAAGTTCTTTTGTTTTTCCAAGTTTTAAATCTTGTCATTTTGACCTATCTTATGTTAATTACCCTAGCCTTAGTGATAAACTTATCTTAACACAAGCACAAAACTATCCACGACAAACTTATAAGCAACAACAATACAAATGTCAAAGCAAACCAACCATTAACCATTAAGCTTTTTGAAGATCTTTTTGATGTGAAAGATGATATAACATTTTCTCCCCCTTAAACGATGACCCGTTTTCTATTTAAAGAGCTGTAGTCATTGTTTAACGAGGCACATGATGATTAAAAACATTTCCCAATTGATATCTTGAAAAAGTTTGATTCGTGGTGTCAATAAGATTTCTCTTATTTTAACAAATTAATGCACTGAGACGTACACTGATTCGTGTTAGACCAAGTTGTAAAGTAAACTTGATCTCTTTGCGTGATTTGGCTTGTAAATCACGCCCGAGAAAATTAATTCCCGTTCTGAGCCAACGTTTTCCAAGGAAATACGTGACTTTAATATGAAAACCGGGTTGCAGTCAGAAATAACTACAAGCCATAATGGGCATGTTTTAAAACATTTCAACTTTTATACGGACTCTATTTATGGCACCGTGTCAATATTAATCGACATTTCTAAGGCCGTAAATATTACCGTACTAAAAGACATGCCCGTTTTAAACGAAAAATATTTTTGGTTTTTCTTGATTTTATAATTTTTATGGGTTTTCTTGGTTTTATATTTTTTATGGTTTTTCTAGGTTTTATATTTTTGTATTTTCTTTTTGTGTTTTATATATTTACGATAATATACATGATCACGAACAAAGGATACTCTGAATAGTTTACCACGACTATTCAGCTGATTCTTCTGCCAACTCTTTGAGAGTCGCTGGAGTGAATGATTTCATGCCAAGCTTGTCGATCAAAAACTCGATTCGTCCTCGATCTAAGGCTTTGGTGAACATATCCGCCAGCTGGTACTCAGTAGTGACAAAATACAGCTCGATCACTCCGTTCTCCACCTGCTCCTTAATGAAATGGTAGCGAATGTCTATGTGCTTGGCCCGGGAGTGTTGAACATAGTTGCAGCAAAGGGCAATGGCGCTCTTGTTGTCACAATACATCGGGATTTTGTTAAATCCAAGACCGTAGTCAGTTAATTGTGATCTCATCCAAAGGACTTGAGCACAACAACCGGACATGGCGATGTATTCAGCCTCCGTGCTAGAAATTGCAGCGCTTTTCTGCCTTTTTGAAGACCAACTGATCAATCTATCTCCTAGGAGTTGCACAGATCCAGAAGTGCTACGCCTCGTATCTTGACATCCAGCATGATCGGCATCTGCGTATGATATTAAAGCAATCGAGGAATCTTTCGGATACCATAGACCACGATGAAGTGTTCCTTTTAGATACCGAAAGATCCTTTTCACAACATGTAGGTGCTTTTCGGTAGGCCGAGCCTGATACCGGGCACACATGCATACAGCAAATTGCAAATCAGGCCTGCTAGCAGTCAGATATAGAAGGGTGCCGATCATCCCACGGTAAAGTTTTGGATCGACAATAGTCCCATTTCTATCTTCATCTAACTTGGATTTCTCCACCATTGGAGTGTCTACGGGGTCACAATTTTCAAAATTATATTTCTTAAGAGATTCTAGAGCATATTTGGATTGATTAATAAAGATGCCTCTGGGATTCTGAGAAATCTGTAATCCTAAGAAAAATGAAATTTTTCCCATCATCGACATCTGAAAGCGTGTGGACATTATCTTCTCAAATCGGTTTGACAATTCTATGTTAGTGGCAGCAAAAATTATATCATCAACATAAATTTGTACCAGAAGCATGTCGTTGCCTTCCTTGAGAGTGAATAGAGTGGGGTCCACTTTGCCTTTGGAGAAGCCTTCCGACATGAGATATGTTGACAGGAGATCATACCACGCGCGTGGAGCTTGTTTCAACCCATAGAGAGCCTTCTTAAGCTTGTACACATGATTAGGAGACTCCGTACTGACGAACCCATCCGGTTGACTAACATAAACTTCTTCCCTTAGTTCACCGTTCAAAAATTTTGTCTTCACATCCATTTGATAGACGATCATGTTCATATGAGCAGCAAACGCAAGGAATAGTCTAATCGCCTCCAATCTAGCCACAGGAGCAAAAGATTCCTCAAAGTCTATACCCAAGGCTTGTTTATATCCTCTAGCGACCAATCTAGCTTTATTCTTCAATACCGCACCCATCTCATCAAGTTTAACCTTATAAACCCATAACAAAGTAAGGATGTTAACCTTGTCAGGGCGAGGAACCAATTCCCATACTTCTAGTCGTTGGAATTCGTTTAGTTCCTCCTGCATAGCTTCAATCCAAGATGATTGGGTCATAGCCTGCTGCCAATTTTTGGGTTCAACTTCAGAGAGAAATGCATCAAAGTAGCAATAAAGTGCACTCTCTTGTAATTGATGGCGTGTAGAGACTGGTCGATCTAGATCTCCAATAACATTCCTAATTGGGTGATCTTTTGTCCATTTAGTGCTATGGTTTTCAATCCTAGGTGGTCTGGAGTGAACAATAGAAGGAGCTTCTTCTGAGGTAGACGCGGCTGAAGGGTTTTCAGGGATCGCTACACCAAAGAAAGGAAGCTCTTGCAAGTGAGCATATTCCAAGTCGTGATCAGTAGAATCCTCTTCCACATCATTAGGCACAAATAGGGGTGATGATTCAGGTGTAGTTTGAGAATCACTTGGTGAAGGTGCATCCGGTTCAATGTGAATTGTAGATGCATTAGATAAAGGTTCATTAGCTTGAGCAACCACTTCAGGTATTGGAGCAATTACTACAGGTGCTGGAACTTCATCAGTCGGGGGATCGAAGAATTCATCAAACAACGGTTGAAACAGTTTATCCCACTCGGGCCTTGTTGGTGGTAAAAATGATGTAGAAGTAGGATTGTTGGGAACTAATCCGGAACTTATAGCACCGGTTCCCATCTCATGAAGCGCGGGTTCAGAGCTGTGTTGCTCAGAAGCCATCGCTGTCAGCTCATCGAAATCTGCGTCCATAGTTTCTACAATCTTGCCAAGACGACGGTTATAGATTCGGTATGCTCTTTTGGACGGTGAGTAACCAATGAAAATACCTATATCGGCTTTCGGTTGAAGCTTACCCAAGTTCTCACTATTGATGTTTGGATAACACAGAGCACCAAACACATGGAAAAATGAAACATCGGGTTTACGGTCATGTAAAAGCTCATAAGGTGTTTTTCCATGGCGTTTCCGAAGGATAGAACGGTTTTGGGTGAAACATGCAGTAGAAATAGCCTCTGCCCACAAGAACAATGGAGCGTTCGCATAAATAAGCATGGTCCTAGCAGCTTCCATAAGTGTACGATTCCGTCTTTCAACGACACTGTTTTGTTGTGGAGTGCGTGCAGCGGATGTTTCATGTGATATACCAACTCCTTCATAATAATCACGAAGAGTCTGGTTGACGAACTCTGTACCATTGTCTGTACGAATACGACGGACAGTGGTATTCAAACGTACCTGAATGAACTTCAGAAAAGTGATGATAGCCTTCGGTGCTTCATCCTTTGTACGTAGAAATCTAACCCATGTAAACCTGGAAAAATCATCCACAATGACGAGAATGAATTTCTTACCGCTCACACTTTCAGTTCTCATCGGCCCACAAAGATCCATATGCAAAAGATGAAGTTTTTCTTGATTAGTGTCTTCAGCTTTGGGTTTGTAAGATTTCTTTGTGCTTTTCCCCCTTGAACACGCGGAACATAAATGGTCCTTGCGAAATTTAAGCTTTGGAAGACCACGAACTAACTCGTTTTTAGCCAGATGATTAATAGCATCAAAATTAAGATGAGATAATCTGCGATGCCATAACCATGACTTGGTCTTAGATGCTTTAGAGAGAAGACATACTGGAGAGGCGGCCATCATATCTTGTAGAGACAACGTATAAAGATTTGCACCACGAGATCCCTTCAACAAATCTTTTCCTTCCAAGTTGCGGATGAAACAAGTGTGTTGTCGAAAAGCAACCTCAAGGTTGGAATCACAAAACTGTCCTACTGAGAATAAGTTATGACCAAGACCTTCTACATAGTATACCCTAGAAATCGTCACGTTTCCAATCTGATATTCACCATACCCCATAATCTTTGCTATATGATCATTCCCGAATTTAACCGTACCAAGAAACTTGCTGACGAAATTTCGGAGCATCGAGCGATTTCCGGTCATATGTTTTGAACAACCGGAGTCCAAATACCACAGGATGATTTGGACCACCTGAAAATATCACCACACAAAGACAATGTAGAGGTATCGGAATCTGAGTGTTCCTTGTTATTAGCAGGTACAGATTTAATAATCTTAGATTTGCTAACTCTAGGTTTCTTAGATTTCCTAGCCTTTTTCTTCTTAATTGGTGGTGTAGATTCTAGTTGGCTTAAATCCTGAGGTATTTCTTCACTGATAGGCACTATAGTGGGGGCTGACCTAATTAAAGGGCGCTGTTTCCATACTTGAGTGCGAGTGTTCCTAGCGAAAGGACGCTCAGACCTAACCTCAATGGATGCATTCCTAGTTAAAGGGCACATTTTTCCATCTAATGTAAAGGTCCTACCAGTGGGACGCCATTGCCAGCCAACTTGGGCACGAGTTCTACCCGTTGGCTTCCATTCAAGACCATTCTTAATAGCATTCATTTCATTAACGTGATCAATCAGACACAAATCATGACGCTGGGAAAACATACATTCATTACAATTCCAACAATTTAAATCAGAATTCACGAATGGTTTAGGCTGCTGCACAGGCGCAGAGCTTTTAGTCTTAACATGATTCTTTTTATTTAAAATTTGAACTAGCATTCCTATTGTGGACTTCTACTTTCTTCTTTGTGGCACTACTAGTGGAGGGCTTGATCTTAGCTTTCTTGAGTGGCGATCCTTTAGCCTTAGTAGTCTCTTTTAATCCTGTAGAAGGCAAAGTGGGAACATTAGCAACAGATTTTAAAGGTGTCGTACTTGATTGTGCCAATGACGGTTTCGCTCCTGGAGTCTTATTAAATGGAGTGACAGCAATGGGCCTATTATTAAGTAGTGCAGAACCTGGTGTACCTATGTATTGAAAATATGCTAGGCAATATTGAACTCGCTTAACATATTCATGAGCCGAATAATAGTCGCTACTTGAGGGATCTAAGGCATAAAGATCGTCTAAAATATCCCTAAGAAGATCGACATGCTTAATGGCATTCCTCATATAATCATCGTAGGTAACCGGGTTTCTCTTATGAAGCGGATTCTTATAAAGCACTACTGACTTGGTTGTTGGAGCACTAGTGGACGGTGCAGAGTCGGTAGCTAAGTTATCAACAACTTCTTGTCGGGTGAGAAGAAGTGTCTCCTTTAACTCAGCCAAAACCATATTTTTGTCTATGAGCAGGATGTTCAAATCAGAGATTTCCTCGCACTTTTGGTTCAGTTGTTCAACAAAAGATTGTTGCTGTGCCGCATTAAAAGCGAAGCGTTCTTCTAGTGAACCATAAAGAGCGGATAATCCCTGTCTTGTCCGATCCATCTCCCCTAGAACAGATGAAAGTCTAATTTCTAAGACTTGGTTTTTAGACTCTGCAGCCGCTAGTTCCATTTTGAGTGTTTCATTTGATGACACATCTCTCTTCAATCTCATTATCTCTTCCTCTAATGTCTTAACAATTGCAATCATCTTGTCACTATTCTCAACACCGTTTTCACAAACATTTGATATCAAAAGATTCTCATTTTGAGTTTGTTGTTTTGATTCTAAAGATATACAATGTTGTTCTAGTTGATTAAAGCGTTTTGAAAGTAAATTGTAAGAATCCTGTAGCTTTAAAAACTCAGCGTTAGATTCGTGACAAGACTGATTTTCTACCTCATTTACAGTATCAGCAACATTTACAGAGATATCACAAACATCATCACAAATATCATTACAAATATTCACAGCATCACAATTAATCATAGCGGATGTAAGCTCATTCGAATAATTTACATTTACAGTAGTAAGCACATCACACGAGATTACTGCAGACAAGAATCGGTCATATTCGGTTAAAATCTTTTCTTTTTCAACTAGTTGTAGTTCGTAAGCGGTGTCCATTTCATAAAACACTTTTTGAACTTCACCAATTTCAAAAACAAGATTTTCCTTAAGAGATGCAAAAATTCCTTTTAGACTTTCGACAAACGGATTGATCTCAGTTTTAAACACCTCGTTCATATGTTCGAAAGCCCATTCTCCGGCGTTTAGGCCATTTGAAGTCGTACGGTCCAAAATGACCTTGTCAAAATTAGTAAAGTATTGATTAATCTCTTGCAAGTTTAACCATACAGTGCTAACAGGTGGAAGATCCTTTGGAATTTCCTTAGGACCTTCCATATTGACAAGTGTAGGAAACGTACTAGGGTTTTCTTCATCTAATATGTAGGTTGGTGCTGTTATGAGATCTTTGTCCATATGGAAGCGAATTCTAAAATCCGTTTTAGCAAGCTCCTTATTCAATTTAAAATAATCACACTCGGGATATTTTGCAGAATTGTATGACCGATCCTCATCAACTAGTTCCTTACTTGTTCGATCACCAGGAAAAACAATCGGTTCTAAGGCCAATCCTAATTGAGTTGCATTATAAAGTCTAGGACTATGTCTTAAAGCTTGTTTTGCATACCGTGGATTAGGGGGAAGGCCTTTTTGACGTGATAAGTTAAATTCTCTAAATGAAGCATCAAATAAGTGAACTAGTTGTGAAGCAGCGTATTGTCTTAACAGCAAGTAATCTAGACTTCTAATCTTATTAGTGGCATTAATCTCCATTTCATTCTTCTTAGACTCTAGTGATTCGTAATCCGTTTGAAGTTTTTGAAAATTAGTGACCACTAACTCTTTTTCTTGAAGTTCATTAGACAGATTTGCTCTTAAGTTTTCTATTTCTTGCAAGTGACCCATTTGTTTGTTTCTAAAGTGATCATATTCGAGATTAGTTAGAACACTAGACGAGGGCACTAATTCCAAGGTTTGAACTTTCTCATTGCTTAAGGCAAGCTCATCAGACAAATTCTTATTCTTAGCTAAGGTTTCTAAGAGTGCAGCATTCATTTGGCTAAGTAATGTAGCAGGAACCATGACCAAATCTTGTTGAGCAGGAGTAGGCGTATGCGAACTGGGTCCCGGTTGTGATTCACTCAAAGTCTGGGGACTCACATTGATATTGCTATCATTGTTTGTCTCCTCGTTTGAAGGACTCACCACCGAAGATTCATTCGAATCAGCACTCTCTTGCACAACTTGATGTGGTTGAATACTAGCATCAGTGGTATTATCGGTGGTATTAATAAGTACCTCAGATCTCTTTTCTGGCCCTAAGCTGGAGATAGTTGCCATGAGAGCAGCCTTTGCAGATTGAAAGTCATCACAGTCGGAGTCATACGCATCAAGATCATCGGCTTGGTAAGCTGCATTCTGCGTAGTGACAACGTCTTGTTCAGCAATCCCTGGGTCAGCAAGAAATGCAAGCTCCTCTTCATCAAGTTCCCTTCCTTGCGCCTGAGCATTTACCAGATAGATCTTTTCTGCAAACCACTGTCCATCCCTTCTCCTCTTGGGTTTCTTACAATCCCTGGACATATGACCCTCTTCCTTGCAGTTGTAGCATGTAATCATTCTCAACTTGCCTGTATTAGCCCGTGGAGGATTGTTGACCATTGGAGCAGGAGCAGGATTAATCGTGCGAGCATTGGTTGAAGTGGAAGATCTCCCCTGATATGGTTGAATTGGCTGAACCATGACCCTGCCATTCTCAATAGTAGCTTGTTGGCGAGAATTGGATGAATTCCTCAACTGATTGTTGGTAGGAGCTGATCCTCTGTATCCTCGTTTGCTTAAAGTTCTTGTGAGATACGCAGACATAGTAGTTAGCACTTCAACTGGGTCAGCTCCTTGTTGGAATACAGGAACGGGGACTTCCTCATCATCACAATACAGTGCTTGATCTGGATGAGCTGCATAATCAGTAGAAGGAATACTCATTTGATCAGGGTAGCTTGTTGGATATGCTGCATTCTCTTGATAAGAAGAATATGAAGGCTGAGCATAAGGTGCAACATTTGCTGGATGAAGTTGTGAAGCATACTGTGGTGAAGGTGCATTGAACCGATATTGTTGCTGATGTGAGGTGGGTGGTTGCGGTAGAATCGAGTATTGTGGGAAGGTTGGTGTCATGTAAGGTGATGGATGATAGGCTTGATGTCCCAAGATATAAGGTGTGTTGTTGTGTGACAAGCTTGGTTGATTCGCCATCAAAGCTAAGGAATCTGGGTACATACCGCGAGGAGAACGGTGCATAATCACATGCTTCTCATGCTGCTGAAGAAAAGCATAGATTTGATCTAAGTTGCACTTATGCAAATCCCGGGTTAACTTCACATCGGTAATATACTCACCCCATTCAGCTTGAGGTAAAGTATTCAAGAACTTGGTGTTAACCTGGAATGGAGCAATCACTAGATTGTATACATTCAGATCATTCATTAGAGTAGTGAATCTGAAGTAATAATCGTGTAGTGTTTCCCCTGGGCTGTACGTGAATCTATCAAACAGATCATACAGCTGACACTCCCTTTCCTGTTTGGTGAGAGACGTACCTTGTAACAACCCTTTAGACATTCCCACAAATCTTTGGCAACCGTATATTGACTAACCATACGATTAATATCATGCGGAAGGGCTTGGAGAAGTGTCTGTAGAGCCTTTTCATCAGCATCAGCAATGAGTTGTTGTGCCGGTGTGAGTTCTTCATATTCTCTTGGTCGAGACACGTTATTTGCCACAATGGTACCATAGTCGAGTGGACCATTCAAAATCGATTTGACCATAAGCCTTCCGTATGTTGGTTTGCCCTTCAAGTATTGCATCATACGGCCCTGCCATGCTTCAAACACCTCTTTAATAAGCATCGGTGGACGACTATCAGTCCCCGTTATGATCGAGATATCCGTAAGAGATGTCATCTGAGGCATTAAAGAACTTGGATTCATTGTGATCACTTAACAGACTCAAAGATTATCGGTTGATCGAGCAGTGAAGAAAGGTTGAGAATTTGTGTTGTGTTGGTTGAACTCAAGATTAAATCCACTAAAGATCGTCGAAAAAACTCAAATACCCCTTGAACTTGCTTATACGGAATAACCCAAGATTAAAATAAACCCTATTCGGAATAACACCTATTCGGAATAATCCTATGCTGAAAATACCCTATTCGGAATAAACTCTATGCTGAATAACCCTTATGCGGAAAACCCCTTATGCGGAATATTTTCTTCAATTCGGAATATCTGGCAATTTGGCTTATTCGGAAAAAACCTCCTATTCGGAATGATGGGCAATTCGGAAAGATATTCGGAATATTTCTCCTATACGGAAAAATTTTGGCTATTCGGAAAAAATATAGGCTATTCGGAAAGTTTTTGGCTATTCGGAAAGATTTCTGCTATTCGGAAAGTATATGCTATTCGGAAAAAACTGCTATTCGGAAAAAATCCTTCTATTCGGAAAGTCTATTTGGAAACTTTTGCTATTCTGAATATTTCTCCTATTCGGAATCCCTATTCGGAATAAACCTTCTATACTGAAAAATCTCCCTATTCGGAAAGTTCTGGAAAAAAATGTTTCCGAGACTTAAAAAGCAGCTTTTAATCCCGATTTTTGATCCAAAACCACAAAAAGTTTTATGATTTTTACCAAAATAAGCTAAACCCAATCCTTATCAATCAATCCCAATAACAAAAACACCAAAAACAACAAGATTCAAGATTGATTTTTTCTAAAGATCACTAATTGATTCAAAAACTAAAAAAGCAACACAATCCTTACCTTAAATCACCCCATAGCTCTTGATACCAAATGTAGAATATTGATAACCTATGAATCTATGAAGTGGGTTGATGTTTTCTAGTGAGAGAAACTAGAGAGAGAAAGTGAGAGAAAATGTGTATGATTTTATTAAAATGAAAGTGCAAATGAAACAACAACCAACCCCTTTCCATGGTGGAAAGGGGTATTTATACTCCAAGCCTAACATTGGGCTTGGGCCGGTCCATGACAAGCCCATGGACCGGTTCTTACTTAAGTTAATAAGCAACTAATGACTATTTTCTAACTACGAGCTATTACAACATAAATACTATTGTGGAGTGACCGATACTTCTAATATACGTTAAAACGTATTTCTAACAACATGACTTAGGTTATTTTAATTATTATAATCATGAAATTAATTAACCTAAGTATTTGTATATTTAAGACTTATAATTAATTAATTATTTTAAAACCATGGATATAATTAATTAATTAAGATGACTTAGGTTATATTATTAATATATAATAATAAGTATTTAACTTATTTAATTAAAAACATGTTATACTTTAATTAAATATTCTAACCTATAGTTTAATTAAATTACATGAAATAATTATTAAACCATACATTATATCATATGACTTAGAAAATAATCATGAAAACACTTAGGCTTATATACTTAGCTTATTTAACCAGCTTATTTCTAATTATGGAAACTTTCTATTTTTAGAAACTTAATTAAATAAGGCAGCTAATCTGTTTATGGAAACCTTCTATTTATGGAAACTTACTTAATTAAGGCAACTAATCTATTTATGGAAACTTTCTATTTTTAGAAACTTATCTATTTTAAGCAGTAAATCTATTTTTGGAAACTTTCTATTTTTGGAAACTTTCTATTTTTGGAAACTTTCTATTTTTGGAAACTTTCTATTTTTGGTAACTTTCTATTTTAGGAAACCTACTATTTTTGGAAAGTTACTTATTATTACACAGTAAGTATAATAACACATGAAATACCAAAAATACTTAATCAGATTGAACAGAATATAAGATAAAACACAGTTTAAGGCTTTAAAACAGTAAAACATGGTAAGAACACATAAAATAAGCTAAGACATGACATAAAACCAGCTACGTATTTAGTAAGTAGATACTTATTCATGTATGTATTTATGTAGCACTAGTGATTCGGAAGTAGGATTCCTCTTAGTTCATCTTCTTCGTTCACTGGACATAAGGTACGGATTTCCGTCCTTTCAGTATAGACATTCTTTCCTTATTAGGATTTCCCGTATGCAGCCAACTGTTTTCCCGTAGTATAAGTTACGTGTTTGATTGCTTATGTTTAATTAAGATTACCTATAGCCATATACATGCATGACCAGTTTCACCTAGTTATGGAGGTACCATAACCATAACATTAGAGGCACTGATGTTATGACTTCACCACGGCGGAGTGATTGCTCGTGGCGTCCCTTCAGCTTTTGGCCATTTATATTATATTTATCATGTGGGGCGTATGGGTGCATCCTAGTTACATGTTTTCAGTCAGGATTTCATGGTGAATGTGGTGTGTGCCTTGCATCCTTCACAAGGAGCCGATCCCTCCTACCCAAAAACCAGTATATTAAATTAGAGGCAACCCCTCTAATTTGCATGATGAGGTCACCCTCCAAGTATTCATGCACGGTGGATTTTCATGACCTATATTGGCTAATGATAAAATATGTTAAACAGTTTTCATAAGATAAACATAAGGCTTTTCAAACTATAAAAACCAGTTTTATGAACATGTTCCAGGTTTTCCAGGACTTATACATTTCCGTTGCTATTAAGTCTTTATTATGTTTTAGTCACTTATACTATGTCTATATCCGTGCACTGAGCGTTTTGCTCAGCCGTTACTTTCCTTTCCATGTCCCAAAATGGCAGGTACCCTAGGGAAGACTCGAGCATTTGGAGGACGTGCATAGGATGGAAGCTGCTAGAGACTTCTTTTCCTTTTTGACTTCATATACTTATGCTTGTCTAGTCTTTCATTCATTTCTTTTGCTTTATTATGTTTTGGGCTTATGTTTGGGAACCGATGTTTGATTCCGGTTATCCCTATGGTCATGTAATGTTTTATACATTTATCCTTGTATGCTTTGATGACACGCCATAATTACGTGTGACATTCCATTATCAAAATGGGGTGTTACAATTATGGTATCAGAGCCTGGTTTCGACCTGTAGGCTCTAAAACTCGACTTGTGACTAGTGGGTAGTCACCAGGAGGTTCCTAAGCCAACGCTTGTCATTCTACGTATTGACATTTTCAGCGCATTGTTGTTTTAACCATGATGTTTTCAGCACCTTGAGGTTTTAACCTTGATGTTTTCATCGATATTGTTTTACTAATATGGATGGACAACCGTCATTCATATTTAGTTATGTGTCATTGTTTCATGCATAATGTTTCTCGTGAATTGTGGCTATGTGGACTGAACCCCAGTAGTTCATAATTAGTCACATAAAAATTTTTTCTGATAAGTTTTGACATATGAGTTTCATTTATTTATGTTTCATGTATCATTGTTGCAGGGATTATGACTAAGTAATGGTTGGTACAGGACTGGCCCTATTTAGTCGCATGTGCTTTTATCGAAACTTTTAACTTTGGGACCGACCCATAGGCGTCCCCTCGCCATGTCTTTTGTTTTGGAACCGACCCATAGGCGTTCCCTCGCACATATAAAGGTTTTATAAACTACATTACGCATTCATGCACTGTTTTCATGCATAAATTTTTTTTTCTCATGATTTAAATTGGCATAATTTTTTTTTTCATGTCCCCTCATAAGTTATTATGTTTTACGTCAGGCATGTTTTCATACTGTCATGGTTAACTTCAGTTTCATGCTGATTATGTTATATACTTCTTCGTGATAGATGGTTTCATGTTTCTTCATGATAATTCCTTCTTCATGTTGATTATGTTTTACGCCTCTTTTGTTATTTACGTTGTCCTGCAAGACATTGTTGGATTTCATTGAATTCTGCTTTCATGATAGTCATGGTTGGTTTTCATTGATCATGCTGTCAGACAAATCATCGTTGAATTTTGTGTAACCACACTTTAGCGTTTCCCTATGCAACCAGAATGAGGTATATACTGGCATTGCCAGGTTATCATGATGGTTTTCCTAACCGTTTAACCGATATACTTTCCTTAAATCATGATAAATGATCGACCCCATACCGATAATTTCATGTGCATTCCACGTGTACTCCACGTACCGTATTTCATGTGTATTACACGTACCTTAATCCATGTATATTCCACTTGCAATACCTCACGAGTATTCGCTAGTCAATTCTGAATCACCTCAGGCGTATTTTCTGTTGCTAATATTCTGATGCCGCTCATAACTTGGAGATGTTACTAAAGGTTGATGCTGCTGACGTTCGGAGATGCTATGATATGCGGATGATGTTCACAACCTGGAGATCCTACTAGACGAAGACAAAGGAGTCGGAGCAAAGCAATTGGACGAGAAGATGCTTCACCATCAGACGATTCCCATCAATCATTGTCCCTAATTCTTAGTTACATGTCACACGTCATTCGGCTGTCATTTCAGCCATATGAGTGCAAACCGGTACCAGCCGGCCACTCAGCTGAATAGTTACATGAATCACGGTCATGAGAATGACCATCATGGAACTGGCATTCAGGACGATAGTAACCACTACTATGACAACAACTATCCTAGAAATCGCAACCGAAACTCTGGCTACGGACGTTGTCAGAAATACAAGGATTAGTAGTCCAACCGATCCGCCAATTCTGGCATAATAACCTTATATTGTGGTTATGTTTGTTTCACATCTCGAGACACATGTCAAGACATCAGTCAAGACACATGTCTCACGTATACTTTCTGAAGACACATGTCAAGACACCAGTCAAGACATATGTCATGCTTATAGTTCCAAGAAACGAGTCAAGACACATGACTCACGTCCAACTATGGAACATTTCTAAGAAATTCAGGGTACCCTCCAAGGGTATATCTATTTTGTTGTGCCATGTATTAATCAGGCCACAAGAATTTCAATACCATTATCGGCGCATCAGTGAGAACTGTCACGTTGCCGATGTCACTTTCATTTCTTTCACCATAGTTCATATATTCATGACCATGAAGGACGCCTTTCGTATTCCCACGCATACGAAGGTTTTCCTTCAGTTTAATGATGAGATCCAAGCTGCTAACGCATTTCCTCGGACAGACACGAGATGAATTTTATCCTAATTATGGACTATGAACAGCACACCATGCTACGATTCATAATTATGTACAATAATGTTCAGGCTCCTGAACACATTCAGCTTGATTTTCCATCGGGAAAATCTGTACAATTATCTATGCTTACAAGCATGTGCATTGTTAGCCATGGTCGCTAAAATTTTCTAGCTGTCAGTAAGACACGACCACTTAATTCTTTTACGCATAGCCAGTTGATTATTCCAAAGTCTTCCTATACATTCCAGAAGAATCTACAAGGAGAAGGATGGTACCATGAGATTATGTGTCGACTACCGTTGACTTAAACAAATCACCATTCATGACCGTTATTCTCCTCCACATATTGACAACATGTCCAATCAACCGTATGGTGTTAATCACTTTTCCAAGATCGAACTCATGATCATGCTGCCAACAGTGACGAATGAAACAGCAGGACATGTCCATGACTGCTATTCGTACACGACTCGGTCATGCTAGATTTATGATTTTGAATTAGTCTCATCAATGCTCCAACGGAACTATAAGAATGAGTTTCCATGAACTCATAGCAAATTCATCAGTGTTTTCATTGAGGATAACCTGATTTCCTTTAAGCCTAGAAGAAGAACAGGAAGACCATATCTGCACTATGTTGCAAATTCTATGACAAGAGAAATATTACCCTGGAAAATTTTCCAATATCAATTCTGTTTGATCACAGTGACACGCTGAATCACATGGGTTTCTACAATTAATCTTACCATGACTCAGCTTATGCGTAAAGGAGAGAAACCTACACTACATTAGGTGTTCTAGAAAATCCTACGCTAGGAGAAGTCTAGATTCAGAGACTCAGAGTTTCGCAAACTCCTATGTATCAAGTTCTACGAAGCAAGATACAGTTACGTTCATATCTAGGTACCTGACATACCAACAGGTTAAGATAGGACACCAACAAACTGGGATGTTTTCATCATCTGAAATTGTGAATTGAAATGGGACAAGATCTCCACGGATTTTGGTTACCAGATTAACGCAAACTCAGAAGAAGCATGATGCTATCTGGGTTATTGCAAACAGTTGATCAAGTCTGTAGAGTCCTTACATCCGCAAGGATTTCAGAACCAACAGATTGATCGGACATGTTCCAGCCAAGGTTCATCCGATCACTTGGCAATTCCTCAGTTATCAGGTCAGACAAATATTCATAATTATGCTCCTTATTTACTTCACGTCCTTGTTCTAATTCCACGCCTTGCTTTCGCGCTCGCGTTCATGACACTATTCACGTTCATGATCGTATTTTGGTTTACGGTTTTACGTTCATTTCTTTTCTCATTATGGGTAGTTTGCAAGAACTTGAGAGACCAGACCCAAGTTTAGTATAACTCCCTATCCTCAGATAGACGTTTCTCGTCATAATCTATGTCTCACCTTCTAGCGTTTGTCGTTACCGCCATTATATTCTATGATCACGATATGTTTCACATGTCATGTTCATTCCACGTTCCTCATATCATGATCAAGATATGTTACACGTATCAGGGATCACGATATGTTTACTCATACTACACTCGCCATATCTCCACGTAGCACGTTCAAAAATTTTCACGTATCACGTTCAAAATTTTTCACGTACTACGTTTCTATATGTCTCGCGCATCATTGCTAGTTATCGGTTAAGTTGGATTGTTTTGCACCATAATGTTTCAGTTACTCTTACACGTTAATTCTTATTCCTCGATCGAATTTAGGGGATCTACCTTACGTTGATAACCAAGAACTTCTTCGTATTCCAAGTCAAGGTCAGGAGGACCAAGACTTATCATTCGTGTCAAGATTTTATAAGGAACCGTTCCAATAGGGAAGCCACTTGGAAACGGACAAGTTCATCCGGACTTCTTATCCGTTTTCTTTTATCAATTAGATATGTCCTTTCAGCCACGTCACGTTCCATGTCCTTTTAAGACATGTCACGTTCCGCGTTCTTTCTGCTAGGTCACCTGCACGTTAATTTATCTTACATACCCTCTCAGTTTGATTCGGGTATGTTTCTCGTTCAGTTACGTTATCTATAATTCGGGGACGAATTATTCTTTTTAGGGGGGAAGAGTTGTAAAACCCGCATGCTTTTACCATGAATAGTACCCTTAAGATCGTACGTACTAGATTTAAACTTTCCTAATATAGCATGATTACGATTACGTGTTAGGATTTTACGTATTACGTACGTGTTAGAACACGATAAGTATTTACTACGCACGAGCACGTAATAATTATTTGACAATAATTAATCACGAACATGCGATCATGAAATCATGAACGTAATTAAAACACGAACTATTATTAATTACGTATATATATTTATTACGAGCGTAATTAAATATATTAGATCACGATATTTACGTAACGAGAACACTTAAAACGCGAACACAAATAATCAGGAACGAGTAACTTATTAATTAGACACGAAAAACATTCGGGTTACCCCTTGTGGGCCCCATTACCACGAAATTAGGAGGGGGGATGGGCTTAGCCCATCAATTTTTCACTAAAAAGGAAAAGGGATATTTTTCACTACTCATTTTCATTCACAGAAGATTTTTAGAAAAACCCTAAAACCCTCTTCCTTGTTCTTCTTTGTGCCGCCACCTTAAGAACACCACAAGAGGTGGTTTGTGATCTTGGATCTTGAAGTTTTAATGATTGATCGTGTTGGTTCTTTGTCCTTTTGATCCACGAATTCGGTAAATCCTTTTTAAACCTTTTCTTTTGATTTAATCTTTTTATAAATCAAGAACATGTGATGTTTTTACAAAAACCTAATAATTAAACATGGATCTAACATGATTTGGTGTTAAATAAAATCAAAAGGTGTTTTAAGGGGTGTTTGTTTTTGGCCGCAGGCTGCACCGAACCCGAAGGGGTCTCGGTTTGGCCAAGCCGACCACCACCAAGACCATACGGTCTTGGTTGGTGCGTGTGGGTCCCACGGCAGCAGTAAAACACGGGGTACCCCGAGTTGGTTCGGGGTACGGTGTCGATTTCATGTCCGGTTCATTGTTTTTAGTTTGGATCCGGTTCATGGTGTATGTTTAGTTTTTTTTATGTTTATGAGCTTATGTTAAAATTAAATTAATAAAATGATATGATTAATTTAATAACATGACTTAGGTTATTTTAATTATTATAATCATGAAATTAATTAACCTAAGTATTTGTATATTTAAGACTTATAATTAATTAATTATTTTAAAACCATGGATATAATTAATTAATTAACATGACTTAGGTTATATTATTAATATATAATAATACATATTTAAACCTAAGTATTTAACTTATTTAATTAAAAACATGTTATACTTTAATTAAATATTATAACCTATAGTTTAATTAAATTACATGAAATAATTATTAAACCATACATTATATCATATGACTTAGAAAATAATCATGAAAAAACTTAGGCTTATATACTTAGCTTATTTAACCAGCTTATTTCTAATTATGGAAACTTTCTATTTTTAGAAACTTAATTAAATAAGGCAGCTAATCTATTTATGGAAACCTTCTATTTATGGAAACTTATTTAATTAAGGCAGCTAATCTTTTTATGGAAACTTTCTATTTTTAGAAACTTATCTATTTTAAGCAGTAAATCTATTTTTGGAAACTTTCTATTTTTGGAAACTTTCTATTTTTGAAAACTTTCTATTTTTGGAAACTTTCTATTTTTGGAAACTTTCTACTTTTGGTAACTTTCTATTTTTGGAAACTTTCTATTTTTGGAAACTTTCTATTTTTGGAAACTTTCTATTTTTGGAAACTTTCTATTTTAGGAAATCTGCTATTTTTGGAAAGTTACTTATTATTACACAGTAAGTATAATAACACATGAAATACCAAAAATACTTAATCAGATTGAACAGAATATAAGATAAAACACAGTTTAAGGCTTTAAAACAGTAAAACATGGTAAGAACACATAAAATAAGCTAAGACATGACATAAAACCAGCTACGTATTTAGTAAGCAGATACTTATTCATGTATGTATTTATGTAGCACTAGTGATTCGGAAGTAGGATTCCTCTCAGTTCATCTTCTTCGTTCACTGGACATAAGGTACGGATTTCCGTCCTTTCAGTATGGACATTCTTTCCTTATTAGGATTCCCCGTATGCAGCCAACTGTTTTCCCATATAATAAGTTACGTGTTTGATTGCTTATGTTTAATTAAGATTACCTATAGCCATATACATGCATGACCAGTTTCACCTAGTTATAGAGGTACCATAACCATAACATTAGAGGCACTGATGTTATGACTTCACCATGGCGGAGTGATTGCTTGTGGCGTCCCTTCAGCTTTTGGCCATTTATATTATATTTATCATGTGGGGCGTATGGGTGCATCCTAGTTACATGTTTTCAGTCAGGATTTCATGGTGAATGTGGTGTGTGCCTTGCATCCTTCACAAGGAGCTGATCCCTCCTACCCAAAAACCAGTATATTAAATTAGAGGCAGTCCCTCTAATTTGCATGATAGGTCACCCCTCCAAGTATTCATGCACGGTGGATTTTCATGACCTATATTGGCTAATGGTAAAATATGTTAAACAGTTTTCATAAGATAAACATAAGGCTTTTCAAACTATAAAAACCAGTTTTATGAACATGTTCCAGGTTTTCCAGGACTTATACATTTCCGCTGCTATTAAGTCTTTATTATGTTTTAGTCACTTATACTATGTCTATATCCGTGCACTGAGCGTTTTGCATAGCCGTTACTTTCCTTCCATGTCCCAAAACGGCAGGTACCCTAGGGAAGACTCGAGCATTTGGAGGACGTGCATAGGATGGAAGCTGCTAGAGACTTCTTTTCCTTTTTGACTTCATATACTTATGCTTGTCTAGTCTTTCACTCATTTCTTTTGCTTTATTATGTTTTGGGCTTATGTTTGGGAACCGATGTTTGATTCCGGTTATCCCTATGGTCATGTAATGTTTTATACATTTATCCTTGTATGCTTTGATGACACGCCATAATTACGCGTGACATTCCATTATCAAAATGGGGTGTTACATATATGATGTAATTTTATTACATGATTGTTTGATGATTATTTTGATATTTATACGAGGTATTTATATGACGTAGATTGTCACAAGGAACCCTAAATCCCCTAGTAAATTAATCGAAGCTATTCTCGTAGGAATTCTAGCTATCCTAGATCTAAACCAAGTTGTGGATATTTATGATCCAAACAAATGGTTGATATTCATAGAAATGTTGATATTAGTTGATTACGATATTAAAGAAGAATTGACGAGATTAAATCTGATATCGATGTCATGACGATCTTTCCTTATAGAGTGGAGTTTGACAAAACGTTACCACCTGGAAGGTGTCATCTGATTCGTTGTCACCCAATTCTTAAATTTGAAATCGAAAGGGTGAATGTTGCACTTGAGGCTGTCATCGAAACCATTACCCAAAAGCCTCATGCCACTAGTACCTTTCCGAGAAGTCTAATTGAATGTGTGATTCATTTCATACTAGTGACTCATTTAATAATTATTGTTGGAAAGAGCTATAGGATTGGAAATTAAGCGTTGTTCATATCGAGCTTTTACTGTCCTATTAAGGTCTAAAAATAAGGTTAAAAGTATTGAGAATGAGGTAGGATATCACATTGAGTATAAGTTGATTAAAAACTTGAATTAAGTAAAATTTAACTTGTATGGAATATGAGATTGTAAGAGGAAGTCGTTAAGTCCTATGATTGAATTATATGGTTTTAATTGATTGTTGATTCGTGTTAAGTGTTGTTCCTAGGCCATTGTCCACTAATGAGGATGCCCAGTGTCCAATAAATAAATTGAAGAAATCTTCTTCTGAATTGGGACCAATGGATTTTTCAGGACATGTGGAACACCTAATGACTCTTGTAGATTAGTATTCATTATGGTATCTTTTAAAAATGATCCCTAACTTAACTGAGACATCAGTTGGTAGGATGAGTTCTTGGAATTGTATGACATAGTGACACAAAATGTGTTACGGTACAATTTTGACTTGTTTGTGATTAATGAAAAGACTACCTTTGATTGCTAAATTCTACATGTATCGATGTTATCTATCTTTTCTTGCTTCTTCCTAATGCTCGCATTAGTGATGCAACCATTGAACAAGTACTCATCTCGATTTGAGTTACGTTGTGCATTATTCTTTTTAAGTGCCATCGAGGTCACGAACCTCGTGATTATTTGGCTAAGCTCATTTCCTATTATATTGTAGTTAGTTCTTGGTGAACAAGTCTTCATCACTCTTTTACATATCACTCATTGTTTTTATAAGTTGAAACAGTATTCCTTGGGAAAAAAATTGGGTTTTCATCACCATATGGATTATTTAAAGTGAGACTTATAAATAATCGTTATCGAAATGAGGTTGTTTATAAAACACCTTGGAAAACTTAATTGTTTTCATAATAAAGAAAATCTTTGTAAATTTATTTTTGATTCTTATTTAAGAATTAAGCATGAAAATGTTTTTATTATAAACATGATGATAAAATTTGACGAACTGAGTATTGCATCATTAATCTTGAAATTATATATAGTTGCGCGCCTACATACAATTTGGAATGGACCATGCAAGGCTGATTAGTAGTCACCATAAAACTGATTAATAAACACTAGATTTTCTTTAAAGATTGTGAAAGATTAAATTTTATGAGATCTGCAAGAAGTGAAAAATAGGGACATAGTGTTAGGGACACCTACATATGTGCCTGTAGCATCTATTCTTCTGAGTCGAATTTACTCATCTGTGGAAATTGTCTTATTTGACAATTGACAATTCTTTCTTGTCCAATTCTCTCGTAGTGAGATTCTTAGGAAAAGTATCTGATTACTGAGTGTTGATACCCGACTGGATGTATCGACATTCCTATCATTTCTTTTGATTTGATTTCATTTGAATGACCTGGGTAACGATCCGAGGAGATTTCGAATGCGTACTTAAATTATGAAAACATGGGATATATTCATATTCATTAAATGTTTTCGTCTGTGTCTGATTTGAAATTCTCTCGCGTAGACTATGCGTTGACCCTACTCTTTTAATGGTAGTTGTGTCTCCATATATCCTTGAATTTGTGAAGGATTATGAGTTATTATTAGTCTTTTGAGAAGTTCACATCTTATCAACGGTAATGAAACTGGAAAGTTGATAATTCCAGTAGAATGGATTGATTGATTATGACATGACGACATTGTCTTAATTGATGGGAACTCGAATAGAATTCCCCTAAATGATAAGATGTTGATTATCAAAAGTGATCTAAATAATTCTTGATGGATGACCATATCCTACATTTAGACTTGAAATTATACCATGAATGGTTGTGAACTAGTCATAGATATTGTAATCTAGAAGAACCTAATATGAATTTATTCAAAGATGTACCTGTTATCTGAAACTTTAGGAGGTATTTGCTGGTGAATTACCTAGACTTTCGCCATTAAGGCAAGTTGAAATTGGTATTGATTATATTCCCGGTGCTGCACATGTGGCTTGTGCACTGTGCGTAAGCACCATCTAGATTAAAATAGTTATCGTACAACTGAGAGAGTTGTCGGAGAAAGCTTTTATTCTACCAAGCTCGTCATTATGAAGAGCTATGGTGTTATCATTCCTTATGTTTATTGATTTCCGTGAACTAAGTAAATTGACGATTAAAATCTATATCCACTACCCAAGATGATAGATTGTCAATCATTTACAAGGTTCTAGAGTATATTCAAAAATTTGATCCACGGCATGGTTATCATCAATTTTGCGTCCGTGAAAAAGATTATCTATTCCAATCACTACATTCAGAACTCGTAATGAAGATTATGAGTTTCATATTATGTCGTTTTGATTGACTAATACACATGTAGCATTCATAAATTTGGTGAATCACGTGTGTAGGCTGTAATTTGATAAATACATGCTTGTGATCATTAAGGACCATTTGTTTATTTATAAGAATAAGAATGAGTTAATAATTATTTATAGATTGCCTTGAATTGACCGAACGATGAAAACATGTACCGTGAATATTTAACATGTGATTAAAGGTTTAATCCTTTACATGATTTGACCATGTGATTAATAAGATAATGGGATCTATATTGACATTTCAAAAATTAGAGCCATTAAGGCTTAGGGTTATACCAAAAAGGAGGTGCAAATATGTTTTGACAAATGTTTTATCAAAAAGAACTTTTGAGGGATTATTCCCTTATACCCAGAACATTTAACTAAACTCCTGTTTAGGGGTAAATGTTTGTGTATACTTCTAGACAACTTAAGAAGAATTGAGGAAACCATTTAAGCCATGACTTAAAATTTGAAACGACAATTTTTGCTTTTCAACTAAGAAAATTTCGACCAAAGTATAAACAAAGAAATTTTCGAACATTTACGAATCTTATTAATTATTTTCGATAAATCAATAAAGATCATGTTAACTAAATTCAAACTCATTTGAAACATTTTTCTGTAATTGGACGAACTGAGAAATTTAAAATTTTTGACGTTGACGTTTCATGAAAATTAAATATTTATTATTTGATTACTTGTAATATTTATCGACGCTTTAAACGTCGGATTAAGCAAAACTGATAAAAATAATAGTTGAGACGAAATTAAAACTTAGAAAATATGAGGAAAGAATTTTTGAGTAATATTGACCATGATAATTATTTCATCAAGAAAGGTGAATGTAATATTGATGATTGTAAAATGGATAATATAGATAATAAAAACGGGTTCGCGGCTAATGTGAACCATCAGAATTGAGAAGCCGATGGCGCTAAATGTTTTAAAGGCCACTTGTGGTTGCCTAAATTTAGAGGATTTTGAGATATAGTTATGTTGGAATCTTGTAAGTTTAAGTATTCTATTCCTGTCATTTCTAATTTAATGTATCTTATCTGAATAGGATGTACTGATGGCATATTATGAAGGCAGACATCGCCTCATACATTGGTAAACGTCTAACTATTGCAAAGGTCATCATCTGAATTTGATTCAGTTTGGGTCATCGTCGACAGACTGACCAAATTAGCTAATATCATTCCTGATAATGATAGATTCTTGATGAAGAAATTGACTCTTTTGTATTTAAAAGAGTTGTGTAAACTTGATGTGCCTGTATCGATCATCTCTATCAAGATCCTCGCTTCGCATCGAATTTCTAGAGATTTGCTCAGAAGTCATTGGGAACGAACCTTGATGAGAGTATTCTTTACCACCCCAAATCGAAGGGACGAGGTAAAGTAACGATACAAAATACTAGAAGTGATGTTGTATGCTTGAATGATTGACCTTTGGTAATAAACCGTATAATCGCTTTCCTTTGGAGAGATTATCAATGATAATTTTCATATTAGGATCGAGATCGAATCTTGTGAGGATATATATTAGAGCATCTGTAAGCAGGAGTTAGGTTGAAGACAACCGACATACACCCATTGTGAGTTGGACATGTCTTTTAGGTTTAAGGTTTCCTATGATGGCGAACCTAACCTTACAAAATACTCGACCCGCGAGACCTGAAATGATTGTTGAAATTAGGATCTGATTATTGACTACCGGTAGTGGGCATGAGGTTATGTGAATATGAAATGTAGATCTTGAAGTGCCATATGGGTAGCGAAGTTATGCCAAAAATTTTAACCATGGAAAAAAATGAATTGATGATCTGAAAGATCATGGGATATAAGTCTCCGTTGTATGGGACCATTGAGACGATGTAAAAGATTGGTTTTAAAGGCATATAAGCTGGATCTACCCTAGGACTTCAAGAGCTGCGTGAATTATGTATGTATATCGAACTTGATAAAATGCCTATCAAGTGAAAATCTGACTATTCCTTAATGAAGTTTAGATCGGCGAAAAGTTGCATTCATCAAAAACCCCGGGAACATCATGGATAGAGAAAGTAAGTCAACATTAAGCCTGATCTTATTCCCGTAGTTATGTTTGATGAAACTCGCGTATTGTAATGAATTACATTTGTGAGAAAAGACCGAATGTGGAGTGAATACCCACATGGCTTTAACTCTATAAGAAGCGAGTAGTAAGGTAAAATGATCTTTGGGGACAAAGATCCTGTTTAAGGGTAAATTCTGTGACAATCCGTCAATTTATGGTTGATATTTTATTCTCAAGTATTATTTAAAAATATTATTTTAATGTTATATTATGAACTCACTTATTTTTGGGAAGAAATTTGGATTTACGTCTTGAAGTAGCATCGACTACGTCTAAACCGGAGGATTCTACGTTACGTGCTTACGTTTACATACACCATTTTTGGTGACAGTCCGACATTTCAGGAAATAAATTTATCCGTGAATATTATTTTGGAACTTTAAATTTGTGTTGGTCCATAAACTCAAAAATTTACGAGAAGAGATTAGGACTTACGTTCATAATTTAACGTCTTTTACGACTAAACCGGAAACCTTAGGATTACGTATTTACGTTTTCGAACTCCGTTTTTGATGAGACAATTTTTATTAGATTCGTTTTGTGCCGTTGATTCATAATTTATAAAAACGTTTTTCGTAAAACGACCCAAGGGCACGCAAATCGAGGAAACTAGAATCGAGGAATACCCGTAAATTAGCGGGATGGGACAAAACAAGTTTATCCCACCCCACTAACTAAAAGGGAAGGCCAAGAGGACACCACATCATTTTATGTGGCATCCTTACACTCTACAAGCTTACACATGTAAGCTTAGCTTAACATGGAAGCATTATTCACCCACCAAAACCACAAAACCACTAACACTTACCATTACTTCCATTTTCACATATAAACCACCATTTTTCCTCTCCTCTCTCTCTTAAATTCGTCCAACAATCATAAAAAACAACCCTCATTTGATCTATGTTAGTCATAAAATCATGTGTTACTCATACACATGATGATGCTACTTTGAAGCTTTGAAGATTCGAGGTGATTCTAACATCCAAGGAGAAGATTTATTGGTGTCATATGGCTGATTTTCCATGAGAAGTTTATAAAGGTTGGTAGACTTGAAGATGATATTGGTTTATCACAAGTTTTGCCATCAAAACCCAAGCCTTGTTCATCAAAGACTCATCTTTTCATCACTAATGGTGGTATAGAGATTGTTCTTCCTACCTCTTGTTATTTTGATTATGTAATCTTGTATTTTCTTTATTTATGTATATATATATATATGATGATGAATGATGATTAAAAATATTATGTGGGGATTTGGTGTTGATAGATTTGATAAACATGGGTAAAAAGATGGAAAAACCACATGTAAAAATGGTTAAATCTTGCTTAATAAGATGGTTGTATAAAAACAGTAAGTAACCAAATGATAAACTGATAAAATGGTAAAGTGTAATCAATATACAGTAAGTATTAGGTGTTATACACATGTGAGAGTTGGCCATACAATGGAATCATCAAAATGAGTGAGATATGATCAAAACAAGTTTAGAGTGCAAATCTGCCTATACTGTTTTGGACGAATTTATTAAAATATTTAGAAGTTGATTCATCAGTAGCTATAAAGGAATAAAATGAAGCACATGTCATGTAGTTTCTGTGATAAAAATTTGAGGTCCTGTCTCATTATAGAACTCTAGATATGGACATTTTAGTAAACTTAAAATTTAGGACTGATTTTGTGAAATTAAAATTTAATATTATTATATAAGCACTCAAATAAATATAGTATAAAACATGAATTAAAACCCACTAACTTATATATTTAATTTATATAAATATGCATAAGCATAAATAAATGGACACTTTATAAAAATGGTAGTTGAATAATATTTATAAGTATAAAAACTATAAACATGATTTTTACGTCTTTTCGGCTAATACCGTAAAATTAACGTTTTTCGCCAATTAAAACTTAGACGATCGGACCCGTCTAATGTAAAATTTTTAAAAGTCATATACTGATATAAAGGTACTAATACAAGTAAAAACCGATAAAATCCGAACTATATAACATACGGACATTAACGGGCTAAGTTGGCATTATTGGACTAATAATTCAACTAAATGGGCTAAACACTTATAAAATTTACTTATTGGGCTTAACCCACTTGGGCCCAACATGTAAAGTATTATACTGATAATAAAAGTATAAAATGGTCTAATTTAAGGCAATGGACTTATAATAGGCTTATTGGACCTAAAACATGTAAATAAGTAAAACTAGTAAACTAGTATAAAAGTTACCAACACATAACAATAAAATAAGTAAATGAGAATGTATAAACCCACTTGATCATCATCATATATATAAAATCATCATATATATACATAGTTATGATTTTTATAAAGTCATTGGACAAGAGTCTAAGACAAGTATTATTTGTCTAGGTTTCCGTGATTGAAGCACGTATCATACATCCGAATTGCCGATAACCCGCTTTCCCACATCAACGTGAGTTCATAGCCTCGCACTCTTTTAAATGTTATTATGAAATGTTTTATAAACCCGCGAGGGAGATAACATGTTAGTTTTTATAAAATAGGACACTAGTTGTCCTGATTATCTGTTTATTGATTTGGACCCGAATGATTGTATGACCCGATGAATGATTAAATGACCCGATAGATGAAATGAAATGGATTATTAAAGTTAGGTTATGTCACTAAAAGTCCCATTAGCATGAATTGTGAACTACCGGGATTTGGTAGACGCTTATGCATATAATAGTACTATTTGGGGACGATCACCCCAGTTCGCGCCTTGACGGTTGATCCCCGTCGTGCCACATTGATTCGTAAACGAATTTATGTATGAGAAGATTTACACCAGCGTGATTATTGTGACGACACGCTAATTTAGATGGGAAAATGAGTTTCGGGCTAGCTACCCGTTGTTTGTTGTAGTAAGGTAACAATGTCATGCGGCTTATAATAATCCAAATAATGAAATATTGCTATATGCACTGAATTACGATATATTGCCTGACTAGCAGTATGGGGTCTTATTATTTATATTATGTTCGTGTTTTGGTTGTACATGACCATATTCATATAACGGTTTTTATTTAACTCTATAAAACGTTATAAAATGTATTGTATGATGTTTTTACGACATTGATTCGTATAATGATTTTGAAGGCAAAAGCCTATATTATGATTTTTGATAAGGATTTGTATAAATTGACTTTGGCTATTTTATGGCCTATTACAAAGATTTGTACAAAATGATTTTCGGTAATAATTTTATACCGATGTTATATTGATGGATTTTATTAAACTCTATGAATTCACTCGGCGTTATCGCTGACCCTTTTCTTTTAACATGTTTTGTCTCAGGTACTTGAAGGTAATTCTCGGGAAGACAACAAGAATTCATGGCCCGCACTTAAATAATATTTTCCATTCAAATGCTTTGTAAAACCTGTATGAAATACAATGACTTGGGACCTATGTAAACTTGATATTTATGAATGGAAATGCTTTATTAATAAACGACGCGATTTTTAAGCGTTGTCTATGATGTGAGTAATGTGTTATCCCGTAACACCAACGAGTCTACCGCTGTATTGAATTGTATAAATTTGGGGGTGTTACAATTTTAAAACCGTTGAACACAATTTTTCAAGACTTTCTCAAAAGGTTTTTCTAAATCTTTCAAAATTGTGTGTTCAACACTCCCTTCCTCATAATAGGTTTTGATCTCAAAATGTCATATGTTATTTTGATCATTTTTTGAGGGGGAGCGTTTTAAAATCAAGCCTTTTAATGTTGTTGGGTACATCTCTAAAATTGTCATATTTTATGTATCCAACACATTCCAAAAATGTGATTAAATATGTCATATATATTATCGGTAAAGGCATCTCAACTCCGTACCTCAACATATTTTGTGGTATCGTTTTTCTAAAATTTTGTCAAATTTTGTTTCAAGACACACATATATTGTTGAGGGGGAGCGTCCCGACTAAAAATGTTCCATGATTCATGCGTGCACACATGTTTCTCTCCTGTCGATTTTTCGGAAATTGTCATATTTTAATCTATTGGTATCTCTAATATTATATTTTTATATTAGAGATAGGGGGAGAAAATATGATTAAAATGTAATATATCGCAACATGTGATCTTAAGGACTCGTGTAACTCTTTCCTTCACATGCCAAACTATTTCGTATATCAATGCATGTGTGTAGGGGGAGCTTTTTGAAAAATAAAACTTTCAAGTGTTAAAAGTTTTTATTTTTATCAAACACTTTGAATGGTTTTCAATAGTTTTATGGTTACGATCTTTACCCAAAACAACCTACTATCCACGACGGAACGATGGAGTCAAAAGGTGGTTTAGGATAGGAAACTAAGTCCTATGATCCAACCAGAACCGGAGGGATCTACCCAAGGACATTCCATAGCTAGAAATAGTTGTTCTTAGGAAAGATGGAGTGGAATGAAGTCGAATGCGGACCAATTACTTAAGTTAGCACTAGAACAATCACAACAAGGTGCTAATGATGACGTATTGGTAAGCATTGAAGGAGTTGAATATTCTATGCAACTTAGGTAGGAACCGGGTTAACACATCTTTTGAAGACAAGTGTCATGGACCCAGTGATGCGATGCACAACCCTTCCACAGCCATTCGAGTTTCTCTCAAAAGGAACTTGTCTCATTGTCACGGATATCAACACGTATCTATTGAATTTTGTAACACCCCCAAATTTATACAACTTAGTACAGCGGAAGACTAGTTGGTGTTACGGGATAGCACATTACTCACATCATAGACAACGCATAAAAATCGCGTCGTTTTATAATAAAAGCATTTCCATTCATAAATATCAAAGTTACATCGGTCCCAAGTCATATTATTTCATACAAAGTTTTACAAAGTATTTGAATGGAAAATATTGTTTAAGTGCGGGCCATGAATTCTTGTCGTCTTCCCGAGAATTACCTTCAAGTACCTGAGATAAAACATGTTAAAAGAAAAGGTCAGCGATAACGCCGAGTGAATTCATAGAGTTTAATAAATTCCATCAATATAACTTTGGTATAAAATTAGTACCAAAAATCAATTCGTACAAATCATTGTAATAGGCCGTAAAATAGTCAAAATCGTTTGATACAAATCTTTGTAATAGGCCATAAAATAGCCAAAGTCATTTTATATAAATCCTTATCGAAAATCATAATATAGGCATTTGCCTTAAAAATTATTATACGAGCCAATGTCGTAAAAATATCATACAATACGTCTTATGACGTTGTATAAAATCAAATAAAAACCGTTATATGAATATGGTTATGAAAACCAAAATACGAACATAATATCAATAGTATGACCCAGTATTGCTAGTTAGGCAATACATCGTAATTCGGAGCGTCCAGTAATATTTTGGTGATTGGATTATTATAAGTCGCATGACATTGTTACCTTACTAAACCAAAACGGGTAGCTAACCCGATACCAATTTTGCCCATCTAAAGTAGCGTGTCGTCACAAAGGTCACGCTATGGAAATCTTCTCATACATAAATTCGCTTACCAATCAATGTGGCACGACGGGGATCAACCGTCAAGGCGCGAACTGGGGTGATCGTCCCCAAATAGTACTATTAAATGCATAAGCGTCTACCAACTCCCGGTAGTTCACAATTCATGCTAATGGGACTTTTTGTGACATAACCTAACTTTAATAATCCATTTTATTTCATCTATCGGGTCCATTAATCATTTATCGGGTCATACAATCGGGTCATTCAATCATTCGGGTCCCAAAATCAATAAACAACAATCGGGACAAATGGTGTCCTATTTTATAAAAACTAACATGTTATCTCCCTCGCGGGTTTATAAAGCATTTATAAAACATTTTAAAGAGTGCGAGGCTATGAACTCACGTTGATGTGGGAAGGCGGGTTATCGGTAATTCGGATGTACGGTACGTGCTTCAATCACGGAGACCTAGACAAATAATACTCGTCTTAGACTCATGTCCAATGACTTTATGAAAGTAACAATTATGTATACATATGATGATTTTATATATATGATGATCAAGTGGGTTTACATATCCTCATTTACTCATTTTTGTGTTATATGTCGATAACTTTTATACTAGTTTACTAGTTTCACCTATTTTCGTGTTTTAAGTCCAATAAACTTATTATAAGTTCTTTAACTTGTTTTAATCCCTTTTATACCTATATTATCAGTATGTATACTTTCCATGTTGGGCCCAAATGGGTTAAGCCCAATAAGTTCTTTTTACAAGTTTTTATCTTATTTAGTCCAATTATTAGTCCAATATGCTTAATTAGCTCGTAAATGTCCGTATTTCTTATAGTTCGGGTTTTATCGGTTTTTACTTGTATTAGATACTTATATATCAGTATATGACTTTTATAAACTTTACATTAGACGGGTTTGGTCGTCTAAGTTTTATTTGGCGGAAAACGTTAATTTTACGGCGATAGCCGAAAAAGTCGTAAAAATCAAGTTTATAGTTTTTATGACTTATAAATATTATTTAATTACCATTTATATAATTTATCCATCTAATTAACCTTTTATATATTTATATAAATAAGTTTTATAAGTTAGTGGGTTTTTATTTTTATATTTTATACATTAAAATGTGAGTGCTTATATAATAATAATAAACATTAATTCCAAAATCTGATTTTTATCTTCACTTTCACCAAAACTGCCATATCTTGAGTTCTATATGGAGATAGAAGCTCAAATTTTTATCACATAAACTACATAATATGTGCTCCATTTAACTCTTCTATAGATACTGTTGAATCATCCTTTAAGTATTTTCTAAAAATCGTCCAAAACAGTAACCTCAGATTTATACCCTAAACTTGTTTTGATCATATCTCACTCATTATTTTGATTCCATTGCATGGCCAACTCTCACATGTGTACAAGACCCATAGCTTACTGTAAATCCATTCTACTTCATCATTTTATCAGTTTACCATATGGTTCTTTACTGTTTTTATACAGCCTATCATTTAAACATGATTTACCCATTTTTACTTGTAGTTTTTTCATCTTTTTATCCATGATTATCAACAACAAATCCCCACATAACATTTTTATCATCATATAATCATCATATACATATACAATAGGAAATAAAATACATGTTTACATAATCAAAATAACAAGAAGTTGAGGAGGACAATCTTTATACCACCATGATGATGTAGGTTGTGATCAAAACATGGATTTTGATGGAGAAACTTGTGAATAGCCAAGACCATCTTCAAGACCTCCAATCTTCATCAACTCCTTGTGGAAAATCAGCCCCATGACACCATGAAAACTCCTCCTTGGATGTTATAAGTACCACCAATCAATAGGGTTTCAAAAGGGCTTCAACATATGCAAGTATAACATAGGATTTTGTGGTTAATTTTGATCAAATTAGGGTGTTTATGGTGAAAGTGGACGGAAAGAATGGAGGAGGGAGAGAGAGTTTTGAGTAGATTTTCATGTTGCAAATGAGAAGTGGTATTGGTTTGCTAGTTTTGTTGGATGGTAAGCTTAACTAGTAAGCTAAAGTGGACAAGTGTAATACTTGTTAAAGAAAGTTTGACACCTAAAGGTGTTGGTAAGTTTTTGGCCGCCCCATGTAAGCTAGTGGGGTGGGACAATGTATTTTGTCCCATCTCACTAGTTTACGGGTATTCCTCGATTCTAGTTTTCTCGATTTGCGTGCCCTCGGGTCGTTTTACAAAAAACGTTTTTATAAATTATGAATCACCGTCACAAAACGAATCTAATAAAAATTGTCTCATCAAAAACGGAGTTCGAAAACGTAGATACGTAATCCTAAGGTTTCCGGTTTAGTCGTAAAGGACGTTAAAATAAAATCGTAAGTCCTAATCTCTTCTCGTAAATTTGTGAGTTTATGAACTAACACAAATTTAAAACACCAAAATAATATTCATGGATAAATTTATTTTCTGAAATGTCGGACTGTCACCATAGACGGTGTATGTAAACGTAAGCACGTAACGTTGAATCCTCCGGTTTAGACGTAGTCGATGCTACTTCAAGACATAAATCCAAATTACTTCCCAAAAATAAGTGAGTTCATATTATAACATTAAAATAATGTTTTTAAATAACATTCGAGAATAAAATATCAACCATAAATTGACGGATTGTCACAGCATTTACCCCTAAATAGGATCTTTGTCCTCAAAGATCATCTTACTACTCGCTTCTTATAGAGTGAAAGCCATGTGGGTATTTCCTCCACATTCGGTCTTTTCTCACAAGTGCAATTCATTATAATATGCGAGTTCTATCAAACATAATTACGGGAATAAGATCAGGCTTAATGTTGACTTACTTTCTCTATCCATGATGTTCACGGGTTTTTGATGAATGCAACTTTTCGCCGATCTAAGCTCTATTAAGAAGAATTCAGATTTTAACTTGATAGATATTCCATCAAGTTCGATATACGAAACATAATTCACGTAGTCTTTGAAGTCCTAGGGTAGATCCAGCTTATATGCCTTTCAAATCAATCTTTTATACCATCTCAATGGTCCCATACAACGGGGACTTGTATCCCATGATTTGTCAGATCATGAATTCATTTTTCCAAGTTTAAAAATTGTGGCATAACTTCGCTACCCCGTTTGGCACTTCAAGATCTACATTTCACATTCACATAACCTCCTGCCCGCTATCGGCAGTCAATAATCAAATCCTAATTTCAACAATCATTTTAGATTTCGCGGGTCGGGTATTTTGCAAGGTTAGGTTCGCCACCATAGGAAACCTTAAACCTAAGAGACATGTCCAACTCACTATGGGTGTATGTCGGATGTCTCCATCTCAACTCTTGCTTACAGATGCTCTAAGATTTAGATCCTAACAAGATTAGATCTCGATCCTAATACGATAGTTATCAAGGATAATCTCTCCAAAGGAAAACGATTATACGGTCTATTACCAAAGGTCATTCATTCAAACATAAAATAGCACTTATATTACTTTGTATCGTTACTTTACCTCGTCCCTTCGATTGGGGTGGTACATAGTACTCTCATCAAGGTTCGTTCTCAATGATTTCTGAGCAAATCTCTAGAAATTCGATGCAAAGCGAGGATCTTGATATAGATGTTCGATACAGGCACACTATGTTTGCATAACTCTTTTGCATTTATCATTGACGGGAATGATATTAGCAGATTTGGTCAGTCTGTCGACGATGACCCAAATCGAATCAAATTCAGATGATGACCTTTGCAATAGCTAGACGTTTACTAATGTATGAGGCAATATCTGTCTTCATAATTGCCATCAGTACAACTTCTTCAGACAAAGATACTTCTAGTCATAAATGACATAAATATAATACTTATACTTACAAATTCCAACATAACTATATCTCACAATCTTCCACATTTAGGCAACCACAAGTGGCCTTTAAAACATTTAACGCTATCGGCTTCTCAATTCTAATGGTTCACATTAGCCGCGAACCCCATTTATTATCTATATTATCCTTTTTACAAACATCGTTTATTTTTATTTCGTTCAGCAATTTATGTTGCACCTTCATTATTAAGGAACATGTCCTAATTGGTTCTTTATCCTTTTTATATAATATGTCAGTATATATATTCACTTCTCATGATGATGTAGTTATCATGTCCACAATTCACTCAGATATTCTTTCTATATTATACGTCAGTAATTACGTTCACCTTCCTGATGAAATAAATATCACAACCGTATTTATTCAAAATTCTTTCTTCATATCTTCTCTGTTTTAGTTTCGTCTCAGCTATCATTTTTATCCGTTTTTCTCAATCTGACGTCTAAAGCGTCGATAGTTATTATAATTAATTAAATAATAATTATTAAATTTTTATGAAGCGTAAACGTTAAAAGTTTAAATTTCTTAGTACGACCAATTATAAAAATGTTCAAAATAAATTTGAATTTAATTAACAATATTTTTGTTGATTTATCGAAAATATTTAATAAGATTTCGTAAATGTTCGAAAAGTCTTTGTTTATACTTTGGTCAAAGTTTTCTTAGTTGAAAAACAAAAATTGTCGTTTTAAGTTTTCAGGTTATGGTATAAACGGTTTTACTCAATCCTTCTTAAGTTATTTTGAGGTATACACAAACATTTACCCCTAAACATAAGTTTGGTTAAATGGTTTGTGTATAAGGGAATAATCCCTTTAAAAATCCTTTGTTAAAACATTTGTCAAAACATATTTCCATTTCTTTTTGGTAAAATCCAAAGTCTTAAAAGGGCTCTTAATTTTTGAAGAGTCTATATGCATACATCTTACCATTATTAATCCAACGGTCATTTTATGTAAAGGATTAAGTTTTTAATCCCTAAGCGTTAATGGTTCTAATCTTTGAAAAGTCAATATAGCTTCCATTATCTATTAATCACATGGTTAAATCATGTAAAGAATTAAGTCTTAAGTCTTATGTTAAATATTTAAGGTATATGTTTTCATTGTTCGGCCAATTCAGGGCAATCTATAAATAATTATTAACTCATTCTTATTCTTATAAACAAACAAATGATCCTTAATGATTACGAGCATGAATTTATCGAATTACAGCCTACACACGTGATTCACCAAATTTATGAATGCTACATGCGTATTAGTCAATCCAAACGTCACCACGTGAAACTCATAATGTTCATTACAAGTTCCGGATGTAGTGATTGGAATACATAATCTTCTTCGCGGACGCGAAGTTGATGATAACCATGTCGTGAATTAAATCTTTAAAACATACGCTAGAACCTTGTAAATGATCGAACAAATCTTCCATTTCGAGTTATGGACATCGTTTTCGATTGTCAATTTACTCAATTCACAGTAATCTATAAATATAAGGAATGATAACACCATAGCTCTTCAGGATGACAGGCTTGGTATAATAAAATCTTTCTCCGACAACTCTCTCAGTTGTACGGTAATTCCTTTAATTTAGATGGTGCTGACGCACAGTGCCCAAGCCACAAATGCAGCACCGGGAATATAATCAATACCAAATTCAACTTGCCTAAATGGCAAAAGTCTAGGTAACTCATCAACAAATACTTCCTAAGGTTTCAGAAAACATCTTTTAATAAATCATATTAGGTTCTTCTAGATTACAATATCTATGACTAATTCACAACCATTCATGGTATAATTTCAAGTCTTAATACAGGATATGGTCATCCATCAAGAATTATTTAGATCACTTTTGATAATCAACATCTTATCATTTAGGGGAATTCTACTCGAGTTCCCATCAATTAAGAAAATGTCGTCATGTCATACTCAATCAATCCATTTTACTGTTATTATCAACTTTCCAGTTTTATTGCCGTCGATAAGATGTGAACTTCTCAAAAGACTAATAATAACTCATAATCCTTCCACAAATTCAAGGATATCTGGAGACACAACTAACCTTAGAAGAGTAAGGTTAACACATAATCTACACGAGAGAATTTCAAACCAGACACAGACGAAAACATTTAATGAATATGAATATATCCCATGTTTTCATAATTTGAGTACGCATTCGAAAGCTCCTCGGATCGTTACCCAGGTCATTCAAATGAAATCAAATCAAAAGAAATGATAAGAACGTCAATACATCCAGTCGGGTATCAACACTCGGTAATCAGATACTTTTCCTAATAATCTCACTACGGGAGAATCGGACAAGAAAGAATTGTCAATTGTCAAATAAGACAATTTCCACAGATGAGTAAATTCGACTCAGAAGAATAGATGCTACAGGCACATATGTAGGTGTCCCTAACATTATGTCCTTATTTTTCACTTCTTGCAGATCTCATTAAAATTTAATCTTTCACAATCCTCAAAGAAAATGTAGTGTTTATTCATTAGTTTTATGGTGACTACTAATCAGTCTTGCATAGTCCATTCCAAATTGTATGTAGGCGTGCAACTATATACAATTTCAAGATTAACGATGCAATACTCAGTTCGTCAAAATTTTATCATCATGTTTATAATAAAAACATTTTCATGCTTAATTCTTAAATAAGAATCAAAAATATATTTACAAAGATTTCCTTTATTATGAAAACAATTAAGTTTTCCCAACGTGTTTTATAAACAACTTCATTTCGATAATGACCACTTATATATCTCACTTTGAATAATCCTTATAGTGATGAAAATTCAGTTTTTCTCAAGGGATACTGTTTTATCTTATAAAAACAATGAGTGATCTGCAAAAGAGTGATGAAAGCTTGTTCACCAAGAACTAACTACAATCTAATAGGAAATGAGCTTTAGCCAAATAATCATGAGGTTCATGATCTCGATGGCACTCAACAAGGATAATCCACAACATAACTCATATAGAGATGAGTACTTGCTCAATGGTTGCATCACTTATGCGAACACTAGGATGAAGCAATAAAAGATAGATAACATCGATACATGTAAGATTTAGCAATCAAAGGTAGTCTTTTCATTAATCACAAACAAGTCAAAATTGTACAGTAACACATTACGTGTCACTATGTCATACAATTCTCAGAACTCATCCTACCAACTGATGTCTCAGTTAAGTTAGGGATTTTTAAAAGATACCACAATGAACACTAATCTACAAGAGTCATTAGGTGTTCTACATGTCCTGGAAGATCCATTGGTCCCAATTCAGAAGAAGATTTCTTCAATTTATTTCTTAGACACTGGGCATCCTCGTTAGTGGACAATGGCCTATGAACAACCCTTAACACGAACCAACAATCAATTAAAACCTTATAATTCAATCACAAAACTTAACGATTTCCTCTTAACAATTTCTTATTCCATACAAGTTAAATTTTACTTTATTCAAGTTTCAATCAACTTATACTCAATGCGATATTCTACCTCATTCTCCAATACTTACAACCTTATTCTTCGGCCTTGTAAAGGCAATACAATCTCAATATGAATCAACACTTAATTTCCAATCCTATTAGCTCTTACAACAACAATTATCAAATGAGTCATTAATATGAAATGACTTGATCAGTCAATTAGACTTCTTGGAAAGGTATTAGTGGCATGAGGCTTTTGGGTACTGGTTCCAATGACAGCCTTAAGTGCAACATTCACCGTTTCGATTTCAAATTTAAGAATTGGATGACAACGAGTCAGATGACATCTTTCTAGGTGGTAACGTTTTGTAAAACTCCACTCTATAAGGAAAGATCGTCATAACATCGATATCAGATTTATTCTCGCCAATTCTTTTTCAATATCACAATCAACTAATATATACATTTCTATGAATATCAACCATTTGTTGGGATCATAAATATCCACAACTTGGTTTAGATCTAGGATAGCTAGAATTCCTACGAGAATAGCTTCGATTAATTTACTAGGGGAGTTAGGGTTACTTGTGACAATCTACGTCGTATAAATACCTCGTATAAAAATCAAAATAATCATCAAATAATCATGTAATAAAATTACATCATATATATATATATAATCCAAGTTATATATATATTAAAATAACACTTCTCAGTCTTGGCCTTGTCGGTAACTCGGGAATTCTTCGGCACCGTTATAGTCAAAAGATTTTTAGACATTTTTAGAAAAATGTTTATAGTTAAAAGATTTTGAAATGTTTTATCCAAAACCTTGGTTTTTAAAAATCTTTCGTTCTCTATAACGAGAGCTCTGGTACCAAACTGTAACACCCCCAAATTTATACAACTTAGTACAACGGAAGACTAGTTGGTGTTACGGGATAGCACATTACTCACATCATAGACAACGCATAAAAATCACGTCGTTTTATAATAAAAGCATTTCCATTCATAAATATCAAAGTTACATCGGTCCCAAGTCATATTATTTCATACAAAG
The DNA here is from genome assembly GCA_025667525.1 of Glebionis coronaria. Classification (NCBI taxonomy): domain Eukaryota; kingdom Viridiplantae; phylum Streptophyta; class Magnoliopsida; order Asterales; family Asteraceae; genus Glebionis; species Glebionis coronaria. The sequence goes on from CM046882.1 coordinate 457,156,740, forward strand.
TTTTACAAAGTATTTGAATGGAAAATATTGTTTAAGTGCGGGCCATGAATTCTTGTCGTCTTCCTGAGAATTACCTTCAAGTACCTGAGATAAAACATGTTAAAAGAAAAGGTCAGCGATAACGCCGAGTGAATTCATAGAGTTTAATAAATTCCATCAATATAACTTTGGTAAAAAATTAGTAACAAAAATCAATTCGTACAAATCATTGTAATAGGCCGTAAAATAGCCAAAATCGTTTGATACAAATCTTTGTAATAGGCCATAAAATAGCCAAAGTCATTTTATATAAATCCTTATCGAAAATCATAATATAGGCATTTGCCTTAAAAATTATTATACGAGCCATTGTCGTAAAAATATCATACAATACGTCTTATGACGTTGTATAAAATCAAATAAAAACCGCTATATGAATATGGTTATGAAAACCAAAATACGAATATAATATCAATAGTATGACCCAGTATTGCTAGTCAGGCAATACATCGTAATTTGGAGCGTCCAGTAATATTTTGGTGATTGGATTATTATAAGTCGCATGACATTGTTACCTTACTAAACCAAAACGGGTAGCTAACCCGATACCAATTTTGCCCATCTAAAGTAGCGTGTCGTCACAAAGGTCACGCTATGGAAATCTTCTCATACATAAATTCGCTTACCAATCAATGTGGCACGACGGGGATCAACCGTCAAGGCGCGAACTGGGGTGATCGTCCCCAAATAGTACTATTAAATGCATAAGCGTCTACCAACTCCCGGTAGTTCACAATTCATGCTAATGGGACTTTTTGTGACATAACCTAACTTTAATAATCCATTTTATTTCATCTATCGGGTCCATTAATCATTTATCGGGTCATACAATCGGGTCATTCAATCATTCGGGTCCCAAAATCAATAAACAACAATCGGGACAAATGGTGTCCTATTTTATAAAAACTAACATGTTATCTCCCTCGCGGGTTTATAAAGTTATAAAACATTTAAAAGAGTGCGAGGCTATGAACTCACGTTGATGTGGGAAGGCGGGTTATCGGCAATTCGGATGTACGGTACGTGCTTCAATCACGGAGACCTAGACAAATAATACTCGTCTTAGACTCATGTCCAATGACTTTATGAAAGTAACAATTATGTATACATATGATGATTTTATATATATGATGATCAAGTGGGTTTACATATCCTCATTTACTCATTTTTGTGTTATATGTCGATAACTTTTATACTAGTTTACTAGTTTCACCTATTTTCGTGTTTTAAGTCCAATAAACTTATTATAAGTTCTTTAACTTGTTTTAATCCCTTTTATACCTATATTATCAGTATGTATACTTTCCATGTTGGGCCCAAATGGGTTAAGCCCAATAAGTTCTTTTTACAAGTTTTTATCTTATTTAGTCCAATTATTAGTCCAATATGCTTAATTAGCTCGTAAATGTCCGTATTTCTTATAGTTTGGGTTTTATCGGTTTTTACTTGTATTAGATACTTATATATCAGTATATGACTTTTATAAACTTTACATTAGACGGGTTTGGTCGTCTAAGTTTTATTTGGCGGAAAACGTTAATTTTACGGCGATAGCCGAAAAAGTCGTAAAAATCAAGTTTATAGTTTTTATGACTTATAAATATTATTTCATTACCATTTATATAATTTATCCATCTAATTAACCTTTTATATATTTATATAAATAAGTTTTATAAGTTAGTGGGTTTTTATTTTTACATTTTATACATTAAAATGTGAGTGCTTATATAATAATAATAAACATTAATTCCAAAAATCTGATTTTTATCTTCACTTTCACCAAAACTGCCATATCTTGAGTTCTATATGGAGATAGAAGCTCAAATTTTTATCACATAAACTAAATAATATGTGCTCCATTTAACTCTTCTATAGCTACTGTTGAATCATCTTTAAGTATTTTCTAAAAATCGTCCAAAACAGTAACCTCAGATTTATACCCTAAACTTGTTTTGATCATATCTCACTCATTATTTTGATTCCATTGCATGGTCAACTCTCACATGTGTACAAGACCCATAGCTTACTGTAAATCCATTCTACTTCATCATTTTATCAGTTTACCATATGGTTCTTTACTGTTTTTATACAGCCTATCATTTAAACATGATTTACCCATTTTTACTTGTAGTTTTTTTCATCTTTTATCCATGATTATCAACAACAAATCCCCACATAACATTTTTATCATCATATAATCATCATATACATATACAATAGGAAATAAAATACATGTTTACATAATCAAAATAACAAGAAGTTGAGGAGGACAATCTTTATACCACCATGATGATGTAGGTTGTGATCAAAACATGGATTTTGATGGAGAAACTTGTGCATAGCCAAGACCATCTTCAAGACCTCCAATATTCATCAACTCCTTGTGGAAAATCAGCCCCATGACACCATGAAAACTCCTCCTTGGATGTTGTAAGTACCACCAATCAATAGGGTTTCAAAAGGGCTTCAACATATGCAAGTATAACATAGGATTTTGTGGTTAATTTTGATCAAATTAGGGTGTTTATGGTGAAAGTGGACGGCAAGAATGGAGGAGGGAGAGAGAGTTTTGAGTAGATTTGCATGTTGCAAATGAGAAGTGGTATTGGTTTGCTAGTTTTGTTGGATGGTAAGCTTAACTAGTAAGCTAAAGTGGACAAGTGTAATACTTGTTAAAGTAAGTTTGACACCTAAAGGTGTTGGTATGTTTTTGGCCGCCCCATGTAAGCTAGTGGGGTGGGACAATGTATTTTGTCCCATCTCACTAGTTTACGGGTATTCCTCGATTCTAGTTTTCTCGATTTGCGTGCCCTCGGGTCGTTTTACGAAAAACGTTTTTATAAATTATGAATCACCGTCACAAAACGAATCTAATAAAAATTGTCTCATCAAAAACGGAGTTCGAAAACGTAGATACGTAATCCTAAGGTTTCCGGTTTAGTCGTAAAGGACGTTAAAATAAAATCGTAAGTCCTAATCTCTTCTCGTAAATTTGTGAGTTTATGAACTAACACAAATTTAAAACTCCAAAATAATATTCATGGATAAATTTATTTTCTGAAATGTCGGACTGTCACCATAGACGGTGTATGTAAACGTAAGCACGTAACGTTGAATCCTCCGGTTTAGACGTAGTCGATGCTACTTCAAGACATAAATCCAAATTACTTCCCAAAAATAAGTGAGTTCATATTATAACATTAAAATAATGTTTTAAAATAACATTCGAGAATAAAATATCAACCATAAATTGACGGATTGTCACAAATTTCTCACTCCGAGTCAGTTAATATTGAAAAGGTGGCAGTCTGCTCCAGCCTCCGATTACCAAAATGCACTTATTGAGTCTAGAGCCAATCGAGATCTATCTATCATCTCATTAGGACACAATCGAGTCCTACGCATTATCCTTGTGATATTGCCAGAACATCTGAGTGATACGATTCACAATGAAGATGGAAATCCTGCTTGATCCAGCATCAAACAAGCTCATGGTAGGTAACTTGTGCGATTCTACACGAATCAAACTTGTGAGAACTGGAAAGCAACTAAGTTTGGATTCTTAATTGATTCAAACTTGATTCCAGGTTTCTTCGCAAAATCCGTGTGATCTTGCCAGAACATTCAGAGTGACACTCTTTAGTGTTCACAGTGACGAATGGAAATCCTTCCAGTGTCAACATCAAACAGCACTGCGGTAGGTAACATGCAAGATTCTTATGAATCGAGCTTGTGGAAAACTGGAAAGCAACAATGGTGCGATTCTTATAGAATCAAACTTGTTCCAGGAATTCTGAAATGACGACTCTAATCAAACGGATAACCGTATCCTTTTTTATTCACTCTTTACGTTCGCAGTCTGCTTTGAGACGGTCGAGTAAAGAGAACTGGCTACTACCGCCGGGAAACCCTGTCAAGGAGGTTCTAAATCGAATCTACCTGATCGCAGGTACGGTATTTAATACCGTTTAACGGTCTTCACCGACCGGAGGTAAAACGCTACCGAGTTAGGATGAAATGTTCAAAGCCATTTTATCCGTGTCTATATATGTTGCTACATATCAAGAAGGTGGCGTAGTTGTGCTACCAATGTCGATTCAGAAGTCACAAGAGCATAAGATGGCGATAATCAAGATACTTAAGAATGTAATAGGTCATCTTAGTCACAAGGAGCACAGATGAAGATCTCAAGCACTCAAATTCAAATGACAAAGGCTCAAGATAAAGATCACGAAAGTATGAAGGAACAAAGCTGTTACAAACAAGATCAAGACCAAGATACAAGACCAAAGCAGGAAGATCTCCTCTACAAGAATGTATTCACTCAACCATCTTATGCTTTTTTAAGCTTTTTAAGATGACCGATACATTGGGGGAGATTGTTAGCCCTATATTTTATATAGTCGAACAAGAATGTAATAGGTCATCTTAGTCGTTAATAGTCTTGTATTGTAATAGGTTAGTCGGGAAAACCGTGCTTGGACTTTAAGCTAATATTGTCTAAGTTAGGGGCGTAAGCCCAAGACAAAGCCAAGCCCGACCCAAGTCACTTAAACCCACGGCCCATATGCCAAGGGTATATATACCCTCTTCCATGTGTGGAAGAGGGTGTTGGTTCATTTTACTTTCTCTCTCTAGTAAACATTAACCTTCCAAATTCTCTCTTGTTTCTCTCTCTACTTTTCTTCTCTTTCTCTCTCTAAATTTCTCTTCTAAATCTTGTGTTATGGATTAAATGGGATTAACATCGGTTCACAGTCATCTTCTTCCGGATTGACAAAGAAGTCAACGAAAAACAATTCGTCCTTGATCATAACAATGAGCTTCTTATCTATTTCTTTGTCCCCATTACGATGCGTTTTGTAGGTTAAGCCAAGCTCCACTACAATTTAATTTCTAACAAAACTCTTCTCCATTTCCAAGTCAACTTGCCCATCATAGGCAAATTTACCTTCCACATGACAAGGCATTGAGTACTTTTCGCTAGGTGTCAAATCTTCTAAACGATAGAAACTTAGGACCTTTTGAATCCCACTATCGGCTGTGTCCCTATATTCAGATCCTGTCCATTCTCCATCTAATTCAATCTTATCATTTAGACTAATATGCTCATCCTCTCCCAAGCATAGCCTACCCAAGCTAGTGTTTGGATCCATCTTAAAACAACAACACATCAAGAGAAACATTAGTATGTTAGTGCCATAAAATCCAAATGACATTTCATATCCTGTAGAATTAAGGCAACTCATTAATTTCGATGAAAATCACTTTTTAATTGTGTTATAAGCAAATTCTGCGTACTGCTTTTCCATTTGTGCGACGCGCTTTTGAGATGTGCAGCGCACTTTTGCCCGATACAGAAAAGCCGGCGCACTTTTTGAAATGTGCGGCGCACTTTCTGCAAGAAATTTTTTGTTCATAACTGTATGATCTATATACCAATCAAACAATGTTATGAGACTTTTTTCATAATACTTCCTTAACAAGTAGTCAAAATAAGAAATAGTGACCAAATTTTGTAAGATGTTCTCAAGTATTTTGCAAGAAATAACTATTTTTTCATTTCCACTTGTTTCCTCATTTTCTTGTATCTTAAAGTTGTTAAAAATTCCAGAAAAATTACCACAAATCATGATAAATATCAAATAAGACATACCAAAGCAAATTATTCTACCAAAGAGTACATTAAAGAGAAAATAAAATTTTGAAAGAAAATATTTTTGGTTTTTCTTGAAATGCAATATTAACAAACACAAAAGCTCAAAAAGCATAAGCACACATAAAGCAATTCTCATGTTTTCAGCAGTAAGTGTTGAGAGTAAAAGATTTTGGTGGTGTTTTGGGATTGTTTCTACCAACATTTTGCAAATTCGTACCAAATGTGCGGCGCACTTTGTGAAATGTGCGGCGCACTTTTTATCTTTTTCGTTAAAAACTTTTTCAGATTGCTAGAAATCTGTACGGCGATTTATAATTTTTGTTTTACCAAGTATTTCAGAATGTTTCAAAATAAATAACTAATCAATCCCCGGCAGCGGCGACAAAAACTTGATGTTCGTTTGCAAGTCTTAATTTTTATTCAAGATATTACCACACAAATGACTAGAAACATAAACACGGGCAAGTATACCCATTAGTGTATAGTATAGTCTAAGGTAAAGTCCAGTTCATTCCACGGGATTGTTGTTATCACAATATTAAAACAATAACCTCTAGAGTGTCACAAGTTCTAAAGATATACTTAACAATTGGTATTAAAGGGTGCGTTTGGCTAAGGTCATAACCATATGATAGAGAAGTAGCAATGATGAAATATAAGCACATAAACAATGTAAGGCAACATACCGATTACTAGTCGTGCATGAAATATCTAATTGATATAACAAGGATCCGACTAAATATTTTGTCATATCAATAGCATTAAGATAAGTTTATGCTTGATTTCGATAACTAAGGTAGTACATGAGATTATGCAAGAGTTTGTATATGTTTTAATCCACTAATCGTTACAAAAGTGATTAACAAGATTCATTTACTAGATGACATGAAACTCATCCATTCACATGAGTACTAGTCGATGATCATGGATGAATCCAACATATAACAATGGTCTTACATAATAACATATAATACATGAGTATCCAAATCACACTTATATTCAAGAACCCAGGGAAAAAGTGCGCCGCACAAAACTAATTGTGCGCCGCCCTTTGCCCCAACAAAGCTAATATTCACATCTAATCATAAGGATATTTAACCTTAACCAAGTGCACATCACACTACTCCATAATAACAGTAAATAAGATCATTTCAAACATATGTAAATCAAAGTAAAAGATTGACATAATTGAAATAAGAATTATACCACAAGATTATTTTAATGATATGTTCCAAAGGATTTATAAGTTTTTGAACTTATTACAAATGGCTAGCAACACTTCTGAGTTTCTTGTTCCATCACCAATACCATAAACCAACTAAGGTTTACTAACTCTAGTGACTATGATCAAGGATTTGGAGAAATCCTTGATTATTGTTTCTCCTAAACAATGGAGAAAGTGAGGAATGAGATATGATTATGCCTGGCCAAGGGTCCTATTTATACTTGAAAATTTGTAGGTTAGAAACCCTGGAAGTATATCAAAGGTTCCCCATAATAGCCATGCATAATTGCACTTAATTATGTAACTGCAGTAAAATGTGTGCCGCACTTGTTCATTTGTGTGTCGCACTTCTTCAGGTGTAAATGTGCGCCACACTTGTGAGTTTGTGCGTCGCATTTCTTGTTATTCTCCAAATTCGGGGTACTTTGAATGTACGCCGCACTTCTTTAAATGTGCGCCGCACTTCTGCTCCTTTTCAGCATAATTTCTTCTTTAGCCCCTTTATTCTTTATTCCTTCATTTTTTCCTTTATGGTTTCTTTCTTAGATACAATACAAACAATACCTTATACTAGTATCAATTCAACACATAATTTATTTATTTACATAGCAAATAAGGACAAATGCATCATTACAAACATGTATAAATGAGGCGTTATCAGATACTTATCCTTCAAGTACACCTCCTATACTTATGTGAACTCAAGATCACGTTTCAAATTTCTACTAACTCATATATATAATAAGATATCAATCAAAACGTACTAAACCACTTAGAAATTCAGTAAAGTTTTATAGGTACACGTATGTACCAAACTTAGTCTCCCAACAACTATGCTAGGTCAAGCTCATACTATGACTCTATTTCATAACCTCTCGACACCCAGTTTCCAAATTTTGTCTATAAACAAAGAGTTCTATCACTCTTGATTTTTCCTAGTGGCATATGCAAATATGCAATTTGCCAAACACCTTATCAAACTTGACACATGAAACGTGTCATGCACACTACTTAACTTCTCATATATTCTCAATCTATAATCTACAATCTACATGACCAATCCTCTCAAGGATCTCAAATGGTCCTAGTATTCCTTATATTCCTAGGTAATATCCTACCCTTCTTACCAAAACGTACTACAACTTTCCAAGGTGAGACTTTCAAAAACACTCAACCACTAACCTTATACTCTCAGGGTTCCCGTATGTATTTCCTTAATCACAACTACTTATCGCTTAACCCTTTCACAATCTTAGGTCCACTAATCCTAGTTTCCCTATCTTAGCCTATAAAACCAATGACCTACACTTCCTTCCATACACTTCCATACACATCCTTGAAGGAAAACTCCTCTCATGACAATGAGTATCCTAACTACTTCCAATTCTATCACACAAACCCTGTTCCTAGATACCCATATAGTGGGCAGTACTTACATCCAATCTCGCTTCTAATGACTTCTTCATTATTTGAAAATTCCTCAATGCAAAAATTACCAATTTCTCTATGTCTTAACTATACCATCTACATACATCCATGCCAACTTTTCCATCTTGTAATCTTCTCGCATCGTCAGGTAATGGGATACCTTAGTCCGTCTATCGAATATCACCTAAATCATATTGCTTCCAAGACTCGACTTTGTAATCTTAGGAATATATTTGATAGGTGTAGAAATACGCGTTTAGGAAAACAACGTATAAGTGCGGCAAGTATTAAGCGTTACGTTTTAGGAAAAACGTAAAACCGAATAAATGCGGGTTCGTTCTCGAAGGAGGTGTGTGTATTAATGTGCCAATATATATGAAATCAAGTTTGGATTAGTGACATTTTTGGCTTAAAGAGAGAAAAAGTAAAGACGAGCTACGACTACGATTAAACTACGACGTTGACGTAAAACGATGATGTAATTACGTAAAACGCGACAAAATTAAAAATTAAACCTAAAAATTAATTAACGGCTTAAACTAAGTCTACAATAATATAAATAAGAATAAAAATCCAATAAAAATATTTTAAAACCTTTTTTTAATTAAATATTCAATTTTTAATGCTAATTAAAGCCCTAAAATTAAATATAATTAACAAAACGCCCAAAATATTATTTTATTGAACTAATAACTAACTTATATTATTTAAAGACTAAAAAGTATTTTTTTCTAAATTTTCAAAACTATTTTTCTATTTTTAAATGACTAAAAACTATTTTTAAACTAAAAAAATCATAAAAAATAATAAAATAATGCCAAAAATAATTTGACAATTTTAAAAATCCTAAATTATACTAATGAACAGTAGAAAATTGAAAAAGTTTGAAAAATGTAAAATTTTGCACTAAAAGACAAAACATTTTAATATTAAAACCCTAATTAAGCTAAATTAATTATAAAAAATAATTAAAAAGTGAACAGTAAAATAATTTTTGACTAAAAATCTTAAAACATTTTTCTAAATCTAACAAAATTTTTAAAACTGAAAAACAATGATTTTTTACACTAAATGCCAAAAACAGAAATTAAAAAGTAATTTAAAATAGCTATTTAATGCAAAAAATACTAAATGAACAGTAAATGGAAAATAAATTAAACTGAAAAATCAAGGATTAAATAAGAAAAATAATGAAAAAAGTTTCAAATCCTAAAACCTATTTAAGCTCGCTAAAGACAAAATATTAAGCTACTGAAAGTGACACTTCAAGGATTTTTGTCCAGTAGCACAGCAGGGGAAACTTGTGTACTACCAGTGGGAACTTGGTTCCCACTGTCAGTTATGAAAAACGGGTCTGTGGACCTTTTTGGTTGTAGATTGCTTGTTACTGAATTTCTTTTGGCAACAAAGGCACCCCCACACTCATGGAAGTGTGGGGAGTCAGATAATAGCAAAGAATTACCAGGTTACACACAAAAATTACACAACAAGGGCAAAGATCGGTTACTGTATAAGCTAATAGGGCTATGGGGTATTTTTACTGGTTCAATGTGCACAACAGTGAGTTTCAATAGGCCAAATCTTGCACCAATCTTAACCAATTAACATACAAACTAATTGCAAACCTATATTAACCTGTTTTCTAACAATAATCAAGAAATCAAAGTCTAAATCCTACAAAAACTGGCAGAAAAAGGACAACAAATATTTTGCTATGTTTTACCAAATTTTAAACTTGCAAATGCTTCAAATCCTATCTAAACTTAGAACCTAATGCTAATAACATATGAAACTTACTAATTAAGTGTGTCTAGGCAATTTTTAAACCCTAAGCTATCATTAATTCCTAGCTAACACTCAAATCCAAACACTCCCTTAACTATCTGAAAATGAATTTAACAAAGCACTTACATGAAAATTACTTTCAAACCAACTTCTACTCACTCTAACATGTAAATAATCATCAAATAGACAGAAACCAAGCATGAAACAAGCACATTAGGCAAGAAAGTACACTTTATCACAAAATAAATGAAAGTTAGATGGCAAAGAGGGAGTTCAAGGCGTTTTACCTGATTCCACCAGCTCATAAGCCACCAATCCCACTTTTGATCTGATTTAGTGTGTAGAGACCCCTTGTTGTGGTTCTACAACAGAACCAAGGGGGAGATTATGTCTTCACGAAAAAGCAAGGAGAATAATGGAGCCCTTCTTACCTGCTGAAAATACAACATAGGAGACCACCAATATGTTAATGAAACTCTCATAAGCTAGGGGTATCAACCATAGCTTATGAGCTTAATGAACAGTAACTTCCCTTTAAAATCAGAAAATCAGAATTTATATAAAAATCCTTAAATGACTTCAGTTTTGAACCCACATCTTTTTAAGATAAACCAAAATGAAAAATAACAAATTCAACTCATGAAATGACTTTATCTTGTCAGGATAAACCCACTCCAAAACTCGAATTCAGATCTCAAAAAAAGGAAATACTTTCTGCCAAATCTTTGAACAAGAAAAGTAAAAATCTTTTTGTTTTGATAATTTAAAAGTGACTAAAGATTACACTAACATTACACTAAAAAGAAATGAGGAACTCAACACTTTGCAAAATTTATAAAACAAAACGTTAACTATTCAATAATTTTAAAAAGTTACAAGGTGTTGGAACAAAACCAAATGACACAGGTTGACATGGTTTTATACTAACTATCAGAACAATCTAGAACTAGGAATAAAATAATACAGAAAAAAGGAAAACCCCTAAACCCTAAATGTAAATTTCCAGAGTTGCCCCTTGGTTTGAACTTGGTCAAGGATGATCATGTGATGCCAGTTGTTTGTGGACCAATCTGAGTCGTTTATCCAATCTTTGGGAGCAAGACATTGCACTAGAGACGTTGATTTGCTGTAAGATTCGTATTTTGACCAAAATGGGGGAGCAGGGGAGCCACGTGGGGACCCACACAGGTCACGGGGTGAAGTTTTAGGTGGTGGGTTTTGGTGAGATAGGCTTAAATCGAGGTTCTGGATGTTTTGGGGTAAAACCCCTTTGATTAAAAAGGGTAATTTAGGATTGGGTTTTTAGGGTTTATGTGTGGGAGGGAAAGGGGATTAGGGATTTTAATCCATATCTGGGGTATTAAGATTTAAAAACGTGTGTTTCCCCCACTTTATTAATAAAACAAGTTTAATTAAAAAGGGGTTCAAAAAGGATTTGTGACAGGGTCAAGTAAGGTTATGGACTGGTCTTTATCTTTCACAAATAACAAAACACCCCCTTGACTCTCTTCATATCTTCATTTGGAAACAAACAGCCAAAGTCTCATTTCCCGTTTATAATAACTTTGCTCAGTTGGCAAATTCAGTCCTTGTGTTTGGTAAAAAAAATATGAACAAGGACTAAACATGTATTTTCTTCAATCTTCAAGGGCCTTTAATGACAAAACATGAATCTTCAAAGACCATAGTTGTTCAATCTTGATTCTTCAAGGGTAAAAAGTGACAACTTTCAAATCTTGAGGGACCAATCTTGCAATTTCTTCAAACTTCAAGGACCATTTTGGAAATTCCAAACTTGGGCCCGGTTCTTTGTGCGGCTTCGTTTCCCGTGTTCGTTTTTGCTCTATTCTTGTAATCTTTTGGTGAATTCACGATATCCGTACCTGAAACACACAATGAACAAACACAAGCATATTTTTGGGTATTTTGACGATATTTTAAGCGTTTTAAGCCCGATTTGGACGATGAGACTATGTATAAATACAGTCTCATCACTCCCCCATACTAAACCATTGTCGTGTCCCCACGCAATGCTAGAATTAAGTATCATAGCACTTCCAAAATTCATTTTATGATGACTTTTATTCAAGATATAAATTTAAATAAACTACTGCATGTGTTTTAGACATAATGTATTGTTTTCATCACGATAAAGTGACTTTTGGGATCATAGAACAAGAACACGTGAATGCTTCGTTAGAAATATTTTCGTCGTCCTCGATTTTCACCCAATTCCATGCTAAGCGTGTAACGAGATCATTGTTATTACAAGTTAGCAACACAATCACATCTCATGAGTGTTAATTACACACCTAAACTCCCTTATTCCTACTTGGTATCTCTTATATTTTATTTTGTCTTAATGATCACGAGGATACATCATTGACTTATGCCTGAATAGAGATTAAGTCTAAAAATAGAAACTTAACGGTGTAACCAAAATCATTAAATTAATAATTCATCCTAATAGACAACGATGTCAAAAATTAAGTCAACAAGAAGGATCGATAAACACGGTTTTATAACGGTTTTGAACATAAGACTTATTACCAAGACTTTTATATGCCCCCTAATGGAAGGGCCTTATTATCTTTGGTTTACCTCCATCTTTTATTCAACTTCGCCATGAAGCTTTTATTATGACTTCGGTCTTGCCTTGCCTTTTATTATCCGCCTCATCGGTGGTTTTATTAGCCAAAGACGTATATCCTCACGCTAAGGCGAATTTTAGATCTTTAAAGCTTCGAAGATTAAGGCTTGATTCACTTTCAATTTGGGCATAGATTTTTCGGCCTTGTGAGCTTCAAATTTTTGCTTAATTTAGGTGAGCACTTCAAATCTTATTATTAGGTGAAGCTTTCGATTATTCGGGTGCCAATACTTCAAAACCGTGACGCTGGCGATACCTTAATGTTTTCCCAATTTAATTACATGGAAGCTACCAAAACAAATTAGAAACCAACAATAGTGACTAAACCGCCAAATCAATATTTATTAACAATTTATTATGCAAAAGTGTTGGGAGGATAAGCTAATAATTACTACACATGAGATCGTGACGATTACGAGACTTATAAATAACTCTGTCATTTCTCGTCCTTATTTAAGAGACTTAGCCTAAGAAGTTAAGGAATCGAAGCTAAGTGCTCAACACGCACGGTCGAGTCAAAAATTACTCTCGTTCTCACCATCGGAAAACCTACATTCGTGTCTTAAACACTTATGAAAAACTAGAAAAAAATTTAAAATTTGGCCATTTTTAGCCTTATTTTGCAACAAAACGATAACAAAACGATGAATATTGGATAGCGTGTTGACGTAAGCAAGGTGAAGTATCTACTCACCCCCCCCATACTAAAACTAAACATTGTCCTCAATGTTTCGAGTCTAGGGGTGTAAACACCCCCATACTAGAGACGTAGTCGAATGCTTAATCTCGAGCATGGAAAGGGTAAAACGAATAACCTAAAAGCCGTTTATGAATTATGCTAATAAGATAAACGTTAGAACATAAAAGGATATCATCGGATATCGGAATCTCCAAAGGCAACGATCGAAGCTCGAGTGCTACGTAAAACGAACACGAGAGGCTTCAATGATGACGATGAACCTAATGAATCACAATCACAAACAACCACGAAACAAAGGTTGGAAGAGCACAAGTCCCCTCGTTACATTAACTAAGAAAGCGATAATATTTACAAGGATAAGCATGAGAATCCCCCATGAGGCACCTTGTTTTTGATAACCGAGTCAAAAGCTCGACTCGAATCCCCATAAATGTGATCATTTAGGGATAATCATGGTATGGTCATTTTGGTGGGGCTTACATGATAAACAAGGCCCAAAAGTACGTGGAGTACTTTAAAAATCCGATACACGAATACCGGGGTCAAAGATAGCGTCTTCGTTTTCGGATGAAAGACGAAACAACGCCACTTCAACACAAACCCCAATGGGGTAGAAGAAAATAGATGAGAAGTAGAAAGGTGGGGCAGTGGGTAAGTCACTAAAATGAGCTACTCGAGGTAAACTCACACCAAGTAAACGAAAAGATTTTCCATTTATTGCATCGGTGGAAGACCGAGATTTCCCTTTATAAGCAATTCCGGGATCGTAAATCTCGTCCTCGGTGGAGAAATGTGAGGGAACATTTGGGGCTTCCCCATACTAAGACCATACAAACCATCGTCAAAAGGAGTAGACGAGGTGGTAGCACTCATAAAACGATGTGATGACGGAGTTAAACATGTAGAAAAATCTTTTAAAACATTTTTAAAATCTTTTCCTTTTTCATCGTTCAAAAACTCTTTATGAAAACCCGATTTGATAATGTCGAAAATATTTGGCGTGTCAAATTGAAAATTAGTCGCGCTAAAAATCCTCACATTTAAGTCGTGGTTAGGGGGTGGTGGATTATATAAGTTCTCAAAGCGTTTGTCAATAAAGAACACCGCCCCCTCGGGGTCAACATACTCGTCATCCTCATGAACGTCGATCTCATCGATTTCTTCATCAAAGATAGGCTTGTCAAACCAAGGTTTGTCATTCCCCTCCTTGAGTATCTTAGAAACTCTCTCGAAAAGATCACGATCAAGCACGAAACCATCATTCTTTTGTGGGGATTGTTGATAAGTTAAATCCTCACGAATGTGGTAAACGTAATTCTCATTTGAGGAGTGTTGATTAGGTAACTCCTCGAGAATTGGATTTTGGGTGGTCACATGAGTTGGCTCGTCATCGAAAATAAGACGTTCCAACTCATTTAGTTCATCCTCGATTTTGGAAAGATCGGCCTCACTCGTAGGTGGAAGTGAAGGCATAAGAGCTAGCTCTCGTTCAATAATTTCCTCAATCTCGGGATCAAACTCGTAATCATCGTACTTCACATGTTTCTTTTTAGGAGAATCAAAAATTGCATGTGGATTTCGAAGTACGTGATCAATCTCGGCAAAATCGCCATCGTCATCGTCAAAGAAAGAGTCGATGTGAGCACTCATAACCATGGTCTTACAAGTCGAATGACTATGCTTAGGTGACTTTTCTAAGACGAGAGGATCGATGTCGATAAACCCTTTAGCCTCAACGGGTGTTGGGCTAGGCAAAGGAGGCACTTCGATGGAGTTAGAAGTTGAAGCCTCAAAGACGTGGTCCTTCGAAGGTGGTGAAGACGAGCCCATTTTGGTCGTTGTCGTGATGGCACTAACGTCGCCCTTCGGAATTGGTGTTTCACTTGTTTCGCTAAAAACATCCCAAAGTGAGTTTTCATCCATAAATTTACTCATACCCTTTTGAATTAGGTATACGTATTCTTTATCATTAAAATCATCATCTTTAAAACCGTTTTTCTTAATTCTTTCAAAACATGCATTAAGCCTCATTCTTTCCGCTAAAGTGAATATTTTGAAATCATTAGGATTTGAATCATTAGGTTTTGAAACCTCGGTTTTTTCATTCTCATTAAACCCTTGGGATTTTCTAGCGAAAAAGTCCATTTTGTCATCCCCATATCTCATAGTAAGTCTCCCCTCGTGAACGTCGATTACGGTTCGAGCCGTCGATAAGAATGGTCGGCCTAAAATAATGGGACATTTAGGGTCACACTCGTAATAGGATATAACGAAATCCGCAGGAAAAAATAAACTTTCCAATCCTAACATAGACATCCTCGGCTATTCCAATTGGTATAAGTGGGGTACAATTTGCAAGCTCGATTGTCAGGTTTGTGGGGGTAAGTGAAGGCAATCTCATCAATTTCCAAAGAGAATGAGGCATGAGATTGATGCTAGCACCTAAATTGGCAAGGGCTAGACATCCCTCAATCTCGGAAAAATCACAAGGTAATAGAAATTGGCCCGGATCCTTTTCCTTTCTCGGCATACGCCTTTTGGGTTTTTTAAGAAGGATCAAAGCACAAGTTTCTTCAAGGGTTACTTTGGTAAGGTCGACAAAACTCTCTTTTTGAACCGTGGATGGAATTTGAGGTACACGAGGGTGTGCACTCTTTTCCTTGGTCGCCACGTTCACCCCATCGACTTTAGAACAAGAAGACGTCTTAGAAGTCGAGGGTTGAGAAGAATAAACAACACGGAATCCTTCAAGGTTAGGGGTAATCACACGACCTTTCTCACGAGACGAGGCGGCTTTACATTGTTCCTTCGGATTAGCAACGGTGTCACTAGGTAACGAACTCGATGACGCACCCGAGGACTTGTTCATTATGGCCGAAAACATCTTTTTAATATCAATTTGCCCTTGCTCAATCTTCGTGTTTTGCAATTTCAAAGTATTAGAAAAATCGTTTTTCAAAGTACCAATTTCTCCCTCTAATCGTCTCATATTAGCCTCATTTGTTTTCATGTAATTTTGAAAATCGTTTGACGAACTATTTTGATTAGAATTAAAGTTCCCTTGGTTTTGATTACTTCTTTGAAAATTTCCTTGATTACCACTTGAAAAATTGTTGCCTTGATTGTTGTTGTTTGAAAAATTCGAGTTTTGATTATTGTCTCGATTTTGCCAAGTTATATTATGACCTTGATTATAACCTCCTTGATTTTGATTCGAAAAATTTCCTTGTTGATTATTTCCTTGAAAATTGTTTCGGTTTTGAAAATTGTTGCCTTGGTTATAATTGCCTTGTTGTGATGGACCCGCGTTATTTTGATTTTGAAAATTGTTGTTTCCATTTAACGCACTCACATTCGACGTTTGGCCATTCGTAGCCGCACACTCGTAATAATTATGAGGTCCACCACAAAACGTACACGAAACCTCAACCGCTTTCACCGTAGCGGGAGCGTCTTTCTTTTGCATCTCAACGAGAAAAGACGTAAACACATTCGTCAACTTGTTGACTTTTGCTTCAACCCTCTCAATGTCGCGATTAGAACTACTAACATTGGCGACATTGGCAACACTCGGTGCGTTGCGGAGTTGGTAAACCTTGGATCGGTTTTCGGTAATTATCAATGCATCTTTCGGAGTTTTACACAAAAAGTTGCCACCGGCGGCGGAATTCAACGAATCTTGTTCTTGAAAATTAAGACCGTTGTAAAACGTATCGATTTGGTGCAACTCGGAAAAACCATGGTGAGGACATTGCCTAAGCAATTCCTTAAAGCGATCCCACGCGTCTCTAAAAGATTCATTCGGTTTTTGCTCAAATTTCGTAATCTCGTTTTTGAAAAACGTTGTCTTAGACGGTGGGAAAAAATAATTAACGAACTTGGAAACGAGATCCTTCCACGTAGTTATGGAATTAGGTGGCTCTTTCTCGTACCAATCCTTGGCGGCACCATCGAGCGAGTACAGAAAAAGCATAAGCTTGACGACATCGGTGTCGACGTTCTTAAACTTGCTCGTGGCTAAAAGACGATCAAAATTCCGAATATGGTCGTGAGGATTATCGGCTTCACGACCTCGAAACTTCGTAGCTTGAATCAACGAAAGCATTCCGCTCTTTATCTCAAAATTCTCCGCTTCGATAGCGGGAATTACGATCGCGTCTCCATAACCCTCGGTGGGCGCTTGGAGCAATTCCATCATCGAACGATTGTCGGCCATCTCGTCTAAGGTTTCTTCAACAACGATATTAGGAACGTCGGTTTCTAATTCTCGTCTACGTCGTCGATTCCTTCGATTACGATTGCGTCGATTCGAAGCTTCGCTATAATTGGAATAATCCTTCGATCGAGTGCGCATGCACTAAGCGTAGAATGGGTGGTAGCAAAGAAGATTCTTTTTGCGGTTTTTCGATTTTTTTAATTTTTTTGGTTTTTGATTGTTTTTAATTTTTTTGGATTTTTTAATGTATTACGTAGACACAAATCTACAAATCTCTCCTCGAATCGACTTTCTCGATTAAAGGAGCCTCAAAGAATGAAAACGATCACGTGGAGTGAACGCCTTCGATGACTTTAGAACGTTGGTGGAACACCAAAACGTTCAAGAGGGTTTAATCTTGAAAACACAAGCAAATATAATATACGTAGATAATACTCGAGCGGCAAACCCTCGATTAGCCTTCTTTCTCAAAACACGCACAAGCAAGCGGGGGAAACGAGGCGACGCTAAGCACTTAAGAGCCTTTTTCCCTTAGGTCGTGAAATACAACCGCCTTATACCCACCTTATAGTTTGTGTTAATTGAAATTAAGCCTCACGAAAGTATTTATCTATTTTGCCTTTAAACTTTTGCTTTAGATTCGAATACAATGATCGAGTGATGAAATCCCGAATCAAGGTTGCGTTTTCACGCTTTTGGAGTACTTGTATATTTATTGTTCTTACGTAGATACAATATAGTAATAATATATTCACAAGAAAAACGAAAACCAATATATCTAGAATATAGTAAAATGATTGTTGTGTGTTTAATTTAGGAAAATTAAACACGTTTTATTTGGATACTATAATATAATAGAGAAAAATAACAAAAAATGAGTATATACGATATTCACGCTTTCCAAAAATTGAAAAGCTAAAACGCACTACTCACACAAACACGATAGTAATAATAATGGCACACTAAACACCTCCCCAGTAGCGGCGCCAAAATGATAGGTGTAGAAATACGCGTTTAGGAAAACAACGTATAAGTGCGGCAAGTATTAAGCGTTACGTTTTAGGAAAAACGTAAAACCGAATAAATGCGGGTTCGTTCTCGAAGGAGGTGTGTGTATTAATGTGCCAATATATATTAAATCAAGTTTGGATTAGTGACGTTTTTGGTTTAAAGAGAGAAAAAGTAAAGACGAGCTACGACTACGATTAAACTACGACGTTGACGTAAAACGATGACGTAATTACGTAAAACGCGACAAAATTAAAAATTAAACCTAAAAATTAATTAAAGGCTTAAACTAAGTCTAAAATAATAAAAATAAGAATAAAAATCCAATAAAAATATTTTAAAACCTTTTATTAATTAAATATTCAATTTTTAATGTTAATTAAAGCCCTAAAATTAAATATAATTAACAAAACGTCCAAAATATTATTTTATTGAACTAATAACTAACTTATATTATTTAAAGACTAAAAAGTATTTTTCCTAAATTTTCAAAACTATTTTTCTAATTTTAAATGACTAAAAACTATTTTTAAACTAAAATAATCATAAAAAATAATAAAATAATTTGACAGTTTTAAAAATCCTAAATTATACTAATGAACAGTAGAAAATTGAAAAAGTTTGAAAAATGTAAAATTTTGCACTAAAAGACAAAACAGTTTAATATTAAAACCCTAATTAAGCTAAATTAATTATAAAAAATAAATAAAAAGTGAACAGTAAAATAATTTTTGACTAAAAATCTTAAAACATTTTTCTAAATCTAACAAAATTTTTAAAACTGAAAAACAATGATTTTTTACACTAAATGCCAAAAACAGAAATTAAAAAGTAATTTAAAATAGCTATTTAATACAAAAAATACTAAATGAACAGTAAATGGAAAATAAATTAAACTGAAAAATCAAGGATTAAATAAGAAAAATAATGAAAAAAGTTTCAAATCCTAAAACCTATTTAAGCTCACTAAAGACAAAATATTAAGCTACTGAAAGTGACACTTCAAGGATTTTTGTCGAGTAGCACAGCAGGGGAAACTTGTGTACTACCAGTGGGAACTTGGTTCCCACTGTCAGTTATGAAAAACGGGTCTGTGGACCTTTTTGGTTGTAGATTGCTTGTTACTGAATTTCTTTTGGCAACAAAGGCACCCCCACACTCATGGAAGTGTGGGGAGTCAGATAATAGCAAAGAATTACCAGGTTACACACAAAAATTACACAACAACAATTACTATATAAGCTAATAGGGCTGTGGGGTATTTTTGCTGGTTCAATGTGCACAACAGTGAGTTTCAATAGGCCAAATCTTGCACCAATCTTAACCAATTAACATACAAACTAATTGCAAACCTATATTAACCTGTTTTCTAACAATAATCAAGAAATCAAAGTCTAAATCCTACAAAAACTGGCAGAAAAAGGACAACAAATATTTTGCTATGTTTTACCAAATTTTAAACTTGCAAATGCTTCAAATCCTATCTAAACTTAGAACCTAATGCTAATAACATGTGAAACTTACAAATTAAGTGTGTCTAGGCAATTTTTAAACCCTAAGCTATCATTAATTCCTAGCTAACACTCAAATCCAAACACTCCCTTAACTATCTGAAATGAATTTAACAAAGCACTTACATGAAAATTACTTTTAAACCAACTTCTACTCACTCTAACATGTAAATAATCATCAAATAGACAGGAACCAAGCATGAAACAAGCACATTAGGCAAGAAAGTACACTTTATCATAAAATAAATGAAAGTTAGATGGCAAAGAGGGAGTTCAAGGCGTTTTACCTGATTCCACCAGCTCATAAGCCACCAATCCCACTTTTGATCTGATTTAGTATGTAGAGACCCCTTGTTGTGGTTCTACAACAGAACCAAGGGGGAGATTATGTCTTCACGAAAAAGCAAGGAGAATAATGGTGCCCTTCTTACCTGCTGAAAATACAACATAGGAGACCACCAATATGTTAACGAAACTCTCATAAGCTAGGGGTATCAACCATAGCTTATGAGCTTAATGAACAGTAACTTCCCTTTAAAATCAGAAAATCAGAATTTATATAAAAATCCTTATTGACTTCAGTTTTGAACCCACATCTTTTTAAGATAAACCAACATGAAAAATAACAAATTCAACTCATGAAATGACTTTATCTTGTCAGGATAAACCCACTCCAAAACTTGAATTCGGATCTCAAAAAAAGGAAATACTTTCTGCCAAATCTTTGAACAAGAAAAGTAAAAATCTTTTTGTTTTGATAATTTAAAAGTGACTAAAGATTACACTAACATTACACTAAAAAGAAATGAGGAACTCAACACTTTGCAAAATTTATAAAACAAAACGTTAACTATTCAATCATTTTAAAAAATTACAAGGTGTTGGAACAAAACCAAATGTCACAGGTTGACATGGTTTTATACTAACTATCAGAACAATCTAGAACTAGGAATAAAATAATACAGAAAAAGGGAAAACCCTAAACCCTAAATGTAAATTTCCAGAGTTGCCCCTTGGTTTGAACTTGGTCAAGGATGATCATGTGATGCCAGTTGTTTGTGGACCAATCTGAGTCGTTTATCCAATCTTTGGGAGCAAGACATTGCACTAGAGACGTTGATTTGCTGTAAGATTCGTATTTTGCCCAAAATGGGGAAGCAGGGGAGCCACGTGGGGACCCACACAGGTCACGAGGTGAAGTTTTAGGTGGTGGGTTTTGGTGAGATAGGCTTAAATCGAGGTTCTGGATGTTTTGGGGTAAAACCCCTTTGATTAAAAAGGGTAATTTAGGATTGGGTTTTTAGGGTTTATGTGTGGGAGGGAAAGGGGATTAGGGATTTTAATCCATATCTGGGGTATTAAGATTTAAAAACGTGTGTTTCCCCCACTTTATTAATAAAACAAGTTTAATTAAAAAAGGGTTCAAAAAGGATTTGTGACAGGGTCAAGTAAGGTTATGGACTGGTCTTTATCTTTCACAAATAACAAAACACCCCCTTGACTCTCTTCATATCTTCATTTGGAAACAAACAGCCAAAGTCTCATTTCCCATTTATAATAACTTTGCTCAGTTGGCAAATTCAGTCCTTGTGTTTGGTAAAAAAAATATGAACAAGGACTAAACATGTATTTTCTTCAATCTTCAAGGGCCTTTAATGACAAAACATGAATCTTCAAAGACCATAGTTGTTCAATCTTGATTCTTCAAGGGTAAAAAGTGACAACTTGAAAATCTTGAGGGACCAATCTTGCAATTTCTTCAAACTTCAAGGACCATTTTGGAAATTCCAAACTTGGGCCCGGTTCTTTGTACGGCTTCGTTTCCCGTGTTCGTTTTTGCTCTATTCTTGTAATCTTTTGGTGAATTCACGATATCCGTACCTGAAATACACAATGAACAAACACAATCATATTTTTGGGTATTTTGACGATATTTTAAGCGTTTTAAGCCCGATTTGGACGATGAGACTATGTATAAATACAGTCTCATCAATATTCCATAGCTATGCTTCCTTACTTCCACTTGCTAAGACTGGATCATATCTTAAAGGGAGTGGAGGACCTCTAAGATAACTTGTTTGGTTTGTATGGTGACGAAGACTTGATCAATCTAGTGAAGGTGTACGATCTATCTTATGGTGCTCTATGCGTACATTTTCTATCACTTGAAGGAGTTACTTTATTGTGCTCAGTGTCTCATTTATTTGAGGATTTTGTTTGAGTTCGACGTCACGTGGTTAATGCAAGACATAAGACACAAGATTGAGAGATTCCACTTCTTCATCAAATTCGTTATACTTTATTTTCTTCATAAGTAATTACTCCATGGAGCCTACTGGATTCGAGATTCATCGACATGCACTTCTTAAGGTGAAGACGATCCCTATTTGAGTTGATAAGACAAAAAGGGGAAAAGTGCATGGATCAAGGAGAAGTCTTCTTCTATACTAGGTTCAGGGGAAGCTCGTTGATGTAGGTTTTCATACTTGTCTTAGGAAAAAAAGTAAAACGGAAAGTATTAAACACTACGTTTTAGGAAAAACATAAATGCTTGACAAATGAGTTCGTTCTCCAAGGAGGTATTGGTGTTGTGTGTCAAAATTTCAATGTTTCAGATTGATTATAGCTTGAAAGAAGAAAATAAATGAAAAGTAGAGGACGGATTACGCTAAAAATTAACTAAGACAAAAAACACGTTTTCACACAAAACGAGGCTAAAAACTAAAAGTTGTCTAAAAGTCTATAAAAAGTAAATCCTAAATAATATTTTTAAGGTTTACAAGACATAAAATTTTTGTTGGGAATTTTTCTTAATTATTTTTGCTTTTAGGTCTTTTATTAGAATTTAAAATTAAATAATAATTAAATAAAAAGTGTAAAAAGATTTTATTGATTTTTAAACCTTATTTATATTATTAGGGTTTATTTGTAATTTTTATAAATTTTCTAGACAACTTTTAGTTTTTAGCCCCGTTTTGCGTGAAAACGCGTTTTTCGTCTTAGTTAATTTTTAGCGTAACTGATGAGACCTCAATTATACATGGTCTCATCATCCAAGTCGGGCTTAAAATGTGTAAAAATATCATAAAAAACCATGCAAAACCCTTTGTATTTGTTCATTGTGTGTTTGTAGGTTCGAATATCGCGAAAAAGACAAAAGATTACAAGAAACAAGCAAAATAAACACGGGAAACGAAGCCGCACAAGTGAACTGGACCCGAGTGTTGATTTTCCAAAAAATCCCTTAAAGATTGAAGAATGTACAAGTTTGGTCCTCCAAGTTTGAAGAATTGTCAGTTTATACCCCTCATCTATCAATATTTTCATTAGGGTCCCTAAATTTTCAAGTTACGACAAGTTAAGCCCTTGAAGAATTGTCAAAATGAAAATATAGTCCTTTTTCAATAACAAGCCACAAGGACTAAAACAACCTTTTTCCCAAACTTACTATCAAAGGAAATGGCCAGATTTCATAAGAGATGTCAATTGCATGTTTCTTCAAAGAATGAGGGTAATTCCTGCTAATAACCATACCTATATCCAATACCATAAACCCACCAAATCCATCAGCGCATACCCTTAAGCCAAAATTTAATATTTAACCCAAACATTAAACGGGATTTTATATTAATTCTTTTGAGCGGTTAACATTGAACTTTTAACCAAACCAAATCAAAACCTACACTTCTCACCTATAAACCCTAACCTCAATTCCAGATTTAATTAACCTAATTGCACTAATAGATGGTAAATAATCAAAGGGCTTTTGTTCATTGAGCTATCACAAACACACCCACGTGAAGAATCAAGACACATCATCAACGTGAGACCAATTCTAGCCATGAACTCTCATCCATCACTTTCATCTTGCCATAGGTGAAGACCATATCGACGTCCAAGATTCAAAACGTGTGCAAACAACAAATGAAGGGTCTAAGATCATGTATTCCTCTACTATCATTACATGAGACCAAGAACCATCTAGAATAAAATTAAAAAATATGGCATATTCGGAGGATATTTTAAGGGTATTTTAGGTAGTTTGTAGCACGGTTAGGGTTTGGAGAAATCACTCCTCAACTTGCATATATACCTTAGCTATAGCAGATTTCCAAGTTGTTCCAAATATTTGTTTTTGATTAATTTGTAATGTTTATGCAAAATCAATGAAAAAGCAAACTTGATTTCCCATTTATTTCTTATTTTTAATCTACTTGTTATTTAAATCCAGTTATTTTAATTTTAGCACTTTTTAAATTTGGTTTATCAAAAATTTGTTTTCGAGTAATTCTGAACCCGTTTTTGAGAACCATTAATAAACTATAGTTGACTCACAAGCTTATCCTGACAATATGAGCTTGTGATTTTGGGTATTGGTTAATGCTAAATTATTGTTCATTTAAGTTCTTGAAAAAAATCGGTTTCAATAGTTTTAGTTTAAATCCTTAATTAGCCAATAAGCCAACTTATTCTCATATAAGCTAGATTATTGGCTCTTTAACTTGCTATCTTGTGGTTTTTTTCCTTTTGTTTTAGGTTACCCAAGGTTGAAGAAATTTATCTCTCATTCTGACTTCTTTGGGAGTGTTGTAGTCCTGCCAACAAAGAAACTTATAAGCTCATTGTATAAGCTGATTTTGAAAAAAATTAAGTTCAAAAGGTCCTTGAGACCCATTGTTGAAAGATTAGTCTGGAATTCGATTCTAGACTCAACACAAGTTAGTCCTAGTCCATTTACTTTTTCTTCAATTATCTAGCTTATGTGATTTTGTGCTTAGTAGCTTATTAGTCTGTTAATTGTGCTTATTTTCATGTCATGATTAACTATTTATCTGCTTATGCTTCCACCTTGCTTTTAAGTTGCTTTTAGTTTTAGTTTGCTTTGTAATTTTTTGAATTTGCATAGATAAAGAGGTGTTTGGAATTACTTGACATATGAGGCCAGAGATTCCTTTAGGAATTAAGCTTTGTAGGACATTTTGGTTAGTTTAGATTAGCGTTAAACTTGCTCTCACTTCAGCCATAAACTTGCTCTCACTTACAATTGTTGTTCATTTCTTTAATTGTTGTTTGAATTTTGTTTGTATGATGTAATTTGAAGATTTAGGTGCTTTGTCTTTAACTTTGAACATCAAATGCACATAACAGTTCAATCTTAGGCTTACCTTTATTCATCTTCTGAGTGAATTACAATTACACTAGCTGGAATCAACACTCTGATTTAAGGTTTTAGACGTTGAGATTGAGGAAACAAGGAGTTTCGACGTGGGACTCTATCTGTTTCAGTTAAAACTTGAGGTTTATAGCTTTTTTGTGGCCTACAAATAAGCTTAAATCTCAAAAATTTTGCATCATAGCTGCAGTTATTGTTCATCATAGTAAATTCCTTGTCATTCTATTTTTTTCTTTGTGAGTTGTGATTATGGTACTGTTCGTTTGCGTTTATTACTGTGGTTCCATAGCCCCCACTAGCCAACTGCTAGTATAGGCTTATTAGCTTATTCCCAAAATTCCAAAAAGTACATTAAAAAAATAAGTGGCAAGAAGAGAGGGTTGTACCCAAGACCACACACAAACCATCAGACGCAACACGCAACACGTTTACCATCTGTTCTATTGTTCCAATTAGTTATTAGTTTATTACTACCTTTTTTGTTTTCCTTAATCTCTAGTTTATTTCGTATATTTCAGTAATAAGCAGCTTATTAAAATATTGTGATCGTTTAGGATAATCTGAACGTGCACTTGTTTTTATTTTTGTTCCGTAGTTGTATTTTTGTTATTGTCCTCTTTATGTCTTAGTGTTTTGGTGTTTTGTAGTTTAAGTTTAACTAAGAAAGTAGGTTATCTCGTTTTTATGTTTAGTGCCCATTCTCGTTTCCAACTTTTTCCATAAGCTTTTTAGATTTTTCTTGCTATCATTGTATTTATATCTTCATTTCCAGCAAATTTGCAAAATTGGAGGTCTTCTAGTCGAGTTTTACTAAAAACCGATTATTTTTTTTCTTTGAAAATACAATATGCTTATTTGAGCTTATTGGTTTTATCTTTTCCAAAAATTTCTTTTGTTGTACTTTAGTAAGTTAAAAAAAAGTCCTCGTAAAATTTTAGTCCTTAAGTATTCGTTTATTGGGCTTTTGGGCCCAATAACGCCTTATGTTCAAATTTCGTATATTCGGGCTTTTTAGCCCATTTTGTTTTTTAAATAGTTTTAATTTTTCTTTTTAAATTCAGTAGTTTATTTTTTGGTTTTGTTTTCAGAAAAAAAAATTTGGTAAGTTTTCGTCATTGTCTCGTTTTGCGCGAAAACGTGATTTCGTCCTAGTGTAGTTTTAGCATAATCTGTCTTTAATTTTCCAATTTTCTCTCACAAAAAACGAACTAATCCAAATACTGTTTTTAATCTTGGCACACACAGACACCTCCTTCGAGAACGAACTTTCATTGTCGAGCATTTACAGTTTTCCTAAATCGTAAACATTTAATACTTGCCCACGGTGTTTGCTTATTTATTCCTAATAATAAGTAAAGAGCCTAATTTACCTACAATCAATTTGGCGCCGCTCTCGGGGAGGTGCTTTAGTACCAATTATTACGTGTTTTGTTTGAGTAATACGTTTTTGAGCTTTTATTTTGGGGAGTGCAAATATCGTATATACTCGTTTTTTATTTTTGTTTTCTACTATAATAGCCATAAAAACAAATCGTGTTAAATTGAACTCCATTAACACAAAAATCGTTTTATTTTTCTTATGAATAATGTATTGTATTTATGTAGCTTATTTAATAAACAATATTTATTCAAATACGCGTGAAAACACACCTCATTAATCAGCGTTCCGGTGATTATTGAGTGTATCGATCAAAGAGAAGTTTAAGGCAAAATATATAAATACTCTTAATTGGTTTAATCTTAATTAAGACAAACTATAAGGTGGGTATAAGGCGGTTGTATTTCACGACGTAAAAAAGGCTCTTAAGTGCTTCGCGCCGCCTCGTTTTCTCCGCTCACTTGTGCGTATTAAGAAAGTGACGATTAATTAAGGGTTTTCCAAATCAAGCATTATTAATCTTATTTGCTTTTCTCATATTATTTAACCCTCGAAACGTTTTGGTGTTCCACCAACGTTTCAAAGTCGAACGAAGGTTTTTACTTGACGTAATTACTTGCATTCCCTTTGGATTCTCTAATCAAGACATTTGATTCGTGGACAGATTTTGTGGATTTAATTTTCTAAGTAATACACCAAAACTAAAAAAAACATCAAAAACCAAAACAACATTTTTTTGAAAAAGTTTTAAAACCCCAAAATGAATCTTCTTTGCTACCCATGTGACAATCCGTCAGTTTATGGTTGATATTTTATTCTCAAGTATTATCTAAAATCATTATTTTAATGTTATATTATGAAATCACTCATTTTTGGGAAGAAATTTGAGTTTACATCTTAATGTAGCATCGACTACGTCTAAACCGGAGGACTCTACGTTACGTGCTTACGTTTACATACACCGTTTTTGGTGACAGTCCGAGACTTCAGGAAATAAATTTACCATTGAATATTATTTTGGAATTTTAAATTTGTGTTGCTTCATAAACTCACAAATTTACAGGAAGGAATTAGGACTTACGTGAATAATTTAACGTCCTTTACGACTAAACCGGAAACCCTAGGTTTACGTATTTACGTTTTTGAACTCCGTTTTTTATGAGACAATTTTTATTAGATTCGTTTTGTGCCGTTGATTCATAATTTATAAAAACGTTTTTCGTAAAAAGTCCCGAGGGCACGCAAATCGAGGAAACTAGAATCGAGGAGTACCCGTAATTAAATGGGAATAAGACAAGATAAATCTTGCTCCACCCCCACAATGGGACGGCCAAGCTTCAACAACACACCTCGTGTGTGTCAACTTATTAAGCTAACTAAGGACACATGTACTTAGTTTCCATCCAAACCACTTAAACACAAAAACAAGCTAACTAAACCATTTGCATACATACAAACCAAGAAAACTCACACAATCTCTCTCTCCCTCCTCTCCCTTACTGTCCACATTCATCACCACAACACCACCACCATCAAAATTTCAACCATAAACATCATCTACAATCAACATATGTTGATAACCATTTAAAAAGATGATGATTTGAGGTGGCTATAACATGTGAAAAGGAGTTTCCATGGAGTTTAGGGGCTGATTTTCAAGAATTTATTCATGCATATGAAGATCTCAAGAAGTTCATTTGCCAAGTTAAAGATATGGTGACAAGAACCAAGTCTTGATCATCATAAATCTCATCTCTTCATCACCTTGCTTGGTATAGGGATCAATCTCTTCCTATCATCTTATTATTTTGAATATGTAATCTTGTATTTTCTTCATTTATGTATATGTATATGATGATGAATGATGATAAAAATATTATGTGGAGATCTGGTGTTGATAGATTTGGTTAAAATGATTAAAATCTACATGTAAAGATGTTAAAATCATGACTAAAATTGTAGGCTGTATAAAACAGTAAAGAACCATATGATAACTTGTTAAAATGACTTGGATAATTTAATATACAGTAAGGTATATGAATTTTACATATATGAGAGTTGGCCACTCAATGGAATCCATAAAATGAGTGAGATATGATCAAAACATTATTAAGGTTCAAATATGTATAGTCTGTTTTGGACGAATTATTAGAGACACTTAGAGGTTGATTGAGCAGTAGCTAAAACGAAGTTAATTGTATCACATATTATGTAGTTTATGCTGCACAAAAATGAGCTTCTATCTCCTTGTAGAACTCAAGATATGGTAAAAATGGTGAAAGTGAGTTTGATAATCAGATTTGGAAAATAAAAGTATATATTATAAAATTAGCACTCAAATAAAACTAATATAAAATGTATACCTAAAATCAAATAACTTATATAATAATTATAAATAAGTTATATACTTTGATTAGTAAATGTGACATTTTATAAAATTGCAAATTGATATGTTTTATAAGTTATAAAACTATACATATAAGTTTTACGTCTTTTTGGCTAAAACCGAAAGATTAACGTTTTCGTCAATTAAAATATAGACGGTCGGACCCGTCTAATGTAAACTTTTTATAACTTATCTACTGATGTATAAGTACATTTGACAAGTAAAAACCGATAAAACCTGAGCTTTATAACATATAGACATTAACGGGCCAAAGTAGCCTTATTGGACTATTAACCCAACTAGTTTGGATAAACACTAATGGACCTACTCATTAGGCTTAACCCACTTGGGCCCAACATATGAGTAAAAGCCTGATATTAAAAGTATAAATGGACTAATATAAAGAGTTGAACTCTTAATGGGCTTATTGGGCCTTAATATGGAATTGGATTGAAACTAGTGTAACTAGTCAAAAATTTGACTAATACATAACACTATAATTTGTATGAAGTTATAAAATCCTATTTGATCATCATCATCATACTTATAATATCATCATATATACATAGCCATTGTTTTTATAAAGTCATTGGATAAGAGTCTAAGACGAGTATTATTTGTCTAGGTTTTCGTGATTGAAGCACGTACCGTACATCCAAATCGCCGATAACCGCCGTTTCCAATCAACGTGAGTTCATAGCCTCGCACTCTTTTAAATGTTTTATGAAATGTTTTATAAAGCCGCGAGGGAGATAACTTGTTAGTTTTAATAAAAATAGGACACCAGTTGTCCCGATTGTTGGCTTATTGATATGGACCCGAATGATTATATGACCCGATGAATGATTATATGACTTGATGAATGAAATGAAATGGATTATTATAGTTAGGTTATGTCACTAAAAGTCCCATTAGCATGAATTGTGAACTACCGGGATTTGGTAGACGCTTATGCATATAATAGTACTATTTGGGGAAGATCACCCCAGTTCGCTCCTTGACGGTTGATCCCCGTTGTGCCACATTGATTGGTAAGCGAATTTATGTATGAGAAGATTTATATAAGCGTGATTATTCTGACGACACGCTGTTTTAGATGGGAAAAGGAATTTCGGGTTAGCTACCCGTTGTTTGTTATTGTAAGGTAGCAATGTCATGCGGCTTATAATAATCCAATAACGAAAATACTGATATACGCATTGAATTACAATATATTGCTTGACTAGCAATACGGGATCTTATTACTGATATTATGTTTGTGTTTTGGATTTATATAATGGTTTTTATTAAACTCTATACAACGTTATAAAACGTATAGTATGATGTTGTTACGACAGTGGTTCGTATAATGGTTTTGAAGACAAAAGCCTATATGATGATTTACAACAAAAATTTGTACAAAATGATTTTCGGTAATAATTATATATACCGATGATATATTAATAGTTTTTATTAAGCTCTATGAATTCACTCGCCGTTTTCGCTGACCTTTTCTTTAACATGTTTTATCTCAGGTACTTGAAGGTAATTCTTGGGAAGACGACAAGAATTTATGGCCCGCACTTAAATAACAATTTCCATTCAAATGTTTTGTAAAATTGTACGAAATACTATGACTTGGGACCTATATAAATTTGATATTCATGAATGGAAAATGCTTTACTATTAACCGACGCGATTTTAAGCGTTGTCTATGATTTGAGTAATGTGCTATCCCGTAACACCAACGACTCTTCCGCTGAACTAAAGTGTGAATATTTCGGGGTGTTACAGTTTGGTACCAGAGCTCTCGTTATATAGAACGAAAGATTTTTAAAAACCAAGGTTTTGAATAAAACATTTCAAAATCTTTTAACTATAAACATTTTTCTCAAAATGTCTAAAAATATTTTGACTATAAACGGTGCCGAAGAATTCCCGAGTTACCGACAAGGCCAGACTGAGAAGTGTTATTTTAATATATTTATGTAACTTGGATTATATATAATATATATATATATATATTGTAATTTGATTACATGATTGTTTGATGATTATTTTAATACTTATACGAGGTATTTATACGACGTAGATTGTCACAAGGAACCCTAACTCCCCTAGCAAATTAATCGAAGATATTCCCGTAGGAATTGTAGCTATTCTAGATCTAAACCAAGTTGTGGATATTTATGATCCCAACAAAATGGTTGATATTCATAGAAATGTTGATAGCAGTTGATTATGATCTTGAAGAAGAATTGGCGAGATTAAATCTGATATCGATGTCATGATGACCTTTCCTTATAGAGTGGAGTTTGATAAAACCTTACCACCTAGAAAGGTTTCATCTGATTCGGTGTCATCCAATTCTTAAATTTGAAATCAAAAGGGTGAATGTTACACTTGAGGCTGTCATTGGAGCCTTTACCCAAAAGCCTCATGCCACTAGTACCTTTTCGAGAAGTCTAATTGAATGTGTGAGTCATTCCATACTAGTGACTCATTTGATAACTATTGTTGTAAGAGCCATAGGATTGGAAATTAAGTGTTGTTCATGTCGAGCTTTTATTGCCTTTACAAGGCCGAAGAATAAGGTTGTAAGTATTGGAGAATGAGGTAGGATATCGCATTGAGTATGATTTGGTTGAAACTTGAATGAAGTAAAATTTAATCCGTATGGAATATGAGATTGTTAAGAGGAGGTCGTTGAGCCCTGTGATTGAATTATAAGGTTTTAAATGATTGTTGGTTTGTGTTAAGGGTTGTTCCTAGACCATTGTCCAATGACGAGGATGCCTAGTGTCCAAGAAATAAATCGAAGAAATCTTCTTCTGAAATTGGGACCGATGGATCTTTCGGGACATGTGGAACACCTAATGACTCTCGTAGATTAGTATTCATTGTGGTATCTTTTAAAATCCCTAACTTAACTGAGACATCAGTTGGTAGGATGAGTCCTTGGAATTGTATGACATGGCGACACGTAATGTGTTACAGTACAGTTTTTGAGTTGTTTATAATTAATGAAAAGACTACCTTTGATAGCTAAATTCTACATGTATCTATGTTATCTATCTTTTATTGCTTCATCCTAATGTTCGCATTAGTGATGCAACCATTGAACAAGTACTCATCTCGATTTGAGTTACGTTGTGGATTATTCTCTTTGTATTCCTGAGTGCCATCGAGGTCATGAAACTCATGATTAATTGGCTAAGCTTATTTCCTATTATATTGTAGTTAGTTCTTGGTGAACAACTTTTCATCACTCCTTTTGCAGATCACTCATTGTTTTTATAAGAAATACGATACCATCTGGGTGAAAATATGAAATTCTCATTTTATATGAGTTATTTAAATTGGTACCATTAGTAGTTACTATCGAAATAAAGTTTTTATTAAACCTCTTGTAAATGGGAATGCTTTCATAATGATGAACATTTCGGTGAAATTATTTTCATTTTTATTTCATAATTAAATATGAAGATATATTGTAAACATGATGACAAAATTTTGACGAACTGAGTATTGCATCGTTAATCCTTAATTGTGCATAGTTGCGCGCCTACGTGCTTTCTTTAGGCTCCTGGCTGCTCGTTGGTAGAACACAACCCATATGATATTGAGCTTGAGCATTCGGGCTTCTTTCTTTTTTTAATTTGGAAGGGACCATGCAAGGCTGATTAGTAGTCACCATGAAATTGTTAATAAACATTATATTTTCTTTGAACATGTGAAAGATTAAATTTTATGAGATCTGCAAGAAGTGCAAAAATAGGGACATATTGTTAGAGACACCTACATATGTGCCTGAAGCATTTATTTTTCTGAATCAAATTTACTCATTTGTGGATATTGTCTTAACTAACAATTGACATCCCCTTCTTGTTCATTTCCGTAAATGATAAGATTCTTTGGAAAAGTATCTAATTATTGAGTATTGATACCCGACTGGATGTATAGACGTTCCTATCGTTTCTTTTGATTAGATTTCATTTGAATGACCTGGGTAACGATCCAAGGAGCTTTCGAATGCGTACTCAATTCATGAAAACATGGGATATATTCATATTCATTAAGGTTTTCGTCTTTATCTGATTTGAAATTCTCTCGCGTAGATCATGCGTTAACCCTACTCTTTTTAAGGTTAGTTGTGTCTCCAGATATCCTTGAATTTGTGAATGATTATGAGTTCTTATTGGTCTTTTGAGAAGTTCACATCTTATCGACAGTAATGAAGCTGGAAGGTTGATAGTGCCAGTAGAATGGATTGATTGATTATGACATGATGTCATTGTCTTAATTGATGGGAACTCGAGTAGAAATCCCCTAAAAGATAAGATGTTGATTATCAAAAGTAATCTAAATAATTCTTGATGGATGACCATATCCTGCATTTAGGCTTGAAATTATACCATGAATGGTTATGAACTAGTCATAGATCTTGTAATTTAGTAAGATCTTAACGTAAATTTATTAAAATATGTTTGTGTTATTTGAAATTTCTGAGGTATTTGCTGATGAATTACCTAGACTTTTGCCATTAAGACAAGTTGAATTTGGTGTTGATTATATTCCCGGTGCTGCACCTGTGGTATGTGCACTGTACGTCAGCACCATCTGAATTAAAAGAATTACTCTGCAACTGAGAGAGTTGTCGGAAAAGGATTTTATTCTACCAAGCTCGTCAATATGAAGAGCTATGGTGTTATTATTCCTTGTATTTGTTGATTACCGTGAACTAGGTAAATCAAAGATCGAAATCGATATCCATTACCCAAGATGAAAGATTTGTTCGACCATTTACAAGGTTCTAGCGTATATTCAAAAATTTGATCCACTGCATGGTTATCATCAACTTCGCGTCCGCGAAAAAGATTATTTATTCCAATCACTACATCCAGAACTCGTAATGAACATTATGAGTTTCACGCGATGTGGTTTGGATTGACTAATGCACATGTAGCATCCATAAATTTGGTGAATCACGTGGGTTGGCTGTAATTTAATAAATTCATGCTCGTGATCCTTAAGGACCATTTGTTTGTTTATAAGAATAAGAAGGAGTTAATAATCATTTATAGACTGCCCTGAGTTGGTCGAACAATGAAAACCTGTACCTTGAATATTTAACATGTGATTTAAGGCTTAATCCTTTACATTATTTGACCATGTGATTAATAGATAATGGAATCTATATTGACTCTTCAAAGATTAGAGCCATTAAGGCTTTGGGTTATACCAAAAAGAAAGTGCAAAAATGTTTTGACAAATATTTATCAAAGGATTTTTTAAGGAATCATTCTCTTATACCTAGAACATTTAACTAAACTCCTTTAGGGGTAAATGTTTGTGCATACCTCGAGACAACCTAAGAGGGATTGAGGAAACCATTTAAACCATGATTTGGAATTTGGAACGACAATTTTTGCTTTTCAAACTAAGAAATTTTTTACCAAAGTATAAACAACGATTTTCGAACAATTACAGATCTTATTAATTATTTTCGATAAATCAACAAAAATCGTGTTAATTAAATTCAAATTTATTTTGAACATTTTTCTATAATTGGACGAACTGAGAAATTTAAAAAAATTAATTCTACGTTTACGTTTCGTAAAATTAAATAATTATTACTTAATTACTTGTAGTATTTATCGACGCTTTGAACGTCGGATTGAGGAAAACTAATAACGATAATAGTTGAGCCGAAACTAAAACTTAGAAAATATGAAGAAAGAATTTCTGAGTGAATTGTGGTCATGATAATTATTTCATCGGGGAAGGTGAATGTAATTACTGACACATTATGTAGAAAGGATAAAGAATCAGCTAGGATGTGTTCCTTAGTAATGACCGTGCAGAATAATCTGCCTGGGCAATTTAGAAATAAATGATGCTTGTAAGAAGGATAATATAGATAATAAAAGGGGTTCGCGGTTAATGTGAACCATTAGAAATGAGAGCCGATGGCGTTAAATGTTTAAAAGGTCGTTTGTGGTTGCCTGAATATGGAGGATTTCGAGATTTAGTCATGTTAGAATCTCATAAGTTTAAGTATTCTATTCATGTCATTTCTGATTTAATGTATCTTTATCTAAAGAAATTGTACTAATGACAAATTATGAAGGTAGACATCGCCTCATACATTAGTAAACGTCTAACTATTGCAAAGGTCATCATCTTTTCTTTTTGTTTAGCCTGTTCCTATTAGAAAAATGACGATTTCAGAGAAGAGGTGAATTTGATTTGATTTGGGTCATCGTCGACAGACTGACTAAATCTACTAATATCATTCCCGTTAATGATAAATTCTCGATGAAGAAATTGACTCTTTTGTATTTAAAGGAGTTGTGTAAACATGGTGTGCCTGTATCGATCATCTCTATCAAGATCCTCGCTTCGCATCGAACTTCTAGAGATTTCCTCAGAAGTCATTGGGAACAAATCTTGATGAGAGTACTGTTTACCACCCCAATCGAAGGGACAGGGTAAAGTAACAATACAAACTCTAGAAGTCTTGTTTTATGTTTGAATAATTGACCTTTGGTAATGAACAGGATAATCGTTTTCCTTTGGAAAGATTATCATTGATAATTATCGTATTAGGATCGAGATTGAATCTTGTGAGGATCTAAATAAAAGAGCATCTGTAAGCAGGAGTTGGGATGAAGATACCCGACATACACCCATTGTGAGTTGGACATGTCTTTTAGGTTTATGGTTGCCTATGATGACAAACCTAACCTTACAAAATACCTGACCTGTGAAACCTGAAATGATTGTTGAAATTAGGATCTGATTATTGACTGCCGGTAGTGGGCAGGATGTTATGTGAATATGAAATGTGGATCTTGAAGTGCATGATGGGTAGCGAAGTTATGCCAAAAATTTTCACCTTGGAAAAATAAATTTATGATCTGAAAGTTCATGGGAAATAAGTCCCCGTTGTATGGACCATTGAGATAATGTAAAAGTTGGATTGAAAGGCATATAAGCTGGATCTACCCTAGGACTTTAAGGGCTGCGTGAATTATGTTTCGTTTATCGAACTTGATAAAATGTTTATCAAGTGAAAAATCTGACTATTTCTTAATGAAGTTTAGATCAGCGAAAAGTTGCATTCATCAAAAACCCGTGAACATCATGGATAGAGAAAGTAAGTCAACATTAAGCCTGATCGTATTCCCGTAGTTATGTTTGATGAAACTCGCGTATTGTAATGAATTACACTTGAGAGAAAAGACCAAATGTTGAGGAAATAACCACGTGTCTCTAACTTTATAAGAAGCGAGTAGTAAGATAAATTGATCTTTGAGGACAAAGATCCTGTTTAGGGGTAAATGCTGTGACAATCCGTCGATTTATGGTTGATATTTTATTCTCAAGTATTATCTAAAATCATTATTTTAATGTTATTTTATGAACTCACTCATTTTTGGGAAGAAATTTGAGTTTACATCTTAAAGTAGCATCGACTACGTCTAAACCGGAGGACTCTACGTTACGTGCTTACGTTTACATACACCGTTTTTTGTGACAGTCCGACATTTCAGGAAATAAATTTATCCTTGAATATTATTTTGGAGTTTTAAATTTGTGTTGGTTCATAAACTCACAAATTTACAAGAAGGAATTAGGACTTACGTGAATAATTTAACGTCCTTTACGACTAAACCAGAAACCCTAGGTTTACGTATTTACGTTTTTGAACTCCGTTTTTGATGAGACAATTTTTATTAGACTCATTTTGTGCCGTTGATTCATAATTTTTAAGAACATTTTTCATAAAACGACCCGAGGGCACGCAAATCGAGGAAACTAGAATCGAGGAGTACCCGTAATTAAATGGGGATGAGACAAGATAAATCTTGTCCCACCCCCACAATGGGACGGCCAAGCTTCAACAACACACCTCATGTGTGTCAACATATTAAGCTAACTAAGGACACATGTCCTTAGTTTCCATCCAAACCACTTAAACACAAAAACAAGCTAACTAAACCATTTGCATACATGCAAACCAAGAAAACTCACACGATCTCTCTCTCCCTCCTCTCCCTTGCCATCCACATTCATCACCACAACACCACCACCATCAAAATTTCAACCATAAACATCACCTACATTCAACATATGTTGATAACCATTTAAAAAGATGATGATTTGAGGTGGTTATAACATGTGAAAAGGAGTTTCTATGGAGTTTAGGGGCTGATTTTCAAGAAGGTTTTCATGCATATAAATATCTCAAGAAGTTCATTTGCCAAGTTAAAGATATGGTGACAAGAACCAAGTCTTGATCAT
Source organism: Glebionis coronaria (assembly GCA_025667525.1). Classification (NCBI taxonomy): domain Eukaryota; kingdom Viridiplantae; phylum Streptophyta; class Magnoliopsida; order Asterales; family Asteraceae; genus Glebionis; species Glebionis coronaria. The sequence continues at coordinate 457,194,184 of CM046882.1, forward strand.
CATAAATCTCATCTCTTCATCACCTTGATTGGTATAGGGATCAATCTTCCTATCATCTTGTTATTTTAACATGTAATCTTGTATTTTATTCATTTATGTATATGTATATGTATATGATGATGAATGATGATCAAAATATTATGTGGGGATTTGGTGTTGATAGATTTGGTTAAAATGATTAAAATCTACAGGTAAAGATGTTAAAATCATGACTAAAATTGTAGGTTGTATAAAACAGTAAAGAATCATATGACAACTTGTTAAAATGACTTGGATAATTTAATATACAGTAAGGTATATGACTTTTACATATGTGAGAGTTGGTCACTCAATGGAATCTATAAAATGACTGAGATATGATCAAAACATTATTAAGGTTCAAATCTGTATAGTCTGTTTTGGACGAATTATTAGAGACACTTAGAAGTTGATTGAGCAATAGCTAAATTGGATTTAATTGTAGCACATATTGTGTAGTTTGTGCTGCCCAAAAATGAGCTTCTATCTCCTTGTAGAACTCAAGATATGGTAAAAATGGTGAAAGTGAGTTTCATAATCAGATTTGGAAAATAAAAGTATATATTATAAAATTAGCACTCAAGTAAAACTAATATAAAATGTATACCTAAAACCCACTAACTTATATAATATTTATAAATAAGTTATATACTTTTATAAATAAATGTGACATTTTATAAAATTTCAAATTGATATGTTTTATAAGTTATAAAACTATACATATAAGTTTTACGTCTTTTCGGCTAAAACCGAAAGATTAACGTTTTCGTCAATTAAAATTTAGACGGTCGGACCCGTCTAATGTAAACTTTTTATAACTTATATACTGATGTATAAGTACATTTGACAAGTAAAAACCGATAAAACCCGAGATTTATAACATATGGACATTAACGGGCCAAAGTAGCCTTATTGGACTATTGACCCAACTAGTTTGGATAAACACTAATGGACTTACTCATTGGGCTTAACCCACTTGGGCCCAACATATGAGTACAGGCCTGATATTAAAAGTATAAATGGACTAATATAAAGAGTTGAACTCTTAATGGGCTTTTAATGGGCTCATTGGGCCTTAATATGGAATTGGATTGAAACTAGTGTAACTAGTCAAAAATTTGACTAACACATAACACTATAATGTGTATGAAGAGATAAAATCCCACTTGATCATCATCATACTTATAATATCATCATATATACATAGCCATTGTTTTTATAAATTCATTGGACAAGAGTCTAAGACGAGTATTATTTGTCTAGGTTTCCGTGATTGAAGCACGTACCGTACATCCAAATCGCCGATAACCGTCTTTCCCAATCAACGTGAGTTCATAGCCTCGCACTCTTTTAAATGTTTTATGAAATGTTTTATAAACCCGCGAGGGAGATAACATGTTAGTTTTAATAAAAATAGGACACCAGTTGTCCCGATTGTTTGCAAATTGGGGGATGAATGATTATATGACTCAATGAGTGAAATGAAATGGATTATTATAGTTAGGTTATGTCACTAAATGTCCCATTAGCATGACTTGTGAACTACCGGCATTTGGTAGACGCTTATGCATATAATAGTACTATTTGGGGAAGATCACCCCAGTTCGCGCCTTGACGGTTGATCCCCGTCGTGCCACATTAATTGGTAAGCGAATTTATGTATGAGAAGATTTATATAAGCGTGATTATTGTGACGACACACTGTTTTACATGGGCAAAGGAATTTCAGGTTAGCTACCCGTTGTTTGTTATAGTAAGGTAGCAATGTCATCCGGCTTATAATAATCCAATAACGAAAATACTGATATACGCATTGAATTACAATATATTGCTTGACTAGGAAACCGGGGTCTTATTACTGATATAATGTTTGTGTTTTGTATTTATATAACGGTTTTTATTAAACTCTATACAACGTTATAAAACGTATAGTATGATGTTGTTACGACATTGGTTCGTATAATGGTTTTGAAGGCAAAAGCCTATATGATGATTTACAACAAAAATTTGTACAAAATGATTTTCGGTAATAATTATATATACCGATGATATATTAATAGTTTTTATTAAACTCTATGAATTCACTCGGCGTTTTCACTGACCTTTTCTTTTAACATGTTTTATCTCAGGTACTTGAAGGTAATTCTCGGGAAGACGACAAGAATTTATGGCCCGCACTTAAATAACAATTTCCATTCAAATGTTTTGTAAGTAAGAAATACTATGACTTGGGACCTATGTAAATTTGATATTCATGAATGGAAAATGCTTTATTATTAAACGACGCGATTTTAAACGTTGTCTATGATTTGAGTAATGTGCTATCCCGTAACACCAACGACTCTTCCGCTGAACTAAAGTATGAATATTTGGGGGTGCTACAACCAACATTTTCTACGTTTAGTGCATGCGCACTCGATCGTCGAATTATCCGAATTCTAACAACGTGTCCAATCGACGTAATCGAAATCGAAGGAATCGACAACGAAGACGTGAATTAGAAACTAACGTTCCTAATATCGTTGTTGAAATTAGAGACGAGATGGCCGAGAATCGTACGATGATGGAGTTGCTCCAAGAACCCACCGGGGGTTATGGAGACGCAATCGTAATTCCCGCAATCGAAGCGGATAATTTTGAAATCAAACGGGAATGTTAACGTTAATTCAATCAACAAAGTTTAAAGCTCGTGAGGCAGATAATCCTCACGATAACATTTAGAATTTTAATCGTCTTTTAGCTACGAGCAAGTTCAAGAACGTTGACAACGATGTCATCAAGCTTGTGCTTTTTCCTTTCTCGCTCGATGTCTCCGCCAAGGTTTGGTACGAGAAAGAACTACCTAACTCTATAGTTATGTGGGGAGATCTCGTTTCCAAATTCATTAATCATTTTTTCCACCGTCTAAGATCACGTTTTCCAAAAACGAGATCACGAGGTTTGAACAAAAGCCGAGTTGCTTAGGCAATGTCCTCACCATGGATTTTTCGAGTTGCACCAAATCGACACTTTTTATAATGGTCTTAATCTTCACGAGCAAGATTCGTTAAATTCTGTCGCGGGCGGTAACTTTTTGTGTAAAACTCCAAAAGACGCTTTAATGATTATCGATAATAGATCTAAGGTTTTTCAACTCGATAGCACACTGAATGTTGCCAATGTCGCCAATGTTAGCCATGCTAATCGTAATACTGAGAGAGTTGACGCGAAAATCGATAAATTGACGAATGTGTTTTCATCGTTCTTGATTGAGATGCAAAAGAAAGACGCCCCCGCTATGATGAAAGCGGTTGAGGTTTCACGTACGTTTTGTGGTGGACCACATAATTATTACGAGTATGCGGCTACGGATGACCAAACGTCGAGTGTTAATGCGTTTAATGAAAATTTTCAAAATCAAAATAACGCCGTTCCATCGCAAACGAATTATAGTAATCGCGGCAACAATTTTTCAAATCGTAACAATTTTCAAGCGAATATTCAAGGAAATCAAGGAGGATATAATCAAAGTCAAAATTTGAGTTGGCAAAATCGAGATTTTAATAACAACAATAAAAATCGGAATTTTAATCAAAACCAAAACTTGAATTTTCAAAACAACAACAATCAAGGGAATTTTTCAAGCGGGAATCAAAACCAATGTTTTAATCACAATTCAAATGAGTCTAATGACTTTCAAAACTACGTTAGACCAAATGACGCTAACATGAAGAGATTAGAAAACCAAATTGGTATGATGAAAAACGAGTTTTCTAACAATTTGAAAGGGCAAAATAATAAATTTGAACAAGGTCAAAGTGAGATTAAGAACATGTTTGCGGCTCTAATGAACAAACCGTCTACCTCGCTCGTTACCAAGAAACACCGTGACTAACCGAAAGGAACACGTCAAAGCCACTACATCGTGTAATGGAAAAGGTCGTGTGATTACCCCTAACCTTAATGGCTTCAAAGTTGTGCATTCGTCTCTACCCTCGACCTAAAAAATGACTTCATGTTCTAAAGTCGATGAAAAGAAGGTGGTAACCAAGGAAAATAGTGCACATCCCCGTGTACCTCAAATTCCATCCACCTTTCTAAAAGAGAGTGTCATTAACCTTACGAAAGTCCACCTTGAAGAAGTTTGTGCTTCGATTATTCTACGAAAACCTAAAAGGCATATGCCGAGAAAGGAAGAAGATCCGGGCCAATTTCTACTACCTTGTGATTTTTTAGAGATAGAGGGATGTTTAGCCCTTGCCGATGTAGGTGCTAGCATCAATCTCATGCCACATTCTCTTTGGAAATTGATGAAATTGCCTAATCTTATCTACAGTAACATAATAAACGAGCTAGCTAATTCTACTCCACTTGTACCAAATGGTATAGCCGAGGATGTCAATGTTAAGATTGGAAATTTCACTTTTCCCGTGGACTTAGTTATTTCCGATTACGAGTGTGACCCTAAATGTCCCATTATTTTAGAAAGACCAATTTTATCGACGACTCGTGCCATAATCGATGTTCACGGTGGGAAAATGACTATGAAATATGGGGAGGATAAGATGGTATTTTTCGCGAATAAATCTCAAAATCAAAATGATCAAAGTAAAACCAAGATTTCACAAACTAAGACTTTGAAAAAACACTCTATCTTTACCAGAAAACAAAAGGTTTGATGAATGTTTCAAAAGGATTAAAATGAACGGTTTTCGAGATGAAGATTTTAATGACAAATAATACGTTTACTTACTTGAAAAAGGTTCAAGAAAATGTATGGACAAATCATTTTGGGATTTATTCGGCGAATCAAATGAACAACCAATTCCGGAGGAGAACATTAATTTCATCACGACAATGACCAATATGGATTCGTTATCACCACCTTCGAATGACCATGACTTTAACGCATCAACTTCTAATTCAATTGAAGTTCCTTCGACTCCTAGCCCAATATTTATTGAGGCTAAGGATTTTACCACTATCACCCATCACTGAAAGGTCACCTAAGCATAGTCCTTCGACTTGTAAGACCATAGTTGTGAATCTTGAAAAATCTTCTGGACAGGGTGATCACATCGACTCTTTCTTTGATGACGATGGTGATCTTGCCGAGATCTAGCATATACTTCATAATCTATCATCAATTCTCGAGGATTTACCATTTGATAAATCTTCATATGAGAACGATGATTCCATGTCAGAAATTTCTTGTGATGAGAATGACGACACTTTCACTACGTTCTCGAACTCCGTGTATGAACCTATTTTTCATCATAATCCTATTTTTGATGAAGGGTTCGAGAATGTTGATGAGCAAATTATCGATCCTCCTTTGTTTCACTCTTGTGATGATGATGAATTTTTTAAGGAGGTATATGATTTTCTTGCTATAGACACAAATCCCATTCTCGAGGAGTTAGCTTATCAAAACTCCTCGTTTGAGAATGATGTTAACCACATTCGTGAGGATTTAATTCATAAACAATCCTCATAAAAGAATGTCGGTTTAGTGCTTGATCGTAATCTCTTCGAGAGAGTTTCAAAAATTTGTAATGACGGCTCTAAAAAACCTTGGTTTTATGAGCCTATTTACGATGAAGAAATCGATGAGATTAACGATCTTAAGGATGATGACGTTTATGCTGACCCCGAGGGGAATGAGTTTTTTGTTAATCGTCGATTTGAAAATTTGTACAATCCCCCTCCGGCCACCCACGACTTAAATGTGAGGATTTTTAGTGTGACTAATGTTGACTTAGAATCGCCAAATTTCGACATAATTAAATCGGTTTTTTATAAAGAGTTTTAAAAAGTAAAAAAGGAAAAGATTTTGAATTGAATTCTATTTTAACTCCGTCATCATCGTGTTTTTGAGTGCTACCACCTTGGGTACTCCTTTTGACGATTGTGTGTGTGGTTTTAGTGTGGGAGGCCCTTATATTTCCTCACATTTCTCCACCGAGGACGAGATTTTCGATCCTGGAATTGCTTGTAAAGAGAAATCTCAGTCTTCCACCGATGCAATAAATGGAAAATTATCTATTTGCTTGGTGTAAGTCTATCTCGAGTAGCTCAATGTTTTTTCTCACCCTTTGTCCCACCCTTCTATTTATCATCTCTTTTCTTGTGTCCCTTTGGGACGTTGGTTGAAGTAGCGGTTTTTTGTTTATCTTCCGAGAACAAAGACATTATCTTTGACCCCCGGTATACTTATATCGGGTTTTTAAGTACTCCATGTACTTTTTGGGCCTTTTTTATCATGTAAGCCCCACTAAAAATGACCATACCATGATAATCCCTAAATGATCACACTTATGGGGATTCAAGTCGAGCTCTTGACTCGGTTATAAAAAACGAGGTGCCTCGTGGGGGAATCCCATACTTATCCTTGTAAATATTATCGCTTCCTAATTATTTTAATGTGAGGGGACTTGTGCTCTTTCGACCCTTTGTTCCGTGGTTGTTTGTGATTGTGATTTCTTAGGAATCATCGTCATCATTGAAGCCTCTCGCGTGTGATTTACGTATCACTCGAGCTTCGATCATTGCTTTGAAGATTCTGATATCCGATGATATCCTTGTACTTTCTAACGTTTATCTTTTAGCATAATTCATAAACGGCTTTTAGATTATTCGTTTTACCCTTTCCATGATCAAGATTAAGCATTCGACTTTTCGTCTCTAGTATGGGGGTGTTTCACCGTTAGACTTGAAACATTGAGAACAATGTTTAGTTTTAGTGTGGAGGGGTGAATAGATACTTCACCTGCTTACGCCATTACGCAATCCAATTTTCATCTTTTTTTTATCATTTTCTTGCAAAATAAGGCTAAAATGGCCAAAATCTAAAATTTTCTCGTTTTTCATAAGTGTTTAAGACACGAATGTAGGTTTTCTGTTGGTGAGAATAAGAGTAATTTTTGACTCGATCGTGCGTGTTGAGTACTAAGCTTCGTTCCTTAACTATATTAGGCTAAGTCTCATTAAATTGAAGACGAGAAATGATAGAGTTAATTATAAGTTACTATGTTAAAAGTAAAGTACTCGTATTCTTTCAAAAACTCATGTGTTTTAATTATTTGCTTTTTCTCCCAACGCTTGTATATATTAAATTGTCAATAAATATTGACTTAGCGGTTTAGTATCTATTATTAGTTTTTAGCTAATTCTAGTAGTTTCCATGAAATTAAATTGGGAAAACATTTGAGAATCGTCAGCGTCACGATTTTGAAGTATTGGCAACCTGAATAATCGAAAGCTTCACCCAATAAGAATTTTAATCACCTCTTAACCTAAATCAAGCAAAAATTCGAAGCTCACAAGGCCGAAAAATCTATGCAAAACTGAAAGTGAATATCTTAAACTTGAAGCTTTAAAGATCCAAAATTCCTCTTTGCGTGAGGATATACGTCTAATCATAATAAACACCTCATGGCGAGGTTTAATAAAAGAAAAGGGCATGACCGAAGTTATAATAAAAGCTCCATGGCGGAGTTGAATAAAAGATGGAGGTAAACTATGATAATCAAAGTCAGCGATGATGAGGCGAGTAATAAAATTCATAGTAATAAGTCAAATGTTCAAAACCGCCCCAAAGCAGGTAGGTGAGAAGGGCTCGGCTCCATGCAGGTCTTTCACCAAAAACTTGTTTATCAAATCTTATTTGTTGACTTATTTTTTTAACATCGTTATCTATTAGGAAATGTTAATGATTTAATGATTTTGATTACACCGTTAAGACTCTATTTTTGGACATAATCTCTATTTACGCATAAGTAAAAAATGTATCCTCGAGATCATTAAGACAAAAATAAAATATAAGAGATACACCTTGGGAATAAGGGAGTTTAAGTACGTGATTAGAGCATATGAGTAGTGTTAGCATTACTAACTTATAATGACAATGAATGAAATTAGGTGAAAATCGAGGACGACGAAGTTATCTCTATGAGGCATTCACGTGTTCTTATTCTTTGACCCTAAAAGTCACTTAATTGTGATGAAAACGATACATTATGTCTAAAACGAATTTGGTAGTTAATTTAAATTTACGTTTCAATAAATGTCATATAAAAATGAATTTTGGAAGTGCTACGTTACTTAATTCTAGCATTGCGTGAGGGCACGACAATGGTTTAGTACGGAGGAGTGATGAGACCTTAAATATACATGGTCTCATCGTCCAAATTAGGCTTAAAATGTGTGAAATATCATAAAAACGTGCAAAACCCTTTGTATTTGTTCATTGTGTGTTTGTAGGTTCGAATATCGTGAAAAAGACAAAAGATCACAAGAAACAAGCAAAAATGAACACGGGAAACAAAGCCGAATAAGTGAACCAGGCCCGAGTGTTGATTTTCTAAAAAATCCCTTGAAGATTGAAGAATGTACAAGTTTGATCCTTCAAGTTTGAAAAATTGTCAATTTATACCCCTCATCTATCAATATTTTCATTGGGGGCCCTAAATTTTCAAGTTATGACAAGATAAGCCCTTGAAGAATTATCAAAATGCAAAAATAGTCCTTTTTCAAAGATAACAAGCCACAAGGACTAAAACTGCCTTTTTCCCAAACTTACTATCAAATGTAATGGCCATATTTCATAAAAGATGTCAATTGCATGTTTCTTCAAAGAATGAGGGTAATTATTGCCAATAACCATACCCATATCCAATACCATAAACCCACCAAATCCATCAGCCCATACCCTTAACCCATTTTAATATTTAACCCAAACATTAAACGATGTTTTATGTTAATTCTTTTGAGGGTTAACATTAAACTTTTCCCCAAACCAAATCAAACCTACACTTATCACCTATAAACCCTAACCTTAATTCCAGATTTAAGTAACCTAATTGCACTAATAGATGCTTAGTAATCAAAGGGATTTTGTTCATTGATCTATCACAAACACACCTATGTGAAGAATCAAGACACATCATCAACGTGGGACCAACTCCAGCCAAGAACTCTCATCCATCACTTTCATCTTGCGAGAGGTGAAGACCAGATCGACGTCCAAGATTAAAAACGTGTGCAACACAACCAATGAAGGGTCTAAGATCATGTATAGTTCTTGCTTTAGTCTTACTAGATTTCTTATTGTTGATCGGGATTTATTGTTAATGATCCTCCCCTCTGCTATCATCACATGAGACCAAGAACCATCTAGAATAAAATTCAAAAAGATGGCATATTCAGAGGATCTTTGAAGGGTAGTTTAGGTAGTTTGTAGCACGGCTAGGGTTTGGAGAAATCACTCCTCAGCTTTATATATACCTTAGCTATAGCAGATTTCCAAGTTGTTCCAAGTTTTGGTTTTTGATTAATTTGTAATGTCAAAATCAATGAAAAAACAGATTTGAGTTCCCATTTTTTTCTTGTTTTTAATCTACTTGTTATTTAAATTCAATTATTTTAATTTGAGCACTTTTAAAATCCAGTCTATCAAAAATTTGTTTTCAAGTAATTTTGAACCCGTTTTTGAGAACCATTATAGCTGATTCACAAGCTCATCCTGACAATATGAGCTTGTGATTTTTGGTATTGGTTAATGTTAAATTACTGTTCATTTAAGTTCTTGCAAAAACAATCATTTTCAAAAGTTTTAGTTTAGAGCCTTTTTTTAGCCAACAAGCCAGCTTATTCTTATATAAGCTAGCTTATTGTCTCTTTAACTTGCTATCTTGTAGTTTGTTTCCTTTTGTTTCAGGTTACCCAAGGTTGAAGAAATTCCTTCTTTGGGACTGTTGTAGTCCTTTCAACAAAGAAGCTTATAAGCTCATTGTATAAACTGATTTTTTGAAGAAATTAAGTTTAAAAGGTCCTTAAGACCCCTTGTGGAAAGATTAGTCTGGAATTCGATTCTAGACTCAACACAAGTTAGTCCTAGTCCCTTTACTTTTTCTTCAATTAGTTAAGCTTATGTGATTTTGTGCTTAGTAGCTTATAATCTGTTAATTGTGCTTATTTTCATATCATGATTACCTATTTATCTGCTTATGCTTCCACCTTGATTTTAAGTTGCTTTTAATTCTAGTTTGCTTTGTAAATTTTTAATTTGCATAGATAAAGAGGTGTTTTGAATTACTTGACACATAAGGCCAGAGACTCCTTTAGATTAGTGTTAAACTTGCTCTTACTTCAGCCATAAAAGTTAAAAATCAAAATTTCGTGTTCTTTTCATTTTCTGTCATTTAGACACAGTAGGTGTATTAGGACTTACAATTGTTGTTCATTTCTTTAATTTTTGTTTGAATTTGGTTTGTATGATGTAATTTGAAGATTTAGGTGCTTTGTCTTTAACTTTGAACATCAAATGCACATAACAGTTCAATCTTAGGCTTACCTTTATTCTTCTTCTGAGTGAATTAGAATTACACTAGCTAGGATCAACACTCTGATTTAAGGTTTTAGACGTTGAGATTGAGGAAACACGTAGTTTAGACATGGGGATCTATCTGTTTTAGTTAAAACTTGAGGTTTATAGCTTTTTTGTGGCCTAAATTCCTTGTCATTACATTTTTTTTCCTTGTGAGTTGTGATTACGGTACTGTTTGTTTGTGTTTATTATTGTGGTTCCATAGCTTCCACTAGCCAACTGCTAGTAGAGGCTTATTAGCTTATTTCCAGAATTCCAAAACGTATATTAAAAAAAGATAAGTGGCAGCAAGAGAGGGTCGAAACCAAGACCACACACAAACCGTCAGACGCAACACAAAACAACTTTACCATTTGTTCTATTGTTCCATTTAGTTATTACTACCTTTTATGTTTTCTTTAAACTCTAGTTTATTTCGTCTAATTTCAGCAATAAGCAGCTTATTAGAATATCTGTTATCGTTTAGGATAATCTGAGTGTGCACTTATTTTTATTTTTGTTCCATAGTTGTTTTTTTGTTGTCCCGTTTATGTCTTAGTGTTTTGGTGTCTTGTAGTTTAAGTTTAACTAAGAAAGTAGGTTATCTCATTTTTATGTTTAGTGCTCATTCTCGTTTCCAGCTTTTTCCATAAGCTTTTCAGATTTTTCTTGCAATCATTATATTTATATCTTCATATCGAGCAAATGTGCAAAATTGGAGATCTTCTAGTCGGGTTTTGCTACAAACCGATTATTTTATTTTCTTTGAAAATACAATATGAGCTTAGTGGTTTTATCTTTTACAAAAGTTCATTTTGTTGTAGTTTAATAAGTTCTAAAAAATTCCTCGTAAAATTTTAGCTTTTTTTCGTTAAGTATTTCGTTTATTGGGTTTTTTGGCCCAATAACGCGTTTCTTTCAAATTTCGTATATTCGGGCTTTTTAGCCCATTTGGTTTTTTTAAATAGTTTTAACTTTTCTTTTAAATTTAATAAGTTTTTCTTTTTGGTTAAATTTTCAAAAAAATTTATTGTTGTAATTTTTTGTCATTGTCTCGTTTTGCGCGAAAACGCGATTTCGTCGTAGTGTAGTTTTTAGCATAATCCGTATTTAATTTTCAGTTTTTCTCTCACCAAAAATGAACTAATTCAAATAACGTTTTTAATCTTGGCAGACACACACACCTCCTTCGAGAACGAACTTTCATTGTCGAGCATTTACGGTTTTCCTAAATCGTAAACGTTTAATACTTGTCCACGGTGTTTCCTTATTTTTTTTTTCCTAAAAATAAGTAAAGAGCCTAATTTACCTACAATTAGTAATTCGTCCTTTTCTTTTCATTTATTTTCTTCTTTCAAGCTATAATCAATCTAAAACATTTAAATTTTGACACATAACACCAATACCTCCTTGGAGAACGAACTCATTTATCAAGCATTTATGTTTTTCCTAAAACATAGTGTTTAATACTTTTCGTTTTTACTTGTTTCTCCTAATACAAGTATAAAAACTGTTGTCCCATATTTTATGATGATTAAACAAGAAATAAAGAAGAAAGTAGATGAATTCTAGAGAGAGAAAGTAAAGAAAGAATGGTTGGAAACTTGGGAGGATTAGATTAGAAGAGAGAGAAAATACAAATGACCAACACCCTTCCTAACATGCTAGGAAGGGTATTTATAGCCGTGCCTTACATGTAGGCTTTATGGGATATATTGTTTAGGTCGGGCTTTCCTTTTAGGCTTTAGTTGCTTTAAGATAAACTTTTAGCTTAAAGTTAAGCCCGTAATACACGACTAATCTAGTACCTATTGCAACGTTCTAAAATACGATACATAATAAACTTATGACCGAACATTCTTGTTTGACTCAATATTTTGAGGCTAACAATCTCCCCCAATGAGAGGTCATTACCCTTTGACATTTAGAGATTTGTAGAGATTACTAATCTCGCCATAAATGAGTCTTTAACGTGTAATAGTAGTCTTGTTCCTTCATGATGTAATCTTTGAGCCTTTGTCGTTGTCTTTCGACTTTGTCTTTAATCTTGAGATCTTCAAATAATCATTGACTTGTCTTTGCCATCTTGCGATCTTGTGTCTTCATCCACATGCTCACACTATTAATTGTTGAATATGTCTTTAGGCATGAGTATGTTGTTTTGAATCTTTGAATTTGCTTAGTAAACCGTAACGTCACCTTGTTAAGACAAAACATAGACACGGACTAAATGCCTTTGACATTCGTCCTAAATCAGTATTATTTTACCTCCGGTCAGTGAAGACCGTTACACGATATTAAATATCGTACTTGTGATTAGGTAGATTTACTAAGAATATCCTTGACAGGGTTTGGTGGCTGTACTAGCCGTTCTTTTACTCGACCGTCTCAAAGCAAGACTGCGAACATAAAGAGTGAATCAATTGGATAAATATCCGCTGTATTAAAGTCGTCAATTCAAATTCCTGGAACAAGTTTGATTCATAAAGAATCTTACCATTGTTGCTTACCATTGTTGCTTACCAGTTGACACAAGCTTGATTCATAAGAATCTCGCAAGTCACCTACCGTAGCGCTGTTTGAGGTTGACGCTAGAAGGATTTCCATTCGTCACTGTGTATATTAGTGAATATCACTTTGTATGTTCTGGCAAGATCATAAAGATATTGTGTAGAAACCTGAAAAGAGTTTGAATCAATTCAGAATCAAACCACTGTTGCTTTTCAATTTACACATGTTTAATTCATAAATAATGTTACACATGACCTACCGTAGTGCACTTTTAGTGGTCGGAGGCTGGAGCAAATGCCACCTATTCAATATCAACTATCTCGGAGTGAGAAAGTTAATAGAAGTCGTGTAGATCTCCGTGACAATAAAGCAAACTTCTTTTGAGAGAAGCCCGAGTCAGCTGGGGAAGGGTTGTGCATTACATCACTAGCTCCATGATGTGTTGTCTTCATGATATGTTGACCCGGTTTCTGCCTAAGTTGTATGGAGGGCTAATTTCTTTTCACCCTTTATCCTTACATTTCTTTTTCATTCTTCAACCCCTTCAATGTTTACCAAGACATCATCACTAGCACCTTGTTGTGATTGTTTTAGTGCTAGCTTCAGTACTTAGTCGGCATTCAGCTACGTTCACATTCTACTCCATCTTTCCTAAGGACTTCTAATAATCTATTGGATTGTCCCTGGGAAGATCCCTCCGGTTCTGGTTGGATCATAGGACTTAAACCTAACCACCCTTTTGACACCAATAACGTCGTGGATTAAATATGTTGTGGGTATTTGATCGTAACCATAAACCACTTTAAATTCTAACAAAGTGTTTGAAAAACATTTAACACCTTGCTAGTTTTGTCGTTTTAGAAAAGCTCCCCTTCATATGTGCATCGATAATCGAAAGTGTTTCGCACATGTGGGTAAGAGTTAAAGTGCATGAGTCTTTAGATCATATTTTAATCACATTTTCTCCCCTATCTCTAAAATATAAATCTTTTGATATTAGAGATACCAAATTTGATTAAAATATATCGCGAAAAAATAGTCTTGAAAATCTTCGGGAGAAATATGTGTCTGTCTTAGCATGAAGTTGGAAAGCTCCCCCTCAAAATTGTTCCAATTGAATTGTCATTGTGAGGATGTGATCCACATTGCACTTTTTGAGGATAGGAGTTGTTGAACACACAATTTTTGAAAGATTTTGAATAATCATTGAGAAATTCTTGAAAAATTTGTGTTCAACGCTTTTTGAAAAAAATCCATTTCTTTTTGGCGAAATGGGTTTTGTAAAGAATAAACTTGAGTTCATACACTTTGAATGTCTTGATGAATCCACTCAAGTGTAAGAAGATTTCTCTTCTTTTGCTATGGGTAAGCGCACTAAATCGTACACTCCCCGTGAATATATATCCGGGTTGCAATTTGAAAGTGATTACAAGCCATTGTGTTGAGCTAAAAACGTTGAATGTTTTGTGACAAGCTCAACCCAAGATAGATTGCTCTACCCGTTGTTGTAAAAATTATCCAAAGTAGACATTTTCCTTTATTAAAAATAGAAATGACATGTTTTGAAAAATATTTACAACTTTCATTCGAGCTTTATGTACACACCCGTGTCGTTATTGAGCGACATTTATAGGTATGTCCATATTATCGATACTGAAAGACATGTCAAGAAGAATATTTTTGGTATTTTGAAAATTTTTCCATTTTTATTTTGTTTTTCTAAAGATATTTATATTTTATTTTATTTTTGTATTTTTCAAGTTTTTCGAAAATAATTAAAAATAGACCTTTTTACCATAGAAGAAGGTGATATCGAATGTACATAATTGGAACCCTTGGAGGAAGAAGTGAGTTCAGAATATGCTGAGGTACCTGCAATCAATGAAGAAGAGCTTGCACAAATACTAGTATTAAGAGTAACAAATTCCTTTTCAACGTGTAAAACAGTAGCATTAGTGCTGGCGTAGGTTTCATCTCTCTTCTCTATTGGAATCCACTAAAGACCAACGTCCTTGAAGATCCTACCCGTTGGTTTCCACTGAAGACTAGATTTAGGAGTAGTTTTCTCTTGCACAACAGAAGACTTCTTTGGAGAGAAACTATGTTCTTTTGTAATCCACATTTTAGATTTGGTGTTATTGCTTTTCTTTGCGACGGGTGTGTATCTCCTTGTTTTCTTATGGGATTCTACATTCTTTCTCTGTGCAAAGTCACACGATTTGACCTCATAAAGGTATTGTAGAATGCAATGGTCATGATTTCCATTGTGAATGCCTTTTTTGCAAGTTGGGCATGTAGGGTATTTGGAATTCACGAAAGGCCGTGTGTACCTAGGCTTTGTTGATCGTTCAGTTGCAGTGTTCGGTACACGAGTACTCATGGATGGTTTCCATTTCCTAGGTTGCTGGGAAGGGATCCTAGGTTTTGGTTGACTACCATTAGGAGTGTGTTGAACTCTAGTGGTTGTGGGTGCACTAGGTTTTGAATACACGGTCTTTTCTTTTTGAATCTTCTATTTTTGCTTAGCATCCTCTAGGTTGTTTGTACTAACTAAGTCATTTGAACCTAGAGATTCCATTATGGACATAAATGTCACACGCTTGGGGGTATTCCTAGAAGTGCTAGCTGCATTCACATGGTTAGGTTTACCAAAAGTGTGCTTTCTAAATGGAGGAACATAGGGTGATATGGATGGTTTTGGAACACTTGTTTACACATCAGTCTTAGGGGGTAACCTAGATTTTACATGAGAAGAATTGGAGAAAGGAGTCGGTTTTCCTAAGATAGATGGCTTTGGACCCTTGTAAGCATTGGGTTGTGGAACAACAGGTTTCACAACTTTAGGTTCCACAATTTTCCCACCCATTTTGTCAACGAGTTTCTTCAACTCTTTTATCGCTATGTCCTTTTCTTGCAACAGAGATTTCAAGTCTGTAATTTCCATACTCTTTTTGTTTATTTCTCGACACAATGTGGAAAGTTTTAATTGCAAGTTATAATCATTTGGACCTTTTCCGACTTTGTCTTGCAAAGCAATTTCAAGAGTATGATAATGTTTTTGAAGGAAATCAGTTTTGTGTTGAAGTAATGATAGGTGTGAAAACACCCATCCTTTTACCACTTAATTATAATATAAACCAAGCCAAAACGTGTACTTAATGTCGTAAAAGTCGGAATTATGTGTGGCTTGTGTTTTTGTTGTGATTTAGGACCAAAATGTGAAAAGGGAAGAAAACACGGGCTTTCACGGGCTTTTATCAAAGAAAAAGACAAAATACGAAGTCAAAAGATCAAGAGTGCAAAAAGAACGGAAGTCAAAGGCCTATTGGAGAAAGGAGTCGGTTTTCCTAAGATAGATGGCTTTGGATCCTTGTAAGCATTGGGTTGTGGAACAACAGGTTTCACAACTTTAGGTTCCACAATTTTCCCACCCATTTTGGCAACGAGTTTCTTCAACTCTTTTATCGCTATGTCCTTTTCTTGTAACAGAGCTTTCAAGTCTGTAATTTCCATACTCTTTTTGTTCATTTCTCGACACAATGCGGAAAGTTTTAATTGCAGGTTATTATCATTTGGACCTTTTTCGACTTTGTCCTGCAAAGCAATTTCAAGAGTATGACAATGTTTTTGAAGGAAATCAGTTTTGTGTTGAAGTAATGATAGGTGTGAAAACACCCATCCTTTTATCACTTAATTATAATATAAACCAAGCCAAAACGTGTACTTAATGTCGTAAAAGTCGGAATTATGCATGGCTTGTGTTTTTGTTGTGATTTAGGACCAAAATGTGAAAAGGGAAGAAAACACGGGCTTTCACAGGCTTTTATCGAAGAAAAAGACAAAAGACGAAGTCAAAAGATCAAGAGTGCAAAAAGAACGGAAGTCAAAGGCCTATTCTGAAGATTTATCGAAGAAAAAGTCTAAAGATGGAAGTTTAACGAAGTCGAAGAACCAAATCTAATAAAAGAAGAAAATTAGAAGACGAGTTCATTTCAAATCGACAAATCCCGAGACAACGTCGAGAAAGACGAAGAATTTAAAAGAAGAAAAAACAAGAAGAAAGAAAGAAGCAACAATCCTCCCCTCCTCCTATAAATACCCTCCTAATATGTTATTAGGAGGTGGTTAGCTAGTTTTAGATAGATTTATTTTATGCTTAGGAGTAGATTAATTTACTTTCTCTCTCTAGCTTTTCTTTAATGTTTTAAGCTTTTTACATTAATCTTGTATTTAATCTTTAATCTTAATCTTCATTTCAAGCTTTTCATTAATCATTCTCATTCTACCTTTCTTAATTTCAATCTCTTTTGATTTTCATAAGTATGTAGTTTGTTTAATCATGTTCTTGTTGTAATTGATGTGTTTGTTTGATTATGCTTATTGATTTTGATGTGTTTGATCTATTTAGCTTATTGTGTTTAGTGCTTATTTTTATGTTTTTAGCTTATCTCTAATTAGCGGATTTGGTAGATTAATATTTAAAAAGTTGATTTTCAATTTATAGATTATTAAGTGTTTTTAAAGTTTTTGATTTGAGGCTTATTTAGTTTTTCTTAAATTTTGTTTAGATTAAGTTTTGATTAAGTGCTTATTTGGTTTTTGCTTATTACGATTTTTATTTCCCCGAAAATAGGATCTACTGTTTCCTTTAAATTGATTTTTGGACATCTTCGGAAAAGGGTTTTCAAATTCCGAAAAGATACCTTTTTTACGAAAATCCTTTTATCCGAAAAAGCTTGTTATTCCGAATATCTATAGTTTTTCCTAAATAATCCTTTTATCCGAAAATCAGCTTATTCCGAAAATAATTGTTTATTCCGAAAAAAGTAGTTTATTCCAAAATAGGCCTGTTTATCCGAATTTGTTTAGTTTATCCGAAATTCTTGATTTATCCGAAAATAAGGATTTTATCCGAAAATCCCCTTTATTCCTAAAAGTAGTTTATATCCGAAATTATCCCTTTTTCCGAAAAAGTAGATTTATCCGAATTTAGTTCATTATTCCGAGATAGTTTATTTTTCCGAAAATATTAGTAATTCCGAAAATATTGTTTTTTTTTCAAATTAGGTTTTTATTCCGAAGATTTAATTTTATTTTATTTTCAATTTTATTTTTCAATTTTATTTTTGTTAAAGTTTTAAACTTTTGTCATTTAATTTTCACAGTGTTAATTTTTAGTTTAATATTTTCAAGCTTTCAGTTATATTTTTATTTTAAAATAGATAATCAATGTTCTTTCTTTTCACCAAGAACAACTGAGTCACACGTTAAACCGAGTCAATTCGATTAGACCAATTCAAAGAACTTAAAAACTCTAGTATCAAATGGCGTCGCTGCCGGCTCTTTTCGTGAAGATTAACTGTTTTTTGTGAGAGACGCGTTGGATTTTGGGATCTGTTCACTCTTGAACGTTATTTTTCTTGCTCAAAAATTTTCAAAAATCCATAAAAATTAAAAATTTTAAAAATCCAAAAACATTTGAAAAATCATAAAAAGCAATTCTTTTTCAAAGGTTTTGAACCAAAAATATTTTCTTTCACGTTAACCATTATTTTTCTATTTCTTTGTTATTCTTTTCTTGTGTAGGTGTATGCGTACCCGTTCACGCACAAGTAAGTCCATTCAAGCTGCTGTCATCGAGCCTCCTCCTGTTGTTAACACAATGGATAATTGTCCTATGATCGAGCTCTTGCAGTCACATGTTGAAGGCAATGAAGATGTGATTGTGGTTCCGGCTATTGATGCAAATAACTTCGAGCTCAAGACCAGTTTTATTCAAATGGTTTCCGCTACACCGTTCTTAGGCCGCACTCATGATGATCCGCACGATCACATCAAAACGTTTGTTCACTTAACCAATACCGTGAAATACAGTGGGGTTTCACAAGAGGCAATTCGATTGCTCCTCTTTCCTTTCTCCCTCGAGGGACAAGCCCGGACTTGGCTTGATAAGGAACCACCCCAAAGTATTACAACATGGACGGACCTAGAGACCAAGTTTATCAATTACTTTTTCCCACCCTCATGTACTACCGCTTTGCGAAATGACATCATTAACTTTGAACAAAAGTACGGTGAGACGCTTAGTGAATCTTGGGATCGTTTTAAGGAAATTTTACGAAAGTATCCACAACATGGTTTTACAAAGGTGCATCAAATTAATACTTTTTACAATGGATTAAGTTTGAATGACCAAGATTCACTAAATATTGCTTCGGGTGGGTAATATACTTGTCAAATCTATGAATGGGGCTTTGGCTATCATTGAGAACAAGGCCAAAGTCCAAACCAAGAGTGTTAGGGCTACTATGGCTAGCGTCAGTGAGAGTGAGTTGACCAATCATCTTAAGGAACTTACTTTAGCTATAAAACAACTTGTTTTAAGAGATAACCCTCCTAATCAACATGCCCATGCTCTCAATATTACTTGTGAAACTTGTGGTGGACCACACTCTTATGCTAATTGTGATAAAGCTTATAATCAATCTCACGGGGAAGTATATGCTTAGAACAACACGGAGAGAGTTCATTTCAAGCCTAATGTCGATGTTAATCACTTGTCTTATAACTCGACAAATTACTTGGCTCCACCCGATTTTCAACAAATACCACACCCACCAACCCATAACAACCAAGGGCCACCAAGAGCAAATGTTCAACAAAATGCAAATGTGAGGGGCTACAATGCAAACCAAGGTAATTATCCAATGCAAAACCAAGGCTTTCAACACCAAGGTTTCAATCCTCAAGGTTTTCCACCATATAACCAATACCCAAACCAAGGTTTTCAACAACAAGGGTTCAATTTACCTCATCCGCATATGGACTTGATTCTACAAATATTTACCGATCAGGAGAAAACCATGAAGGAAATGCATGAGTCCACGGATAGGAAAGTCATTCAAATGTTTCAAACCCTTCGCCCCCAAGGTGCTCTTCCTTCTACAACCGAAACAAACCCTAGAGCTAATGTGAGTGCTATTACTACACGCAGTGGAGCAACTTTAGTAGGACCATCTATCCCTTCCCCAGTTACTCCATCTACACCTCCTCCACCCCCATATATCCCTCCTACTTCCATGCCTAGTACTAGTTCTACATTCCCGTCTCCACCTCTTACGGAAGAAGTACCAAGGAAAAACCCTTCACCATCCACACCTTCACCCTCTCAACCCTCAACCTCTACATCTACACCTACTACACCTTCACCTTCTACACCTACACCACCTAAACCCAATATCCCTTATCCTTCTTGGTTAGACAAGTGAAAATTGCTCACTAAAGAGGATGCTCAAGTCACTTCTTATTTGAATATGATCTCCCAAATGAATTTCGACATTAGCCTTGTTGAAGCACTTGTCCAAATGCCGAAATTTTTCAAAGCATTCAAGGAATTGCTTAATAAGAAGGAGAAGATGGCCGAGTTTGTTAATACTCGATTAAATGAGAATTGTTCTGCAGTCTTTCTTAAAGAACGTCCGGAAAAACTTGGAGATCTCGGTCATTTTGTGCTACCTTGCATTTTTAACAAAGTTGAAGAATTTACTGCCTTAGCCGATCTTGGGGCAAGTATAAATTTGATGCCATTAAGTGTTTGGAAAAAGTTATCATTACCCGATCTTACACCAACAAAGATGACTCTTGAGCTAGCAAATCGAACTCTCGCTTACCCCGTTGGTATTGCCGAAGATGTTTTCGTTAAAGTTGGTACCTTCACTTTTCCGGTCGATTTTGTTGTTGTTGATTATGAAATAGACCCTCGTATTCCGTTAATACTTGGACAGCCATTCTTGAGAACTAGAAAAGCTTTAGTCAATGTTGTCGAAGGTGAACTCATTCTAAGGGTCGGGAATGATCAACAAGTTTTTAAGATGGGGAATATTACAAGCAAATCAAATGGAAAAGAATCGGCGAAAATGATTAATGTGCTTCAAGAAGAGCTTACTACTACTTTGGAAAGTATAAAGCTTGATGATTTTGTGCTACATGACAATCCTCTTTTCGAGACTTGCTATGATAATCCACTTTTCCAAGACCATGTGGACGAATATGATGATGATTATTTCTCCAATTTGGATCCCCCACCAATTTATGATGCTCCACCGATCTATGATGAATATGATGATGATTCTAGTTCCGATGTGGATGATTATGATGATTTTTCTTCAGAGTATAAAGACATGCTAACTTATGATGACTTTGATGATGTTGACACTCTTTCGAGTGATTCTTCAAGTGTTATGTCTTCTACTGATGATTGTGCTCCTATTTTTGATGAAGATCCTCCGCCAAAACTGCTTGATCCTACTTTGGATGATTACTCATTTGAGGAAGATTTTGCCACTTTTCTTAATACATACTTTCCTAATGAGCATGATTCTCCTCCTTTGGACTTTGATTATGGTTTTTATCCCCCTTCAGATGTAAAGAAACCCATTTCCAAGGAGAAGAAACCGGACGACACCAACATCCATAGTACCTATGTCTTAACACCTCTCTTTCCACCTTCTTCGGACGAGATCGTGCGTTTTATGGGCGAATCTTCAAGGTCTCATAAGTCTAAGTCTTATTTTCCCCTAAAGGAAAAGGTGTTCGATCCGGGTATCACAATTTTTAAGCCATCTCAGTATCTGATGAAATAAAAGGAAATATTTTTGGAAACTATGGAGCTATGCTTTCATTTCATCATACCTTCTACCACCGTGCTCAATCTTTGCTTAAGGGAACCTCGCCTACTCTTCTTTGGCTTGTCTTGTTCACCTTAAGCTTGTGTTATTTGATGGATGAAAACCATGTATTTGACGCCAGTGGATATTCTTCAAGGTTCTTACCATTGTAATCAAGGTCGAGTCAGGCTCACGGCTCGATGAACAAAAACAAGCGCTTCTCGGGAGGCAACCCGATGATCTATCCTTTTTATTCGTTTTTATAATAAGTGTAGGGGAGACCCTAGTATGTGTTTGTGGTTTTCTTTTTTATGATGTGAAGGGATTCGAGCTTTAAAAATATCCATTCTTGATGACTTTTTACGACTCGTGATTCCGTGTTCCCGTTTTTCCGGTTCTATCCTAAACTCTTTTGAATCACTATTTTATATTCTTCAATATTAAAATAGGAATCACTTTAGTTGTCTCTTCCTTAGCAAGATTTAAACAATGTGCACAATGTCCTAAGTGTAGGGGAGTTTACTCTCACATGCTTAAACATTGAGGACAATGTTTAACTTAAGTGTAGGCGGGACTTCTATCGAAGTTAAGTGGGCTTTTCCATGTATTTGTCCTCATTTTAACCGGAAAATCGATTTTTCGACATTTTTCAAAATTTTTGATCTGTTTTGGCCTGTTAGTATTTTCCTTTGTTATTGTTAATTTCTTTAATAAAATGATTTTAATGGGTTTAGATATCTTTGATATATTAGGCCCGTTGTGAATCTTTTGACTCAACCCGAGTTTGCTTATTTTAGTTTACTCTAGCTAGTATCCTTAACATTTTTAAATCAAGTTTTGCTAGACTTTTATATAGGGAACTTTAAAACGCGAAAGTCTTAACTCATACGAGTTTAAGAACAAGAACTTTTTGCAAGTTCCTATAATTGATCTTAGAAAGTCGTTTATCAAGGGAACTTTAAAATGCGAATTCTAAACTTGAAAAAGTCTAAGAAGTTGCAAGATCCTATAGATGACTTGAAAACCCAAAACTTTGATTTAATAGGCTAAGCATCCACGAGTCTCATTCCTTGAGATTTTAAATTGTGGAGTACGAGAGATGATAGAGTAAATTATAAGTTTTGTATTCTTTCATGAATTTATGTGAGTTAATTATGAGCTTTTTCTCCCATCGCTTGTTAATAAATTAATTGCAATAAGTAAGGTCGTACGATTTGAAAAGTTACTTAGCTTCTAGCACAAGATCGTTTAAAAGTTGCTCGGTATTAATTAGAGTTCATAGCCAAGGCATAACTTATTGAAGCGGGATGCGAAGATTGGCGAGTCCGAAATGGCCCTAACAAGGCATGAGGGCTACATTTTGTTGCTTAAGATCCAAAGTGATATGAAGAATAATTTATCAAAAATCAATATGAAGGATCGAGACACACGACGAACAGCAAATACTCCCCTAAATATCATGGAGAAGTCTATCCGAAAAGGCCCTAACAAGGTATGAGGATAAATAGATCCAAGTCCTAAAAGGAGGCGGATCGTTGTATATCAAAATCCCAAATAAAGATTGGAGAAAAATGAAGAAGTGTAGGATCTTGTTTTTCTAAGGATTTAACAAGTATGGATTATCTATTGAATGGATGGAGAAATGGTAGAAACTTAGAGAGAGAAAGAAGAGAGAGAAAGGAGAGAGTTAAGGAAAATGGAAATGTGATTATCAAAGTGTAAGTGAACCAACAACCCCTCCTAACATGCTAGGAGGGGGGTTTATATAGCCCACCCTACATGTGGGCTATATGGGCTATATTGGATCACGAGCCCAATATCGTTGGAGTGACCGATCCTTTCTAAATACGTAAAAATGTATTTCCAACAATCTCCCCTAAAGGGAGGTCACTCCAAGTTACAATGTCCTAAATAGTCTATAGCTCGTGATCTATGCTAATAATGATGTGACCGAGACTTTCCTTGGAAAAACGTATTTCCAACAATCTCCCCCAAAGGGAGGTCACACCATTTTACAAAATCTTAAACCTAGCATACTATGCTTGAGTCTTCGATCTTGTTCTTGTGAATATGCTGATGAGATCTTTGACTTTAGTCTTGAGCATGTTCTCTTGCCTTGACCTTGTGCATTCATCACTTGTGATATTCGCCTCTTCGTGACTTCATGTTCCACACACTTATACCTTTATAATTCTTGAAAGCTTCAGAGTTTGATACAGCGGAAGACTTGACCTTCAGACTTTCTTGAATTCGTTGAAGTACTGAGTGTATGCAGTATAAGCATGTGGGGACGACTTCTTCTTCGATTCCGCAACGCGACCGTCTTCAAATACCGCAACATAAGTAGACACGAAAGAAATGGCTTTGAACATTTCATTCTAAATCGGTAGCATTTTACCTCCGGTCGGTGAAGACCGTTGGACGATATTAGATATCGTACCCGTGACGGATAGTTTCAATTAAGTAACTTCCTGACAGGATTTCGCGGGTAAACCCGTTCTCTTTATTCGACCGTCCAAAGCTGACTGCGAACATAAAGAGTGAATCATTTGGATAATAATATCCGCATGATTTGAAGCCGTCAATTCATCTTCCTGGAACAAGTGAAATTGAATTAAGAACCGCACCATCGTTGCTTTCCAGTTGTCACGAGCTTGATTCGTATAGAATCTTGCAAGTTACCTACCAAGTGCTGTTTGAGGTTAACACTAGAAGGATTTCCACTCATCACCGTGAACACAAAGGTATCACTCTGAGTGTTCTGGCAAGATCACTGAGATATTGCGTAGAGGCCTGGAACGTGTTTAAATTCAGTTAAGAATTAAACAGCTGTTGCTTTCCAGTTATCACATGTTTGATTCATAAAGAATCGCACAAGTCACCTACCATGAGCTTTTTGATATTCGCTCAAGAAGGATTTCCATCTTCATTGTAAATACTTTCGTATTACTCGGATGTTCAGGCAAGATCATGAAGATTTTGCGTAGGACTCTTAAGATCTTTCTTACTTTTCACAGTGTATGAAGAAGCAAGGAATTATGAAAGTGTGTCCTAATGAGATATTTAATGATCTCAAATGGCTCTAGACTCGATCGTGCACTTTGGATTTTAGTGATCGGAGGCTGGAGAGGAGTGCCACCTTTTCAATACCAATTTATTCGGAGTGAATAAATCAATAGATAATGCGTTGTCTCCGTGTGATTAAAACAAATATCTTTTAAGAGATATCTGAGTTAGCTGGGATGGGTTGTGCCTTGCATCACTGGGTCCATGATGTCTGTCTTCAATATCAAGAATCATTAAACAATGATCTTAATAGCATATGTATTGACCCGGTTTCTGCCTAAGTTGTAAGGAGGGCTTCTTTCTTTACACCCTTTATCTTTACAATTCTTTTTCATTCTTCAACCCCTTCAATGCTTACCAATACGTCATCACTAGCACCTTGTTGTGATTGTTCCAGTGCTAACTTAAGTACTTGGTCGGCATTCAGCTACGTTCACAATCTTTCTCCATCTTTCCTAAGGACTACTATTTCTAGCTATTGAATGTCCTTGTGAAGATTCCTCCGGTTCTAGAGGAATCATTGGACTTTAACCTATCCTACCATCCTTATGTCACCACAATCTTCACCGTTGTGAATAGAGATGTTTTGGGTAAGTGTATGTCACCATGAAATCCATTTTGAAGTGCAAATCCATTTTGCTCCCCCTTAACATATGCCATGATATCCGAAAACATTTTGCACATGTCGGGATGAGCTATCACGTTAAGTCAAACCATCTATGATTGATCATATCCCATATTAAATCACATTTTCTCCCCCATATTAAAAATATTAACCCAATCGATGTTTTTAATATCAATTGATTTAATAGCATTTTAAGAAAATTTGGAAAGAAAAATGCAAATCCAATTATCTTCATGAATTACACAAGCTCCCCCTCAAATTAATGAGGGTGTACTTGAGACGTAAATAAAATACCTTTTAAACACAAGTGTAAGGTATTTATCACGTGCAAAAATCATATATGATAAGGTATTCACAAGAATTAGCAATTTATGAGGTTGGACCTGAATGATGGAGAACATCATATGAAAGAAGCACATGGTTCTTGTTCACGAATGTTGGTCGCCTCATCATGTCTGAAGTTATCTCTTTACTCCATGTGTACGATTGATATCTTTGTCTTGACACCAACATGTGAACTTGGCACTTTTAGCGTCAAAGATTCTGATTGCTGGACAATTGCTCCCCCTCAATTGCTGACCCGTGTTCTATTGAAAGAGCTGTAGTCGCCGTTTGAGTAGTCGCATCGTCGAGTATGTAGATATCAATTGTAAATTGCTACGGTTGGTAGAGATGATAACTTCATAAAAAACAAGATTTCTCTTGTTTTAACAAATAAATGCACTGACACGTACATATATTCGTGTTAGATTGTGTTATAAAGTAAACACAATCCCTTACATGGTTGTAAAGTAAACCATGCCCGAGAAAATGAATTCCCGTTGTTGAGTCAAAGCTTTCCGGTGAAATGCTTGACTTGATTATGAAAAGCGGGTTACTATCTGAAATAATAGCAAACCATTTTGAGCATGTTTTAAAACATTTGAACTTCTGCTCGAACTTTATATACAACCACGTGTCATTATTGAATGACATTTCTAGTATCGTAAATATTATCGATTCCAGAAGACATGCTCTTTTTATCAACACATTTTTTGAACACACAATTTTGAAAGATTTAGAAAACCTTTTTGAGAAATTCTAGAAAAATTGTGTTCAACGTTTTGAAAACCAATTACTTGAGCTTAAGATGTTGAATATCTTACAAAACGAGCTCAAGTCCGAGAAGTTGTAAACTTCCCGTTGTTAAGGATAAGTTACCATCGGCGATAAACTTTCCTTTTAATTGAAGAACGAGTTCTAAGCTGACATTTACTTAGAAGTCGTTTTCATGAGCTTGAAAAACTTTGAATGTTTTAACGTAAAGCTCATGACCGAGAAAGGTGAATTTCTCGTTATGAGGAAAAGTTCTCTTATTTAAAAGATTCACTTTCCTTTCTGAGCTTAAAACCTGGAATGTTTTAATACAAGCTCATGACCGAGAAAAATTAATTTCCCGTTACGAGGATAAGCTATCTTTAAAGATAAGCTTTCCTAAAATTGAAGTCCGAGTTACAGTCTGATATTTAACTGTAAGTCATTGTGCATGAGCTTAAAAACTTCGAATGTTTTTAATATAAGCTCATGCCCGAGAAAAATTAATTTCTCGTTGTGAGGATAAGTTTATCATCGGCGATAAACTTTCCTTAATTTGAAGATCGGGTCATCATCTGACATTTAATGAAGAGCCTTATACACGAGCTTAAAACCTTTGAATGGTTTTAGGATAAGCTCGTGTCCAAGAAAACTTAATTTCTCGTTAAAAGGGTAAGTTATCTTTGCGTAGATAAACTTCCCTGTCTCTGAAGTTCGGGTCATCGTCTGTCATTTAACGAGGAGCCATTGTGCATGAGCTTAAAAACTTGGAATGTTTTTGATATAAGCTCATGCCCGAGAAAAATTAATTTCTCGTTGTTAGGATAAGTTTACCATCGGCGATAAACTTTCCTTTCTTTGAAGATCGAGTTATAGTCTGTGATGTGACTATAAGTCCTTTACACTGTAAGCTTAACTGGAAATCCCCTGAGACACTTGTTTCGTAGATATCAGCTTCTTTAGCAACCAAACTCTGAGAGTGTCCTTAATTGAATGGTATACAATGATTGGACCACTTCGTTCTTTTGGAACATCCTCTTTGGTACCTGCATTTTCATTAGGAATTTGCATGCTTGGATAAGGGTTAGCGATATCTATCTTAGAAGCAAGTGGGGGTTCACAGTTGGCCTTACTTGTGCCAGAGGTGTTCATAGGAGATGATTCACTTGTCTTAGCTGGTAAACGTTTCCTTTTATAGAAAACCTTAAGTTCAGGCTTAGGTGATGCATCCTCCTTTTCAATTTCTTCCCTAGTAGTCTTAATAGAATCGGAGACTATCCTAGTTAAAGGGCACTCGTTTTCTACAAGAGTGAAAGTTCTACCAGTGGGGCGCCACATTTTACCAATGGGTTTGATTTTGGAAACCCACTGGGATTTAAGTCTAGCACGAGAGTTCACCTCATTAAGTAGTTTCTTGATACAAGAATCATGATTTGCCGTAAAGACACATTTTCTACATGTTTTACAAGTAGCATATTTAATGTCCGAGTAAGATCTAGAATTCCTAGATGATTGATTGATGCTCCTAGGATGTGACATGCTACGGTTAGCAGTGTTAGGTAAACTAGAAGGCATATGACTAGGTTTGAAATTCCTATCTCTTACTTGTGTCTTTTGCTTAGCTTCCCTTAGACCAAAAGTATGGCGAACGTCATTTGAACTAGTTCCAGACGTATTCTTTGGACTATGTCTAGGGAAATTAGGGGCAATCATGTGATTAGGTCTTGCAAAAGCTGTTTTAGTCACATTGGGCCTAGATGGTGGAGTGACGGGTCTAAGAAAATGAACCAAATCAACTTGGGAGGCAAACCGCGGTCTCGAGGATTGTGGTCGCTCGGGTCTAAATGCAGTAGGTTGTCTGACAGACGGTTGTCTGACGAACTGATTTGTAGGCGGTTTCCCCAAGATTGATGGTTTTTCAAGCTTAGTGTCCACACTAGGGCCTTTAATTTTCCTCAATTCGTTTTTCAATGCAGCTATAGCAAAGACCTTTTCCTGTACTTGAGCCTTTAAAGTCTCATTCTCTTTGAGCAAGTTATCTTGGGATGCCAATTTAGATTCAAGCAACTTAATTTGTTTCAAAAAATTATCCTTTTCAGCTTTAGAATCTAGAACAGTTTGATCCAATTTCCGTTCAAGAACAACGTTTGACTTTTCAAGTTTTTCAAAATATGTTTCAAATTTCTCCGTTTTCTTTGAAAATTCAATTTTGGCATCCTCAAGATCTTTTGATTGCTGAGCGACGAACGTTTCGAGCTCTTTAATCCTAGAAGCATAATTGGGTAAAGAAGCAGGCATAGGGCACTTATCAGGATTGTTAATTATCTCATTCAATTCGGATTGAAGTAGACGAAGATTTGTGACACATGACGGCTCTGCATAATTTCCTGATTGACTGTTTGCTTCCTGCTTTCCTCCTGAATTCATTCTTTTGTGACTGCTTCTAGTATCGTTTTGCAATTCTCCCTCTTGAAAAGTCGAATTCAAAAAATCCATTGAATATCGATGACCAATGTCGTTGATGATAATGATCGATGAACAAATCTGTTTTCACTTTCAAGTAATAACACTCAGTCAAAAATCCGTAGCCACTAAAAATAAATCCCGTCAAATATTTTATCACTTTGGTTCTTTCAGAATGCCCGCCTCAACACGATCTACCAAAAATAAATACACAAAAGTAATTTAATTAAGAAGAAAATAAGAATAAAATAAAAATAGAAAATTAACTTAACTTAAAAAAATAAAAAAAATCTTATTTAACTAAAATTAACAAAAAATAAAATAAGATAATAATAAAAAATTTGATAAACGTTGTGACTTTTCAAAAGATTTTAAGCATGCGTTATTTAAAACAAATTGGGCTGAAAGGACGTGGCAAATTTTTTAAATAAAACGTAGCTTGGGAAATAAACTCTTTGTTTCCTCCGCCCTACACCTCCCCCACTTGTAATATGACTCTACACGTGGCAGAGATAAATAAAACGAGGCAGATCGAGTCTTGTTTTCTCCGCCTGAAATCAATATATAAAGAATAAACTAGTCAAACACCACTAATCACTCTCACACTTAAATAAATCACACACTGATATCTTCTCATATACTCTCAAAAACTTGAAAACTCCGCCCCCTATTATCTTAAATCAATTCTCATCTTAAATCAAAAACTAATAAATCCTATAGAATCACCATCTACTGATCAAAAATAGGTCACGGGTAAGTCCTATCTATTTTGTTGTTGTTTCAGATTTGGATCAATGAAAGTTTTTCAAACTGAGATCTTGATTTTTTTTATTTTTTTTTTTGAGTCGGGTTTGTGTGAGTGTGTGGTGTTGTCAAGTCTGTTTGGTTCGAGAGTGAGTGGAACGAGGGTGAGGGTAAGGGTGGTGTGAGGGTGAGTCGAGGGTGAGGGTGAGGGTGAGTCGTGACGAGAATGGTTTTGTCGAGGGTGTCGCCGAGAGTCCTGTTGGTTTGGTCGAGTGTTTGTGATAAGGTTGTTGTTGTCGAGAGGTTTCTGAGAGAGTCGAGAGTCTAGAGTTTGTGGTTTTTTTTTTTGGGTCAGTCTTGGTCGAATTTAGTTGTTGTTTCGAGTCGATGGTTTGGGTCAGGTTGGTTGTTGGTTATGGGTCTGTATTAGTCAAGTGAATTGTCTTTTTGGGTTGGATTCGAGGGTCTAGGCGTCGATGTTGAGTCTCTATGATGATGTAGATGTCGAGTCGAGAAAGTCTGATTTCGAGTCCAAAAAACTTTGGTCGATGTTGAGTCTCTATGGTTAGTGTTTGTTGATTGAGGTTGGTTGGTTTGTGATGGTTAGTGTTTGTCGAGAGAGTCGAGTATGAAGTCGAGTCAGTCTAGATGTCGAGTCCAAAAAACTTTGGTCGAATCGCAATAAAAAGTCAAGTCATCGCAATATTCTCAAAAATTTTCATCGCAATATCACAAAAACTCACCATCGCAATGTGGAAAATTTTTTGGCAGAGTTTCGTTCTCACTTTACCTTAAACCCGTCGCAATCACGATCGCAAAAAGGCGATCGGAATAACCGTCGGAATAAGGGTGTCAGAATAAGGTGATCGCAAAGTAGAACCTATGGTTATTGCGATCGAAATGACAAAGTATCGGAATAAGGCACTTGAAACCGTCGGAAAAGGTGTCGGAAAGAGTATCGGAATGATAAACCCTTATCCGACAACTGAATAGGCAACAGGAACAAATAGATTCAAAAAAAAAAATAATAATAAAAAAATAAAAAAAATAATACTTTTTATAAAAAAGAATTATACTTTTGTGAATGAACCCTTATCCGACAACTGAATGGGCAACAGGAACAAATAGGAACAAATAGATTAAAAAAAATAATACTTTTTATAAAAAAGAATTATACTTTTGAGAATGAAATTATCCCACACAAAAGATCATGCTATAAGTTTGAGA
Organism: Glebionis coronaria; assembly: GCA_025667525.1. Taxonomy (NCBI): domain Eukaryota; kingdom Viridiplantae; phylum Streptophyta; class Magnoliopsida; order Asterales; family Asteraceae; genus Glebionis; species Glebionis coronaria. The sequence goes on from CM046882.1 coordinate 457,224,923, forward strand.
CATTCTCACTCGTCGCAATACAAAACGGATTCGGGACAAAAGAATAAGAACAAAAATTTTGACCAAGTAAATCAATAGATAAAAATTTTGATGAAATTTTTATCAAAGATTTTATAAAAATAAGTTTTAACACCTTGAGCTTAAAGAAAAAAATAGACGAAATAAAGAAAGAAAAAAAATTGTAAAAGAAAGAAATTTTACCAGCAAATCAATAGATAAAACGTGTTAATCCAAAGAATCAACCATGCTCTTGATACCAATTGTAGGATCTTGTTTTTCTAAGGATTTAACAAGTATGGATTATCTATTGAATGGATGGAGAAATGGTAGAAACTTAGAGAGAGAAAGAAGAGAGAGAAAAGAGAGAGTTAAGGAAAATGGAAATGTGATTATCAAAGTGTAAGTGAACCAACAACCCCTCCTAACATGCTAGGAGGGGGGTTTATATAGCCCACCCTACATGTGGGCTATATGGGCTATATTGGATCACGAGCCCAATATCGTTGGAGTGACCGATCCTTTCTAAATACGTAAAAACGTATTTCCAACAAGAAGTCGTGGTCCAAGTTTTAAGAATCTCTCAAAAACTTCAAGTGAATAAATTGATATTATGAAGAGAAGACCATTATTTCAAGAACGTCTCTCAAAATTCGAAGTATGAAGTCAATGTCATATATCGGTCCGAGAAAGGTCTCAAATCGTGAAGCGAGTTATGCCAAGATATGAACTTTATGAGGTTTCGAGAAGCAGTTTTAAAAGATTTTGTCCTTTAGCTAACTATTGATTACATCGTCCTACTTTATTTTCAGCCTAAATAAGCTATCGAAATAAGTCAACAATGTATCCTCGTGATCATTCAATACAACAATAAAATATAAGAGATACACCTAGGAATAAGGGAGTCTAAGTGAATAATTAAGCCACATGAGTTTGTGTTAGCTTTACTAACTTATAATAACAATGATCTCGTTTTTAAGCTTGGTATGGGGAACGTGAAACTTGAGGGTGATAAACATTCATGACAACCAAAGCCCTAATGTAAGTCTTCGATCTCTTTACTTGTTCTTCCTTCAAGCATTTTATTATATTCTATCTTTTTAAGTTTCCTTAATGTCTTGTGTTTAATAAAGGCCAAGGTGGGTTAATTATGATGGAAAAATGTAAATCTTGCTTTGTACTCTAATGCATTGAATGAGGGCATTACAATGTTCAAGTGTAGTGGATTTGACACCCATCCTTTACCACTTAATTATAATATAAACCAATCCAAAACGTGTACTTAATGTCGTTAAAGTGGGAATTATGTGTGGTTTGTGTTTTTGTTGTGATTTAGGACCAAAATGTGAAAAGGGAAGAAAACACGGGCTTTCACGGGCTTTTATCAAAGAAAAATACAAAAGACAAAGTCAAAAGATCAAGAGTGAAAAAAGAACGGAAGTCAAAGGCCTATTGTGAAGATTTATCGAAGAAAAAGTCTAAAGACGGAAGTTTAACGAAGTTGAAGAACAAAATCTAATAAAAGAAGAAAATTAGAAGACGAGTTCATTTCATATCGACAAATCCCGAGACAACGTCGAGAAAGACGAAGAATTTAAAAGACGAAAAAACAAGAAGAAAGAAAGAAGCAACAATCCTCCCCTCCTCCTATAAATACCCTCCTAATATGTCATTAGGAGGTTGTTAGCTAGTTTTAGATAGATTTATTTTATGCTTAGGAGTAGATTAAATTACTTTATCTCTCTAGCTTTTCTTTAATGTTTTAAGATTTTTACATTAATCTTGTATTGAATCTTTAATCTTAATCTTCATTTCAAGCTTTTCATTAATCATTCTCATTCTACCTTTCTTAATTTCAATCTTGTTTGATTTTCATAAGTATGTAGTTTGTTTAATCATGTTCTTGTTTTAACTGATGTGTTTGTTTGATTGTGCTTATTGATTTTGATGTGTTTGATCTATTTAGCTTATTGTGTTTAGTGCTTATTTTTATGTTTTTAGCTTATCTCTAATTAGTGGATTTGGTAGATTAATATTATAAAAAGTTGATTTTTAATTTTTAGATTATTAAGTGTTTTTAAAGTTTTTTATTTTAAGGCTTATTTAGTTTTTCTTAAATTTTGTTTAGATTAAGTTTTGATTAAGTGCTTATTTGGTTTTTGCTTATTACGATTTTTATTTCCCTGAAAATAGGATCTACTGTTTCCTTTAAATTGATTTTTGGACATCTTCGGAAAAGGGTTTTCAAATTCTGAAAAGATACCTTTTTTCCGAAAATCCTTTTATCCGAAAAAGCTTGTTATTCCGAATATCTATAGTTTTTCCCAAAAAATCCTTTTATCCGAAAATCAGCTTATTCCGAAAATAATTTTTTATTCCGAAAAAGTAGTTTATTCCAAAATAGGCATGTTTATCCGAATTTTTTTAGTATCCGAAATTCTTGGTTTATCTGAAAATAAGGATTTTATCCGAAAATCCCCTTTATTCCGAAAAAGTAGTTTTTATCCGAAATTATCCCATTTTCCGAAAAAGTAGATTTATCCGAATTTAGTTCATTATTCCGAGATAGTTTGTTTTTCCGAAAATATTAGTTATTCCGAAAATATTGTTTTTTTTTCAAATTAGGTTTTTATTCCGAAGATTTAATTTTATTTTATTTTCAATTTTATTTTTCAATTTTATTTTTCAATTTTATTTTTATTAAAGTTTTAAACTTTTGTCATTTAATTTTCACAGTCTTAATTTTTAGTTTAATATTTTCAAGCTTTCATTTTTATTTTAAAATAGATAATCAATTTTCTTTCTTTTCACCAAGAACAACTGAGTCACACGTTAAACCGAGTCAATTCGATTAGACCCAATTCAAAGAACTTAAAATCTCTAGTATCAAGTAACTCAAAAGCTTTTTTATCAACATTTTCTTTGTGTTTCGAAAGCTCAAGTTCAAGATGCTCACACTCTCTGACCTTATCAAGATATTTCCATGAAACATCATAATATTCATCGATATCAGCACAAGATTGAAGAGTAACACACAAAATATCTTTGGAGAGACATTCTTCTAAGAGGAGATCATATTCGTTCGAGAACTCTGATTTTTCCATCTGAAGTTCATTAGTTTCTTTTTCAAGAGACTCGGCGTATTTCAATCATCAAACATTTCAGATCGAATGAATGTTTCAAATTCAAGAACAGTGGCTTTTATCGTTGCCGCATTCGGTATCAAAAGTTCTTTCACAAGCAAGGTTATATCGTAAGGAATCTCTTTTTTCCACTTCTCATTTTCACGTTTTTGCCAATCTCTTTCGACGATTGATTGAATATTATCAATGTGATGTTTAAGAATACCAAGTGTCTTCCTACTTTTGCTTTTAGACGCATCAAGAGGCAAGCAGTTGATATTTTAAAAACGTTAGATTTCTTAGTGGCAAAAACTTTCTTCCATTGAATTCTTCTTTGTTTGCTTTCGAAAAACAATTGCTCACGAGACTTCTGTTTTTGTGGAGTGAAAAAGACCATAAAAACTGTTTCATAAGCATAATTATATGGTTTCACAAACTCTGTATTGACCGATGATCTACTCTCCTCTTCCCAAAGGGATGTCTCTTCATTATCAAGCCTAACAAGAGGACAATCAGGATCGGTCCATTCGGACTCATCCCGATACAGGCGGGGGTTCTCAGCTGGAGCTTGTTCGAGGTAGTTAGGACTTGCAAAACTAGCTTTACCCTTAAAAAACGACTGAGGTGCTATCATTCTTATGGTTTGAATAGAGTCATGCGTTTTATAAACAACTTTCTTCAAAAAATCGACTTGTTCTTCTAGTTCCGTAACTTTTTCAGTATCTTTTTCATGTCGACTTTTGAAATCTTGTTTTAACGTTTTAACCTCTTGTTTCTTAACATCAAGAATTTTAGCAGAATCGGTGTTATTCATTGAAATCCGTTGTTCAAGTTCGTTAACTTTTGTTGTGGCAAGGTACGTTTTTTGACGTTCATCCATTAATAAGACATTATATTGACGTTTCTCTTTATCTAACAACTCAAGAGTTGTCTTATATATATATATTCAAAATCGTCCTTTTAAATTAGTAAAACACTACCCTTTGTACCCCTCAAGCTCTTTGGTATTTTGAAGAAGCTCAGCTCTATAACTATCAATGGTCTCACTAGATTTAATTAGAGCAGTTTTATGTTCTTCAAAGTTTTGAGTGAGCGTTGCGTGTGCCTTCTTTAATTTCTTTTTACTCTTTCTAGTTTCATCGACATCTTTTTGTAAATTAGCAAGCGCGACACGCTCCTCTTCATCATACTCATTTGCATGTTGATCATCCTCAAACTCATTATTGCACATGTTTGATGAATCGGGTATGGTATTGCTATCAACCTTTTCCGTCATACATGTGTCAATAAGGGTTGGTGTTTGATCACTATGCTCATGCATATTGGCATTGCCAAACACATTGTATTCATCATTGTATACCTCGTCCAATGGATCAGAATATAAAAGAGAACCATTGTCGTAGGAAGGTTTATAGCTGATGACATTCCCAGAGTCTGTGTCTTGTTTGCCAGAGTTGTTGCTTTCTTTGCCAGAGTTGTTGTTATCATTATATGAACTAGGCGTTGGAGTCTCATATCTGCAGCTTGTGTTCTCAATATCTGATGCTATTTCACAACTTGCATTGAGCCTTTCATCAATCTTTTGTTGCGTCTGTATGGTGAGGTTCACATATGTTACAATGAAGTTTATGTTGCGGGTTATCATATCTTTATATGATAAAGCATCCATTCCATTATTTCTCCTAAAGCAGTCCTTTGTACGCGAAGACTTGATGAATTCAGAAGTAAATTTCTTTTCAAGTGTCGTCTTGAGATCAGTGAAAGTGGTCTTGCATTCACTAGAAATGATTCTTTCGTTGACAAGTTGTGCTTCAAGTTTATCCATGGCATTTGTGAATGTCTTTCTGAATGTGCCAGTGGATTCACCTAATCCGATCAAGACTTTTGAAAGGTCCTTAAAAGACTCATGAAGTACTCTAAAACCGTCCATGGAGTTTTTTCTTAAGATACATAGCCACTGTTGTAGTCGTTCCATCTCTACGTCAGTTACATCTGAACACGTATTGCTCTTTTCCATGATGATGGTGTCTCAGTTGATGAAGTGACTTCAGATCTTAAGTAAATATGGTGTGATTGGGTTGTGGTTTAAATTCGGAAAATTACGATTTTTTTCTCAGTCCACCAACAAAATCTTCAATCCGATATAACGGTAATCGAGAAAATTTTGAATCACCAAATTTTGAAATCGAGTTAGAAATAGCCAAAAACTAGTAGGGGAAAAAATTTGAAATATGAAAATTTTGGACGGAAAATAAAACCTAAAATGGCCTAAAATTTTGAATTTTGGTCCGAAAATTTGAATTTTTGGTCGAATTTTTGTCCGTATCGCCAAAATTTGAAATTGAAGCTTAAATGGCCTAAAAATGGTCTAGGAAAAAATAAATTTTACTTGGGTTTTCCCGCCAATTTTTTTATTTTTTTTTTGTGGAAACAATATTCCGAAACTAGTCTAGATACTGGCTAAGTCTAAAAATGACTCGAATAAAAATCTCGCAATAATGGGATTTCAGAATAATGGGATCTCGCAATATTCAAGGATTTCGTAATAACCAAGATCCCGTAATATTCACATTTCGCAATAACCCAGATTTCGTAATAACCCACTTGTCGCAATAAACCCAGATTTCGCAATAACCCACTTTTCGCAATAATCCACTTTTCGCAATAACCTGTTATTCGCAATAATCCACTTTTCGCAATAACATGTTTTTCGCAATAATCAAAACCAGCAGATTTCGCAATAATCAAAACCCTAATTATTGCGAAATAATGACTTTTCACAATACTGACTTTTCGCAATAATGACTTTTCACAATAATCAAAACCCTAGATATTGCGAGATATATTGTGGAACAGATTCCACAATAATCTGGTAATTTCGCAAAAAATCAAGAAAAACGAGATTTTTTTCCCAAAATTTCGTGTTTTTAACCAAAACAACTAACCCAAATCCCTACCACAACTATGTAGAAGATTTCTATGAAGATATAAAGCACGAAAAACACAAAAAAAATTGAAACGTGATGTTTATGATGTTTAAAACACACGAATACAATTCAATAACCAAAACTAATCACGAATCTACACCGTGGCGATTGATACCAATTGTTGTCCCATATTTTGTGATGATTAAACAAGAAATAAAGAAGAAAGTAGATGAATTCTAGAGAGAGAAAGTAGAGAGTGAATTGTTGGAAACTTGGGAGGATTAGATTAGAAGAGAGAGAAAATACAAATGACCAACACCCTTCCTAACATGCTAGGAAGGGTATTTATAGCCATGCCTTACATGTAGGTTTTATGGGCTATATTGTTTGGGCCGGGCTTTCCTTTTAGTCTTTAGTTCCTCTAAGATGAACTTTTAGCTTAAAGTTAAGTCCGTAATACACGACTAACCTACTACATATAACAACATTCTAAAATACGATAGATAATAAACTTATGACCGAACATTCTTTTTTGACTCAATATTTTGAGGCTAAAAAAACTTAAAGTTGATATAGGTTTTTATACTTGTCTTAGGAAAAACAAGTAAAAAGGAAAGTATTAAAAACTACGTTTTAGGAATAACGTAAATGCCTGACAAATGAGTTCGTTCTCAAAGGAGGTATTGGTGTTGTGGGTCAAATTTAAATGTTATAGATCGATTATAGCTTGAAAGAAGAAAATAAATAAAAAGAAAAGGACGGATTACGCTAAAAGTTAACTAAGACGAAAGAATCGTTTTCACGCAAAACGAGGCTAAAAACTAAAAGTTGTCTAAAAATTTTATAAATATTACAAATAAACCCTAAATAATATAAATAAGGTTGAAAAATGAAAAAAAAAACTTTTTTACACTTTTTATTTAATTATTATTTAATTTTAAAGTCTAATAAAAGATCTAAAATCAAAAATAATTATGAAAAAGTCCTAACAAATATTTTATGACTTGTAAACCATAAAAATATTTTTCTAACACTAACAAGTATTTTTCAAAAAATTAAAAATAATTTTACTATTTTATATTACTTAAAAATGAAAACAGAAAAAGAAAATGAATAAAAAGGGAAAAATCTAAAAATTAGCCAAAAAGTCTAAAATGTTAACTAATTAAAGGAAAAATGAACAGAGACCAAAAATTTAAACAAGTAAGCTCAAATAAGCCCTAATAAGTCACGGCTTTTAATTATGAAATGGAATGAAAAACGTGTTAAATATCACACTTGGGAAAACCTAACAAGAAAAAGCCCTCAGATCCACTGGTTAACGCGTTGCACTCTTACTCGATAGGTCCCGTGTTCGAGCCCAGGCTGTTAGGTTTTTTGTTAATCTTTTTTAAATTTTCTTTTAGGATAAAATGCACCCCCGATAGCTTTATGCTATTGGGGAGTCAACAATAAGCTAAAAGAAATAGAAATAAGCACTCAAATAAGCACAAAGTATCACAATCTGATGATCAATAAGCACTTTAAAACACCCTTATGGCCGATATCCGACAGGGAACAAGTTCCTTTGTCAGATATTGGACCTAACTAAAAGACTGGTTCTCAGACAAGTGAAATTTCCATTTTTTTAATTCAAGATGCACAATAAGCTATGATAAGCTGTAAAACTAAAAGCTAACTATAAAAACACCTTCAAAACACCTAAGACTAACTACATAACAAGTTTCAACACTTTAATCAAACTTTACCACTCACAATTGCTGACTGACGGTTGTAAACGGATTTGAAGATATATCAAGCAAGTAGAACACACAAACAGGTCAAGTAAGTAACTCAGACAACTCAATAAGCATGAACTCAAGACCACAGTTCAATTTTCATGGCATTAGACACCATTAAACATAGACAAAAAAAAACTTAGAAAATATGGCAGATTTTCCAAAAACTTGCAACATCAAAACTTAAAACTAAACCATTGGAATTTATTGCACAAATCTAACCTCCTAGGCTAATAGAACATGTGCAGGCAAACAAAATCAACCAACTATGTTACTAATACCCTATAACAGACTATCCCAAACACTCTTTTAACTAATGATTTCAAAATTTTATAAAGACTTTTTTACTTTTAACTTTCAAACATATAAGATAACCACAAATTATGATCTATTAATAACTTAACATCATATTTGAACAAAGAACACAGAGATTTAAAACATATATCACCAAATCACATAACATACAATTTTTTTTAACAAAAATAAAGAGAAAAGTGAACCTAGCTAGGTTTACATCCAACCTAGCCCAGCAATGCTCTCCCAATAAGCCTTGAAGGCTTATGGGGAGTACTTGAGAGGGTTGAAAACCCCTTTGAGACTACAACAGTCAACAAATGGTCAAAAGTGTGAGAAATCGTATTTTCTCGGTATTATTTTATTCTTTTATTCATGCTTCTTGAATTTTCTAACATGCTACATTTTCTTGTATTCTTCATACGTAAATCCTGATATATTGATAATTTTAATAAATTATATTTTAAGTATTTTTCTGATTATTGATAATACTTTATTCAGAATTATAAAATTTCTTATTTTATTTTTCCGTATTTATTTAAATCAAAATTTTTTATTTAAAAGCACCCGCGTGCATTTTACAAAAGTTTACTCAAATCAACGAGTAACGAGAACCACTAGTGATCGCAATACCAACGGATGCCCGAAATTTTACGTTTTATTATTGATTGTTTCAATATTTGAGATTTTTGGAATTTTCATTTCATTACGTATGAAGTCGAGTCGGAGCCTTACTATTACTTTTCGTGTGCGTTAAATCCTTGAAAAGTATTTTATTGAACAAGATTTTAATTTTTATGAAACCGGGACGAAACCTAACTCCCGTAAAATTTAAAAAAAAACACTAGGTACCATTTCCCGCTCTTTAAAATTAACTTTGCAACTAAGGCCAAAAGATAGCCAATATTACACCATTTACCCCTCCACCACTATATATAAACTAAAACTAACACACACACATCATTTTTAACTTTCGAAAAATTTCTCTCCTCCCCTCTTTCTCTCTAAACTCACGGAATGATCACCACAAATCACCACCAATCTGATCTCTGGAAAATTCTAACAAAAGACCCATCCTTGTAATCACCTTGTAAGTGTTTTACAAAAAAAAAGTTCAACATGCATTAACATTTATTTTCAAGATTTAATTTTGAAAGATTTTTTTAAAAGTGATGATTTGATCAAGTTTAACCATTGTATGTTTATTATTTTGTTCTAGGAACAAGTATTTGGTGTTGTTAAAGCTTGGAGAAAAGTTTTTTTTGTGTTCTTGATCATTTGATCTTGTTAATCATGTGTAAGGTTCCACTAACTTGTTATTGATATTATAATCATTGTTATTTTTGAATGCATGTATTATTCTTGAATTTGGTAGTTTGCATGTGGATCATGCAAGTAGAAATGAGTGTTAAGATTGGTTACAAAAATGATGTATATGGGTTATTTGAGGTATGGATGAACTTAGAAATAGGTCAAAATGAGTTTTTGTATGATTTTTTAAAAAAGCTATCTTTGACTAGTAGGTTTAAGGTCATTTTTCGTGAGTTTAAGTTTGGGTAGAGGTTGAGATGATGGGATATTATTGTAGAGTTCTTCCCAAGCTTCGATTTGATATAAAATGGGACTTCCAATTCAAAACGAGGAGAAAGTTACACTAGTTTGAGTTTCGTGTACCGGGAGATGCGTATCGACACTATATGAATTGTTGTCGATAATTGGTCAAATCTCGGGGACTATAAGTAGAGTTCTAGAAATGGTTAGAGGCTGTTCTTAGGCTCTAAATTTATCATTTTGGGTCTATTTTCAAAGTCAATTGTTGGAATTGTAAATGGTCTTGGGTAAGAATGTCTAAATGGTTTCACGAGTCAAGTGTACAAAACTGTCCGAATTTTAGAGTCTAGAAACGTGTTAAGCACGTGGTTCTAAAATATAAATCTTTGGGTGAAATTTAAACTGAGTTTTGTTCAGGTTATGATTGATTTTTTCACCAAGTTTCATAAAAATTCAAGTTGTCTAAGTATGGGAAATCAGCGGGTACATTTGGTATGTAGCGGCTGAGTGCTTCTGGGAGCACTTGTCTTAATAACGTATTCTTGTAAAAGCATCTAGTAAATTCACGTGTGTGGTTTTTTTCTTGTGTATTTACTATGGTTTTGAGTTTATTTAATTGGTTATACTAAGTATGTTTCGATACTTGAGTATATTGATGAAGTGCCCGCCATATTTGGTAGGTTGCAGATTTCGTGTTTTACCGGGCATCTATATCGTCGGAGATCGTCTTAATACTTCTTCTACTCAGCTCCCGGGTTCCGTCTTCACTTACCTCGTAGCTTATAAGGTGAGTTCATAGCCCCTTTTTACTACTTGTACATCGTTTCTAAAGGCGGGGTGAGATTTTATATGGTGGAACACATTCATTTAAAACTTTATGCTATCTAGAACTTGTATGTTCTCCAATGCTTTCCAGAACTTGTATGCTTTCCAACAGTTTTTCATTATTATTATTGGTTTTAGTGTACATAGCCACTAAGTTACCCCTCTTGATCATGAACTGATAATTTTCCCGTATTACTTTGTGCTAAGCGCGAATGCTGTGGGTGGATCCATCGGGATTGACGATCCCCGTTTCGTATTACTTTGACGCATTACATTTGTTTATAATTGAGTATTTAGGCTGAATACTCACTAGGGGAACTTACATGTTGTTAAGCTTCGGTGTCATGAGCTAAATAACAATAATAATGGTTTCGGACTATGGTTAATGTACATAATCATTTTTCCTATTTCTTGTTTTACAAATGCATGCTTGTGTCACTTTACTACTAAACCTATGAATATCACTCAACTTTGTGTTGACGTTTTACATGTTCAATCTTAGGTAATAATGCTAAATTTTGCTTGGATGGGAGCCCGTAGGATATTTTCGCAGCTTGGAGATTTCTGTGTTATATTTAAAATTTGGTTTTGGTAAAAGCTGTCAGAAGTTTATCATATATTCTTGGTAACTATATGTTACAAAACCATGTTTAAATAGTAGATTTTTCCGCTTATAAAACTCTGGGTCCTTTAAGTTAAAAACTCTGATCTTTTATGATGTAATATAAATGTTTTATTACGTCAATTTTGTGTCACTTATATATCATTGTTTCATGTACCATGACGTGGCACCCCCATGCTGCCTACGTGTTTCCTTACCTGATTTTGGGTGTCTCACAAAAACCTTTGTGGTTTTATGGTTGTTTTGATGGAGCACAACACAAAGAAATCAAATTCAAGCCTAGAAGCTTTCACATAAGTTGTTTTAAGACAGCTTATGGGTAGCTTATAAGTAATAAGAGGGTGATGTTTGCTAGCTAGTGAGAGGATCATAGCCATCCAAATGATGTGGGGGACACTCTTTAACATCTGGGGTGTCCAAATTATGCTAAAGGTGGGGTACCATTGAACTGTGGGGCAGGGAGGTCATGGGGGAAAGTTTGAGGTGATGTGGAGGGATTATGAGGGTAGGGATTTGCTCAAAACATGTTTAATCTCTGATCTGGAAAAGTTGAGTGAAGAGAAAAAAAAATAATATTAATGAATTTTTCACCACCACTCTTTTAGCCTAAATAGTTTTTCATATACTAGGGGCAACCACTGTAGTAAACCTTTCTTAAGGTTTATAATTGTGAAATAACATTAATTTGTAGACCTTTTAGTTTTATAAACCAATCTCCATTATGTATAAACCTGTTCAAATTTTATAAATCTCTCATATAATTATTCAAAGACATTAAATTATAAAAATATCCAAGATCTTAAATAATTTCATGCCATATAAGCATGAAATAAATGCTCACTATGATTTACAATTTTTTAGACCTCTTTATAATTTTATAAACCTCCACATGAACTATTTTAGTGGATGCTCTGACTATCTTTTGAAAAGTAATATAGAAAAAATATCTTTTTTATCCTGATACAAGAAAATCATGTACAACACATACTTTCGTAGTTTTTAAAATAGATTAGAAAAAAAAAAAATATTGTCACATGATACGTCAAGTTAGTCAAAGTTTGTCATGCGTTTTAGCACTATGGGAAATTATAATGATGATATCACCAGTTACCTGGACATATACGAAACTAACCTGGCAATGACATTTAGAATGTACTTTAGCTTTATATATGACATATTAAAACGAAAAAGTTTCAATCAAATCAATTCGAGTCTAAACAATCTATCTTCACAATGAAAGCCATTTTTATGTTATCAGTTCTGCTAAGCTTCTTACATTTTGCTCAACGCGTTAGCCCTCAGTCCGACCGTTTCTTGGATTTTCTAGAGGTCCAACGCGCAAAAACAACATATGTCGGTCAAGAATTAGAATCGGAGGATTTTCATGTTCATGTAGCCTCCCACGACGGGTTGAAGGAGGCTGACAAGATTTCATGGTTACCAGGACAACCAGAAAACACAAAAATCAATCATTATTCAGGTTATGTAACGACGGATCCTCAAAACGGTAGAGCTCTATTCTACTATTTTGTCGAATCAGCATATGAACCTTCTAAAAAGCCTCTTGTGTTATGGCTTAATGGAGGTACGAAACATCAAAGATACTTAAATTTATCATGCATGTTTATTCAAATCTTATTCGAAGTAAATACTAATCGCGTAACTTATTACAGGACCGGGTTGTTCTTCAATCGGAGGTGGCACGATGATGGAACTTGGACCATTTCGAGTAAATAAAGATCGTAAAACTCTATCAAGAAACGAGCATTCTTGGAATAGAGGTAAACTATTTTTTTTTATTATTATTGTTCGAACTAAATCTCATTCTTTTTCAGAGATCTGATTTAACGTTGTTTCTTCTTTTAAATGTGACGGGTTATATAGTATAAATGTGCATTACCAAAACACTTTTGGGTTTGGGTGCAGAAATGGAAATGTATTAATGAAACAAACGCTTTCTTTTATAGTTACGTACTATGAATTACGAAATCTCCTATGATACAAAAATTCAAATTAAGAATTTAGACTCTAAAACTTGATCACCTAATAGTTATGTTCAAGTTATCTACAGATTGTTGAATAAAAATAATTTGCAATACAAATTATGTATTTCTTTTTGGAGAAAAGAGAATAAAATGATATGTGTATGGTCTTATGTCATATAGTCGCAAATATCGCACTATGTTGTGAGTGAAGATAGCATTATTTGTCCTCTACCAATCAAGTTTTCATCAATTTTACTTGTTTGACTGTTAAAACGAAACACATTGAAATTGTGGGTATTTTTGGAGTTTTTGTTTGGTTACTTGATGATAATGTTATTGATTTTTAAGTTTCATAACATTTGTTTTTTTGGGTAAAATATTTTTCTATTTATAGTTTGCCTTGTGTTTGTTTGTTTTTTTTAAATAAATGGATATAATTAAGTAGAATCTTGCAAATAACCGTAAATCTCATGTAGACATAAACAAATTTACAAAATACATCATAATATTTAATTTGAAACAACATACTAAAAAGAACTTTTAATTTTTTTTTTTAATTACCAAATAGTACAACTATTTTTTTAGACTGCAAACATAATATAGAAAAAAAACTAGTAAGATTCTAGAAAATTATAAAGGAATTTTAGCCAATCTTGTCAACTTAACAATTTGGCACCTCTACTTTTTAGTCAAGAAAAAAAATATATACGGATATAATAAAAAATGCCAATTTTCCTCGTAGAATGAGGATTAAAAATGACACTATTCCGAAGCTTTCAAATATACGAACACAACGTTACAAATATCACGTACATCCTCTCCTGTTTTACCGAAGCACTTGACAGAATAGTACAACTATTAATCTAGTATCTAACAATCTTAAACTTATTCAGTTGCTAATATGCTCTTCTTGGAATCACCTGCCGGTGTTGGATTTTCATACTCGAACACATCCTCGGACTACAAATACCCCGGAGACACACTAACTGCAAAAGATTCATATGCATTTCTAATCAATTGGTTAGAAAGGTTCCCCGAGTACAAAACCCGAGATTTTTACCTCACTGGAGAAAGTTATGCGGGTCATTATTCGCCCCAGCTTGCAGAATTCATCCTTGAAAGCAACAAGAACACAAATTATACCATTATCAACCTCAAAGGGGTCGCGGTAAGCTCAATATATAATACGGAGTATGGAATAATTGAAAAAAAAAAGCATATACTTTTGATTTTTATTGTGTTAACCATTGTGTTTAACACACCGGTGACTGGACGATTAATCTATTGGCCTCAGCCCACCGTCACACAGACTTATAATTTTGTTTTTAACTTTTGTAACCTTATGTAATACTTTTGGTACTTTTAGATTGGAAATGCGTATATCGACAAAGAAACTCAAAGAAAGGGAAGACATGACTATTTGTGGTCACGTTCGATGGTTAGTGATGAAATCCATGATGGAATAGTTACGAATTGTAATTTTTCATGGAATTCAGTTTATTCTGATGAGTGTAAAGCTTATCTTAAACAAGAGAATGACCTTGTTGGGAACGTCTATGCTTATGATATATATGCTCCATTGTGTATAAATGGAACATCTAGTGAGGTAACTTCATGTTCTACCTTTGATTATTATTGAAACACAAAAAGTTAGTTTATGAAAACGTAATCAATCTTTGCTTCTAATTCTTATGCAGACATATGGATTTGATACTTGTGGTTTAGACTACGTCGAAAGTTACTTGAACATTCCTGAAGTCCAGAAAGCGCTTCACGCAAATGTCACAGGCCTTCCTGGACAGTGGCAAGATTGCAAGTAAGAACGTTTTCTACAATATCATCACCACTTTATTCATGAAGTCATTTTTTGCCGAAAGAAGGTTAATATTCTTGCGCTTTGTTCATAGTGATGAGCTATTTGATAACTGGAATGACGAACCTTTTACTGTGTTGCCAACCATCCAAAAGGTTATGGATAGTGGCATTCGTTTTTGGCTTTACAGGTAGCAATTCCACATTAATACATACGATTTCCGGTTCCAAACTATATATTATGTCATTTACGGCATAACATTTGATCATATTTTAAACTGCGCGCAGTGGAGATATTGATAGCAGGGTGGCCATCACAACAACACAATATGCGATAAAGAAACTTAATACAGCGATTAAGACACCATGGTACCCGTGGTACTTAAAAGACGAGGTCAGGAATTAATAACCACAATTCAATTATATAGTACTAAATACTAATGTCTAGTCTACTTTGCTTTTAATTGCTCACGTTACATTGTTTTGCCTATGTTTAGGTTGGCGGGTACGTGACTGAATATGAAAACCTGACGTTTGTGACGATTAGAGGAGCGGGACACTTTGTACCAAGCTGTCAACCAGCTCGTGCACTCGCACTCTTTACATCTTTCTTGGATGGAAAACCTCCGCGTGATATGTAGCTCTGCGTGTAGCTTCGTTCTATTAGCTAAAATCCGAATGGAGCTTTTGATAAATAGTTTCTGGATGGTTTGTTGGACTTAATTGGCTTAATCAAATAAAATTGAACCTCCATTATTATTGATAGTGTTGCTTGCTGAGTAGTTATTTTTTCTTATAAAAATGGCTAGTTTTGGCATACACTTGTAGTTACAAAGAAGCTAGCTATAAAAAGTAAAAGAAATAACATTAGGGAAAAAAGTGATTGAAAGCATGAGCATGAGGCATAATTACAATGGAAAATGAGTACATTCGTTAGTAAAGTTGTAAAGCTATTTGAAAAGCACTAAAGCCATTTCTTGTAACCATGTCTAATGGATCTCGCTTCATCAGTCATTGTGACACCTAAATGAATCCAATGAGACAACTCAAAATATATATAGGCATATACTTTTGTTGAATATTCAAACAATCACATTTTACAATAAGCTTCTTTCGATATATCAGTTTAATTCACAATAGATAAAGATAGAATCAAAGTTTACACTTTTAGCACCGGTTTATATCACATGGCCGTGGATTTTTATTTCGTAGCATTAGACCGTAAAAAATCTGATTTTTCAATAAAATGCACAATATTATTCATAAAATTGTTTGTTATGTGTCTTCTAAAACTCTAGTATAATACAATTCTAAATAAAATGCACAATATTACTATTACAAGTTTGATTTACAGTGTGAAAACTCTGTCCAAATCATCAAAACAGGCAAACCAAACCAAAACCGGACCAGTCTAAACCGAGACAAGTACTTCTCTATGATTTGGTTCTGATCAGTCGATAGCTATGATAAAAGATCGACTGGTCCTTGACACAAATAATTCATACTTGGTCTGGTCTAGCTCAAAAAAGCAATTTTGTTTCTAAATATTCGTAAACGTGGTTTATGACAATAACATACTTCACAACGTACTAGCTACTAGTCCAAATTCAGCTTACTATACGAGTATACGACCACTTTTTGGTTATAATAAATATATATTTTTTCCTTGGTACAAATTTGAATAGTCTAGTTAGCTTGTGCTCAAAACTTGGGGTCCACTTCTTCACTACTTTCTTACCGACTTTATAATACCACATATTCGATCAACTTGATAAATATATATAGAAACATTTCTCCAAACACAAAACAACCTTAATCTTCTCCTTACATATGGAAGTGTATCCAACACTGCCGTCTCCGGGAGCCGACGACAGCACATCGACATCACCGTACGCCACCGCGCCTTCGAGTCCTCAGTCCTCAATCCCATTCACATGGGAACATAAGCCCGGTATCTCAAAACATCATTATTTTCAAGAAAACGACCAAGAAACCGAAGCCAACATAGATTTCGCTTTCGGCTACCTAGAACGACATTCCATATCCGCAGCAGACGAGCTTTTCGATTGTGGCAAGATCAAACCATTAAAACCACCTCCACGTTTGCATGCCACTAATAATGACTCTCCAAAATCACCTAAATCGCCTAAACTCCGGTTTAAGCTCGATAACTTATCGTTATCTCCTCGTACTAGTACTCATAAGAAACACGAGTTTGATCCTTTCTCTGAGGCCATGAAACAAACTTCTAACGAGTGCATGGATGTTGATCTTGGAGAAAATAAACGAGGACGAAAATTGAAAAATAGTGAACGTAAAGTTACTAATGTTTCACGATCTTTGTCTCCTTATAGAGTTGGTCATCATGATGTGTTAAACGATGAGAAAAATGTACTAGATCATCATCCATCTTCAACATGGTATAATAAGTGGAACTTGAAGAATTTGCTACTGTTTCGAAGTGCTTCTGAAGGGAGTGCGAGTACGAGAAAGGATGCTTTGAAGAAGTATACGATGCTAAAGAAGAACGAGACGTTTAGTTTTCGAAGCACAACTGAGGAACTTGATGAGGGTAAGAAGAATACGAGTTTGTCGTATAAATCACCAGGGTTGATGGGTTGTTTACGGCTTCATCAACACGGTGGAAGCGTTCATGAGATAGCACGAGGCATTAATTCGGTTATCAAACGATGAATATTAGTGATGGTATAATCTTACCCGGTTTAATCATATAATGATTTTTTTTATTATCTGGTTAATTATTTGTTTTTATCATACATACGACAATTTAACTTTGTAACGTGAATCTTTTTCTTTTTATTTTCGGTGGTCTTGGATGTTAATAATTGTGTTGTTATAATGTGTGAATAATGATTGTTGGATATAAAGTCTAATGATCAAGATTTGGAAAATGATAAAGATATATAAAGTTCTACATTTAAAAACATGCCCAATTACTCTTATAAACGTACTAAAGTTTATAATTTGATTCTTTGCTTCATAAAAATGGACTTAATTATACTCTCTTTGTTAAGTTTATACCATGAAGTCATGAACCACCTTTAAACTTTCTATGTAAACAAATTATGCAATGTAGAAGTTCAAATCACTATAAACCCTATTATATTGGGGTCACAAACTCAGATCCGAATCTTTATTTTGTTATATTGAAGTATGAAAATACAATCACAGAGTCTTGTTAATTTGTGCAATCGGATTTTTGGAAGAATTCTTTTGAGCAACAAAAATGTCGTTACTAAAATTATATATGGGGTACTTTTAGTCGCATAGGAAAAGATGATAAACGACCAAAAGTTCGCCAATTTTTTCTTCGTAATTACATCATGTTTTACTCAAGTCCAAGATACGTACGAAAAATCCTTCATTCTTTATATTTCTTTATCCAAAAGAAGAAAAAAAAATAGACCATTCTTGTGTGCAAATGTATTATAAAATATGACAATTCGTAAAGCAAACACAATATATCATATCGTACCTTAATAAACGTATTCAAGATGAAATGCACCCTAAGTTATGCAACTATATATGTAGGTATTAAAGATAATATCAAGTTTTGGTTTATGCTTGTGTACAAAATCATGGAAATACCTCATGACTTTAAAGCAAACACAATATATGCCGTACGTTATGCAACTTTTCTACACGAGTAAAGGGAAAAAGATTGAGAGGTAAATTGGGTTTTCTCATGCTTTCATCAAATTATACATGCTTGTGTCAATGGTTAAAGACTTGAAATAGACAAGGTCACAAGGAAACCAAATAAAATTTCTTAATGTAAACACAACTCAAGATTACTAGCAAATCATTTTTTATTCTTTTGTTTTTTACTTTGACTAGGTAATCAATGTTTATTCCATATCCAACAAATAAAAAATAAAAATAGAAAGGAAAAAAAACACTTATATCTTTATGGGGACCATAAAATTATCTAGTCAAAGTATGTTTATGCTGATTATTCAATGTGGAAGTGCTACAAAACCATCTTCCATGTCGTTGGCTCTATGTAACAAGGGGACTTTTTTAATATCACATTTGTAGTAATTTGGAATATTGATTTTTTTTTTTTTTAACATATGTCTCTCATCCTTTGAGTCGGAAATTTCATATTTACCCAAACACACTCTAAAGACGTAACCACAAATCACGTCATTTTAGTCAATCTGGCCCCATGATCTTGGCTTAGCTTCGGAATTAGCCGGGTTTTTTTCTTCTCAAAATCGTCTTTCAACCCGTAAGGGCAACCCGAGTTTTAACACGTTAACTTTACAGTGTCGAAACTATTCAGTCTTTGTTAACATGTTTATGATAACTTACCACGTAACTTATAAGTCTGATATCCAACTTTAAGACAGTCTTCAAGCTCCAATTTAGTGTAGTAGTTTAGTAGTCATGTCATCATTTATTTTAATTGTTTATTTCAAGGGGCCGTATATGGCCCTTTCTCGTCAACCTCAAGCCATATCCAATGATCAATCCTCTTCAATATGATTTATTCACTTCACTTAGGCTATTCTAAATTCTTCGACCTTTAACACCGACAATCCTCAATAAGATGATATCGTGTAACAGTGTAAGGTGATTTTGGTTCGTCCCGGATACAAAATTGAAAATTCTTTGGAATAGTTCGACGTGATTTCTCTTGCCGTTGTCATGTATCTTGTCATTGCCGTCAAGTTTTCATGGGTTAAATTCTAGCTTGTCAAGTTCACTTATCTTATATCAACCTCTTGTCAGTATAAATCAAAGTGTCCATGTTCATTCTAATCTTATTTAGCAACAATTGGTTAAATAAAACCAATCTTTTATTTTATTTTTTCATGTTAGTACTAACTCGTTAGTGTAATGTCAATATTGTCGAAGTTTTAGGAGGCAATTGGCTTCTTTCATGACCTCACAACTCACAAGCCAAATATACAAAAGCATTTTCGTATTTACATATATATTCACGTTTTAAATTTTCATGGCTTTTAAAGAAGAGGGGTGATTTGCTTTTGCATACATGATACATAATGTTTTGATTTGTATACTTATACAATCGGTAGAAGCAGTGTACGTATGTAATACAACCAGGGGCGGACCTATGTGTTAGGTCCGGGGTGGCGGCGCCCCCTATGGCTTGACCAAAACGACGCGATTATGGTGTAATTTTTTTTCGATTTTGACAGTTTTTTGTAAATGCCCCCCATTCGGAACGTGAATTGCCCCCCACTCACATATCAAAATCCGACTTTTGACTCTTTAAAACCTAAAAGTCGTCTATTTTTAAGTTAATATATTCGTTTTTTTCTTCGTATTCTAAATATTTTTACCTTGCTATTGTAAAAAAAAAAATTTGCCCCCCACTATCCGATTTTCTGCGTCCGCCACTGAATACAACAGTTTAATGTATATGATTGAGTGTTTTGATCAAAAACAATAATGCGTGAATCATTTTCTCTTAAAAAATAATCAAAGGAAAGCAAACATATATTGTGTTTGGGGTGACAACTTTAGTGAACATTTAGAACCCCGTGAGTATTAAGGATTCTACTTCTTAATGCTCGTTTGGCAAATAACAAATTTTATTTATTTTCTGAAATAAGTTGTTTTACATATTATAATTAAAACTAAAGTCACATTACCAAACAATTTTTATAAAAAAAAATACATCTTACTACTTATTGTTACGCTCAATATTATAGTTTATTGTTACCGCTAGAGGTGCAAATGAAAACCGGATTTTTGAAAATCCGGTTCAAAAATCCGAACCGGATTTTTTAAAATCCGGTTTTCAAATTATCCGATCCGGATTTTTTTATCCGAACCGGTTAGACCGGTTTTCAGTTTTTAAAAAAATCGGATAAAAACCGGATAAATTTCCGGATTTATCCGGTTTTTTAAAAAACCGGATTTAACCGGTTTTTTACAATTTATTAAAAAAAAAAAAATTTTTTTTTTTTTATTTATTTATAAAACCGGTTTTTTTTACCGGTTAAAACCGGATTTAACCGGTTTTTTACAATTTATTAAAAAGAAAAATTTTATTTTTTTTTTTATTTATTTATAAAACCGGTTTTTTTTTTACCGGTTAAAACCGGATGAAGCCGGAGATGTCGAAGAAGAATATGAGGATATACTTTGAGTAAAACGGGTGATGGCAATGCCGAAGCTCGAGATACTTGAAGTATACTAATATTTTTCGGGTGATGGCTATGCCGAAGCTCGAAATGTATTAGTGATTATTGTAGTTTTATTGTAGTGTTTAAATAAAAATTATGAAGTTATATGATTGTCTTGTTGAAATAAAAATTATTATGGTATTTTTTTTAATGTTATATAGTTGTATTTTTTTTTTTTAATGTTTGTAAATAAATTCCGAAAAAAAAGGACACCAACACTTTTAACCGAAAAACTCGAACCGAACATTTTTAACCGAAAAAAACCCGATCCGAACATTTTTTAACCGAAAAAACCGATCCGAAAAAAATCCGATAAAATCCGATAACGAAAATTTTAATCCGAAAAAAATCCGATACGAACTTTTTAATCCGAAAAAATCCGATTGAGAAAAATCCGATCCGATCCGAATCCGGATTTTCAAAAATCCGATTTTATCAAATCCGGATTTTCAAAAATCCGAATCCGATTTTATCCGGTTTATTCGCACCTCTACCGCTCATTACTACTAAAAGGGTATTTTTTGCCAACACGCGATTAATGAGACCACGATATTTTTTTATTCAATATTAGAGAGGATGTATTACATAGCCATCCCCCATGTCGATAGCCTTTTGAATATGCCAAAACAATATCTTACATGATCTCTTATCGAGTTTTGTTGATGCAACATACATATACTGATACATTAATTGCAACTTTACAACAGTAGCTCTGTTCTCATCAAAATCTTACCTTGATCTGTAACCAAACTATTGTCTTTGAAACCATGAACACATCACATGAACATATGCAGGTAACCCAAAGGGTAAAAACTTTTACTTGATAGCAATAAATAACCGAAAATCTTGCACTCTTCAACTAGGATTTATTTGTTTAAATTTTATATAATTTACCCTTCTTAGAGGATGTTTGGTTAAGCTTATATAATGGGCTTATAAGCTTATTAGCTTATATGTGTTAAATAAGCCGAAACAAGTGTTTGGTTAAGCTTATATAACTTGGCTTATAAGCTTATATAAGGGGGTTTTGGTAAACCAAAACTTTGTGACTTTTCTAAAGAGGTATAGGCCTATATATAAATATTATATTAAAAGACTTTTATACGCTCATTTAATTCATTACACCCATTTTATTTTTATATACTTTTTAGTCTTTCTACTTTATTAGTTATAAAAGCTAAACCAAATACTTATTAAAGGCTTATGAGCTCATTATATATAAGCCATAAATGGCTTATATAATATAAGCCTAACCTCATTCATAAGCTTAACCAAACACCCTCATATTTGTTTAAAAACTTTTACCCTAATTTACCCTTGTTATATTCTCATATCAAGTACATATATATAACTTTAAAAAACTTTTACTAACTTTAGCTAAGATCCATCCATCTTCATTATTTATCTTTATTGTTTTGGGTGGCCAATTTGTGTCCATTGTTAAGGAGACCCACAGGGAAAATGTCCATCATTGTGGTTGCTTTTACTTATGTTTTTCCACTACTTTTTTCCTTTAGCAAAGTAGTAGTATCTCCAATAATGTTTGATTTCAATCTACACTCATAGTTGAACGTATGGGTGGGAAAAAAAACCAGTTCATGATCTCATTCGAAAAAAATAGTCGAAACCGGTTAAGAAAACGGTTTTTTTAGAATCGGTTTTTCTCAAAAGCGATCTGAGGGTTCGTAAGCGGTTTAAACCAAGCACAGTATCACGCGTCCTCAATTCCCCCGCCTCCTTTCAGGCGTCATCATCCATTAAACACTCTTCCTTCACGCGTGATCAACTAGGCTAAGAGGTCAAATAAATAAAACTTTAATAGAGCTAAGTAGTAGTAAATCAGTAGTACTGTCGGCGTGGGAAACATGCAATTGTCGTATCAAA
This sequence comes from Glebionis coronaria, assembly GCA_025667525.1. Taxonomy (NCBI): domain Eukaryota; kingdom Viridiplantae; phylum Streptophyta; class Magnoliopsida; order Asterales; family Asteraceae; genus Glebionis; species Glebionis coronaria. The sequence continues at coordinate 457,247,899 of CM046882.1, forward strand.
CCATGGGATTTTAAATAATTTATCATCTCAGTAGCTGATTTATTTGACCACCCAAGTCCAAAAAGTCCAACCATTTTGGACTCCACCGTCACCATGACCCATGCATGAACCACCAAACCCAGGCCCCCCACCTTTTGAGGCAGGGTCACACTGTCAGATCATGCATGATCCAGTGTAATTGCACACTCACATAAATTGCAATTTATGGCTCCCTTTAATTGTCACATTAATAATACAAACAAGATATAATTGTACAATACCGAAAACATTGGGACAGATAAAAAGTAATCTGGTATACAGGTCTTGTCTGCGTTTTCAGTTTCAAGATTCGGATGACAGATGCACCACTGAAACTTACAGTGTTGCAGCAGGTTCCTTGTTTGCAAAGGCCGTCATTGAATTTCCCGCTCGTCATCTTCGGTATTAGAAAAGAACGACATAATAAACTAATCAGTATAACCCCATAAACTGCAAATTGGCTTTTCGGCACAAACAAGTCTTTGTTATGCAAAAAAGATTAAAAAAATAAAAATAAAAAAAATGCGTAGAATGTGTCCGAGTATAATAGGATATTTGGCATGAATTTTCATGTTTGGTTCAAAATCTTGTAATTTTGAATAATACGCAGATACAATTGATAGTTTGTAATGAAAATTGAAAAGCCAATTAAGTAGTAATAAACACTGAATTTTGTACTTACCACTAATTTTATGCTACAAAGTGTATGCGAGATATCAGTGCTTGTAATTATACAGACCAAGAGAAGGTTTTTCTCTGTCCTCAACTCTCTTCCTTGCAGCCTCCCTCGCCTTCAGTGCAGCTACTTCTTCCTCGGATACTGCTTTTGACTTGTTTTCTGGCCGTTTTCTCTTGTGAATATGGAGAGACGATGGCTTATTAACAGAACGTGTGGGGTTTACAGCTAGCTTTAGTGATTTATGGTCAGTTTGGCTTTTTGATGTTAATGAAGGTGTAGCAAAACTGGGTTTCTTTTGTATGGATCCAGAAGACTGTTTAGCTGCAGCAGCAAATGCCTCTTCCTGCGTCACCCACTTACCTGTTCAAATCTTGGATATTAGAAATTAAACGAAAAATTCAAAAAGTCTTGATACTGAATTAAAGTGATGGAGATAATGTGGTTTCGAATTTACCTAAAGCATCGGTATAGTAGAAGCCGGAGTTTGGATCATAGTAACAGCCGTTACTTTTATTGTAGTGATAGCCAGTTGAAGGGTCATGCTCCCATTCTGTCATAAAAAAGGCGATTATTATGATGAGATTATAGTGATACTAACAAGCAATTCAGAATGTCAAAATACATAGTTCTAAAATGGTCAGCATAAAGGGTTCATTTACAGGGCTTAGAACATAATTTTTCAGTATTAACATATAAGAATTCTAGGTATCAAGTTATTGTCACAGAATCACTTTTTAAGAATGACTAGTTTTCATTTTCCAAAGATAGTATTCCTTAAACATGATAATGTAGATCACCTCCATGTTGAAAAAAGTTGTCGTAGAATTTATGATGTTTAATTCATCAACAAAATTTTAAAACAGAACATCTCATATGTTTCCTTAGCTTATCCTTAACCAAGGTCCTTTCCCAGTTCGTTCTTAATCCTTTCCTAACTGTTAACCAATAACTTTCATCACTCACATTTTTTTATTTTTTATTTATTTACCTAGGTTCCAACTCGAATTCCGATACGCAATGTCGGAACCTAGGTCCTTTCGCCCTAGAGACCGAGCCTGTACCGCTGGGTCACCCCTTCTGGTCCATCATTCACATTCCTGATACACTCACTCATTATGCATACATATATTTTGATAGTTCGACATTATGCTTCTGTAACATCCAATACCTTCAATGTAACTCCATCCACCCTGCTCTTCATGTCAAAGTAAAGTTACATTTCTTTTACTATCTTGGTCCAATTAATATAAAATCTATAAATACTAATCCACTTTTCTATACCTCTAAAGGTAGACCATACACTCACACCTGCCTAATATCATTAAGAAACACGATGTCACGGGAAAGAACTATATCAACTTGTATGCCATTATTTCCCTCACCCATAAGAGAGAATAACTATATGTTGTTCCATGGTTAAGTTTTGTTATTTTACAGGGCAACATATGTATGCAGTCACATGCTTTCACACAATGACACAGATTCATAATCATTGAGGAAGTGAGTAACGTAAAGCCAAAGAAATGAATGATGGTAACTAACTGTTCTGTAAATGAGGAAGTACACTTTGTATGTATCGCACATGCCATATTTATCAGGAAGATGACATTGAGACAGGCTGTATGCAACAATTCACATAGTGATGGTTTTGAACAGGTAATTCAAGCCCCCCACCCCACCATTCATTTGTTAGTTAAACCTTGGGCCACCAAAGCGTAAGACAATGTGACAGTGTAAGTATGCACATTCGGGGGTGCTAAATAGTCCCATACTAAACTTAACCCAGAACAATCATGGAAAACTTGACATACCTGTTTGTGTGCAAAAATATGAAGTGCAAAAATGATTGTTGACAAACATGTGAATACATGAATCAGAACTGAGCATTCTTTCTATCACTGATAATGCAGTCTATAACTTAGCATGTAGTTTTCAGAATGGCAGCAGATTTTTTGTAAAAGAAACCCAAGAAGACTAGTTAGAAGTTAAAAACATTGCTAACCTCCAGATGTAGTAGAGCCATCACCTATCCCTTCACCGCTTGTAACCTTCGACTTCTGAAAAGCTGATATGTCCTTTTGATAACTACGAGTCGCTTTCTGCCAGTTATTTAAAAAGAAGAAAAACTAGATAAGAATGCAGATATATGATAATCAGCACACTGCATCAAATAATAATGACAGGAATATTGCCTCTTTGATTTTGCAACACCAAGAACAGACTATTCACTGTCAGTGACAAAAGATAGGCCGTCTTTTAGGATAAAAGATCTTAAGGGCAAACACATAACACTTGTTTCCGCTAAAGTGTCTACGAGAAACAAAATCATGAACGTGAATGAGCATTTAGAAAACGACTATGAGCAGAAAGTAAAGATCCTAAACTTAATATTCATTGATATGTACGTATAATATAAAACATATGAAAGGATATGATATTTGCTATTCAGAATAATTATTTACCTCTTCGATTTGTGTAAGAACACGAGCAGTTTCCTTTTTCTCTTTATCTTTGGCAACTTTCGCATCTCTCATGTTAGACAGCCTCTTGGTAACTGCCTCCTTGTGACGAGTACCAAGCTCATGATTCTTTATGCTAGCAGGATTATTCGATATGAATATTTTGCATAAGTCACACCAATGCTTTCCCTGACTTACCCAATACTGTAAAAATGAAGAAACAGGACGTCAGTTATACAGGAAACATATCAAAGTAAAATATGTCAGAAGTATCGGCATACAGCCAAAGATTTCAAATGTGTAAAATAAGCTTATACACAAAGATTATCGAAACTTCTACTATCTAATACTAAAAGCAGCTAGTTTCGATAAAACTATATACAAGTGCTTTTCACATGTGAAACTTGATTATTGTTATCCATGTGGCACAATTCCTATTCTCGTAGATATTTTTATTCATATTATGCATACGATTATAGAAAACACAGTTTCACTTGTGTTTTCCATTTCATCCTTGACAAAAGAGTCTATGTGGCGGTAGGTTTAAACCCCGTGGATTAGTCGGCCAAAAGGTCGGAAACCATGTTTACCCCCCCAAAAAAAAGATGTCAGGCATAGAGTAAGGCAATCACAACCTTCCCTCTTATTAAGGGCAGAAAGAAAAAAAGACTGACATAAATCCCATATTAATACGATGTTAGCTTTAGGTATGCTTAAGGCATTGGAAATTTTATGTAGACTATTTGACGTGGAAGTAGGTTTGGACTTTGTTTGACGCAGAGAATATCAAAGAGTTAGTGAGCTTTTTTATGGATCAAAGGGAAGAAAGAAAAAAGACCGACATAAATCCCATATTAATACGATGTTAGCTTTAGGTATGCTTTGAGTTACAGAGCCTACTTCATTTACATGAAAAGCCCATAACGGGAAGAACCTAGAGGAAAACTGCCTTAGGCAGTTCAGCCCAAATCATATGATTCTTCAACTGGCTAACTGTCATTTAGTTTATAGTACATTAAAAATCTGAAAATTTTGCTTTACCAGCATACGTTAGACCTGGCCCTGTATTAGACCATTCTTAGTGGTGATGTCATTATCAAACAGCAGATTTTCTCTAAAGGTGTGTGTATTACGTTATATCCCAAACTAGCTAAAGGAGATGGTATTTAATTATTTATGGACGTAAAAAAGAGAATAGCTACAGTGACGCAAATGTGGTGAATCATTATGGTCCATCTGCTTTCAACCGATCCACTAAACCTCTTCTCATATAAGAGAAAAAGGACCGTTAGATAACCTCACACCGAACCTATAACCCAAGGCAATAGAATCTACAATATAACCCTCCCTCCAAATTATTCAAGAAAGTAAACTGGCAATATGATTATTCCGTAAGGGCGGGTAGCAAAAGATGACTCGTGTATAACAAAAACCCATCAGTACATAAACGTACCTTATCGAGTAAAACGTCACGCGTGAGTAGAGGTGGGCAATCTTGCCCATTTTGATACATATGGGCACTTTTTGCCCATTTTCAAAAAAGGATGGGGCACTTTTTGCCCATTCTTTATAATGAATGGGCTAAACGGTCGCATATGTAAGAAACTAAATGGGCTTAACGGGCGCACTTGTAAAATACAAATTAGTATACTCGACGAATATTTTTTATTAAATTTTTTATCCCGGCTTTCAAACAAGTATTTTATTTTTTATTTGTAGGTTTTTATATGTTTTTTTTTTCTTTTTTAGCTTGCCCCCGTTTAGCCCGCCCGATTTGCCCGCCCGTTTCGCCCGTGCCCGTTTAGCCCGCGCCCGTTTAGCCCGCTGCCCGTTTAGCCCGTTGCCCGTTTAGCCCGCCCGCCCATTTTGCCACCTCTACGCGTGAGGATGCCAGCTAGAGTTTGTGTATGCAACAAAAAACGTTACTGGAGTAACGAAAAGTGCAGTTACATGAACCTAATAAAAGTTAAGCTGTGTCACACACCAATTCAAGCGGCTTTTGTTTACCATCTCAACGGCTAACACCTAAATTGATTGGGCGCATAGAAAAGGCTAAAACCTTCACCTATAATTGAACGGCTCAAAACACAAAATCGATATAATTCTAGTCGAACCTACATTGTAAAGTATGGGGCAACTAGACGTAGCCACATGATACATTAAGATTATTCAAAGACTAAGGCTTGCGCATTAATTTCACTGCAACTTAATTGATTCTGTTTCGCAACCCGGATCGCGCAGCTGATGGTTTTCTAATGGTCTGATTCATAAAGATATATTATCTAAACTAGTATAAGCAACTTAATGTCTGATTGAGTATACTATGAAATCAGTTATACATAAGGTCGCGTAAGATAATAATTAAAAAAAAACGCAATTGATAGATAATTGAGATAATAAAGAAAGATTGTACCTCGGTCATTGTTGCAAGTGAATCAAAATCAAGTGATTTTGTGTTTGATTACAGGAGTTTAATTTGGGGGTTTTGAGTTTTTTTATCAAACTGAGCCCTAGATTTTGATTTTCGGTTTTTTGATTGAAATTTGTGTTGCTTTATATTACCCTCCCACTTTTGTTTTCATGCCTAATATAATCATTCATCTTTCCTTATTTTTGTTATTCCCATCTCAATTTAATTCTCAATTATGAATTATGAATAATAAATAAAAAGAATTTATCAAATTTGCTATATTTAACAGTTTTTGAAATTATTATTAAAAATTTAAAATAAAATTTATTATTAATTAATAAAAATAAAAATTATCATTCTGTTAAAAAATAAGAGAAAAAAACAGTAATAAATACAATTTTTTAAAATGTGTGTTTTTGTCGAAAAACAATTATTTTAGGACGGAAGGAGTAGTTTTTTAATTGGATTGCAAACAACTCAAAATATTATAAAATAATTTGAGTTTGAGTTTGGCTTAATCGAGTCGAACTTTTAAGTCGTCGATTCGGGGTAAAGGGTAACGGTTCTTCATGGTAAGCTTGTTCAATTCGTAGTAATCAGTGCACACCTAAAACTTCCGTCCTTCTTCTTGACAAATAAAACCGGAGCTCCCTAAGGCGAAGAAGTCGGCCTTATAAACCCTTTGTCAGATAATTCTTGCAATTGTGCAGTCAATTCTTGCATTTTCGATGGCGCAAGACAGTAAGGTGCCTGGGCCACCGGAGTAGCTTCAAGTATCAAGTCGATTTGAGATTTAACTAGCCTAGTCGATGGTAATTCGAAAAAATCTTTTGGAAAGACTTCCGAAAAATCCCTCACTACTAGCACATCCTCCAGCTTCTTTTCTTTAGTCAGCTTTGCAGTAACACGCTCCAAAAACACTTGACAACCATTCAACAAATAATTATGAGTCTTGTTGCATGAGATAATATTAATTGGAGACTTGTTTCTACCATCGCTCCGATCACCTTGTACCTCCAAAATCTCATCACCATACGATATACGAACCAACTTATCATCACAAATAATCATCGCACGATACTTCGACAACCAATTCATACCGATTATGACGTCAAAACTTCCGAGTTCTACCGGCATAAGACCGATGTTTAACACATAGTCTAAGAAATTTAGTGTGCAACCACGAAGAATAGTGTCAGCTCCTATTAGTTTTCCATTAGTTAACTCAATAGTGTACTTAGTGTTTAAGGGTCACGTAACAACATCAATTAAGGAACTAAAGGCTGTCGAAACAAAACTTTTATCGACGCAAGTATCAAATAAAATCGAAGCATATCGATTATTGAGAAGAAACGTACCCGTGAAAACATTCGGGTCTTGCTAAGCTTCTCCTCCACCCATCACATATACTGTGCCTTGAGCTTCCCCCACCTTTTCTTGTTCTCCCTTGTTATTATTCATGAATTTTGGGCTCTCGAAGCATATGTGTCCCTTCTTCCACACTCATGACACACCATATTTTTCTTTGGGTGCGGTCCTCTCTGATTCATATATGTAGCAGGTGACTTACAATCTCTAGCAATGTACTCAACCTTCCCATAGTTGTGGCACTTCACAATACACGCTCAAGAGTGATGCAGCTTGCATCGCCCATAGTAAAGAGAACCTCCATTATACACTTTCTTATCATTCCCATTCCTAGCAGTGTATGCTCTCATGTTACCACTTCTTTTGTTATTTCCGCTACTTATGTTTGAAACCTATGTTTTGTGAAAATTTATGATTTCAATTAAACTCAACGAGGTAACTTTCTTCAAAACTTCTCATATAGTGTCCTTATCTTGCTCATTTTATTTGGATTAGATGATGTAACAACCCCTGAACTATTATGTTTTTGTTGTGCCATTTTGGGGGTGTTACATGTGTATTGTACGCAAAGATTTTGGTACCATGTTTATTTAAAAAGATGTTTTGATAACATTTTACACTACACAATCCATTGAGTTTGCCTTTTTAGGTATGTTTGGCTTGAACGAGGGCTGAGGCTAAGGCTTATATCATAATTAAGTGAGTTTTTGGTATATGATAATTTTATGAGGTTGTGCTTATAGTGACTTATGACTTCAAGGACTTTTCATAAGTCCGAGTGACAAGCAAGACTTATTTTATACTTCGACTTGTTTTAAAAGCTCAAGTCTTGATAACCCTCAATAAGCGAGTTGCCAAACAAATTCTTTTATGAGGCTTCATATGAGTTCCTGTTTTTTTTCCTAGCTTTCTTAATGTTTTTGAAGGATTCTATTTAGTTTTTATCTTTTTGCTAGTTGTTTTATAAAAGTATTTGTTGTCTTTAAAAGAGAGTCTATAAAGTTTTCGTACATTTTTAAAACCTTTTATAGTTCGTTCTCAGATGCAACACCAGCCCTTAAACACGCGTCATAGTCGATAATCTACGATAAAGGTGTAAACAAGCAGAGCAGTTCGTGAAAAACTCGAGATCATACTAACTAAAAGCTCGAACAAACCGAGTTAAAAACAACGGTTGCACTAACGATTTAAAAATAAAATACACACGCAAAGCCCTCCGCAACTTATACAAGTCATAAATGAAAAGTCATAAAATCCCAAAGGGCCTAAACTTAAACATCGACAAAAACACCTTCCACCATCTTCAAAAACCATCTCTGCAAATCAAATCCACCCCCAAAAATTAGGGTTAAAAAAAAAAAGCAAAATGGATCAACAGTTCCTAACAATGCTCTCAAACCTCCTCCACCTCCAAAACCAGCTCGACCCCACCACAACAACCTTAATCTCAGACCCCACCACCCCTTCCTCCCTTTTAACCTCCACGTCAGCAGCCCCTCTACTATTCTTCACCATAGCCTCCGTCCTATCCTACATCTCCACTTCCAAAAAACCCAAACCCAAAAAAAAAACCCAATTCCCCTTCTTCCCCAAACACCAATTTCTCCCTTCCCGCCTTTCGCTCCCTTTCCAACGACCGCGTTTGGCGTATGGACCCGTCTTTGCGCGACGCGCAATGGCGCTCCCTTTACGGTCTCTCCCACTCTGTTTTCGCCATGATTGTTGAGAAGCTCAAGCCGTATATCGCTTTGTCGAATTTGTCTCTTCCCACTGATTACGCGGTGGCGATGGTGTTAATGCGCTTGTCCGGGGGGTTAACCGCGAAAAAGGTAGCGAAAAGGTATTCTCTTGAGCCTTACTTGGTTTCTAAGATTACGAATATGGTTACTAGGTTGTTGAGTACTAAGCTATATCCCGAGTTTATTAAGATTCCTACTAGGAAGAGGTTGCAGGAAAATACTACTGCCTTTGCGGAAATGACTGCTTTGCCGAATATTTGTGGTGCAATAGATAATACTCATGTTAGGTTAAGTGGTTTGCCTCAGGATTTGGCGAATCCGAATATTTATGTTAATAGGTTTGGGTATAAGTCTGTTCAGTTGCAAGTTGTGGCGGATCATAGGAAGGTGATTTGGGATGTGTGTGTCAAGGCGCCGGGTGCATTTGATGATGCGGCGCATTTTAGGGATAGTTTGTTGTATGATAGGTTGTTGTCTGGTGATGTTGAGTGGGACAAAGTTGTTAATGTGAAAGGGCATCCGGTTCGGCCGTATATTGTTGGGGATTGGTGTTATCCGTTGTTGTCGTTTTTGTTGACGCCGTTTTCGTGGAATAGGACGGGGAATCCTGCGCAGAATAGTTTTGACGAAGGATTGATGAAAGGGAGGAGAGTTGTTGAGGATGCGATTGGGTTGTTGAAAGGGCGGTGGAGGATTTTGCAGGATATGAATGTGGGGTTGAATCATGCGCCACAGACAATTGTTGCGTGTTGTGTTTTGCATAATTTTTGTCAGATTGCGCGTGAGCCGGAACCAGAGATGTGGAAGGAGCCGGAGGAGAGTGGGTCTGTGCCGAGGGTGTTGGAGGCTGAGAAGAGTTATTATTACTTTGGTGAAAATTTGAGGCAGGTGTTGGCTGATGATCTCTACCAGAGACTGTCTTCGAGATGAGATTTTCGAGTTGGATGACGTTGGCAAGGTTATTGTTTTCTTTTAGTACTAGCGTTTGTTGTAGCTTTGCGGTAGGAATGTTTCTATGTTTAATGTTATGATGATAAGCAGTACGCAATCTTGTATGTTATCGGTAGTTCGTGTAGCTAATTGAGACGAAGCTAACTCATGTTTGGATATCTCAGTAAGAGATAGGTCCTGTTTTGGGTCAACATTTGGTTTTTATATTTATTTGATGCGTACCTAGAGCTATGCTGGCGGTTGCATACTTTTCTTTCAGCATTATTCTTTTCATAACTTGTTGAATCATAGCCTATGAGATATTGAGATGTTTCCCAGTGATTTGTAGCTTGGGTATATATGAGGCCTTCAGTCTCATATTAATAAAAGTTGTATGTTGGATTTTTTTTTATAAAATCATATGTTGGAATTGCTTTATACTAATTTAAAGGTATGCTTAGTTTTGGCATGCGGCTTAATTGTTCATTTCTTTCACACTCCCTTTGAGATTGGCATGAGCTAGTACATAGTGTTCTCAGGATATTAAATCTTTCAAGAATTAGAACTTAAACAAGTGAAATTTTGTAACTTGTAGTCTAAATTAACCTTCGTATGCTTTTGCTGACTGAGGATTCAACCTCCAACAGACATTTGGGAAATTGTGAAGTTGTAATACTATTAAGTTTTATGAACCTATAGTCTAAAACAACAGAAGAAATCAGTTCCGTGCTTGTACAGCCTTCTGTTTCCCAAGATACAACAGAAAGTATGAAGGTCATTAAGCTATACTGGTTAGTAGGAATTGGACAACTGTAGAAAAGGAATAAATGAGTGAGTCTGTTGAATGCGTTAAGTGTTAACGGATTTCACTTGAATTTTGTAAATTTTTACTCCTTTATTTCACTTTGTATGTTTGTATGCATCCAAATACAGTGGTCAGAAGGTCAACATTGCTTGAATCCTGTGACAACGTGGGAATGATTTGATGTTATGTTCCATTTGGTTAGAGATTTGGTCTAAATGCTATGCTACCATCTGGTATAGGAGATCTTTACCGGTGATATGCAGCTTGGGTGTTGTTAAGTTACCCGGTTTTATTTGATTAGTACTCCGTAGTAATCTATCTTGGGTGTTGTTAAGTTACCCGGTTTTATTTGATTAGTAATCTGTCCCTATTGCTTTATTGAGGATGTGACCATGTGGGGTTAGATAGACCTGACTTTCTTCAAGATGAAATTAACAACTTCAATGAGGTTTTATTGTCTTGTACTACCATTGTTGTACCTTTGTTCTAGGATTGTTACTATGTTTAACCTTTTTCTAAGCGTTGTAGATAACCTGTAGCTCGTGCAGGTTATAATACAAGTTAAATCAATCATTATCGGAAAATTGGATGTCAGGTAGGTCTTTGTTATCATGGTCATTCAGGAAAAGCTCTGTTATAACTTGTTGCATCATGGCCTCAAAGATGTTTTACAATGATATGCAACTTGGGTGTTGGTCAAGTAATCCAGTTTTTTTGTTTGTGAATGGTAGTAGTTTGTTGAAACTGATCTTACTGGTGTACAAGTATGTTGCGTTTCGGCTTGGGGTTTCATGGATCATTTTATTTCTACTAGATTGCTTCCATTTTCAGGCATAATTTGGTTATAAGTTGCTGAATCATATTCCAGAAGTTGTTTTCTACTGATATGAACTAGGGTGCGTTCTGCAAGTTAGTTGGTTATATATGAATATAAGTAAACTGTTGAATTCGCTTTGGTGAGGTTATATGGTTAACCAATGCTGGTGAGGTTATTTTCGTCTGTACCATCCATTTTGTTACTTCCTCTAGGATAGTTGCTATGACTACCTTCGCTGTCATAATATTGTTATTCAATGGATAAAGCATTTTATGCTGAATCAACAACAGTCTAATTGTATCGTGAATATATGGGGCATCTCATCTTCATTCCGTTGAATTTCATAACATGCTATAATTATTGATTTTCTATTCTCAATCGGTATCTTCCAAGTAAAACTGACCACCTCTCTGGAGACGGGTCATGTATGTGAGGTTATCAACATCAAAAGCACCATCTCGCATATTTGATCATTATAGATTTGGCATCATTTTTCTTCTTGTTTACCCATGTTTTCTCAATGGCAAACATTAAACATCTTTGACAAGAAAACCAAACTTTAAGGTCAAGAAGTTGATCAAATTTCATCTCAAGAAGACAACCAAGTCATTTGTCAAGTCAATTCAGGTAAACTCTCAACTTACATTTTATTATTTTGGCATTCACTATTGTTAGACTTTCGAGATCAGGCAACAGAGATTCTCATTCAGAGGACGAGTGCTCAATAGTCAAGCCTCGGGTTTGCAAACGCCGGCCCATATGGGAAGTGGTCACAACCTTGAAGTGGTTACGCCAACCTCCTGAAAAGGGAGGGCTTTACCTGGTTTGAGTCCGTGTGGCGGTGGGTTCAAACCCCGTGGATTAGTCGGCCAATGTGTCGGAAATCACGGCTACCAAAAAAAAAATTAAAAAAAAATGAAGTGGTTGATTGAGTGAACAGGCAAACCAAGTGTCAAACTTGGTATTACAAACAGCAGAACCGGATTGTTACACACAGATTAACTAAAAGTTGGGCAGTTACTTATTTTTTGGAGGACTAAAAATGAACTTAAACTTGCTGAAAATTTCTGAAGTTTTGTGCCTCTAAAATTTAAACCTGCTTAATGGATGGTTCAACAGCGCAAAAATACATGAACCATAAGCCGAAATCAAAACATGATTCTACATTAGAAACACAGCAATTTTAAGAAATTACTTAACAAACACTAAGGTTAAAACTCATGTAAAAACATATTCTATACCATGATTCATCAAGTTATAACAAATCTTGATGCCCAAATAAGTATGCAAGCATATCTCTACAACAACAAATAATGGCAAGAAAAACCAAACCTATCTAACAAAAGGTTAAACACGGTAACATCCTTAATAACTACACGAACTACAGGTTACACAGAAGATTGCACGTTAATTACTAGCAAAAGCTTAAACACAGTAACGATCCTCACCAAAGTTGTTAAATTTCAGCTTGAAGAAAGTCGTAAACATACATAGTTATATAACATCAAAAACACTATTTGAACAGATTACTACAATCCATAAACTGCAGAATAACTAGACAAACACTCAAGCTGCAATTCACTGCAAAACATCTTCTGGGCCACAGTGCCACAGGATAGTACAGCTCTGAAACTGGATCCTTAACCAAATAGAACCCATCTGACAGCGAATCATTCACATATTGTCGGTGGATCCAAGAAATGTTTAAACCTTCTAGCCACTGTATTTTTAATGCATAGAGAATGAATGAAAGGAGTTCCAACTAAAAACCTTTTTTTATTATTATTATTTTTTATTTATTAACTGTTTAGAACGGCACCACACTTAAAACTCGACCCCCCGAGTTAAACCATCCAAACAGGCAGGCCCCGGGACCCGAACCACTAGAAGAGACCCGCAAAAGGAAACCCCTAAAACTCACGGCTTCGCACGAGGAGGAAAATCCGGGTTTTTTTGTCTCTTGCAAGACTCGAACCTGGGTAAACCACCCTCCCCAAGCTCTAGAAGGAACCCAGGTGGCCAACTATGCTAAGAAAGTTGGTTGAAAGAAACCTATTAAGAGAACATCTTCAGCGGACTCCCTCATTATGGTTGTTCTAGTGCTACAAACCGAGTATAACATTGGAACCATGGACACAACTTCATACTTTGTTGCATCTCGGGACATTGAAGGCTGCAAAACGTTAAACCGGTTGCTTCTGCTGTTCTAGGTTTCTCAAACACAATAGGATTAGGACTCCACAATTTCCAGACTACAGCTGGAGGATGAACCAAATTCAACAACCGCGTATAATCATTGATTTTAAGTTTGAGTTACAAAAGTTGATTAGTTAAAATTACAACAAAAAAAGTCAAGAGAACAGCAGTTTACCATTTTAAGCAGTTCTCAAGGGATGACCATAGAATTCAAATTTTTCTGCTATCTGACATTGAATTTTCCAAGCTTGAGTTAGCTTGTCTCAGTTAACAATAGTTCAACACAAACTACAAGTACATATACAATATTACACTACTTAAATGAGAAAAGCCAAACATAGTCATGGTCCTAGAACAAAGTAACAAATTGGTGGTGAAAGTCAAGAATAATCTCATGAAAGCGATTTAAACAAATTACTTTTATTCTATATATAACATATTAACTCAATGGAACACCATGTTTACATACCTAATTTATACAGAACAGGGTAACTAAACAAACACCCAAGTTGTATATGGTTTGTAAATATAAAGGTTTAGACCAAGCTACATGGTTTTTTTACTAAGTTCGTTGTACATAACCTAAATACTCGAGTGTTTATGCAAATATGAAGTATCCCTATGTAGAGTAAGATCAAATTTTTATCTAAAAAGAATGAATTCATTTCATATTCACATACATTGGCAAGTTAAAGATCTAACAAAGAAATAATTATGACATTAAGTGCATTAAAGATCACACCTTAACCATGATCACTGAGCATAAGCAGTTCTCCCACTATTTGGAAGAAGCCCGTCTTTAGCCATTTCAGAAAGAATCTTGAATACTTCATCCATGTTTCCTTGTTTATGATTTATCTCGACAAGAGCTTTTGCAACCTCGGCATCAGTAATCTTACTACTTTTTAAGACATTTTCTATAACTTCACTCGACTCTGCAATCATTTCACCTCTTATAAGCTCTTTCATCAAAGCAATAACCGTCGCAGTATGAGGAACAAATCCGTGATTAATCATCTTCTTATAAAGATTAAAAGATTTCCTCAAGTTCCCACCTTTACAATGGCCATGTATTAAAACGTTATAAACAGCCTCATCCGGTGCTTGCTTTCTCTCAACCATTTTATCAAAAACTTTATCGGCTTCATTCAACAAACCTTTCATACAAAACCCTTTTATAAGAGCTACAACACTCTTCAACTCCATGCTATCACAATTTTCTATTAACGTATTGTAAGTGACGTCATCTGGAAGGGCGTTGTCATAATACAACTTAAAAAGAACCTGTTTAGCTTCACGGGTTCGTGCTTGCTTGCTAAGCCCATTTATTAATACACTATATGTCACAACATCAGGTAGTAAACCTTTCTTAAGCATTTCATCATGCAAAGCTAAAGCGCTTTTTGTATCACCTTCTACACAATAAGCATTTATTAAAGCAGTGTATGTGCATTCATCGGGTGGTAAACCCAATCTTAACATTTCCTGGAAATAATCACAAGCTTCAATTAGCTTCCTTTGATCGCAGAGACCTTTAATTATTGACGAATAAGTAACAGTATCAGGTAAAACGTCTTCTTCGACCATTTTTCGTTTAATTTCAAGCGCTTTATCTAGCTCCTGATTTCTGATATAACCTGTGATCATTGTACTATAACTTACAACATCAGGATTTGATCCGCAAACACGTATAATCTCAAAAAATTCTAAAGCGTCTT
This sequence comes from Glebionis coronaria, assembly GCA_025667525.1. Lineage (NCBI taxonomy): Eukaryota > Viridiplantae > Streptophyta > Magnoliopsida > Asterales > Asteraceae > Glebionis > Glebionis coronaria. The sequence goes on from CM046882.1 coordinate 457,263,038, forward strand.
CCATTTCTCCATTAACAGTGTGTCCATGCATCATAGCATTATAAGTCACAAGAGAGGGCCAAATTTTTTTACTTTTCATTTCATCAAACAACTTATACGCTTCATCCATAAACCCCTGTTGACAAAAGCCATCAATCAAAGTCGTATACGTTCTAGCATTTGGCAACAACTGTCTTACACGCATTTGGTCTAATAACTCCATAGCCTTGTGTAAATTCCTAGCTTTACACATACTATTAATCAAAGAAGTATAAGTAATAACATTAGGAGACAAACCATTGCTCGTCATCTCGTCATGCAAAACAATCGCCTGATGAAAATTCCCTTCTTTACAATAACCATTCACTAACGTATTATACGTCACTTCATCCGGAACAATTCTTTTACTTTTCATCTCGTCAAGTACCTCACCCGTCTCCTTCATCCTACCTTCTTTCCCCAACCCATTAAGCACAACATTATACGTAATCACATTAGCCTCCACACCCACCTCACCCATCGTCTTAAAAACCTTAAACGCCTCATCCACCTTCCTCAACTTACAATAACCATCAATCAACGTATTATACGTCACAACATTAGGCAAACAACCATTCTTCCGCATTTCCTCAAATAACCCCAACCCTTTCTCCAACTCCTTAACCCCACAAAACCCGCGTATCAAAATATTAAAAGTAAAGACATTCGGCGAAACCCCATTTCTAATCATATCCATATACACTTCCTCAGCTAATCCCACCCCCTCATTCGACCTAATAATCGCATCAATAACCGAATTATACGACAACACACCAGGCATATAACCAGACGAAATCGCTAAACTAATAGTATTCAAACCCCTTTTAACTAACTTTAAATTACTATAACTTTTTACCAACAAGTCAATAACCGCGGAACTGGAACGAGTGGCATCATACGTCTCCTTAACACTCTCGAAAACCCGAACACCATTTTCGTCATCCGGGTTCTTTAAAGCTAAATCCTGAGCTACAGTCTGAGCAGTTTTATAAAGTTTAAACCTAGTTAAGATATGTATTGACAAAGAGCTACATTTGTTGTCAAAAAAAGGTAACTTGTGGGCCCAAGTGATGAATTTTAAGATTATGGTTTTGTCATGTTGGGTGTCGTGAAGGAGATATGATGCTGTTTGTGGGGTGAAGTGTGGTGTTAAGGTGTTTAGGTTGGATATGTGGTGGCGTTTAATGATGGTTATGGTTTTTCCGATGAGATTGAGGTCTGGTTGTGGTGGCTGTGATGATGGTGTCAGGGTTTTCAGGTAGGGTTTAAGGTGGTTCATTTTGGGGGTCAAATGAAATGAGGGGTGTGTTTGGGAGAGGTGGGTATCAGTTAAAAAAAAAAAAGTAATGCGTGCTAAAATTTGAAGAGCTACCTCACCTTACGCAATATATCAAATCACAATTTTTTGAATTTAACTTTAAAAAACGAATATTTATCGTAAACTCAATATTGAATATTCAAATATAATTAAACAAATAAATATTTTTATATATTGTGCCGCCATAAATCACGATTTAAAAACGTTAAATTTTCGTCTTACCCGTTAAAACATGTGGTTTAGATATGTCGCCATACCATGCTTTACGTTATTTATAACCATATTAAAAACAATTTGTTTTATTAAAAAAAAAAAAAATTTACACCTCACTGTGTGAATGTTATTTTTAGAACGGATATAATTCTAGCATTTCTCTAACAAAAACAGGGCAACATTAAAAAAAAAATTATAAAAGTGTAATTTAAAAAAAGAAGGATTACTAAGTACATGTGTGTTACTTCGTGTATATTACTGCAAATACTTTTCGTACAGTTATGTACTAGAAGTCTAATAGTATGAATGTCTAAAATGAAGGTCTAAAAAGAAATTCATTTTTATCTTTTTCTTACAGGAGTAATAAAGATATTTTTTTTGCTTTTTCCTCAATAAAATTAATTTTAAAAAATATATTTTAATTTATAAAGAAGAAATTTAACTTTTTAAAGTTCAATTTTTTTTCGAAAAAAAAGTTTAACTTTTTTCAAAACCTTTTTAAAAAAAAAAAATTTAACTACATTAAAATATATTTTAAGTTCAAAAAGAGTAAAAGAAAAATTACATTTTTTTGGAATTTTTTTTTAAAAAAGTAAAAATTTCTTCCAAAAAAACAAAAAAAAACTATTTAAACGTTTTTATTAAGGGTGGTTAAATGGGTGGACTGGACAGGTATGCGCAGTAGGTTAAATGGACGTTGGTCTATGGACGCGGACTAAATGGACAGTTTTTAATATTTGGACTAAATGTACTTGGACCAAATTGATATTGGACCAAATGGACTTGGGTCAAATTGACAATATTAAAGGAGAAACAAATAAATTCAAAATTAATTAATTGACAAAAAATAAACATCACATATTGTTCATAATACCCATTTATTTAACCCCATGCTTTTATATTGTCCAAATAGTCTAACTAAAATAAAGGTCAATACCCATTTAATCCATTAGTTCAAAAAAAAAGATCAAAATAGCCAAATTTAAACATATTAACATGATTTGCCACCTCTAGTTTTTATATATCATTATATTGTTATCTTTCTTTAAAGATAAAAATAAAATAATTAAAATTTTTGTTAGGTTTTTATATTTTTAATCAACGGAGATGAAATTCACATTTTTTTAATAAAATACGAAATATATTCCTATATATGCAAAAAGAAAAAAAAATATCTTTATATGTAGATTCTCGATAGTATTTACGGAAAAAATATTACATTAGTCCAAGAGATGTATCATGCGATGGTTATGTAACAGTTAGTATATTGATGAATATAATTTGTGTCAATTATCAACGAAGTAATTCACATTTTAACAAACCATACATATGTCTTTTATACTTTACTCTTTATTAAATTATGCCAATATATTAGTCCAAATATATTGCATGGTAATTTCTTCATGTTTTTTTATCCTTCGTATATTGTGAGTATCGTTTTGTAAACTTCATGTGTATTTAGCATTTAGAAAAAACAAAAAGATTTTACATATGGACGAAACTCCTAATGGCCATAAGCAGTTGTCCCCCTTCCAAACTTTTGATTTTATGTATATTTTATATCTTTTTTGATATTTTAGTCGTTTTATATTAAAAAATTAAGTATAGTATATATCTTAAGGAAGAAACTGGGTTTCATGTTTGATGACGGCTCAGATGCCGGAGATTCAGAGAAGTAGAAAGTGAGATATATTTGATCCTTTTCTCGTTTTTTTCTTTCTGGTGTTATATTGCTTTGATGAATATTGTATCTTTTAATTGTTTTGGTTTGGGATCAGATGTTAAAGTCAATGGGATTAGAGAGTTAATCTCAAAAGAGAAGTTGAGTGTTATTGGCATTCAAGAGACAAAAATGAAAATTATTGATATTAACTTGGTTAGATCAATTTGGGGTCATAATGATTTTGAGTTCTTCTTTAGAGAATCTAGTGGCGCTTCGGGTGGAACTCTTCTAATTTGGGACCCAATGTTCTTTAATAAAGCTGGCGACTTCAAAGGTGCCCATTATAATAGGGTTATAGGAAAGTGGCGGGGGTGGAGGAAAATGTGGCTCTTATTAATATATACGGTCCGTAGTCGGGCCGTCAAAAGGAAGTTCTTTGGGATGATCTGTATAGTCTAATGGTGGCAAATAATGCGATTTGGATTTTGTTTGGTGATCTAAATGTTGTATGGTTTAGGGAAGAAAGAGTGGGCTCGATCTTTAATGATCATGAAGCTTCTATGTTTAACGAGTTTGTAGCGAGAGCAAGGCTCCATGATTTTCAAATGGGAGGTAGGCGCTTTACTCGCTTTAATAAGCACGTGACCAATATGAGTAAAATTGATCGTTTTGTTGTTTCATCTAACTTTTTAATGTATGGAAGGATGCTTCTGTTACCGCTTTGGGTCGTTCTCTGTCTGATCACAGCCCGTTGATTTTAAAATTTGATCATGTCGACTTTGGGCCAAAAGCTTTTAGTCTTTAATCATTGGATGGACCAGGAGGGTTTCAGTGAGTTAATTGAAAGCTCTTGGTCGGGTGGAGAGTATAGAGGAACTGCTGATATAGTTTTGAAGAACAAATTAAAGGATCTCAAAAACGACATAAAAGTTTGGAGCAGGAGAAAAGTGAATGAGCAGGTTGAGGTAAAAAAGATTTGCAGAATCTTATTCTAGAATGGGACTCCAAAGCAGAAAGGGGAGAGCTTTTATCAGATGATGTTCATCGAAGAGATAAAATGCTAATGAAGTTATTGGATATTGAGCAAGCAGAGAGAAATTCATTAAGACAAAAAAGCAAAAAATCAAATGGGCTCTCGAGGGAGACGAAAATACAAAGTTTTTACATACTTTTCTAAACAAGAAAAGTAGAAATAAAAATATTAGGAGTTTAATCAGGAATGGAATTTGGTCAAATGAACCTGAGTTGATCAAGTCGGCTACCCTTAACCATTTTGCAAATCGCTTCAAAGAACCAAACATCCACCGGCCAAAATTTCGTAGCTCTATGTTTCAAAAGTTAGATATTAGTGATTATGAGATATTGGAATCGCCCATCAACATGGAGGAAATCAAGTTGGCTGTGTGGAGTTTCTCCTCTTCTAAATCTCCAGGTCCAGATGGTTTAAACTTCAAACTTATAAAAAGATACTGGGAATTATTTAAAGACGACTTCTTGAAATGTGTTAAACACTTTGAGAATACCGGGAGGCTTGCAAAGGGTTGTAATGCCTCATTTATAGTTCTAATTCCTAAAAAGTTAGATTCGCTCGAGATGGGTGACTATCGGCAATCAGTTTGATTGGTTGTGTTTATAAAGTCGTCTCAAAATTTTTATCTTCTCGTTTGGCTAAGGTCATTCCTAAGTTGATCATGCCTAACCAAACAGCTTTTATAGCGGGGAGACAAACTTTAGATGGGTGCCTAATTGCCAATGAAATTGTTAAGTTTGCTAAGAAAAAGGGTATTGAGCTTCTTCTTTTCAAGGTAGATCTTGAAAAGGAATTTGACTCTATAAATTGGAAATTTATGTTTGACGTGATGTTACAAATGGGTTTTGGGTCTAAATGGTGTAAATGGATTGAGGCTTGCTTATCGTCAGCTTCAGTTGCGGTTTTGGTAAATGGATCTCCAACGGACGAATTCCAAATGGAGAGAGGGTTAAGGCAAGCAGATCCACTTTCCCCGTTCTTCTTCTTACTCGTAGCGGAAGCTTTGCAAGTATTAATGCTTGAAGCCTATAATAAAGGTGTTTTCATAGGGCTTTGTTTAGAAAACAATGGCTCGAATGTCTCCCTCCTCTAGTACGCGGATGACGCTCTATTTTTTGGAGAATGGTCGTTTTCAAATGCTTCAAATTTAATACGTATTCTTGGCTATTTCCAAGACGCCTCGGGATTATATATAAATTTATCAAAGAGCAGGTTATATGGCGTGGGGGTAGCACCTGCTGAAGTTGAAACCATCGTAAATGCCATCAATTGTGTTCATGATAAGCTTTCTTTTGTTTATTTGGGCCTTCCTGTTGGTAGTGATATGCACAAGGAACAAAGTTGGAGCGGAGTTATTAATAACTTTCGTAAGAGATTAGCATTCTGGAAAACTAGGATCTTTTTAATCAGGGGCGGTTAACTCTTTGTAAAGCCGTGTTAGGTACTTTACCTCTCTATTACCTTTCTTTATTTAAAGCTTCAGCCATAGTTTTAAACCAGTGAGAATCTGTCCGAAGGCGTTTTTTCTGGGGCATCAACGAATATGAAAACAAGATTATTTGGGTAAAATGGCAAAAGGTTTGTCAAAGTAAATGTCGTGGCGGGTTGGATTTGGGCCGTTTGAAAGATAAAAATACGAGTTTTTTAAGAAAATGGAAATGGAGATTCTGCAATGAGGATAATGCTTTGTGGCAAAAGGTTATTAAAGAGATATACGGGTCACATGGAGGGTTTGAATCAAACAACTCTATAAACATATGTTCGGGAGTTTGGCAAAGGATTGTGAGTAACTGCAAAGACATAGATCTTCTAGATATCCCTTTCGAAATTCTATGTTAAAAAAAGTTTCAAACGGTTCTCAAACTTACTTTGGAGTGATATTTGGTGTAAGGAAGGTAAGAAGCTGATGGAAGTTTTTTCCTGTTTATACATGCTCGAAACAAATAAGGATTGCAAGGTTAGTGATCGTTGGTGCTTTGAAAATGGGGAGTGGCATGGGAATTGGGCTTGGCGGTTTAATCCGCGTGGTCGAGCAAGTGCTGATCTTGTAGATTTGATAAGATTAGTCGGTAATTTAGTCTTAACTCCAAACAACCATGATCGATGGTTTTGGGTGTTGCATCCATCCGGAAAATTTTCCGTAAGATATTTATTTCGTTTGGTAGAAGATAAATCTATTGGAGCTAGCGAAACAAATAAAAAACTTTATATGTAACCCTTGGGTTCCTATTAAAGTTAACATTTCTATATGGAGAGCATCCATGGATCGTCTGCCCTCTCGAGTCAGTCTTCTTAATCGAGGAGTGGAGATAGCTTCTGCGCGATGTTTGTTATGCGATATGGAACATGAAGTGGATACCGTGGAACATTGTTTGTTCCTTTGCCCGAAAGCTGATCTCGTATGGTCAAAAGTATGGAGTTGTTGGGGAATTATCTCAACGCCAGGTACATCTATTCATGATATTATTCTCGGAAAAGTCAGTTCGATCGAGAATAAATGGGTTGAAAAGTGTTTACACGGGGTCTGCTATGTTGCTATGTGGGCAATATGACATTGGCGAAATCGGATTTTGTTTGCTTCCACTCACGATGCAGATAGTGTGAGACATGAAGGCATTTTCCCTTCCATACATTATCTTTCTCTTCTTTGGATTTCCAACAGATGCCCTCGTACAAACCGGCAGTGGTGTGGTTGGGTTACCAATCCTCGTGGAGATAAAGGTGTTTGACATCCTCATCTCAGGTGTTTGCTTGTGCTTGCTTCAAGTGTTGGTTAGTCATGGTTTGTTGGTACTGTAATAGTTGGCTTTTTATTTTGGTTTTGTTTTAGTTTAGCTTTGTCATATGTTAGGTTCTCCGTCTTGGAGGCCTTTTTGGACTCTTGTTTTTTCTTGGCGATTTTTAATATCAATATATATCTTCGCTTTTTAAAAAAAAATTATATATCATCTTTTTAAAACTAATACTTTTTCAAGTTAAGCTCTTCCGCAAAAGACGTTTAAATTCCATTGTTGACTTTACATGAAAGTATTTTTGTAAAAGTATCATTGATATTTTTTTATTTGAAATAAGGTATGCTGGTTTGGAAAAGACACTCGTTTATTGAGTATTGTTGTTGTTAATAGTTTGAAAAAGATATGTCCATTATGGAACGTTACCAAAATTTCTGATACTAGGGTTTGCCAAGTATAAAATAAGATTCGTTATTCCAGTCTTTTCGAATTGATTACAAGTTGAAAGTGCGACTCAGTCGTTCTTGGTGGAAAAATAAAGAAAGGTGGTTATCTATTTTAAACTAATAGTAAAATGAAAGTGTCGTTGAGTAAAAATAAAAGCTTTAAAAATTAAACTAAAAATGACGAGTTAAAAATAAATGATTAAAAAACTTAAAGTGAATTTATAACTTAAAACTTTGTAAAAATAAACTAAGACAAAACTCGTTAAAAAATAATACCAAGTAAAAATACGGGAAAAGTTAAATTTGAAAACTTAACATAAAACAAGAAATAAAATCTAAAACTGAGGTCAGATCACACTTGGATCGTACCCTCGATCGTCGCCCAGATCGCAACGAGCGATCGCAGCCAAGTAGCTTAAGATTGGATCGTAACCACGATCGCGACAAGTGGATCGCAGTGACGATCGTACTCTTCGATCGTACTACCAGATCGTACCCACGATCGTAGCCAATGATCGTGGCTTGGATCGTGACAGCCAATCGCACCTTGGATCGCAGTCTTCGATCGTACCCTGGATCGCAACGAGTGGATCGCAATATCGATCGTAGATTGTGATCGTAGTGTCGATCGTACTTGGTGATCGAAATAAAGGATCGCAAGTAGAAACCCTAGGGGTTTATGCGATCACACTTACTTGATCGGAACTGACAAAACCCTTAAACATGATACGATGGATATCAAAAATAAACAAGCAAAAACGAATAAGCTCAAATAAGCAAAGACAAATAAGCACTTATTTAAATCTCAACCAAATGAAAGCAAGCATAAATTTAAAAACTTTTAAGACACGAAATAAGCAAACTTTATGAATCAAACTTTATAAAGACTAAACTTTTGAGAAAACTTAAAAGAAAATAAGCTAAATACAAAATAAGCCAATAAGCATGATAAGCTCAAAGCTCAAATCGTATAAAAACTTGGATATGAATAAAAAGTTAAACTTTTTAATCAATCAAACATCAAGATTAAACAAGATGCTTTAAAATTTTGGATCAAGAACAAATAAAAATTAAGAAAGGTAGAAGAAGATTAAAGATGAAAAGCTTAAACTTGAACTTGTAGATTAATGATTCCAAAATACAAGATTAAACTAAAGCTTAAACATGAAATAAAGAAAAGATGAAATTCTAGTGAGAGAAAGTTAGCACTTTCTCTCTCTAAAAATTAAAACTACAAAAGAAAAATAAACTAGCTAACACCCTCCTAATGACACATTAGGAGGGTATATATAGGAGGTGGGGAGGCTAAGTGTTTATGCTTCCTTCTTTCTTTCTTCTCGACTCGACTTGATTTAAATTCTTTGTCTTTCTCGACGTCGTCTCGGGATTTGTCGATATAAATTGAACTAGTCTTATAATTTTCTTCTTTAATTACACTTAGTTCTTCGACTTCATTAAACTTCCGTCTTTAGACTTTTTCTTCGATAAATCTTCAGAATAGGCCTTGGACTTCCGTTATTTTTGCACTCTTGATCTTTTGACTTCGTCTTTTCTCGTTTTCTCGATAAAAGCCCGTGATAGCCCGTGTTTTCTTCCTTTTTCATACTTTTATCCTAAAACACAATAAAAATACAAACCACGTATAATTCTGACTTTTACGACATAAAATACACGTTTTGGTCTTGTTATTATTGGAAATAAGTGGTAAAAGGATAAGTGTTTTCACACTTATTAATTTCGTATTATTATCTTGTTGATAGTGCAAAACCCCTAAGTGAGATTGCGTAAGGATCGGTTTATAGAACGTTACAAGATAATAATAGAAATCACCCAAAACCACCCTAATTTGGGTTTAGAGTTAGTCGAACCACAAGAGGGAACAAAACAAGAACTAAAACCTTGACAAAAGTATCAAGGGTCTATTAAAAGGCTTAGAAACTTTAGGTGATTTAGGGTTTGAGGAGGGTGTTCGATAGGTTTGGCCGATTGGGGAGAAGGATGGGATGAATTTATGAGTGTAGGCAAGGTTTATCCTAAGTATATTAATTATACACCTTAGGAATTAATCAAAAAATCTCCTAGAATCCCCATACACTATATTATGCCAACTAGGGCCTTTGCAGTTCTAGAATTTACTTTTTGATCCCTCAAATTTAATTGCGCGCTCACGTTAAATTAATTAAACACGTAACTAATTTAACCACCGTCAATTAAATAATAAAAGCGAAGTTTTATAAAACGTTTAATAAATAATAAACATTTAATAAAGTGTGCTCTTTGTATTGAGTGTGTGCCCCCGATAGGCTCACTTGTGTGAGTTTAAGACATAGTACGTCAGTAAAGTATCTAGCAACACTTTATTATAACCGCAAATGATTGAGATTTAGTTTAAGAAGAATATCTCAAAAGTAAAATGGTATACGATTATATGACTTGCTAATAATCATCCCTTTGTTACTAGTATCGTTAATCCATGGATATGGATCATAACTCATTCTAAATAGTTTAACTTTTATTTCTCGTTAACGAATTAAGTTCAGATATACCAAATCTAAGCAAGAATCATCTTGAATTCCCTTTGGGATGGCCATACTATTACCTGATTAATTATAGAGAGGATCCAGTTAACAAATTCTATTTTGACTGCAAGTGTCTGTGGATGACTGCTTCACAACACTTCTAATTATAGCCTTCATAACTACCTTTTTTTCAAGATAGCGTTTAACTTATAATCAAGAAATGATATCCACATATGCACAAACTTGTTTGCATCTCAAGTCTAAGGACGACTTAATCACCATTTTCGAAAACTTACTTATGACAAAGATCCAAAAGTAATATTCAAAAGTTCGGGGTGTTCAATACGTATCCCTTGTGAATACCACATGAGTTTGGTGAGAACCGTCCATATATTCAAAGAATATAACCAAGACTCACATTTGTTTTAATGTAGATAATATTCCCATATTGCTAACCGACAATGGACATATTTAGAATAATCAAATATTCAAGTATTTAAACATACAAATATAGGTCAATAGTAATTATATGAATGAAAAGAAACATCAAGTATCTTTATTCATCAGAAAATAATAATTTTTTACAATCCTAATTATCCAAATACTAACATAACACAGATTTACATGAGACTACCAGATGGAAGCAACCCAATGTTTGCAGTAAGTATTTAATGCTTTTTGTGATCAAATCCTTCATAAAAGGGTCAGTTACGTTGTCATATATGTTAACTTTATCTAGTGTAATTTTACCTAATTTAATAACTTCTTATAGGTAGTGAACTTTAGCACGATAATGTTTCACACATTTAGTGATTCCTGGTTCATTACCTATAGTAATGGCTCCGGTATTGTCACAATACATCTTCATAGGTTATTTGTTTGTGGGAACAACACCGAGCCCAAAAATAAATTTCCTAATCCAAACTGCCTCTTTCGCAGCTTCTGAAACGACAATATACTCAGCTTTTCTAGATGATATGACGTGGATAGTCTGCTTCGCGCTTTTCCAGCTAACAACACATCCATTCAAAACGAAAACATATCCAGTTTAAGACTTTGTGTCATCAACATTTGTCAAATATCTAGCATTAGTGTACCAAGCGACTCTGAGCTCTTGTTTCATATCTCCTCTATAAACAAGAAACATTATGTGAGAACACGACATCAGGTCTACTATATCTAACAACATACATGATTGATCCTACTGACAAGGCATAAGGAACCCTCTACATGCGTTTCACCTCAGCAGGCGTAGAAGCACCTTACGACTTACATAATTTTTGTTTAGATTACATGGGGATGATTTCACGTTTGGAATTCTCTATGTTATACTTCTTCAAAATATTTTCTATGTAAGAACTTTGACATAAACCAATTAAGCGTCTTGATATGTCTCTATAGATCTTGATTCCAAGGATATATGCAGCATCTCCCAGATCTTTCATAGCAAAACACTTTCCAAGGTAAGTTTTAACACTTTGCAACGTTGGAATGTATTTTCCCATGAGTAATATGTCATCGACATACAAGATTAGGAAAACTACATTATTCACACTAGCTTTTTTATATACACATGGCTCATCGTGATTTTGAGTGAAACCAAACTTCTTGATTTCATCATCAAATTGCTTATTCTATTTCCTTGATGCTTGCTTTTGTCCATAAATGGACCTTTGAAGCTTGCATACTCGGTTTGGATATTTAGGATTGACAAAACCCTCAAGTTGCTTCCTATAGACTTCTTCATAAAGTCGTCCATTGAGGAAAGAGGTTTTAACATCCATTTGTCAAATATCATAGTCATAGAATGCAGCTATGGCTAAAAGAATCCTAATAGCTTTGATATATGCGACAAGAGAGAAGGTTTCTTCATATTCAACCCCGTAGGTTTAAGTGAAGCCCATCGCTACATATCGAGCTTTAAATGTGTGTACATTGCCATCCATGTCAGTCTTCTTTTGTAGAGCCACTTGCCACTAGCGGTTTTAGCGTTAGGAGGAAGGTCCACTAAGATCCATACATCATTGTCTTCCATGGATTGTATCTCCACATTCATAGCATCCAGCCATTTTTTAGATTCAGGATCTGCTAAAAAGCTTTGTAGTTAGTAGGTTCATTATGTTAGAATTTAACACCCTAATGTATCTAACATACATGCATCAAGAGTAAACGCATCGGATATGATCGATTATCTATGCACATAATGTAATTAACATAAAGATAAAGAAAACATACCTTTTCTCTAAGAACGATGATCAAGAACCCTTAAATTCTTAAACATGAAAGAAAGAAAAGATGAAATTCTAGTGAGAGAAAGTTAGCACTTTCTCTCTCTAAAAATTAAAACTACAAAAGAAAAATAAACTAGCTAACACCCTCCTAATGACACATTAGGAGGGTATATATAGGAGGTGGGGAGGCTAAGTGTTTATGCTTCCTTCTTTCTTTCTTCTCGACTCAACTTGATTTAAATTCTTTGTCTTTCTCGACGTCGTCTCGGGATTTGTCAATATAAATTGAACTAGTCTTATAATTTTCTTCTTTAATTAGACTTAGTTCTTCGACTTCATTAAACTTCTGTCTTTAGAATTTTTCTTCGATAAATCTTCAGAATAGGCCTTGGACTTCCGTTCTTTTTGCACTCTTGATCTTTTGACTTCGTCTTTTCTCGTTTTCTCGATAAAAGCCCGTGATAGCCCGTGTTTTCTTCCTTTTTCATACTTTTATCCTGAAACACAATAAAAACACAAACCACGCATAATTCCGACTTTTACGACATAAAATACACGTTTTGGTCTTGTTATTATTGGAAATAAGTGGTAAAAGGATAAGTGTTTTCACACTTATTAAATCCCCTACACTTGACTATTGCAATGCCCTCATGTAATGCATTAATTTCAAAGCACATATTACATTCCTCATCATAATTAACTCACCTTGGCCTTTATTAAATACTAAACATTAAGGAAACTAAAAAGACAGAATTATATACAACACAAGTAAATAAATCAAAGACTTACATTGGGTTTTGGTTGTCATGAATGTTCATCATCCTCAAGTTTCACGTTCCCCACACCAAGCTTATAAACGAGATCATTGTTATTATAAGTTAGCAAACTAACACAAACTCATGTGGCCCAATTATTTACTTAGACTCCCTTATTCCTAGGTGTATATCTTGTATTTTATAATTGTCTTGAAGGATCACGAGGATTCATTGTTTGACTTTTATTTTGATAGTTTATTTAGGCCGAAAATAAAGTGGGACGATTTAATCAATAGTTAGCTAAAGGACAAAATCTTTTAAAACTGCTTCTCGGGACCTCTTAAAGGTCATGTCTTGGCATAACTCGCTTCACGATTTGAGACCTTTCTCGGACCGATATTTGGCAGCGACTTCATACTTCGAATCTTGAGAGACGTTCTTGAAATTATGGTCTTCTCTTCATAATAGGAATTTCTTCACTTGAAGTTTTTGAGAGATTCTTCATATTTGGACCACGACTTCTTCATTTTTCTCCGATCTTTATTTTGGACTTTGATATACAACGATCCGCCTCCTTTTAGGACTTGGATCTATTTATCCTCATACCTTGCTAGGTTCTTTTCGGATAGACTTCTCCATGATCTTCAGGGGAGTATTTGCTTTTCGTCATGTGTCTCGATCCTTCATATTGATTTTTGATAAATGAATCTTCACACCACTTGGGATCTTTAGCAACAAAATGTAGCCCTCATGCCTTGTTAGGGCCTTTTCGGACTCGCCAATCTTCGCATCCCGCTTCAATAAGTTATGCCTTGGCTATGAACTCTAATTAATACCGAGCAACTTTTAAACGATCTTGTGCTAGAAGGTAAGTAACTTTTCAAATCGTACAACCTTATTTATTGCAATTAAATTTATTAGCAAGCGATGGGAGAAAAAGCTTATAATCAACTCACATAAATTCATGAGAGAATACCAAACTTATAATTGACTCTATCATCTCTCGTTCTCCATAATTTAAAATCTCAAGGAATGAGACTCGTGGATGCTTAGCCAATTAAATCAAAGTTTTGGGTTTTCAAGTCATCTATAGGATCTTGCAACTTCTTAGACTCTTTCAAGTTTAGAATTCGCATTTTAAAGTTCCCTTGATAAACGACTTTCTAGGATCAATTATAGGAACTTGCGAAAAGTTCTTGTTCTTAACCCGTAAGAGTTAAGACTTTCGCGTTTTAAAGTTCCCTATATAAAAGCCTAGCAAAACTTGACTTAAACACGTTAAAGATACTAGCTAGAGTAAACTTGGATAAGTAAACTCGGGTTGAGTCAAAAGATTCATGACGTTTTAAAAATTAAAACCACTTTATTAAAAATTTATTCTAGCAAAGAAAGTAAATAACGATAACAAAGGAAAATACTATTAGACTAATAGGCAAAAATAGATTACAAATTTTGAAAAATGTCGAAAAATCAAATTTTCCGGTTAAAATAAGGACAAAGTCATGGAAAAGACCACTTACTTCGATAGAAGTCCCCCTACACTTGATATAAATATTGTCCTCAATGTTTAAGCATGTGGGAGTAAACTCCCCTACACTTAGGACATTGTGCACTTTGTTTAAATCTTGCTAAGGGAAGGACAACTAAAGTGATTTCAATGTGAATATATAAGATATGAAATATTGAATCACGACAGTTTAGGATAGAACCGGGAAGACGGGTACACGGGATCACAGTCGTCAAATGTCATCAAAAGTGGATCTTTGAAGCTTTAATCCCTGCACATCATTAGAAATAAGACAACAAACACCTACGGGGCTCCCCTACACTTATTATGAAAACGATAAAGGATAGATCAACGGGTTGCCTCCCGAGAAGCGCTTGTTTTTTATAACCGAGTCACGAGCCTGACTCGACCCAGAACTAATTCAAGGGAAACGTGGTGAGGGATGGAATCATCTCATAAGAGATGTCCTCACCAAAGTACAGCTTCACACGCTGGCCATTCACTTTAAAATTAGGCCCATTTGGCTGAGAAAGCTCAATGGTGCCATAAGGGAAGACTTTGGCGATGGTGAATGGACCAGACCAACGGCTCTTCAGCTTTCCCGATAAGATCTTTAATCGAGAGTTAAAGAGTAAAACTTTATCACCAACGTGAAACTCTCGGTTCTTAATCCTTGAATCATGAATGATCTTGGTCTTCTTGTAGATCAATGAATTCTCATAAGCTTCATTCCTCAGTTCATTTAGCTCGTTGAGTTGAATCTTCCGAAGATCATCGGCTTTGTTGATATCAAAATTGTCCCACTTCAAGGCCCAGTACGCCTTATGCTCCAATTCAATAGGGAGGTGGCATGCCTTCCCGTATACAAGACGATATGGAGTGCAACCAATCGGTGTCTTATATGCGGTACAGAAAGCCCACAAAGCATCATCTAACTTATCGGCCCACGAGGCACGATGCTCTCCCACAGTTCTCTCTAAAATTATCTTCAATCCACGGTTAGAAATCTCGGCTTGACTATTTGTTTGGGATGATAAGTGATACAAGAGATTTGAATGGGGTTCAATTTAATTCTCGGTATCTTCTCGAGTCGATCACGGTTCAAAGTGGAATAGTTGTTCTTGGTTACTAAAAAAGGGGTTTGGTTTTCTATTCAACTAAAAAGGTAAATGCGTGAAGTAAATAAAGATAAACTAAAAGCAATTAATTAAAAGAAATTAATAAAAATAAAACTTGAATTAAAATAAAACAGTTAAATACCTAAACTCAGAAAAAGTCACCGATTCGGAATGTTTATGCTTGATCCAGAATATACTAAACAGAAACCTTTATTCGGAACATATGCTTCATTCGGAATACAAACCTTCATTCGGAACATTTGGACAAAAGCTTCATTCGGAAGATTTCCTTCATTCGGAACATATGTTCATCCGGAACATTTGCTGATTCGGAACATTTTCACTGATCCGGAATAAAATACTAAAAGCTTGATTCGGAAAAATTTGGTTTACTCGGAATAAACTTGACTCGGAATATTTTACTAAAAACTTTTGATTCAGAATATACTACTCATCCGGAATATAATTGATTCGGAACAAAACTGATTCGGAATAAAATTGATCCGGAATATTTAGTCAAACACCTTCATTCAGAACATTTAATTAAAACTGATTCGGAATATTTTTTAAACCTTGATTCGGAATATCTAATGAAATTACTTGATTCGGAATAAATTACACTGACTCGGAACTTTAACAAAATCACTCATTCAGAACAAAAGACTGATTCGGAATATTTTTTTAAGAACTTTGATTCGGAATATAAAGACTCATCCGGAATATTGATTATTCCGGATAAAGACACTGATTCGGAATAATTTAAGGTAAACACTTCATTCGGAACATTTGCTGTTGATCCGGAATCTGGGTAGATGAAGAACACGAAGAACAGTAACAATATAATAAGACGAATTTAACCAAAATCACCAAGTTTTTAACCAAAACTTAAACCAATTTAACCACTAATCATCTACTAATCATAAACATCAAACCAAAACAATAAAAACACAAAACCCACTTACTTTTAAAGATTAACATCAACTAAATAGAAACTTAAGACTTTGAATCAAAAAGAGAAAGATGAACAAGATGAAATGAAAGATTAAACTGAAAGATTAATGTTAAACAATCAAAAGGAAGGATTAAAACTCACAAGAACTTGTGAAATCAAAGATGAAAAATCACCAACACCTTAGTGGTGTTGGTTACCCTACGAAACAAGAAAAAGAAAAGCTGGAAAAGAAAAACTAGTCTCCAAGTTGTGAAGGGATGTCCTATTTATAGGAGGTGTAGTTGGTTGGTGAGTGGGCTTTCTTCCTTTCTTCGTGTCTTCTCGTCTTTTCAGAAAAGTTGACGTTTTCGATTTCGATTCGAGATTGTCGATGAATAAATTCAACTCGTCTTTTAATTTCTTCGTTTAATAGGCTTGAGTTCTTTCGACATATATAAATCTTCCATCTTTGGTCCTTTTCTTCGATAAATCTTCAAATAGGCCCATTGACTTCAAATCTTTTGCATCTCTTGGACTATAGACTTCGTGTTGAGTCTTTTTCTTCGATAAAACCCGTGCAATCCCATGTTTTCTTCAATATTTATCCGGTTGGCTCTGAAAACACAACAAACACACAAACCACGCATAATTCCAAACAAATGATATTAAATAAGCGTTTTGATCTTGTTTTAGCAAGAAATAAGTGGTAAAAGGATGGGTATTTTCACACCTATCAAATCATTTGATTGAGTCGTTTTCGTACACCCGAAGGTTATCGTAGCCGGCGAAGTGTGAATGGAAATCTACGTTTATGTCTAAAGTTTTGATGCTCGAATAAAAGAGATTTTTATTTTTATATTTAAAACTACTAATTTGAAATAAGTAAAATATAAAACGATATAAAAGCGAATATTAAACTAAAGATGCCAACTAACAATGATAAAGGTGCTAAATTAAACAAGCAAAAATAAAACTACTACAATCATGATATTAAAGCTAGAAATCAACAAGGCAACAATGACGAACATATTAAAGCTAAGTAAACGATGATAATAAAAAGAGATAGAGAATAAAACCCGTATTGATGAACCGGAGACGAAAAGAAATCAACGACTCGATTTATAAATTTAGTCGATATTTAAACCTTAAACCAACAAAGGTCTAAACTTTATTTATCAACTAAAAATAATAAACCCGTAAGCTCCTCGCCAAAAGTGAAGAATCGAGACACTGGGATCAAAAGACAACAAACGATTAACGACTAATAAGATAAATGACAAACTAAAAATTTGGAAAACTATTTTTGTAAAACTATATATATATATATATATATATATATATATATATATATATATATATATATATATATATATATATATATATATATATATATATATATATATATATATATATATATATATATATATATATATATATATATATATATATATATATATATATATATATATATATATATATATATATATATATATATATATATATATATATATATATATATATATATTAACTAGTTTGTAAAATAAACATTGTAAAAAGAACGAATGTTAAAACTTGCTACTACTAACAAGCACCAAATATTAAAACTAAATAGAAATAGCCTTTTTAAACATAATTATGTAAACTAATAACCAAAAAGATGAATTGCATAGTGGTAAACAAGTTGGGCAGTGAGCAAATAAGATTAAGGTTCGATTCCTCTAAGTTGCATATTATTTTTATAGCTTTTATTTGCATCCAAATCTTAAGTTTACCACTTTCTATATTCTTTGTTGCTGTTTAACTCAACGAAAGGCAAAAATAATACAAATCATACCAATATCAAAGAGAATGAATAATTACATGTACTCAAATAAACTGTAATCATATAAATATATAAAATCTAACTAAACCGAAGTAAACATCACTACCGAATCATCATAAACCGAAGTAAAATAAAATAAAAAAATAAAATCACCGAATCCAAATATTAACCGAAATCATCATCAACCCACAATAATATTGTAACAATATACACCATCGAAACATCATTTTTAAACTGAATCAAATCATCAAACTAATCAAACTGCTATAACATCGAATCACAAATAATCGAAACATCAACAAACTATTAACAATCTTCAAACGAAAATCTAATCTCCAATAAAATCATCAACAAAAACTGAAACTTTTATAAATCAGAATTTAAATCAAACTTTCAGTAATGAAAAAAACAAGATATAATTGGAAACCTACAAATCTATTACTAGCATCCTACGAATGAAAAAAAATGAAAGAAAAGGAAACTATGTAAAGTATGCTATTGTACAGAAATTAAATCTAACCTACCTAATAAATAATGAAGATAAATATGGAATGTTCTATATGCTTATAATGTACGCAACCCCCATATTTTTGCAAATATATGATCTTTCTTTCCATCTGGGCCTGGGCTGCGTCATTGAGGCCTTTGTTGGGCTGTGGTGGGCTGAAGTTTGGCCGGACCTTCTTTATCTCTTCTGGGCCGCACAAATTTGGGCCAGCAGCTTAAGGGCTGAGTATTTGGGCTGCAATAGTGTATTAATGGGTTGGTTTGACCCATTTAAATGGTGTCGGGCCGACCCAATAAAATATGAAGGCACCGTCAAACTCGATTTCCCGTGCTCTTTCCGTTCTCGTGCTCGTTTTTGGTCTTTTCTTCGTTTTTGCTCTTTTTTCTTTGACATCCGTACCTACAATAATAAACAACACATATAAACGATAAATGCACTAAAACATACACGTTTTGCTATTTATTATACCAAAAATGAAGTGATATAGCACTAAAATCATGACTAATTCTGTGTTTAACACACCCCTACACTTAAAACGTTGCTTGCCCCCAAGCAACTATTATCACAAACGTTAAATCCAAAATCAATTTAAAACTACTTATTCGAAATTGCTAAAATAAAATAAAAATAAAAATAAAAATCCATAGTGACCCGCCATGCTCGACTTCTTATTCAAGGTATAAGGATCATAGAACAAAAACACACAAACTGGGTGTCTCCAGGGAATAAATATCGTCATCCTCTTTTTAATACTCCCAACTAAGCTAAAACTCCTTGTGCAAACGTTTTGGCAAAATGCTAACACTACTTATACTAATAACCTATGTAAGTATAACTTTTCACTCCCACAATTATAAAAGACTAGGCAAGTGTGTTCATTTTCAAAGTTTTGATCATTCAAATCGACATTTGTTATGGTTGCTAATCATCTAAGTGGAATATTAGACTCACCGAAAATGACAAGATTTAAGTTTCAAAAATGGCCTTTCCCATGTAGCGGCTTTCTTCTCGGGACATCCCAACCTCATCGGTTAAGTGCCTGGGCTTTTGACACCCCACGGAGAATAGTATCGGGATTGGCGGGATTTTGAAATAAAATATCTTGAAATCACCGCTAAGCTAATAAAAGACACTTAGATGAAAAACAACGACGGTAATTAGAGAATGAAGATTCAAAGGAGAGATCACTCCATGTAGCGACTTTCTTCTCAGCTAGTCCTATAGCAAAGCTTAGGAGGCTAGGTTTTTACACCCTCGAGAATAGTATCGGAGCTCACGGGACCTTTGACTTCTACATTCTCAATTACCGTCTAAACTCTTATATAAAATTGACGAATTCTAGTTCAACTTCGGATTTAAATTTGAGAAAAAGCAAGTTTCTCACAATTATATTTAAAGCAACAAAAACATAAAACTCTTATTCATATTATTTATTTATTTATTTTTATTCTTCTTTTTTCTATCTTTTTCTTTTTTTTCAATTTTTTTTATGGGAAAGGCCATTTTTGAAACTAAAATCTCGTCATTTTCGTACACCCGAAGGTTATCGTAGTTCCGGCGAAGTGTGAATGGAAATCCACGTTTATGTCTAAAGTTTGATGCTCGAATAAAAGAGATTTTTATTTTTATATTTAAAACTACTAATTTGAAATAAGTAAAATATAAAACGATATAAAAGCGAATATTAAACTAAAGATGCCAACTAACAATGATAAATGTGCTAAATTAAACAAGCAAAAATAAAACTACTACAATCATGATATTAAAGCTAGAAATCAACAAGGCAACAATGACGAACATATTAAAGCTAAGTAAGCGATGATAATAAAAAGAGATAGAGAATAAAACCCGTATTGACGAACCGGAGACGAAAAAAATCAACGACTCGATTTATAAATTTAGTCGATATTTAAACCTTAAACCAACAAAGGTCTAAACTTTATTTATCAACTAAAAATAATAAACCCGTAAGCTCCTCGCCAAAAGTGATGAATCGAGACACCGGGATCAAAAGACAACAAACGATTAACGACTAATAAGATAAATGACATACTAAAAATTTGGAAAACTATTTTTGTAAAACTATATATATATATATTTTTTTTAACTAGTTTGTAAAATAAACATTGTAAAAAGAACGAATGTTAAAACTTGCTACTACTAACAAGCACCAAATATTAAAACTAAATAGAAATAGCCTTTTTAAACATAATTATGTAAACTAATAACCAAAAAGATGAATTTCATAGTGGTAAACAAGTTGCGCAGTGAGCAAATAAGATTAAGGTTCGATTCCTCTAAGTTGCATATTATTTTTATAGCTTTTATTTGCATCCAAATCTTAAGTTTACCACTTTCTATATTCTTTGTTGCTGTTTAACTCAACGAAAGGCAAAAATAATACAAATCATACCAATATCAAAGAGAATGAATAATTACATGTACTCAAATAAACTGTAAGCATATAAATCTATAAAATCTAACTAAACCGAAGTAAACATCACTACCGAATCATCATAAACCGAAGTAAAATAAAATAAAAAAATAAAATCACCGAATCCAAATATTAACCGAAATCATCATCAACCCACAATAATATTGTAACAATATACACCATCAAAACATCATTTTTAAACTGAATCAAATCATCAAACTAATCAAACTGCTATAACATCGAATCACAAATAATCGAAACATCAACAAACTATTAACAATCTTCAAACGAAAATCTAATCTCCAATAAAATCATCAACAAAAACTGAAACTTTTATAAATCAGAATTTAAATCAAACTTTCAGTAATGAAAAAAACAAGATATAATTGGAAACTTACAAATCTATTACTAGCATCCTACGAATGAAAAAAAATGAAAGAAAAGGAAACTATGTAAAGTATGCTATTGTAAAGAAATTAAATCTAACCTACCTAATAAATAATGAAGATAAAGATGGAATGTTCTATATGCTTATAATGTACGCAACCCCCATATTTTTTCAAATATCTGATCTTTCTTTCCATCTGGGCCTGGGCTGCGTCATTGAGGCCTTTGTTGGGCTGTGGTGGGCTGAAGTTGGGCCGGACCTTCTTTATCTCTTCTGGGCCGCGCCAATTTGGGCCAGTAGCTTAAGGGCTGAGTATTTGGGCTGCAATAGTGTATTAATGGGTCGGTTCGACCCATTTAAATGGTGTCGGGCCGACCCAATAAAATATGAAGGCACCATCAAACTCGATTTCCCGTGCTCTTTCCGTTCTTGTGCTCGTTTTTGGTCTTTTTCTTCGTTTTTGCTCTTTTTTCTTTGACATCCGTACCTACAATAATAAACAACACATATAAACGATAAATGCACTAAAACATACATGTTTTGCTATTTATTATACCAAAAATGAAGGGATATAACACTAAAATCATGACTAATTCTGTATTTAACACACCCCTACACTTAAAACGTTGCTTGCCCCCAAGCAACTATTATCACAAACATTAAATCCAAAATCAATTTAAAACTACTTATTCGAAATTGCTAAAATAAAATAAAAATAAAAATAAAAATCCATAGTGACCCGCCATGCTCGACTTCTTATTCAAGGTATAAGGATCATAGAATGGGAAACACACAAACTGGGTGTCTCCAGGGAATAAATATCGTCATCCTCTTTTTAATACTCCCAACTAAGCTAAAACTCCTTGTGCAAACGTTTTGGCAAAATGCTAACACTACTTATACTAATAACCTATGTAAATATAACTTTTCACTCCCACAATTATAAAAGACTAGGCAAGTGTGTTCATTTTCAAAGTTTTGATCATTCAAATCGACATTTGTTATGGTTGATAATCATCTAAGTGGAATATTAGACTCACCGAAAATGACGAGATTTAAGTTTCAAAAATGGCCTTTGCCATGTAGCGGCTTTCTTCTCGGGACATCCCAACCTCATCGGTTAAGTGCCCGGGCTTTTGACACCCCACGGAGAATAGTATAAGGATTGGCGGGATTTTGAAATCAAATATCTTGAAATCACCGCTAAGCTAATAAAAGACACTTAGATGAAAAACAACGACGGTAATTAGAGAATGAAGATTCAAAGGAGATATCACTCCATGTAGCGACTTTCTTCTCAGCTAGTCCTTTAGCAAAGCTTAGAAGGCTAGGTTTTTACACCCTCGAGAATAGTATCGGAGCTCACGGGACCTTTGACTTCTACATTCTCAATTACCGTCTAAACTCTTATATAAAATTGACGAATTCTAGTTAAACTTCGGATTTAAATTTGAGAAAAAGCAAGTTTCTCACAATTATATTTAAAGAAACAAAAACATAAAACTCTTATTCATATTATTTATTTATTTATTTTTATTCTTTTTTTTTATCTTTTTCTTTTTTTTCAATTTTTTTTATGGGAAAGGCCATTTTTGAAACTTAAATCTCGTCATTTTCGTATACCCGAAGGTTATCGTAGTTCCGGCGAAGTGTGAATGGAAATCCACGTTTATGTCTAAACTTTGATGCTCGAATAAAAGAGATTTTTATTTTTATATTTAAAACTACTAATTTGAAATAAGGAAATCACTTTCTCTAAATGGAGTTAGTGATGGAGCAATAGAGGCAACGGTCTCAACAATGGGTAGAGAAGAAGAACCACTTTTACAAGCGTCTTTGAAATGTTCTTCACAAGCCTCGTCAAGAACGTCAATGAAATTAACGCTCTCGTTTTCAGAAGGCTGCTTAGAAAGTTTACCCATGTTGAAAACGATTTTATCGTCACCAACTCTCATGATTAATTCGCCCGCAGCTACATCAATGAGAGTGCGACCGGTCCTCAAGAATGGACGTCCAACGATTAATGGAACACGGGGATCCATCTCGTAGTCAACGACAACAAAATCCGCCGGAAAGGTGAATTTGTCGACACCGACGAAGACATCTTCAGCTATCCCCACCGGATAAGCAACCGTACGGTTAGCTAATTCCAATGTCATTCGTGTGGGGACTAGCTCGGGTAGAGATAATTGCTTCCAAACACTTAATGGCATTAAGTTTATACTAGCACCTAGATCGGCTAGGGCCATACAATTCTCTACCCCGGGGAAGTTGCAAGGAATGAGAAAACGACCCGGATCACCAAGTTTGGTTGGTAATTTTCTTAAGAGCACTGCGGAGCAATTCTCATTAAGTTTGGTCTGAGCGATATCAAGAAGCTTTTCTTTGTCACTGAGAAGATCTTTAAACATTTTAGCATATTTCGGCATGTGAGCGAGAGCCTCAGCAAAGGAGATGTTGAAATTCAGTTGTTTAAACATTTTAAGAAAGTTAGAAACCTGAATATCATCCTTGTTCTTCAACTTCTCTTTCCTCAACCTTGAGGGATAAGGTATATCGGGTTGAGATGAAGGCTTTGTAATGGAATTCTCACTCACATCCTTGGATTGTGGAGGGGTGGAAGTAGAAGGTGGAGGAATTGGTGAATGGGACTCGTTCTCCTTTGTCACAATCACCGGTATAGGTGTAGGAATCTCGGGTTCCTTTAAACCTTTACCACTTCGGGTGGTGATTGCTTTCATCTCCCCTCTTGGATTAACAACGATGTTACTCGGAAGAGAACCCGAACCAGAAGCTTGATTACTTGGGAAGAAACTAGCCATCATATCCCTTAAGTCATTCGTTTGACTGGTCAAAAAGTTTCTCATATCGGCTCGAAGATCATTCCCTTGTTTCGTCATATCTCCTTTTAAGTTGATGATTTGACGCTGAAGATTCTGCACCAGCGCGTCATTAGTCCTCATATAAGTTTCAACCTCGTGATTAAATACGGTGGGTTGGTTGAAAGGAGGAGCATGGTAGGCAGGTGGTTGATAAGCGGGTTGTTGGTAAACTTGATTATTTCCTTGAGGTGGATATGGGTTTCTTTGGGTTTGATATTGATTTAGAGCTCGAGTTTGGTTTTGATTGTTGCGGTTGAAGTTGTTTTGGTTTTGAGGAGGAAAACCGGGTGGTGAAAGGAAGTTGTTTGAACGATAACTGAGCAAATTGTGGTCACCTTGAGGACGTGCTTGATAGCCTCCCGTAGAAAAGTTACCGTTAGCGGCATACACATTTTCCGGATTGTCATGAGTCGAAGGAAAATCGGTGTATGAATGAGATCCCCCGAATATTTCACATGACTGACTCATAGCATTAACTTGTGCATTGTTGTTTTTGGCATTGTTAGCGGTTTGTAAAGCAAGTGCTTCAACAATCGAAGTAAGCTTATCAATTCTCTTGTCGGCATCACTAGTACTAGCACTAGCCACGTTAGCCCGAACACTCTTAGTTTACACTATAGACTTATTCTCAATAATATCCCACGCGGCATTAGAAGACTTAACCAAAATATTACCCCCCGAGGCACTATTTAGTGAATCTTGGTCATTCATGCTTAAACCATTGTAAAAAGTATTAATTTGATGTACTTTTGTGAAACCATGTTGTGGACACTTTCTTAAAAGTTCCTTAAAGCGGTCCCAAGATTCACTAAATGTCTCAACGTACTTTTGTTCAAAGTTAATGATTTCATTCCGCAAAGCGGTGGTACGTGAGGGTGGGAAAAAGTAGTTGATGAATTTGGTCTCTAAATCCGACCACGTAAGAATACTTTGTGGCGGTTCCTTATCAAGCCAATGTCGGGCTTGTCCCTCTAAGGAGAAAGGAAAAAGTTGCAAGCGAATCACCTCTTGTGAAACCCCATTATACTTGACCGTATTAGTGAGTTGAAGAAACCATTTGATATGGTCGTGAGGATCATCAAGTGTACGCCCCAAGAATGGTTGAGTATAGACCATTTGAATGAAGCTGGATTTGAGCTCAAAGTTGTTGGCTCCAATCTTGGGTATGACAATAGCATCGATGTTGCCCTCTACTTGCGATTGCAAAAGCTCGATCATTGGTCGATTGTCCATGGTGACAATAGGTGGAGTTTCGACTTCGGCTTGAATTGCTTTCTTCTTACGAGCACGGGTACGCATACACACCTACAAAAAGAAAAGATAGATAGACAAGAAATAATTTTGGTTTTTTATGTTTTTCTATTTTTTTGGTTTTTTTGAAAATTTTATATTTTTTAGGATTTTTGAAAATTTAAGCAAGAAAAATAACATTAAAAAATAAACGGATCCCAAAATCCAACGCGCCTCTCACTAAAAACCGTTAATATTAACGAAAAGAGCCGGCAGCGGCGCCATTTGATACTAGGGTTTGCCAAGTATAATCGTTATTCCAGTCTTTTCGAATTGATTACAAGTTGAAAGTGCGACTCAGTCGTTCTTGGTGGAAAAATAAAGAAAGGTGGTTATCTATTTTAAACTAATAGTAAAATGAAAGTGTCGTTGAGTAAAAATAAAAGCTTTAAAAATTAAACTAAAAATGACGAGTTAAAAATAAATGATTAAAAAACTTAAAGTGAATTTAAAACTTAAAACTTTGTAAAAATAAACTAAGACAAAACTCGTTAAAAAATAATACCAAGTAAAAATGCGGGAAAAGTTAAGTTTGAAAACTTAACATAAAACAAGAAATAAAATCTAAAACTGAGGTCAGATCACACTTGGATCGTACCCTCGATCGTGGCCCAGATCGCAACGAGCGATCACAACCAAGTAGCTTAAGATTGGATCGTAACCACGATCGCAACAAGTGGATCGCAGTGACGATCGTACTCTTCGATCGTACTACCAGATCGTACCCACGATCGCAGCCAATGATCGTGGCTTGGATCGTGACAGGCAATCGCACCCTGGATCGCAGTCTTCAATCGTACCCTGGATCGCAACGAGTGGATCGCAGTATAGATCGTAGATTGTGATCGCAGTGTCGATCGTACTTGGTGGTCGAAGTAAAGGATCGCAAGTAGAAACCCTATGGGTTTATGCGGTCACACTTACTTGATCGGAACTGATAAAACCCTTAAAAATGATACGATGGAAATAAAAAACAAACAAGCAAAAACGAATAAGCTCAAATAAGCAAAGACAAATAAGCACTTATTTAAATCTCAACCAAATGAAAACAAGCATAAATTTAAAAACTTTTAAGACACGAAATAAGCAAACTTTATGAATCAAACTTTAAGAAGACTAAACTTTTAAGAAAACTTAAAAGTAAATAAGCTAAATACAAAATAAGCCAATAAGCATGATAAGCTCAAAGCTCAAATCATATAAAAACTTGGATATGAATAAAAAGTTAAACTTTTTAATCAATCAAACATCAAGATTAAACAATATGCTTTAAAATTTCGGATCAAGAGCAATTAAAAATTAAGAAAGGTAGAAGAAGATTAAAGATGAAAAGCTTAAACTTGTAGATTAATGATTCCAAAATACAAGATTAAACTAAAGCTTAAACATGAAAGAAAGAAAAGATGAAATTCTAGTGAGAGAAAGTTAGCACTTTCTCTCTCTAAAAATTAAAACTACAAAAGAAAAATAAACTAGCTAACACCCTCCTAATGACACATTACGAGGGTATATATAGGAGGTGGGGAGGCTAAGTGTTTATTCTTCCTTCTTTCTTTCTTCTCGAATCGACTTGATTTAAATTCTTTGTCTTTCTCGACGTCGTCTCGAGATTTGTCGATATAAATTGAACTAGTCTTATAATTTTCTTCTTTAATAAGACTTAGTTCTTCGACTTCATTAAACTTCCGTCTTTAGACTTTTTCTTCGATAAATCTTCAGAATACGCCTTGGACTTCCGTTATTTTTGCACTCTTGATCTTTTGACTTCGTCTTTTCTCGTTTTCTCGATAAAAGCCCGTGATAGCCCGTGTTTTCTTCCTTTTTCATACTTTTATCCTGAAACACAATAAAAACACAAACCACGTATAATTCCGACTTTTACGACATAAAATACATGTTTTGGTCTTGTTATTATTGGATATGGATCATAACTCATTCCATATAGTTTAACTTTTATTTCTCGTTAACAAATTAAGTTCAGATATACCAAATCTAAGCAAGAATCATCTTGAATTCCCTTTGGGTATGGCCATACAATTACCTGATTAATTATAAAGAGGATCCAGTTTTACTAAACTACACTATATCAAGTGGAGAAACAAATTCTATTTTGACTGCAACTGTCTGTGGATGACTGCTTCACAACACTTCTAATTATAGCCTTTATAACTACCTTTTTTTCAAGATAGCGTTTAACTTATAATCAAGAAATAATATCCACATATGCACAAACTTGTTTGCATCTCAAGTCTAAGGACAACTTAATCACCATTTTCGAAAACTTACTTATGACAAAGATCCAAAAGTAATATTCAAAAGTCCGGGGTGTTCAATAAGTATCCCTTGTGAATACCACATGAGTTTGGTGAGAACCTTCCATATATTCAAAGAATATAACCAACACTCACATTCGTTTTAACATAGATAATATTCCCATATTGCTAACCGACAATGGACATATTTAGAATAATCAAATATTCAAGTACTTAAACATACAAATATAGGTCAACAGTAATTATATGAATGAAAACAAACATCAAGTATCTTTATTCATCAGAAAATAATAACTGTCTTACAATCCTAATTATCCAAATACTAACATAACACAGATTTACATGAGACTACTAGATGGAAGCAACCCAATGTTTGTAGTAAGCATTTAATGCTTTTTGTGATCTAAATCCTTCATAAAAGGGTTAGTTACGTTGTCATCTATGTGAACTTTATCTAGTGTAATTTCACCTAATTCAATAACTTCTCATAGGTAGTGAACTTTAGCACGATAATGTTTCGCACATTTAGTGATTCCTGGTTCATTAGCTATAGTAATGGCTCCGGTATTGTCACAATACATCTTCATAGGTTATATGTTTGTGGGAACAACACCGAGCCCAAAAATAAATTTCCTAATCCAAACTGCCTCTTTCGCAGCTTCTGAAACGGCTATATACTCAGCTTTTGTAGATGATATGACGTGGATAGTCTGCTTCGCGCTTTTCCAGCTAACAACACCTCCATTCAAAACGAAAACATATCTAGTTTAAGACTTTGTGTCATCAACATTTGTTAAATATCTAGCATCAGTGTACCAAGCGACTCTGAGCTCCTGTTTCATATCCCCTCTATAAACAAGAAACATTATGTGAGAACACGACATCAGGTCTATTATATCTAACAACATACATGATTGATCCTACTGACAAGGCATAAGGAACCCTCTACATGCGTTTCACCTCTGCATGCGTAGAAGCACCTTATGACTTACATAATTTTTGTTTAGATTGCATGGGGATGATTTCACGTTTGGAATTCTCCATGTTATACTTCTTCAAAATCTTTTCTATGTAAGCACTTTGACATAAACCAATTAAGCGTCTTGATATGTCTCTATAGATCTTGATTCCAAGAATATATGCAACATCTCCCAGATCTTTCATAGCAAAACACTTTCCAAGGTAAGTTTTAACACTTTGCAACGTTGGAATGTATTTTCCCATGAGTAATATGTCATTTGACATACAAGATTAGGAAAACTACATTATTCACACTAGCTTTTTTATATACACATGGCTCATCGTGATTTTGAGTGAAACCAAACTTCTTGATTTCATCATCAAGTTGCTTATTCCATTTCCTTGATGCTTGCTTTAGTCCATAAATGGACCTTTGAAGCTTGCATACTTGGTTTGGATATTTAGGATTGACAAAACCCTCAAGTTGCTTCCTATAGACTTCTTCATAAATTCGTCCATTGAGGAAAGCGGTTTTAACATCCATTTGCCAAATATCATAGTCATAGAATGCAGCTATGGCTAAAAGAATCCTAATAGCTTTGATATATGCGACAGGAGAGAAGGTTTCTTCATATTCAACCCCGTAGGTTTAAGTGAAGCCCATCACGACATATCGAGATTTAAATGTGTGTGCATTGCCATCCATGTCAGTCTTCTTTTGTACAGCCACTTGCCACTAGCGGTTTTAGCGTTAGGAAGAAGGTCCACTAAGATCCATACATCATTGTATTCCATGGATTGTATCTCCACATTCATAGCATCCAACCATTTTTCAGATTCAGGATCTGCTAAAAAGCTTTGTAGTTAGTAGGTTCATTATGTTAGAATTTAACACCCTAATGTATCCAACATACATGCATAAAGAGTAAACGCATCGGATATGATCGATTATCTATGCACATAATGTAATTAACATAAAGATAAAGAAAACATACCTTTTCTCCAAGAACGATGATCAAGAACCCTTAAATCATCAAAACCAAATGAAACCCTAACTTCGTTTACCCAAATCTGATTCACCACAAACCAAAGATCAAGTTAGATCTTCTCTAAGATAGTTCACACGACACTTCAATCAACCACCTTCGGTTGCTAGATCTTGATTAAGTTATACTTAATACAAATAAAACCCGAATACCCTTTTGGCGTAATCTTGTTGTCGACCTACAAGAAGAAGAGAGGAGAAAAGTTTAGTTTAAAGTTATATCACAAAGAATCACATCTATGTGTTTATATACTAGAGCCTTGGGACTCATTATGAAAAAGATTACAACTTAATCTCCAAGTAATGAATCCTTTTAGAATAAAAATATTTTCTTCCCCTTATTTTGTAATATTCGGCCGACCAACACCCCTTAAGGGATTTGGTTTGTGTTTTTTACTTTCTATAATACTTTTTATGTAATTACATTATTACCCTAAACTATAAAGTATTTTTAATTAATCCTCGTTAAGCCTTTTAACTTAATAATTATTTACCATTAAGTATAAACTTTTATCAAACTAAAATTATACAATAAATATAGCCATATTATATTGTATATCGTAATAAAAGATGATCTCGATGTCTAAGTGTGTGACCCCTTAGGTCCACGTACTATAAAATACTATCTATAACTTACGCACATCCCAATAGCTCCCACTTACGGAAGTCTCCATCATAGTGTATTTTAATACTAACATTAACGGATAGTCTAGCAACACCATCAATGCTTCCAAAAGCACCTGAGTTTAGTTTCTGGCAAACAAGCTCAGCCTTATGGTATAAACTACTTGCATCCCTTTTGATTCTGATACTTTTAATCATGAATATGGATCAAAAGTTATTTCATGTATTAACAATTCTGTTTCTCGTTTCTGTAATTGATCAAGATTACCAAATGTGAAAAGAATAATCTATACTACACTTTGGGCCTGGCCACACAAACATCTTGATCAACCCTACGAGGGGCCTAGTATGTATCATACTCCATTCATGGACGAACAAAATCCCATTTTGACTACAAGTACCTTTCACACATATCAAAGAAATTTCTGAAATAGGTTTTCTAATTTCCCATATTACGGACACAACGTTTACTCTAAATCAAAAAATGTTATCCATCCATGCAAAGATCCGCTTGTATATCAAGTCTAAGGATAAGAAATGCTATACAATTAAAGTAGTTTCTTAATGATGACGGTCCATAAAGAAAATCTACACTTTGAGGTAATCCAATTTTTCAACCACATTGAATAATTATGTGTTTAGAAGATTCATCTTTATGTATTTTGACAAAAAAATACAACCAACCCTCATATTTGTCTTAGTTCAACAATACTCCCATATTGATGACTGACAACGGATATTTAGATATATAAAACACAAAGTGCGCATGCATTACATTCATGGATTAAACATGCAAATATAAGACACAATAGTATTTAATGAAAATGATCACATCTCGTATGTCAATTCATTGTCTAATACAATTGCTTAACCGTCCCTTATCCAAATACTAATTTAAGACCACTACATGATTATTCTAGTTAGAATACTATCGTCTTAGTCACGACAATCTAATTGTTGATAAGTCATAGATTCCTACAAACTGGATTATTGATCTTGAGGAACTTTTAAGAATACTCATTCAAAATCACAAGTTGTGATTGATGCGTATACTATGGAATAAATATTATATCAAATGTCACACTAATTTCCATAAGATATGGACAACATTTATTGGAAATATTCATCATAATAGTTTCCAAAATTGTCAAGTATTATATCATTTTAATGTATAATGCAACTATGCTTTTAAACCAAGCATATTAGTTTCTAGCAATGATGTATCCATAACAAAGACGTGGTAAAAGTAAAAATTCCGTATCATCTTAAATAAAATAAGCACTATTGTATACCATACCTACTATGCTACTATTTTGTAAACCTTGAATATTCCTTTAACAATGGTTTGAATATTTAAACAAACTCCAAGTTTTTCAACCATAATGGTATTACTATGATTACGTTAAAGTATATCGGTATCCATATTATTTCCATTATTGGTTTTAACAACAAATTCCTAATCCTACACTCATTTTAATGTTCTTACTAATGTCTTTCAATTAAATTCCAATTTTCCAACATTCCTTCTAATGTCTTCCGATTAGACTTTAATGTTACAAACATTATTTCTAACATCTTTCAGTTAGAATTTTAAGGTTGTCAAATAAACGTGCCTTTATGTAAAAGATACAACTGATCACATATACAATATAACGCCTTAATGAATCCTTTAGTGGGTCTTTAAGGCATTCATTCATGCATTCAATCTTACTACGTAAGATACATCATTCGAGATTCAATGAATATTTGTATTGTCTCCAGACTTAATTCACCACATATGTTAAAGCATAACATATTTCCCACGGTCGTAAATTTAATTTTCTAAACTATTTATAAGAGACTTTATTTCACTCTCAAGAACAATTTCTAAGATGAAATATTGTTTCTAATATGTTTAGCAACATATTCAATTTTAGAGAAATAAAACAAAGTACTCCCACTGGGTTTGAGATTTACTCATGAGCAATCTTATTTATAATTATTAATCAAATCTCACTAGTGATTGACTTTACAATTAAACTTAAGACTTAGCTTATTTAGATGCATGCTTTAATCCATGTGTGGATTCTAGCATTTTGTATATCTTGTAAAGATTATTTATGGATTCGTAAAACCTTCTTATGATTACATATTATCCTCACAAGGTAATCATTCATCAAAGAGTTTTGTAATCCAACTTGTCATGACTCTGACGTTTAACGTATGTATAGAATTAAAACATCTTTATGATCGACGTCGAAGTGCCTTCAAAAATAACCTAATTACGTTATACTAGATAGGGTAAGCGGGTATCGAATCCACGAGGAATATGTGGTTTTAGTTTAAGTTTTGAGGTGATCACTGATTAATAAAAGTTTTGGTTTTGAAATCTAACAACTAAAATACTCTTGATAATAAAAATACTTATTAAAAATTAAAATAGTTATTAAACTAATAATAAAGCTAGAAAAAAATAATAAAGATGTAAACAATTAAAAGAAAAATGCAATCCCTTTCAGCTCCTAATATTTATGGTTGATCACACTTATGGATTATCGAAACTTTTTAGTTCATTCACAAAGATTATTTTGACTTAATATGAATGAATTAATGTCGGTATTTACTATGTTTATCAATGACTCGCGATAATTAATCTTATATTAACCCAACCAATAATTATGTTTTAATAATTTATTTAGGTACAACTTATGTTGATTATACGACCATCTTTTTTTTAACTAAATAAAATAAGTATGAATCGTTAACTAACAATAAATTGTCTCGCACAAATAATTAAACATAAGATTAAATCGATAAAAATAATAAATCATAAATCAATGTAATTAAAATATGATAACCCAAAAGTAATGATCAAACCATAAGTAAAGTTACCGGAAGGAATTACAACAAAATTAGCCGGACATCGTGATGTACCCGTCCCGCACTCCGCTATTCATCTTAAATAAAAAGTTTTTTTTTTGAATATTCCTGCGTCCAAAACAACACCCCACTTCAATCACTTTTTTAATAGTCGACCCCTTTTTGCAATGAATATGGTGCGTTTTTATCTTTCTGTCGTCCCCACCTTCAATGTTTTTTTTTCTCTTTTCCAATGATGTTGCTACTTGTCGTTCCACCTTCAATGGACAATTGATGTATTCACTGTTGTTGACTTTTTTTTCTTTATATACTCTCCCACCATTTTTTTTCTTTGTGTCGGTTTATAATATGGGCTTTTGGGTCCAAAGATTATTTTTAAAATTTTTTTTTCTTTTGGACTATAATAACTTTGGCCCAAATTAAAATAACCCAACGCCAATAATTGCTCAAACGAAGCCCGAACAAATAAAAGATGACCGAAAATATTGCGACGCACTCAAATCTTTTTCTTCAATATTTCTTCTTCATTTATCGGCGCTCACAATGTCTTTTCTCCAAAAAATCAATAAAGCGGCCATTTTATTCCATTTCGCTCGTAACCTACATAATCACAAAACACATTAAAAGTACATGTATAACGAAAAATAAATATATAATTATTCTAAATTAACATGCTATTAGGTGTATGCAAAATACACCAATCAAACTCCCTCAAATTTAACCTTTACTCTGTCTCAGAGTAAAAATAAAATAAAAATATACAAGCATGTTAATTTCATAATTTTTAATCATACTATTGAAATTCTATCAAAAAGATCAAATTTAACTTTGTACACTAATAACCATCCTACATGAAAAATAATTCAAAATGATTACCAATATTTTTTTTCCTTCTTAAACACTTAACCATTCCCATTGATTTCATTTACTTTATGTTTCATATAATTAACCATGTGTCCAACTTACCTAATGCACACCTATAATCAATCTAAACATTAATTTAAAACAAGAGGTGAGAATATCTTACACCTTTTATAACATTGGAGTTTTATACCATAAGAGCACATCATAAGCCATCATACTTTCACCTTCTTGTTTTTCATTTTTTTTTCTTTTTTTTCATTTTTTTCTCCTTTGTTTTTTTTTTAATTTTTTTTTCACATCACATATAAGCTTTTTTTTAGCCATTTGGGACCGTTTCTTATACAAGTCATCCCGAACGCTTTATGCACTCCTTTTAAGGTTGATATAAAGACCAATCATTTAGAAAAATGAATATCTATCCTATAGGTGTATACTAAGACACATCGGCACATGAGAACCGGTTAATTTAGTCCGTTATAATTAAATGGGAACAATAATACTTCGTGCCTACTGGTACATCACATGATGGAGTTATATACCACATAGTCTAATTAATCAATGTACTAAATTAAACTAATCTTCCTAATTTCATTACAACAATACAAGGATTGAGTTATTTCACATAAAATTGTCTCAGCTAAGTGCAATGCTATCCATCATAAAATTGGCGTCTGACCCATGCTAACGACTAAAGTATCACCTTGCGCGGGTGATGAATCAGATAGGCAAGCCCAGCATATGACTACCACCAATAATTATGACAGTTCTCCAACTCTTTTCTAAGGCCACCGTGCGTGGGCAGCGAGCCGAATAAGATCAGTTCTAAGTGTCCTAACCCAACTATTACATTACTATATTTCATATTTTTTTATTCAAACTTTCTACTCGATCTAAGCAAAGGTAAGTAGAGGAAATTCAATAGGCGTGGTTTGATCATTGCAAACAATCAAATCAATCTAATAACCAAATTATACAATAGAATCGGTGCACCTGATAATTATGGCCAAATCCTCTAGCTTGCTCCAACAAATCATCCACAAGCTAATCTTCCTCATATGCAAACCTCAACAAACGTATATGTAGAAGAAACTTCCACATCTAATTAGCACTAGACTCTTATAATGTGATAAAAGAATTTAATTTTTTTTAATTTTCTCAAAATCACATCTTAACCCATTTTGACCAAAATTTCACACAAAAACATGTAACACATGTGCCACCCCCCTCAACTTAATGCATTGCATTGCCCCTAATGCAAAAACTTTAAATTGAAATTTTGGTTAAAAATCAATTTGACAAACTTACAAAAAAACAAAAACCTAACTCACGTTCGTAGGAATCACGGTTGCATTTAGCGTATGCAACAAGCCTTTAAACCAGTCGGTAGCCCGATTGGACTAGTTTTGTCTAGTGAGGGTCTGTAGTGAACACACCCACAAAGTTTTAAACACACACAAAAATAAGATAATAAAATGCAAAAGAAAATACACACACTACAAACCACAAACCACGGGTTGCCTCCCGCGAAGCGCTAAGTTTACCGTCTTCAGCCAGACATAAATCATATGAGCTATTGAGACGGTTGTAATGGTTCCTGATTGTATGTTTTTATATACTTGTTTTAGGAAAAACAAAGTATAAGGCGGAAAGTATTAATCGACACGATTTAGGAAAACCGTGAAGACGAAAAGTCCAAATTCGTTCTCGAAGGAGGTGTATGTGTTATGAGTGCCAAATATATAAAATCAAAGTTTGGATTAGTGTCGTTTTTGGGTAAAGAGAGAAAAATTAAAGACGAGCTACGACTACGATTAAACTACGACAATTTAACGTAAAACGCGAACGTAAATACGTAAAACGTGACGAAATTAAAAATTAAACCTAAAAATTAATTAAAAATCAAAACTAAGTCTATAATAATATAAATAAGAATAAAAATTCAACAAATGAATTTAAAAACCTTTTATTAATTAAATATTCACTTTTAAATGCTAATTAAAGCCCTAAAATTAAATATAATTAAGAGAAAGCCCAAAATATTATTTTAATGAACTAATATCTCACTTATATTATTTAAAGACTAAAAAGTATTTTTTCTAAATTTTAAATACTATTTATCTATTTTTAAAACACTAAAAACTATTTTTAGACTAAATTAATGATTAAAAATAATAAAATAATGATAAAATTAATCTTACTTTTTCAAAAATCCTAACTTATATTACTGAATAGTAGAAAATTTTAAAAGTTGAATACAAAACCTTTTTTACACTAAAATACAAAACAGATTATAATTTAAAACTAATTAAACTCAAAATAAATCTAAAAAATACTTAAAAAGGTGAACAATAAAATCTTTTTAAACTAAAAATCTTAAAATCTTTTTGTGAATCTAAGAAAATTTTTAAAACAGAAAAATATAAAACTTTTGCACTAAAAGACAAAAAACAGTTAATTGAAAACTAATTAAAAATGCTATTTAATCTAAAAAATAATAAATGAATATTGACTGAAAAATAAACTTTATAGAAAATTCAGAAATAAAACAAGAAAAATAACAAAATTAAAATCAAGTAAAAACTCCTAAAAAAGTTCACTAAAGACAAAATTTAAAAAAAAACTGAAAGGGACACTTGACTTCTTTTTGTCCTTTTGCCCAAGCAGTGGGAAGTTTTACTCTAACAGTGGGAACTCTGTTCCCACTGACAATTATAAAAATGTGTCTGTGGATGATTAAGCTTGTAGAATGTTGGTTGCTTGGTTATACTAGGATCCAAAGGCACCCCCACAACCAGTTGGGTTGTGGGGAGTCAAATATACAAGAAAACAACAGGTTACTTCACAAAATCAAACACAAATACCCCTAATGCAGTCACTATATGTGCACAAAGAGACCTAAGCACTAGTTGTTGGTCTGTTTGACCACTAGGTGGATTTTAATCACTCAAATCTTGCTCAAATTGTATCCAAAATAAAACTAACTACTACTGTATCCTAGATTACCCTAGTCTCTAACAACTAACAATATTTAAGGCAAAATATTTACTAAAACAAGGCAGATTTGGGCTTATTGATTTTTCAATGGTTTTTACCAAAACTTTAGCATGCAAACTCTTTCAAAACCTTGCCAAACTGAAAGACAAATACTGAAAACACTTGAAACTACTAAAATAAGTATGTTTAGATTAGTTACAAGCCAAACATTTGTCACAAGCTCAACTAAAACCTAAATCCAAACAACCTAATACTACTGAAATCAATATGTTATCACAC
This sequence comes from Glebionis coronaria, assembly GCA_025667525.1. Classification (NCBI taxonomy): domain Eukaryota; kingdom Viridiplantae; phylum Streptophyta; class Magnoliopsida; order Asterales; family Asteraceae; genus Glebionis; species Glebionis coronaria. Next base: position 457,300,741 of record CM046882.1, read on the forward strand.
TAACATGCATCAAAACCTCATCCAACTTCTGAGAACTGATCTGATCATACTTCTAACATGTAAAACAGCAAGATTAACTAAAAAGACAAGACAAATCAAGCACACCTTGATAATCACTTATACAAAATTTCAAAAGTTAAAAGGGTTCAAGCACTAACCTGACTTGGCTTTTTCAGACCAAGTCACCTGCTGAGGCCATCTTTTAAGCTTAAGAGATTAGATATGAGAGAGCTATTGGTGATCTTGTTTGCTGATGTAGAGAAATGACGGCGTTGACTGCCCAGTCAACACCCTATATATATTCTAGTGATACCTGTGAAAACCAAACAAGGAAAGGAGAGGTGAACTGATAAATTGGCTATAAAGTTGTAAGCCTGGCTTATTGGTTAAGCCAGCTTATGGCTTATAGCTTATAATAAAAAAAACTGACTTTCTTTAAAAACTGAATTTTTGAAACCAACACATCTTTTGATACACTATTTCTAAAAATTTGTAACCAATAAACCTGAATACACTCAAATGTATCTCCACTTTCACTTCAACCCTTTTAAGTGATTCAAACTAAAAAACTTTTTCAAGAACTTTTGGAAACGGATTTTCTGAAATTGCACAAGAAAGTGAAAACTCTTGAAAACTTTAAACTAACATTGCATAACAGAGTAAATGATTAAGCTAATTTAAAACAGTAAATGGAACATAATATTTGCTAAAAAGATTGAAGTTTAATTGTCATTAATAATTCAATTTTTTTACAAAATACTGGAACAAAACCAAATGAGGTACAATCCACCTCATTTATACTACTGGTGGACTATTCTAGAAAATAATTAAAATATTACAAATGTGTAACCCTAATAGCTGAAAAGCCCTAATTGCCCTTGAAGTCTTCTTGGTAAAAAATCGTTCCCATGTGAGTGTGATGAAGAAAGTGATATGCCAGGTTGGAAGAGTGATCAAGAGCGTTGCTATACTCCTTAGGGCCCAAGTTTTGTTGCTAGCCGTTGATTGGTAAGCAAGATTCGATCTTTGCCATTTTTGAGGGAGCAGGGGAGCATGAGTGGGGCCCAACAAGGTCACGGGTGGAGTGATTCTTGTGTGGGATTAGTTTGTGGGATCATTAATTAGTGAACTGGAGATTAAGGCATTAAAACCCTTTGATTTGGGGAACTTGGAAATTAGGGTTTATGGAGATTTGGGTTTAAGCAGGTGTGGGTTTGATTTGGTTAAGGGTAATTAACATTTAAAATTTGTGTTTGCCACCAAAAAATAAACTGATTTAACTAATCAGTTTTTTTAAAGTTAATGGATTTGTGACGTGGGTGGTTAGTGGCGTGTGATTGGTTGGAATTGGTGGGTGGGACACGTGGCAAATGTGGGTTGGCTGGGATAAGTTTGGCTGTCTCCCACTATTGGTCCTTGTACTCCCCAAAACTTTGCATACAAAGTTTTCCAGCAAATAATTCTCATTCCTTTGTTAATAACTTAGGCTGAATTACAAAATCAGTCCTTGTGTTTAGTAGAACCATGAACAAGGACTAAACTTGCATTTCTTGTAATCTTCAAGGGCTCATAATGTAAATTCTCATCATTTTAGGGACCCAGTTGCAATATTTAAGTTTTACAGGGGTTTAAAATGACAAGTCTTCCAAAGTTGAGGGACCAATCTTGACAATTCTTCAATCTTCAAGGGTATTTTTGGAAATTCATGATTTGGGTCCGGTTCTTTGTGAGGCTTCGTTTCCCGTGTTCGTTTTTGCTTCATTATTGTGATCTTTTGGTGAATTCACGATATCCGTACCTAAAATACACAATGAACAAACACAAGCATATATTTGGGTATTTTGATGATATTTTTAGCATTTTAAGCCCGATTTGGACGATGAGACTATGTATAATTGCAGTCTCATCACTCCCCCATACTAAACCATTGCCGTATCCCCACGCAATGCTAGAATTAAGTATCATAGCACTTCCAAAATTCATTTTATGATGACCTTTATTGAAGACATAAATTTAAATAAACTACTACACGTATTTTAGACATAATGTATTGTTTTCATCACGATTAAGTGACTTTTGGGATCATAGAACAAGAATACGTGAATGCTTCGTTAGAAATAATTTCATCGTCCTCGATTTTCACCCAATTCCATGCTAAGCGTGTAACGAGATCATTGTTATTATAAGTTAGCAACACGATCATATCTCATGAGTGTTAATTACGAACCTAAATTCCCTTATTCCTACTTGGTATCTCTTACATTTAGCCCTATGCTCTATCTCAAGCGGTAAATGACACGCCTTTCCATATACCAACTTTTATGGTGACATACCAATAGGAGTCTTAAAAGCCGTCTTATATGCCCACAACGCATCATCTAACCTCAAGGACCAATCTTTCCTATCACTACGAACGGTCTTTTCTAAGATTCGCTTAATCTACCTATTAGATACTTCCACCTGTCCATTAGTCCGTGGGTGATAAGGAGTAGCTATCCTATGATTAACTCCATAGTGTTTCAATAATTTTCCAAATCTAAAGTTCTTAAAGTGGGAACCCCCATCACTAATGATAGCCTTAGGAATTCCATGTCTAGCAAAGATACTCTTCTTAACAAACTTAAGAACTACACTATGGTCATTTGTTCTAGTAGCCTCAGCCTCTACCTACTTAGACACATAATTAACTGCCACTAAAATGTACACATTGCCATGGGAAGTGGGGAATGACCCCATAAAATCAATACCCCACACGTCAAAGATCACAACAACAAGTATGGGATTCATAGGCATTTGATCACACCTTGAAATCCCACCAACTTTTTGGCAACGAATACATGCTTTCACAAAAGACTGGGCATCCTTGAAGATAGTCGGCCAAAAGAAACCGCTTTGTAGGATTTTATGTCCAGTTTTCGTATCTCCAAAGTGTCCACCACATGCATAAGAATGGCAATGAGCCAATATGTCCATATGCTCGTGGTCGGGAACACATCTCCTAACAACTTGGTCAGCACACACCTTATAGAGCTCCGGATCCTCCCAAAAATAATGCTTCAACTGAGAGAAGAAGTATTTTCTTTGTTGTTTGGACCAAAAATCTGGAAGCTTTTTAACAACTAGGTAATTTACTATATTTGCGTACCAAGGAACCTTAGAAACCTCAAATAAGCTTTCATCAGGAAAGCTTTCCTTAATCACATCAGAAGGGTTGAACGGCGGAGGGATAACTCTAGACAAATGGTCAGCAACTACATTTTCTGACCCCTTTTTATCCTGAATTTCTAGAATAAATTCCTGTAAAAGCAAAATCCACCTAAGCAACCTCGGTTTTGTCTCTTTCTTAGTCAATAAATGTCTTAAGGCACTATGATATGAAAATACTATCACCTTAGAATGCCCCCAAATATATGACCTAAACTTATCAAGAGCAAAAACCACGGCTAACAACTCTTTTTTAGTAGTAGTGTAATTCATTTGAGCTTCTGAAAAAGTCTTACTAGCATAAAAGATTACAACGGGTTTCTTATCGACCCGCTGTCCTAAAACCGCCCCAGCGGCATAATCACTCGCATCACACATGATCTCGAAAGGCTTTGACGAATCAGGTGATTGTAGAATACGGGCTTGTACAAGCTTTTGCTTAAGCATGTTGAATGAATTAAGACATGATTCATTAAAGTCAAATCGTGCATCTTTTAAAATTAGATTACAAAGAGGGTTTGATATAGCACTAAAATCTTTAATAAATCGCCTATAGAACCCGACATGACCAAGAAAAGATTGCACACCCTTGATGGTAGTGGGAGGAGGAAGGGTTGAAATTACTTGAACTTTGGCACGGTCAACCTCAAATCCTTTTTTAGACATAACATGCCCTAATACGATACCCTCTCGAACGATGAAATGGCTCTTCTCCCAACTAAGCACCAAATTAGTTTCGATGCATCTTTTTAACACACTTTCAAGCTGATCAAGGTAGCTTTCAAAGGACTGACCGAAGATGGAGAAATCATCCATAAATATCTCTACAGATTCTCCAATCATGTCAGAAAAGATACTCATCATGCACCGTTGAAAGGTAGCAGGTGCATTACACATGCCAAATGGCATTCTTCGAAATGCAAATGTTTCATAAGGACACGTAAAAGTAGTTTTGGCCTGGTCATCAGGATGGATGGGTATTTGATTATAACCGGAGTACCCATCCAGGAAGCAATAGAACTTCTTACCAGAAAGCTTCTCGACTATTTGATCAATGAAGGGTAGTGGGAAGTGATCTTTAGATGTAGCATTATTCAGCTTACGGTAATCTATACACACTCTCCACCCAGTAACTGGTCGGGCTGTGAGTTTTTCCCCACTCTCGGTTTCCACAACGGTGATTTCGGCCTTTTTAGGCACCGTTTGAGTAGGACTTACCCATTTACTATCCGAGATGGGATAGATGATACCAGCATCTAACCATTTAAGAACTTCCGTCTTTACTACCTCTTTCATATTAGGATTCAGACGCCTTTGCGCATCTCTTGATGGCTTAATATCTGGGTCCGTAACAATTCGATGCATACATAATGAAGGGCTGATTCCTTTCAAGTTTACAATTGTCCATCCCACCGCTGCTTTGTACATGGAAAGCACTTTTAGAAGTGCTTCCTCTTGTGATTCAGAAAGATCAGAAGCAACAATAACGGGTAAAGTATTGTTAGGACCTAGAAAAGCATATTTGAGATTGGATGGCAAAGGTTTTAGTTCAAGAGTTAGAGGCACCTCTAGAGACGGCTTCGTGGCCGTGTCAAAAGTAGAAGGCAAGGGCTCTACTTTATAAGATCAATGTGGTTTTTGATGGTCCAAAGAACTTACCAAACACTCTTGAATCTCTTGAACTTCAGCAACATCAAGAATCTCCTCATTCTCACCAGTTAGATATAACTCCAAAGGATCATCCTTAAGCCTACGGGATGCATGCTTTTAGACTTCCTCATCGATCACATCTACTTGGTAACATTCATTCATCGTAGGAGAATTCATAGAATTAAACACATTCAATCTTATCTTCTTATTACCGAATGCAATATCCATGGCACCAGTTCGACAATTAATCCTAGCATCTATCGTGGCTAAGAATGGGCGCCCAAGGATAATAGTTGGTTGAACATCCTTGTATTATGACCCGGTGTCCATAACAAAGAAATCAACAGGGTAATAGAAGTCATCAACTTTCACAATAACATCCTCTAAGATACCTCTATGAATTTTGGTAGATCGATCGACTAAAGAAATAATAGTGTATGTCTTACGAAGAGTTCCTAAGTCATACTTGTCGACCAAACTAGCAGGAAGGATGTTGATACTAGCACCAAGATCAAGGAGCGCCTTCTTAATGGCAATATTTCCTACCATAACTGAAATCAACGGTGATCCAGGATCTTTGAACTTAGGAGGAAGAGAGCTAGATAAGACCGCACTAACATGCTCAGCTAGGTCAATATTTTTAGGCAAAGACGCCTTCAGCTTCCTCTTCTGGGTACACAAGTCCTTTAAAAACTTGGCATATGTAGGAATTTGCTTGATAGCATCAATAAGGGGGAGACTGATTTTAACTTGCTTGAAAGTCTCCCACATATCCTCAACATGAGGACCCTTTTTATCTAACCTTCAGATGTCGATTTTTCCAAAGCTGTGGGGTAAGGTGTGCTGGACACACCACCCTGCCCAACTTCGGGAGATTCAGTAGCTTTAGGATTTGATGATGTTGGTTTAGGAACATCATTTAACAAATAATTTACCAACTCAGAACCGGACTTAACATTATCAGAGTTTTTACCTTCAACAATAATTTCGTCATCAGTAACGAAATCCTCGACATCGGGAGAATTTGGATTTCCCTTGTCATTGTTGTAGATTTTTCCATTTCGAAGAGATGTCACCATATGCACGTGCTCATTTCCATTTTTCTTGTGTGCGGGATTCATGGTGGGGTAACTCGATAGCTTTCCCTCATCTCATTTGTTTAATTGATCTGCCAATTGACCAACTTGTCTCTCAAGAGCTGCAATAGATTTAGTAGTGGTCTCGTGTCTTTGATTGGTGACCTTGAATTTCCAATTGATCTCTTGATTGTTGGTAGACAGTGAATCCATAAGCCTATCAAGCTTTCGGTCAAGGTTCAAGAGACGATTATCATCTTGCCCTTGGCCCTGATTTGGATATTGCTGTTGTGGCCTATGATTGTAAGAATTTTGTTGGAAGTTAGATGAGTCGCCACCCTCATACCTTGGTTTATAACAATAGTGTTGTTGTTGGGAATTATTAGGGCGATTTTCTTCATCTTTCCAACGAAAATTGGGGTGATTGCGCCATCCAGGATTGTAACTTTCGAAGAATGGGTCATTTTGTGGACGACCTCCATAGACTCCATTCACCTCCTCATTTGGTGGCGCCCCCCAACTTTGACAATTATCGACTGAGTAACTCGGATCACCACACATTGAGCACCCACTATGCGGCACATTAGACACATTTGGAACATCTTTTCCTAGATTTTTCAACAAAAGATAAACTTTCTTACTTAACTCGTTAATTTCAGAATTTGTGCCACGTTGGTTTGACACAGAATTGGCGGAAGATGGGTGGTTGTTTCGATCCACTGAAGCTTGGGTTTTGGAACCTTTGCTTAGTTTTTCAAAATACTCCCATTCTTCCTCCATAGGTCGCGAGAAAAACATACCCCCACTAGTTTCCATCACCAATTGTTGGTTGTTATAATCTAACCCATCATAGAAGACTTTGACAAGCTCCCATTTTGTAACATCATGATGAGGGCAAGTTCTTAATAACTCCTTAAGTCTACTAAATGCTTCATGAAACTGCTCGCCTAGGATTTGACGAAAGGATTTAAGCTTATTTCTAATGGCAACAGTTCTACTTATAGAATAAAATTCCTCAAGAAAAGCAGATTGCATTTCAGAACATGAGTTAATACTACCTGGCTCAAGAGATGAGAACTAGTCCTTAGCTTGTTCTTTAAGAGAAAAAGGGAAAAGGCGAAGTCTTACCTCAACCTTGGTAATATTATTAACCTGATGTGTGTCAGCAATGGAGAAGAACTCTTGCAGATGTGCGTATGGCTCCTCACAACCGCTAAACACTGGCAAGATTACTATGAGGTTCGGCTGGATCTTGTAGTTACTAGTAACCCCTTTAACCGGATCCGGATAAACGATAGGTGAGGGATCCTCGAAGATCCTCGACCTGTAATAAGAATCAACACCCCGTGGTGAGGATTCTTCTCCGCTACTACCTCCGCTAGCATCTCCGCCAACACCGTCATCACCTGGCATTTCAGCGAAAAGCTCTGCTAAACCTGAAAAATCAAGATTAGTAGAAAACTGTCGAAACGTTTTCCTCCTGAACCGTGCACTTTTCTCAACCTCAAGATCGTAAGATAACGGTGGTGTACGTCCCGATCTACATGTGCGCATACACTAACCTGCACACTCACAAGAAACAAAACAAACAAACAAAAAACAAGAAAAAATAAAATCTTTTTGTATTTTTGTATTTTTTTTAAGAAAAATATTAACAAAAACTTAAACGAAACGCTCACTATTCCCCGGCAGTGGCGCCAAATTTTTGATCGACGTCGAAGTGCCGGTAAAAAATAACCTAATTACCTTATACTAGATAGGGTAAGCGGGTATCGAATCCACGAGGAATATGTGGTTTTAGTTTAAGTTTTGAGGTGATCACTGATCAATAAAACTTCTGGTTTTGAAATCTAACAACTAAAATACTCTTGGTAATAAAAATACTGATTAAAAATTAAAATAATTATTAAACTAATAATAAAGCTAGAAAAAATATAATAAATATGTAAACAATTAAAAGAAAAATACAATCCCTTCCAGCTCCTAATATTTATGTTGATCACACTTATGGATTATCGAAATTTTTTAGTTCATTTACAAAGATTATTTTGACTTAATATGAATGAATTAATGTCGGTATTTACTTTGTTTATCAATGACTCGCGATAATAAATCTTATATTAACCTAACCAATAATTATGTTTTAATAATTTATTTAGGTACAACTTATGTTGATTATACGATCATCTTTTTTTAACTAAATAAAATAATTATGAATCGTTAACTAACAATAAATTGTCTCGCACAAATAATTAAACATAAGATTAAATGGATAAAAATAATTTATAAATAAATTATAAATCAATGTAATTAAAATATGATAACCCAAAAGTAATGATCAAACCATAAATAAAGTTATCGGAAGGAATTACAACAAAATTAGCCGGATATCGCGATGTACCCGTCCCGCACTCCGCTATTCATTTTAAATAAAAAAGATTTTTTTTTGAATATTCCTGCGTCCAAAACAACACCCCACTTCAATCACTTTTTTAATAGTCGACCCCTTTTTGCTAATGAATATGGTGCGTTTTTATCTTTCTGTCGTCCCCACCTTCAATGTTTTTTTTTCTCTTTTCCAATGATGTTGCTACTTGTCGTTTCCACCTTCAATGCACAATTGATGTATTCACTGTTGTTGACTTTTTTTGTTCTTTATATACTCTCCCACCGTCTTTTTTTCTTTGTGTCGGTTTATAATATGGGCTTTTGGGTCCAATGATTTTTTCTTTTGAACTATAATAACTTTGGCCCAATATAAAATAACCCAACGCCAATAATTGCTCAACCAAAGCCCGGACAAATAAAAGGTGACCGAAAATATTGCGACGCACTCAAATATTTTTCTTCAATATTTCTTCTTCATTTATCGGCGCTCAAAATGTCTTTTCTCCAAAAAATCAATAAAGCGGTCATTTATTCCATTTCGCTCGTAACCTACATAATCACAAAACACATTAAAAGTAAATGTATAACGAAAAATAAATATATAATTATTCTAAATTAATATGCTACTAGGTGTATGCAAAATACACCAATCACTTTACATATTTATTGTTTGAAAATATAGAATTTTAATCATAGCCAATTTCTTAAGTATGATTTAAAACATATATCATGTACCTTGCAATAAATATATACAACATTTTTCAAATGAATCTTCCTATCAAGGAAACTCATTTTAAACCTCATCAACTATTTGATAGGTGAAAGATCAATCGAATTACAGATTATAATTATCTTTCCATGGATGCATCTTTTCATTCATAGTTGGATTTATCTATCAAATTTAAAATTTGATAATACATCACTTATGGTTAGCAATTTCACAATTTTCTTCTAACTCATAAAACCTCAATGTTGATATCAAAACCATATCATGAGTAATCCTCGCGGATATATGAATGTGAGTAACATCATTATAAGGTTCCACATTTTCATGTTTAGCATTAGAGCAATAGGAGTCATCACTCCAAGTGATGAATTTTTTAGATGCCACGTCAGGGAAGCTCACTCATTCACATGAAAAAAACAGGGGAGTCATCACTCCAAGTGATTTCTAATTTTTCAGAATTTTACAAAACACCCCCTAAACAAACTTAAATATTTCATTAAACATAACCAGCATTACAATACTTTTAAAATAAAACGAACATAATAAAAAAGACATACGAAAATTAAAAAAACATACGAAAATTAAAAAATAATACGACCCACCGTTTAGTTTTCTTCATCTTCATATGAATCTTCATCTCCGTGGTCAATTTGACTCCAGATATGATCCATAAGGTTTTGTTGAAGACTTTGATGGGTTTGTTGGTCGCGTAGTTCTTTGTTTTCTCGGCGGTAAACCTCACACCGATCAACCCATGTCGTTGCATATTTTTTGACGGGTTAACGTAATTTTGGTTCCAATCTAAAACCTGCATACCTTGATCTTTCAAAATCATGTTATGAAGTATGATGCACGTATACATGATTCGACGTAAGGTGTCTACTTCATACACGCGTGATGGTTGACGTAGTATTCCCCAACGTCCTTGGAGAACACCAAATGCACGTTCAACATCTTTTCGTGCACCTTCTTGACGCCTTTTGAAGTGAGCATGTTTGGCGTCAGTTGCAACCGTGAAAGACTTCACGAAACTCGCCCATTGTGGGTAAATACCATCCGCTAAGTAATACCCATTTTGATACTCAACTCCGTTAACCGTATACGGTTTTACCGGTGCTTCGTCATTCAGAAGGTCATCAAATAAAGGAGAATTAACTAAAACATTAATATCGTTATTCGCACCTGCCATCCCAAAAAACGCATGCCAAATCCACAGATCTTGCGAAGCAGCAACGTAAAGCATCAAAGTAGGGTATCTTTTATAACCACCAGCGTATTTTCCATGCCACGCAACTGGACAATTTTTCCATTCCCAGTGCATACAATCAATGCTGCCAAGCATCACCGAAAAACCATGTTTCATAAGATGTAGATCATATATTTGATCAACGTCGGCCGGAGTTGGTTTCCTTAAATACTTGGCCATATACAAGTCAATAACACACATATTAAAATACATTAGATACTCACGTCCGGTTCGATCACCAATTTGTAAATATTCATCAAATTCATCCGGCGTGTTGCCGTATGCCAATTGACGTATAGCCATTGTGCACTTCATAATGGCATTAATACTCATTCGACCCGTAGCATCGAGTCGAGAAGTAAAATAATGAAAATGCGCAGGAAGAGGATCGGCCTGATAATTTCTTATGCCGTTAACTATTTTTAAAAATAGTCTTCGGCTCATTCGAAATCTTTCACGAAACTTAACCAAAGAATACCTACAATTATCAACGAAATAATCGTTCATGAGCCGTTCCTCAACACCTTCTCGGTCATATCATGTAATCATGTCCGTCTTAATTTTTTTCAAGGTTAAATATCAAAACTAAATTGAAATTGTCAATTTTAAAGTAGGATTAACTATAAAATATAAATAAAATGGTCAGAAAATAAGTTAAATAATACCAAATGACACATTGCAAAACAAGTGGAAATACACAAAATTAAAACGCAGATGCTAGTATTTGAAGTGTATGTTGGACAGGATAGTTACTAATAATTGGGCTAAATGGATGCCTTATACAAAGTGAGGCCCTATGCAATTGCCTTTTATGCATATGCTTATCACCGGCCTATGTGTATTATGTCCTTAAAGCAACTCAAGACTACCACTTGCTTCATTCAAGCATGTGACTCCCACTCGCTTCTTGTAAAGTGAGACTATTCTCAAAGAACTCAACTTAATTAGCAACAAACACTTTGTTCTCATGCATGGGGTTTATGTAAGAGTATTCTCCCATTCTTTCCTTTGGGCCTCCTGCAAAATAAACTAAGTAGCACTAGATGTTTGCTAATATAATCTCCAAGATTTCTAACATAATCCATCTTCCAATTAAGACTCAATGGGATTCATCCCTTCTTATTATTCTAAGAATAATATCTTAATTATCCTTCCATATTGGAGTCGTATTCCCAATGCACTCAATATCCTAAACTTGATAACTTTTAGGTCCAGTAGGATAAATTCATCAATAACCAAATATATCAACTTATATATTTTGGTATGTCTTATTGAACAAAGCATACATGGTATTTCAATAATATCAAATTCAGGAGATAATCTTATAATTTATTTTTATGAACTTGTACTTCATGGATTTGTCTATTATGTTACCTTAAGTTCAAAACTTAATAGCATTAATAGTTTTATTAAGCCAATCACATGCACTTACTCATAAGTCTTTAATCCAATCAATGCTTAAAGTGTATATGTCTCAACTAATAGACATCTAATCCAATTGTTACTATTTTCTATTATGTCTTGAAAAAAATCAATGACTTCATGTACATGTCTTAATCAATAAGACATTACATGTCTTAATCAATAAGACATTACATGTTAACAAATCTTACTTTAAGTTCCAAGTCTTTTTACAAGTAGAAGACTTAATGTTCATGTATTAATAACGAGACATAATCATTTAACTAAAGTAAAACCGAGTATCAATCATGATCTCAGTAGTAACTTTCAAGTTAATCATAAATTAACCATGTTTTGCATTTTCTAGGAATATATAATCATGTAGTTTTATTTTTCTATCTTGACATTTCATATCTAATATGGCAACTTACCACAAATGTGTACTAGTCCTAATAGAGTAACAGTTTCCTTACTTATAAGTTTAAAACATTGCAAAATTGAAAAAGTAGCCCTTGTGAAATTTTAAAATAAATTCGTCCCATTTTTTGTTATATGAGTTTCACGAATGACCCTTTGGCCCCTACACTTTCTTGAAAACTTGATTTGTGTAACTTTGGAGCAATAGGCAGAAGTCCCTCCTTGCAACTTTAAAAAATGACATTGGGACCCCTAGACTTGATGAAAAGAAAATTTCTAAATTTCCTTTGTAAATCAACTTTGGGAAATGACAAAAATGGTCCTTGTATTTGTTTTGAGGACTTGTTATCTAACATCTTCAATCTTGAGAGGCCTTTCTTGTAATTTCTTCAAACTTTAGGGACCCCAATGTAACAAATGATATTTGAGGGGTACAAAGCGACAATGTGTGAGGGACCAATCTTGTAATTTCTTCAATCTTCAAGGGTATTTTGGTAATTTTACATCCAACTTCGGTTCTTTTGTACGACTTCATTTCCCGTGTTTGTTTTATCTTGTTCTTATGATTTCCAAGTGAGTTCACGATATTCGTGCCTGCAAACACACAAATAGAGAAAACAAGGGTATTTGGCATACATTTGATGATATTTTCCGTATTTTAAGTCCGATTTGGGGCACACAATGATGTATAATTAGAGTCTCATCAATTACCCCATACTAAACCATTGTCGTGTCCTCACGCAATGCTAGAATTAAGTATCATAGCACTTCCAAAATTCATTTTTATTCAACATTTATTAAAAATAAACTTAACTAGATACGTTTTGGACATAATGTATTCTTTTCATGATGTAAAAGTGACTTTTTAGGATCATTAAATAAGAACAGGTGAATGCTTCATAGATATAATTTCGTCGTCCTCGATTTTCACCTAGTTCCATGCTAAGCGTGAAACAAGATCATTGTCGTTTATAAGTTAGTAATGCTAACACTACTCATATGCCTTAATCACGTACTTAGACTCCCTTATTCCTAATGGGTATCTCTTATATTTTATTTTTGTCTTAATGATCACGAGGATGAACTTTTGACTTATGTGAATAGAGATTAAGGTCAAAAAATAGAGTGAAAAAAGTGTAATTAATGCCATTAATAAGTAACCTTTCCTAATAGTGACGATGTCAAAAAATTAAGTCGACAAGAAAGTTTCGATAAACACGGTTTTACAACGGATTTGAACATTTGACTTATTACCAAGACTTTTATATGCACCCTACCAGATGGGCTTTATTATCTTTGGTTTACCTTGGCTTTTTAAGGCTTCGGTCTTGCCTTGCCTTTTATTTAATCTCGCCATGAGGTGTTTATTATGGCCAAAGACGTATATCCTCAACCTCGAAAGGTAATTTCGCATCTTAAAAGCTTTAAGATGTTAAGACATTCATTTTGAGTTCACATTGATTTTTAGCCTTGTGAGTTTCAAATTTTGCTAATTTTGGGTGAGATAAACTTAAAATCATTATTGGAAAGCTTTTGATTATTCGGGTTGCCAATACTTCAAATCCGTGACGCTGGCGAAACCTTATATGTCTTCCTAATCAAATCACATAGAAACTACTAGAATTAGCTATGAACCAACAATAATGGTCAACCCGCTACAACAATATTTATTAGCAATTTATTTATATACAAGCAATGGGAGAATAAGCACACAACTAAACCACATGAGCTTTTGAAAGAATACGAATAATCTACGTTTAGCATAGTAACTTATAATTGATTATATCATTTCTCGTCTTCAATTTAATGAGACTTACCCTAATATAGTTAAGGAACGAAGTTAAGGGCTCAACGCGCCCGGTCGAGTAAAAAATTACTCTTATTCTCACCAACAGAAAACCTACATTGTCAAACACTTATGAAAAAGACAAGAAAAATTAAATTTTGGCACTTATTTATAACAAAAAGAATGAAAAATGGACTGTGTGAAGACTTAGCAAAGCAAGTATCTATTTACCCCCATAATAAAACTAAACATTTTCTTCAATGTTTAAAGTCTAAGGGTGAAACACCCCCATACTAGAGACGAAGAGTCGAATGCTAATACTAGCATGGAAAGGGTATAACAAATGATCTTAAGCCATTTATAAATTATGCTAAAAGATAAACGTTAGTAATCAAAGGATATCATCGGATATCAGATTCTTCAAAGTAAATGATCGAAGCTTGAGTGATACGTAAAAAGAACCTGATAGGCTTCAATGATGACGACGATTCCTAGATAATCACATTCACAAACAACCACGAAAACAAGGGTCAGAAGAGCACAAGTCTCCTCACATTAAACTACATCAGAAAGCGATAATATGTACAAGGATAAGCATGAGAATCCCCCACGAGGCACCTCGTTTTTATAACCGAGTCAAGAGCTCGACTAGAATCCTAGTAAATATGATCATTTAGGGATAATCATGGTATGGTCAAGGGGTCTTACATGAAACGCATGGCCCCATAAAGCACATGAACCCCGGTATCAAGGACTAGGTCCTTTGATGGTGCATATACCAGGGTCGAAGATGATGTCCTCGTTGTCGGATGACAAACAAAACAACGTCACTTTAAGCAAGATCCTAAAGGGATTAAAGTAAATAGAAAGAAGATAGAAGGGTGGGGCATTGGGTGGGTCACAATCTACACGAGGTAAACTCACACCAAGTAATTAAAAAGATTTTCCATTTATTATATCGGTGGAAGACCGAGATTTCCCTTTAAAAGCGATCGCGGGATCAAATATCTCGTCCTTGTTGGAGAAGTAGGGGGACTCAAATGGGGCATCCCCATAATTGATCCATACTTACACATATCAAAAGGATATGATGGTGTAGTAGTAGTCTCATTAATGGGTGATGACAAGGTTAAACTAGGGTCATCATTCAAATTAAGATCAATTTTTTCCCTTTTTCATATTTTAAACCTTCATTATGAAATCCAGACTTTCCATTTATAAAATCAAAAATATTAGGCGTCTTGTTAGAGTTATGCAAATCTTGGATCTAGAAAGAGAAAGTAGAGAGAGAAAATGTTACACAAACACACACTTTAGAGAGAGAAACACATGTATTGTGAGTGAAAATATTATGAGCAACCACCCCTCTCCAACTAATGGGAGGGGTTATATACCCAAGCCTATAAGACGGGATTGGGCCGTACAATATGGGTCGACCATTATAAAATGGACAGGGCTTTTCCTTGTTTGTTTAACATGAGTTAGTAGACTACGAGCTACTAACTAATATATTGTCGGAGTGACTGATTCTTCCTAAATACGTAAAAACGTATTTCCAACAATCTCCTCCTAAGGGAGGTCACTCCAAACAAGAGGATTACCCGAGTTACAATAATAAATTAAACCTAGCATACTATGCTTGTCTTGAGATCATAGTCTTCGTCTTTCTTTTCTTTTTCTTTTTCCGGTGAATAAGTTGATGTGATCTTTGATATCAATCTTGAACATGGATCTCTTGCCTTGATATTGTGCATCCATCACTTTTGATATTCGACTCCTTGTGACTTCATGTCCCACATACCTATACCTTTGTAATTCTTGAAAGCTTCAGAGTTCGATACAGCGGAAGACTTGACTTTTAGGCTTTCTTTAATCTGTTAAAGTATTAAGTGCAGAAAGTATAAGCATGCGTGGATGACTTCTTCTCGGATTCCGCAACACCATCGACTTCAAATGTAGCAACATAAGTAGAGACGAACAAAATGCCTTTAAACATTTAATTCTAGTTCGGTAGCATTTTACCTCCGGTAGGTGAAGACCATTGGACGATATAAAATATCGTACTTGTGGCAGGTAGCTTCAATTAAGAATCTCCTATACAAGATTTCACGGACAAACAAATTCTCTTTATTCGACCATCCCAAAGTAGACTTCCAATGTAAAGAGTGAATCATTTGGATAAAATTATCCGCATGATTGAAGCCGTCAATTCTGATTCCTGGAACAAGTTTGATTCATTTATGAATCGTACCATCGTTGCTTTCCAGTTGTCACGAGCTTGATTCATATTAAATCTTGCAAGTTACCTACTAAGTGTTGTTTAATGTTAACACTAAAAGGATTTCTACTCATCATTGTGAACACTATAAAGTGTTACTCTGAGTGTTTTGGCAAGATCACTAAGATATTGCGTAGAGGCCTGGAACGTGTTTAAATTCGGTTAAGAATTAAATCAATGTTGCTTTCCAGTTATCACAAGTTTGATTCATAAAGAATCACACAAGTCACCTACCATGAGCTTTTTGATATTCGCTCAAGAAGGATTTCCATCTTCATTGTAAATACTTTCGTATTACTCACATGTTCATGCAAGATCATGAAGATTTTACGTAGGAATCTTAATATATTTCTTACTTTTCACAGTGTATGAAGAAGCAAGGATATATGGAAGTGTGTCCTAATGAGATATTTGATGATCTAAAATGGCTCTAGACTCGATCGTGCATTTTGGATTTTAGTGAACGGAGGATGGAGAGGAGTGCCACCATTTTAATACCAATTTATTTGGGATGGATAAATCGATAGATAACGTGTTGATCTACGTGTGATTAAAACAAATACCTTTTGAGAGATATCTGAGTTAGCTAGGATAGGTTGTGCATTACATAACTGGGTCCATGATGTGTATCTTCAATAACATATGAGTTGACCCGGTTTCTGCCTAAGGTTGTAAGGAGGACTTCTTTCTTTAGACCCTTTATCTTTACAATTCTTTTTCCTTCTTCAACCCCTTCAATGCTTACCAATACGCCATAACTAGCACCTTGTTGTGATTGTTCCAGCGATAACTTAAGTACTTGGTCGGTATTCGGCTACGTTCACAATCTTTCTCCATTTTTCCTAAGGACTACTATTTCTAGCTATGGAATGTCCTTGGGAAGATTCCTCCGGTTCTGGAAGAATCATTGGCACCTATCCTACCATCCTTATGTAACCATGATATGGTGATTTTGCATATGTGTACTCAATCGTTCTCGGTATCTAATCAAATTGATCACGGTTTAGGGTGGAATTATTGGTGTTGGTCACTAAAAGGGGGAGCTTGATTATCTAAGTCTACAAATAATATAAACGTAAAAGCTATTGAAAATAAAGAAGAATGTCTAACATCGAGTGATTATCCAGAGTGAATGCTGCACAATAGAACTTGGTAAAAATAGCTAAAGGTAATTATCTAATTTACACTAAAAATTAATACTTGAAATTATATGACGAAAAAATAAAACTTGATAAAAAGTAATTTTGAAAACCTAAAACTTTATAAAAATTTAAACTTAAAAATTTAACTAAGTTGAAATGGCGGGAAAAATTAAAGTTTGAAAATTAAAACAATTTAACTAAAACCTAAGTCGGAATACACCAAACTTGAACATAAGTCGGGAAATGAGAATTTTACTTAATCCGGAATCCTCAATCAAGACCTAATCCGGAATCCGTATCACTTACATAGTTCAGAATACAAGATCCGGATGTAATCCGGAATAATAAATTTGAATGTAGTTCGGAATGCATGTTCTTGAAGTAAGTCGGAATCCAAGTTTGTACGTTATCCGAAATCACAACCCAACACCTAATTCGGAATACCTGTTCCTGACTCAATCCGGAATATGAATTCTGTACTTAGTTCGGAATAAGTAGTCTTGACCTAGTTCGGAATCTGCAACACAAACATAATCCGGAATCCAATATTCCGGATGTAATCTGGAATACACGTTGCTATTAATTTGGAATGCAAGGTTATGAACTTAATTCGGGAAACGAGTTCACACCTAATTCGGGAAACAAAATTCACACGTAATCCGGAATGGAGAACCTTCACTTAATTCGGGAAATGGTAGTTCGCATCTAATTCGGGAAATGAAGTTGTGGTTTTGGAGGGAAAATAAAGTTAAGTCGGAATGCAGTGAAATGTAAGTAATTCAGGATACTGAGGTTTGCATATAAGTCGGAATAAGGTGGTATTCAACACAGTTCGGGAAAAGAGGGTTTTGATTACCCGGATTAACTTAAAATAAGCAAATTCACAATAAGCACTTTACCAAAACTTTTACCAATTTGATTTTTAGAAAAAGCTAATAAGACACAATTTAAAAACTTTTAAGAACACTAAATAATCTAAATATTTAAAATCAACTTTTTATAAAAATATTAAACTACCAAAATCAACTTATTTAAAAACTAACAAACATAAAAATTAAGCAATAAGCACAATAATCTAAAAACTTTAAACACACCAACTCAATAAGCACAATCCAATAAGCCAACCAATCACACAATCAAAAAGATGAAATCAACTACATGATTAATTAAGCAAAACAATAGATTATGATTAAGAAAGGTAGAATGAGAATTTATTAAAAACCTTGATTATATTAGAGATTAAAATCCAAGATTACAAGGTGAAAGGTTAATAAGCTTGAAAGAAAAACTAGAGAGAAGAAAAATAAAACACACACTAATTACCTACTAAAAAAATAAAGACTAATTAACTAACTCCTCTAATGACCATTTTAGAAAACTATATATAGGGAAGATGGATGGTGTTTGTTTCTTCCTCTTTTCTTCTTGTCTTCTCGTCTTTCTCGACTTTGCCTCGGGATTAGTCGAACGATAACTTGAACTCGTCTTCTAATTTTCTTCTTTTAGTAGACTTGGTTCTTTGACTTCGTTAAACTTCCGTCTTTAGACTTTTTCTTCGATAAATCTTGAGAATAGGCCTTTGACTTCCGTTCTTCTTGCACTTTTGACCTTTTGACTTCGTCTTTTGTCTTTTTCTTCGATAAAGCCCGTGAAAGCCCGTGTTTTCTTCCTTTTTCACATTTTTGTCCTAAAACACAATAAAAATACAAACCACGCATAATTCTGCCTTTTACGACATTAAATACACGTTTCGGTCTTGTTATTATTAGAAATAAGTGGTAAAAGGATAAGTGTTTTCACACTTATTAAATCCCCTACACTTGACCATTGCAATGCCCTCATGCAATGCATTAATTTCAAAGCACGGTTTACATTTTCCATCATAATTAACCCATCTTGGCCTTTATTAAATACTAGACACTTAAGAAAACTAAAAAGATAGAAATATATACAAAATGCTTAAAGGAAGAACAAGTAAAGAGATGGAAGACTTACATTAGGGCTTTGGTTGTCATGAATGTTTATCACTTTCAAGTTTCATGTTCCCACACCAAGCTTATAAACGAGATCATTGCTATTATAAGTTAGTAAGCTAACACAAACTCATGTGGCCTAATTATTCACTTAGACTCCCTTATTCCTAGGTGTATCTCTTATATTTTATTATTGTCTTGAATGATCACGAGGATGCATTGTTTGACTTATTTCGATAGTTCATTTAGGCCGAAAATAAAGTAGGACGATTTAATCAATAGTTAGCTAAAGGACAAAATCTTTTAAAACTGCTTCTCGGGACCTCATAAAGTTCATATCTTGGCATAACTCGCTTCACGATTTGAGACCTTTCTCGGAACGATATTTAGCAGTGACTTCATACTTTGAATCTTGAGAGACGTTCTTAAAATTATGGTCTTCTCTTCATAATAGGAATTTCTTCACTTGAAGTTTTTGAGAGATTCTTCATACTTGGACCACGACTTCTTCATTTTTCTCCAATCTTTATTTTGGATTTTGATATACAACGATCCGCCTCCTTTTAGGACTTGGATCTATTTATCCTCATACCTTGCTAGGGTCTTTTCGGATAGATTTTGTTGATGCAAAAGTTGGGTGATCCTTGCTAGACCCGAATTAGGCTTAATTCGGGTTGGCTGGGCTCCGGCTCCTGCACCAAGTGAACTATACGGTTGGGATCCTGCACACTAAACAGCACGCGTTAGACTTACCGTGGGAATGTTTCCCACGATTAGACTCCGACGTGGGAGTAAGTATCGGTTTAGGGTTTATGAGAATTGAGTGAGTTGAGAGTATAGAACGTAATACCTTTGTGGAACCTTTGAGGGTTCCTTTTATAGGCAGTGAAACCCTAATGGGCTGTCACTGATGCTTCGGCCCCAAGGAAGAGATAAGCACCAGAATTAGGTTGATTGTTATCTTCTAATTATGGTGAGTGAATATCCTCTTCTTTGGAGTGAATCATATTCAGAGATAGAATATGATTCTGTCTAACCCTGTACCGGTCATGTCGGGCCGTGGGCCGCACACATGTGTGCGGTTACTGTTCATCCAAGCCCGTAAGCTCAAATGACATTATTCCCACCCATCCGTGATGGGCCGGATACGGGTAGTACCCGTGGGTCGGGTTCATGAGCCGGCTGGGGACTATACGTCATCATGTCCCCCCAGTCTAGTTGTTACAACCATAGGCGTAACCTCTAGACTACCAAGATGCTCCCTGGACGTACCAAGAAAAATAGGGAATGATAAGTTGTCTAAGAATTCGTTTTGGCCGCACGTGGCAACCTGACTTAGGAATTTATTCCATTATTATCTCAGCCGCTCGTGGCGACCGAGACAAATTAAATGCAACATTGAATTTTAAGTCTTACGTAAGAGCCGCATATCCCGACATAAATAACTGTTCACCTGCCACTTTGACTGACAAAAGTGCAAACAGTCAGAACCTCGAGCAGCGTAAACGTCTGAGTCAGAAGTGACCCGTGGGTCCCACTTGACGTTTCACTTGCCACTTGCACCCTAACCACACGATTAAGAATAGTGGCAAACACGTGTCACACATCCAACAGGCCATGACCCACGAGGCAACCCTATAAATAAGCCACCCCTACGGCTGTGTGAAACACACAGTTCTTATCTCCATTTCTTCCATTAAAGCTTTCTTCTTAGCTTCACTTAATCACGCACGGATCCCTTCCTCCGCAGGTTAGAATACCACGTCCTTACCTTTTTATTCAGTAATGGCTCACAGAAACAACCCCACAATTGGATCCGTGCTTAATGTAATGACCCAGGAGCAACTAGATCACTTTTGTACCAATTATTTCATCCCTACCAACCTACACCCCTCACTTCCTGGCGCCGGAGACCTCATAACTAAGGCTCCGGAGGGTAAAATTGGCCTTTACACTCGCCTTTTTGATGCGGCCAACTACCGTATTCCATTTACCCGTTTCCTCATAGATCTCATAGGATATTACAACGTACATATTAGTCAGCTTCACTGTATAGGCGCATGTAAGATAAGTCAATTCGAGATTCTTTGCCGTGCCAGAATAATCCCCCCAACCATAGAACTATTCCGGCTATTTTACACCCCCAGCATAGTAAATGGCTGGTTATCCTTTAAGAAACGATCTCCTAACAACCCCCAGTCTCATAATAAGCCCATGGACTCACTAAAAAACTGGTACGACCACTACTTTTTCATTGACTCAATAGTATGGCCGGCTGATTATGCCTTCAAACATAGGGTATCCCACGACCCCTTGCCGCACGTTAGTACATATAACCCCCGACACTCCCAAGAAATAGATCTGAACAGGACAGGATTCCATAGAAACCTCCCCGAAGCATTTCTATGTTTGCTAGGGATTAGCCGCAACTATTTCGGCCCGTCCAACAGATATCCTGTATTTTGGAGAAGGCAGGGTGAAGGTAGGCTAACATCCGTACACCAAAAGGCGCATTCAATTACTTTGTAATGCCTAACATATTTTGTTGTTTTGTGGCAGAAATGAACTTCTTTGGACTTCTACGTCAAGGCGGCCCAAAGCTCATACCAGAGGGCTCCTGTCCCAGACGTGAGAACGAATTACCCCTCCTTGAGCATACCCGAAACGTGACGGTTGCTCTTGAGGCCGTGCCGGACCCCCACTCGGACGAAGAAGAAACAACTATGATGAGGACTCCCGTCGACTTCAACAACGCGGACGGTGATAATAGGATGCTCGAATGAGGAGCCGGGCCCTCCTCGCCGCCTAAGACTGCCACTCCCGCACATGGGGAAGAGCAAGGAGACAACATTGACTTGACCACCTCCAGCCTTCGCCAGATGCTGGGCGACGATGAGGAAGAGGTACAGCAAATCAATGAAGAGGAAGATGAGGAAGCTGAAAAAGAAGTTGAGGAGGAGGTTGAAGAAGCAACAGCTTAGCCCGTCGCTAAGCGTACCCGCAGAAAAAACAAGCGAGTAAGAAGAGCTGCTCCGGCCGAGATTGGCAAACACAATGCCCCTGCCAAAAAACTTCGAGAAGAACACCCCTTATATCAATCTGTTGGGAGCACCACCCAGGCTTCCGAGATGGTCCGGGCCGCACATGTCGATCCAGTTACTCAGATTCCCCCAACCACATCAGAATTAGCAGGGAATAACATGTAAGGCTCCATCTTGCTAAGTAAGAACTGCAAATTCCCTTTAAGCAATACTTAATATGTATTCAAATGCTCGTTTTGCAGGAATGAACAAACTGGTGTCGTGCCTCCAGCTGATGCCCAAATGGAGAAGGGAAAAGAAAAGGAAGTGGAGAGAAACCCTATGCTTCATACGGCCGCCACGAAATCGGGTCCCGTATTCGAAGAAGGTAACCCCACAGCCTCCCAAGACGTCCCAACATCCGGCCCCCCTCAATCGTTCAACCCTGTTTGGAATATTACCACTGCATCACGAATGAGGGAAGTCGAGGAATGCCGAGAGTATCTCAATAACTGCATACCACCAGGCTTGGTACGAGAAGTAAATGCACTAAGCCATGCTGACCTGGCGGATGAGTACAACGGCGCCTTGGTGCATCAAATGGCAATGGGCACCTCAATGAGAGTAAGATTCGAAGCCGCGCTTGGGCATGTGGAGTCCCTCAAGAGGAAAGTTGGACGGAGGGAGAGAATGATCGAGGAGAATGAAGCTCAAATCGCTGCCCTCCAGTCCCAACTTGCTAGTGTCGAGGCGACCGTGAAGGAGCAATCAGCCCGTGCGAATGCTTATGACCAACAAGTGGCCGAGCTCGAGGCAAAACTAGATGTCGCGACAACCAAGGTACATATCCGTGACGCACCACTCTTATTTCATAAGAAACATAATCTAAAAATTAATCTCTCATATAGGTGACCGCAGCGGAGGCATCTGCCAAGTCCTCCTCCAGCCAGGTATCCGTGCTTACCAAAAAACTTGAGGATGCTCATATGACAATCCAGAGCATGGAGAAGGTACAAGAGGAGCTTGCTTATGAGAGGGTTATTACCAAGGAGCTAAAGGAGGCGTCCGCCCAAAAAGATGTGATGATATATGCCCTCACCGCCGAACGCGACGACGTGCTATGCCCCCAACTACTAGCAGCCATTGTCGGCCGCAGGTGGATGGTGGAACAGGGGGCACGTCTGGCCATCACCAAGGTACTAGAGGCCCCTTAATTTGTGCAACAGTTTGCAAGCCTTGTGTCAGATGGTATTGACCACGGCCGTCATGAAGGAATGGTCCAGGCCGTAGAGCTAATCAAGAAAAAGGAGAACTTCACCAGGCATGCTTTCTTTAATCCTGAAGCTGCTAACAAGATGACTGCTTTCATGGCCGCGATGTGAGATCTACGTTATCCATTCTTGGCTGAGCTAAAGGCCACAAAGGATGCATCGAACATGGAGATCATGGAAAAGCTTAGTCTTGGTGCGTTCTCTCAAGATGAGGGTCATTCCCGTGCTTCCTTCACTCCATCGCCCAACCACCTGACGCTTCCTATCTATGAGGATGTAACCAGGATCGTGCTAGATGAAGAACCCTTAAGCGGGGTGCTAAAGAGGAACGCGGCTCAAGCCTTGAAGCGGAGGGAACGTGGTGAGGGGTTGCCTTGCTTGGCTGAGGAACAAGTGGAGATAGGTAAGTTTCTCCCCCCATGTAGGGTGCCCCTACCTGATTATCTATTTCAGACAATTTGGTTTGTAACCTTTGAATATTTGTAGCTTTTATTCGTCCGTGCATGTACACGGCTAAGACATGTGTGAAATAACTGTCCTCTGTATTTAGGTCCGTGATGACCACGACCATTTTGTTATCTTTACCATCCTTCCAATCCTTAACCAAATGCTTGAGTTTACCTGAATTGATCAGTGACTCAATGTGCTTCTTGAGCTGGATACACTCCTCCGTGCCGTGGCCCTTGTCATTATGGAACTCGCAGAAACGATTTCCTTGACGACGGTCCGGCGGAGTTGTCATTGGAGGAGGTCTCGGAAAATTTGCCCCTTCCGTCAACAAGATCTCCCGGTAGGACATCTTTAGGGGGGTAAACTTATCATCCAGCCGTCCTCCTTTGCTCTTGTAGTCTGAGCCCCTACTACTGTTTTGATTGCTTTGACCACCCGACTGTCTCCAGGACTGGTCGTTTGATCGGTAGCCGTTTCCTTTGTAAGGGTAAGCCGCGGCAACCGCTGTTTCTCCCTCTATGAAGTTTCTGACCCTTTCCATGAGATCATCATACTTCTCTGGGCGCTTGTCATTGAGACGCCTGATTAACTTCATATCTGTTATGGCGTGCATGTAGTCGGAGATTTTCAGGAGTTCCGGCATCGTCTTTGTGCGTGTGCACTCGTCGTTGAAGCGTTCATTGAAGGCTTCTGTGGACTCCCCCGGCCGTTGCTTGACAGTTTCCAATGAGACCGGATCCCTATTATACTTCTTCCGCTGAGTATATTTATTCTTGAATGCAGTGCGTAGTTCCGTGAAGCTATCAATGCTTCGTGGAGGGAGTCCCTCGAACCAGTCACAGGCATTGCCGATCAAAGTCGAATTGAACATTTGGCACCATATAGGCATGGGCCATCGCTCAATTTTGGCCTGCGTATCAAATATTTTAAGGTGATCATCCGGATCACCCGTTCCATCATAGGTCTTGACACACGCCGGCATGCGACGTTTTGTGTCCTCGGAGTAGTTCCCTATACGGAGAGTAAAAGGATCTTCCCTGGGATCCGCCCATGGACGGGTGAGCCTAGGGTCATCCCATGGGTCACACCACGGGCGGGAAAGATCCTCCGCTTCTGCCTCTCGATAATAAGGGCCACCATAATACTCATCATTGTTTGGTGGTGGTGGAGGGGTACGCTTAGGTCGGCGGCGCTTGGGCGGATGGTCATCTGAGTCCTCTCCCGATGGATCTGGAGACGGGGGTGGTGCCCCATCCCTTGGGTGAGGTCCACTCTTTTGAGAAGAGCCAGGAGCCTTCTTCCCAGTGTCCATCCTATCCCACACACTTATGCGGCGAGCGGCTCTGGTTAGCTCTCAGTCTGGTCGCTCGGGTGAACCGTCAGACTTCTCTCTCCCCTCTCGAGACCGCGTTAGTTCCTCTATGAGGCGATCTCCTATGCGCTCGAACACATTCCTAGGTTGAGGAGTTTCCTCGAAGATGCTCTGCTCCTGAGGCCGAGTCTTCCTTTTCCCCTGATTTTGGGAAGAGGTGATTGGTCCGACATTGCCAAAGTTAAGTCTAGATTGGAGGTTTCTCCCTAGATTCAACCTTGATGCAATCCCTGGGACGATCCTATCAAATTTCTGCGCGAGAACTCGAGTGAGATCCTCCTCGCTGAGTGGTTGGACTTCTACTTCCTCCTCAATCGCTGGTCTACGCGGCTCCTTGTTAGGGGGATTGGGCGCACTCCCTGGATCAGGGTTGTCCAGGGTTGAAGTAGGTAAGGGAGTTATGGAGATCGTGCTCGTCACCCCTATGGACTAAAAACCACCACGGTTACCAGGTCCGCCCGTTGGGCGGCTAGGGGATTGATTGGGGATGAGTATCCCTTCCCCTTGGGACTTCCGATTTCTAGGATTTGTGTTCCTGGGATTAGCTTGCGGATGCCCCTTCGTCATTGGAAATTCAAGATGAAGTTTCGCTCTAGCTTAGTGTAATGGTTCCCACGGATGGCGCCAACTTGTTGATGCAAAAGTTGGGTGATCCTTGCTAGACCCGAATTAGGCTTAATTCGGGTTGGCTGGGCTCCAGCTCCTGCACCAAGTGAACTATACGGTTGGGATCCTGCACACTAAACAGCACGCGTTAGACTTACCGTGGGAATGTTTCCTACGATTAGACTCCGGCGTGAGAGTAAGTATCGGTTTAGGGTTTATGAGAATTGAGTGAGTTGAGAGTATAGAACGTAATACCTTTGTGGAACCTTTGAGGGTTCCTTTTATAGGCAGTGAAACCCTAATGGGCTGTCACTGATGCTTCGGCCCCAAGGAAGAGATAAGCACCAGAATTAGGTTGATTGTTATATTCTCATTATGGTGAGTGAATATCCTCTTCTTTGGAGTGAATCATATTTAGAGATAGAATATGATGTCTAACCCTGTACCGGTCATGCCGGGCCGTGGGCCGCACACATGTGTGCGGTTACTGGTCATCCAAGCCCGTAAGCTCAAATGACATTATTCCCACCCATCCGTGATGGGCCGGATACGGGTAGTACCCGTGGGTCGGGTTCATGACCCGGCTGGGGACTATACGTCACCAGATTTCTCCATGATCTTTAGGGGAGTATTTGCTTTTCGTCGTGTGTCTCGATCCTTCATATTGATTTTTGATAAATGATTCTTCACATCACTTGGGATATTTAGCAACAAAATGTAGCCCTCATGCCTTGTTAATGCCTTTTCGGACTCGCTAATCTTCGCATCCCGCTTCAATAAGTTATGCCTTAGCTATGAACTCTAATTAATACCGAGCAACTTTTAAACGATCTTGTGCTAGAAGCTAATTGCGATCTCATCCAAATAATTTGAGCACAATAACCGGACATAGCTATGTATTCTGCCTCCATACTTGAAATTGCATCACTTTTCTGCCTTTTCGATGCCCAGCTGATAAGTCGATCTTCTAGTAGTTGTAAACTTCCACTTGTGCTACGTCTGGTATCTTGACAACCCGCGTGATCCACATCTGCATATGCCATTAGTGCAATAGAGGAGTCCTTCGAATACCATAGTCCCTGATTAACGGTTCCTTTGAGATATCTAAAGATCCTTTTAACATCAGCTAAGTGTAACTCAGTAGGCCTAGTTTGATACCGAGCACACATACATATAGCAAATTGAAGATCATGTCTACTAGCTGTAATATAAATAAGGGTACCGATCATTCCACGATAAAGTGTAGGATCAATAGGAATCCCATCTGGATCTACATCTAGCTTGGTTCTTTCCACCATTGGAGTGTCCACGGGGTCGCAAGATTATATCTTATATTTCTTGAGCAATTCAAGGTCATACTTGGATTGGTTAATAAAGATGCCTCTGTGACTTTAAGATATCTGAAGTCCTAAGAAAAATGATACTTTACACACCATTGACATCTTAAATTTTGAAGACATGAGTGTCCCAATCATCCGATAAAGTTTGGGTCGAGCCAGCAAATATAATATCATCAACATATATTTGTACCATAATCATGTCTTTCCCTCGTTGTTGAATGAACATCGTTAGATCCACTTTGCCTTTGTGAAGCCTTTCGTAATGAGGAATTGTGATAGTAGATCATACCACGCGTGTGGAGCTTGCTTCAACCCATAGAGAGCCTTCTTAAGCCTATACATGTGAATAGGATATTTAGAATTCACAAAACCATGCGGCTGTTGGACATAGACCTCTTTCTTGATTTCACCATTAAGAAATTCCGTCTTCACATCCATCTGATAGATAACTGATATGAGTGAAATCTTATATCAATTATAATATATAAAACCCTAAACACAAGGAAATTACCAAGTTTCAATGTGATAAAGCAAAATTATGTGGTATTCTTTGTTGTTTGTGATTTTGTAGGTAAAATGATACGAAATTGTGCAACATAGATTTCAAGGCATGATTATGAAGAAATAGACAAAAGAAGGACCTATTTTGACAAGTCTCCAAAGGTCAAGGACCTTACATGATAATTTAAGAAGATGAAGGACTTAAAGTGTCAATTCAAGAAAGTCAAGGAGCTTAAGATGCAAGTCAACCAAAGTCAAAGGGTCAAAGATGTTCAAACTACAAGTCAAAAGGCTAAAGATGTCAAGACTACAAAGTTTATATGCTTAAAACAAAGTCTGCCAAAGCTGGAGGGTTAAATATGCTAATATGGAAAGTTATATCAAGCTTAATCTGTGTGATGATGCAAGGACCAATCAGAAACAAGCTTTTGTTAAACAAGGATCGCCACCTAAGCTCATTTATTGTGGAAAGAGAATTATCTTAACAGTGCTCCCACTCACACGCATTGGCCAATAATAAATCAATTTTTAGATAATGATCTGTGTGCACTTGTAACAACCAATCCTATCATGCCACATGTTCATATCTTGCATAGGACGTGGATTAAGCTAGAGGCCGTATCAAGAGAAGATGTCTACATGAAAAGTGATCGTAAAGAAGGGAAGAGTTCAACCCAGCAACTCAATTAACATGAAATCAAGAGAATCAAAATCCCCCAATTTGATCAAGAACAAATCAAGAACACTTTGCCAGAATTATCCACGTGGAAGACTACTATTAGAAAAGACACGTCATAACACCTCACCTCAGCTCATCTCTTGTCTATAAATACCTTAGTCTCATTTGTTAGTATATAGAAAGTGTGTGAAATACACACATTTATTTAAATCCTCTCAATTTCCTTTCCTTTTATTTCTTAGCAATTTTAGAGTGATTGACAACCACTCTAAAGTCTGTTATAGTTAGTTGTAATAGAATAACCACTTTTACTCCATTAATGAAATTTCACTTTCACAGTTCACTCAATTCTAATTCTACTTTACTACCTTACTATTCTATCCAAGAATCTATGGATTGTGTTATTCATAACTGAATAACATAATTAGTTAGTAGTTTTGGAAGCATTTTTGATCAAGATTGTTGCAGTATATAGCTCACATAGCTAGTTCTAGCCTTTTACCAAGTCATACATTAGCAGATTGATGATGATGATGATGATCCATGGAGGTTGATGGTGTTTAGTTGATTCTTGATAGATGATTGGGTGTTTATTGTGATATAAGCAAGTTCATCACTTGCTTCTCCATCAAAGGAGGCATTAAGGCTAAAAAGTGCAAATTCTATTTTCAATTCCTCTAAAAATGCTTAACATGCTCAATTTAGTATCCTAATGTAAAATTGCTTGAAACTGTATGCTATTTGCTCTAATAGGCCTATTTGACTTGTGTGAGTAGTAATAGTCCTTATCTCTTAGCTTAATCTGTTTAGACTTGCTTAAAAACCTGTTTCATAGCTTAAAGTGTTGTTTGGTTTAAGCTGGTTCTTTTGATTCAGCAAGTGAATTGGAGTAAAAATTGTTTACATTCACTCAATAACTGGTATAAAACAAATTTGCAAAGTTTTCAAGTCAAAGAAATAGTTAAACAGGCAAATGAACATTAAAAGGATCGGGTCAGTTTTTCATACTCAAAACATCAAACTTCAAACCTTCATTACTTGCTCATTTCTTGGAGTTAAAGCCTGATTTTTAGCTCGTTGGATAGCTTAATATACAAGCTTTTAGAACCTATCAAGCATTAGGCATGTAGTTCATTTAGAATAAGCTACATCAACTTAAAAATCTCTGTGATAAAAGCTCTTAACTGCCAAGTCAGATTTTCATTTCCTATTGCTTTCTTTCATAAATCTTGCCATTTTATTTCATAAACCAGTTAGAAAAGTGTTGAAAACAAGAATTAAGCTTGGTCAAACTTTGGTCAACGAAACTCAACAAAAGTTAACATAAGCCAGTTTTAGCTTATTTCAATTTTTAGCGTATTCAGTTGATGAATTTGGAAATTTCTTGGACAGGTCTTATTATTTTGAGCTTATAGATGTTTCTTGTGAGTTTAAGCTTAAGTGCTTATCTAGAAATGCTTATCTCTTAAAAATGGCTTACTGAAAAATGCTTATTTGAGATTTAGACCATTTCAGCTTATCTCTTTGATATTGGCTAGCTTATTTTCAATTTGGAACATTTTTCAAAAGATTAGAAGTCATGGGATGGCTTAGATCATCTTATTAGAGTCTTAGCTCGCTTTTGGTTAAACAACTTTTAAAAATTGCATTTTGGTCCTTTGGTTTGTTAAACTTGCTAATCTGTTGGTAATTAGTTAAAACTTGTTAGGGTTTACTGGCTGGTCCTTAAAGTTTGTTAGGGTTGTTATTGTTTGTTACAAGTTTGTTAATTGGTTACATTTGACATTTATTTTACATAGTTTACATTTTTAGTCCTTTTACTTTTCAAGTTTACATTTTCAGTACTTGTACTTTCTAGATTTACATTTTTGGCATTTAATACATATTTTTTTTTTTACTTCTACATTGTGTTTACTTGGTGGTATGTGCAATGTGTTTTTAGCATTGTACGGATAAGTAGGTGATACTGTTTGTACCTTTTTGACGGATTTGTGATAATTAGAAATAGATTACCAAAATTTTATAATCAAATACCAAGAACAATTAAGTGAATTGAGTGATATCGATTAATCAATTCGTAAAGACCGATAGAAAAACGAACCTTGAAAAAGTGAAATATTAAATGATGCCGCTGCCGGTTCTTTGCGTGGAGATTGACGGTTGATTGAGAGTTACATATTGGATTTTGGGATCCGTTCACTTGTGAACATTTCTTTTTTCTAAATCAAAAACATAAAAAATCAAAAATCAAAAATATATATAAAAAA
The DNA here is from genome assembly GCA_025667525.1 of Glebionis coronaria. Classification (NCBI taxonomy): domain Eukaryota; kingdom Viridiplantae; phylum Streptophyta; class Magnoliopsida; order Asterales; family Asteraceae; genus Glebionis; species Glebionis coronaria. Next base: position 457,331,535 of record CM046882.1, read on the forward strand.
ATCATAAAAATCATAAAAATCAATTCTTTCCTAAGAATTGAACAAAAAAAAATAAAAAAATAAAAAAGTAATATTTTTCATAAAAGATTACACCAAAAATATATTGTATATATTGTATTCACTCGTTTTTACATACATATTATATTTTCTTAAAAAATCAAATAAATACAAAAATATTTTCTCTATATTATTATATGTAAATAAGTATACGTAGATACGAAGCTTAACACACCTACTTCCATAAGTATTGCCTTGGCAATACACCCGTATTTGGGGGTGTTCCGGTTCCATATACGTGTATCGATAAAAGAAAATAAAGGCAAAAATAGATAAATACTTTCAATAAGCAAGAATTCGATATATACGAACTATACGGTGAATAGAAAGGCAGCTTTGCTATAAAATGCAAGCCTAAGGAAAGCTAGGTACTAAGTGCTTCGCGCCACCTCATTCCCCCCGTTCACTTGTGAGTATTTTGAGAAGGAAGTCTTGTTGAGGGTTTTTCCGCCCAATTAGTATTACATATATATATATATATATTATATTTTCTTGTGATTTTCACTATTGAACCTCGAATGAGATAATCTATTATCTTTCAAAGTCGACCGAGAGCTCCTATCTCATTCCTCGTGTTTAGTTGTATGCGCACTCGAGCGCGTGCACACATACCGAGTGGTGTACCTCATCCTCTCAAGAGGAAGAATAAGAACAAAGCCATCCTTCAAGCCGATCACGAGCATCGTGCTTTCGACAACTTAAACGAAGCCATGGATCAACGACCATCGATTGAGATTCTCCAATCTAACGTGGATGGGAATGCGGATGCCATAGTCATTCCCGAGATAGCCGCTAACAATTTTGAAATTAATACATGTGTGATACAAATGGTTTCTACTATACCTTTCCTAGGTCGATCTATGGACGACCCTCATGATCATATCAAGAGATTCTTGTCCATTTGTTACACCATCAAGTATAATGGGGTACCTCAAGAGGCGGTTAAGTTAATGTTATTCCCTTTCTCTTTAGAGGGAAATTCTAGGATTTGGCTAGATAAGTAATCCTCTAGTAGCATTCTCACTTGGGAGGACTTAAATAAGAAATTTGTGAACAAGTTCTTTCCACCTTCACGAACCACCGCATTAAGGAATCAAATCATAGGCTTTCAACAAAAGAGAGATCAAACCTTTAGTGAGGCTTGCGATGAATTCAAATAGTTGTTAAGAAAGTGTCGTAACCATGGTTTTGACCAAGTCCACCAAATCAATACTTTCTACAATGGTTTGAGACCACACCATCAAGATTCCCTTAACTCGGCCGCGGGTGGAAACATTCTTGCTAAGTATATCCGAAAGGCAATAGATATCATTGAGACAAAATCCATGGTCTAAATTAATAGGGATAGAGATTAGGTGGTACATGTGGTGCAAGAGGGTGCTACTCAATCAATTGACAAGGCTTTATATCAAAAGGTTGATAAACTTAGTGATATGGTGCAAATACTTTTAGAAAATCAATTGAGCAACTCTTCTACCAACAATGTTAATGCCATCACCCTTCAATGTGAGACATGTGGAGGCCCTCACTCATACTTGAATTGTGACAAAGTTCAAAACTATCAAGGAGAATGGCATGCTTATAATGATGATGGAAGGGCACATTTCAAACCAAACATCATTCCTAATCACCTTTCTTACAAATCCAACAATTACCTTGCTCCACCGGGTTTCCCTCCCCAACCCACCCAAACCCAAGGAAACAATCCACAAATGCTTAATAGAAATCAATGGCCAAGAGGAAATTATCAAGGGAATAATAACAATAATGGGCCAAATAACTTTCAAGGGCAAAACCAAGGGAACAACTTTCATGGCAATAACCAAGGGTTTCACAATCCACATCCACCTTTCCAAAACCAAGGATTTCAAGGGAATGAGCCAGATGATTATAACACTATTGAGATTATACATAAGATGAATCAAGATAATGAAAGGATATTTTAAGCCAATGAGAGGGGATTGAGGGAAATGCAAGAGGAGACAAATAAGAAGTTTATGTTACTCTTAAACCAAAGGCCTCAATGTGCTTTACCCTCAAATACCCAAACCAACCCTCGGGCTAATGTTAATGCCATTACTACAAGAAGTGGGAAAACCACAGTAGGACCTTCCATTCCTCCGCCATCGAAGGGGGAACAAGGCCCGAAGGTAACAATGAGTAATCCTACTTCCCGTTCGGTGATTCCTCCCATGGTCTCTCCTTGTGACATTCCTCCATTAACCGACCCTATACCTTCTAAGCCCACCCTTGAAGAAACCCAAGAGAAGAGTCCTTCCCCACCCTCTACTCAACCTTCACCCAAACCCAATCTACCATACCCTTCTAGGTTAAGGAAAGAAAAGTTAAATAATAAATATGACATATAAGTGTCCAACTTCTTGAGGATGTTTAAGCAATTGAATATCAACATATCTTTTGCGGAGGCTTTAACTTACATGCCTAAGTTTGCCAAGATGTTTAAGGACCTTCTCTCAAACAAAGAGAAATTGGTTGACATGCCTAATACTTCATTGAATGAGAATTGTTCCGTGGTGTTGTTGAATACATTACCTATTAAACTTGGTGATCCGGGCCGGTTCTTAATTCCATGTAATTTCCCGAGGGTAGAGAATTGTATGGCCCTAGCGGATCTTGGTGCTAGTATAAATTTGATGCCTTTGTCGGTTTAGAAACAACTCTCCCTTCCCGAGCTTACCCCCACTAGAATGACACTCGAATTAGCAAATCGTTCAATTACTTATCCAGTGGGGATAGCGGAAGATGTTTTTGTAGGAGTTGACAAGTTCACATTCCCCGCGGATTTTGTAGTTGTGGACTATGATATGGATCCTAGAGTTCCCCTTATTGTAGGAAGACCTTTCTTACGAACCGGTCTCACTCTTATTGATGTTGCGGAAGGGGAACTCATTATGAGGGTAGAGGATGAGAAAGTTGTGTTTAAGATGGTAAAAGTCACTAAGAAATCTCAAGGGTGTGAAACCGTTAACATTGTGGATGTTCTTGATGAAGTTTGTGATGAACACTTTCATGATGCTTGCAAGAGTAGTAATGAGGACATTCCACATGTTGAGACGTAGCTTCTATTGCTCCCTCCTTGACTCCTTTTGGAGCAAGTGATTTTCTTCTACAAGAATTTGAAGCAAGTTTAGGAGATGTGGATTTACAATATGACGATTCTCCCATCGATTGGGAAGAAGATACTCGTACCATTGAGAAACTTCTCAATGAGGACCGTACTTCTCCACATACTCCTAAGGAAGTTACTAATGATGATCCATCACTAGTAAAACCTTCTATTGAAAGTCCACCTACTTTAGAGCTTAAGGATTTACCATCACACCTTGAGTATGCTTTCTTAGAGGGAGAGGATAAGCTACCCGTTATCATTGCTAAGGATTTGAAAGAAGACGAGAAGAAGAAGCTTATTGAAGTTCTTAAAAAGCACAAAAAGGCTATTGCTTGGAAAATATCCGAAATAAGGGGGATTGATCCTAACTTTTGTACTTATAAGATCCTTATGGAGGATGATTATAAACCCGCCATTCAAAATCAAAGAAGGGTTAACCCAAAAATCCATGAAGTCATCAAAAAGAAAGTTATCAAACTCCTTGATGCGGGTATGATTTACCGAATTTCCGACTCACCATGGGTTATCCCGGTGTATTGTATGCCTAAAAAGGGTGGAATCACCGTGTTTCTAAATGAAAACAACGAGTCGATTCCCACAAGACTTGTCACAGGTTAGAGAGTTTGTATAGATTATCGAAAGCTTAATGATGCCACTAGGAAAGACCATTTCCCCTTATTATTCATGGACCAAATGCTAGAGCATTTAGCGGGAAATGAATACTATTGCTTTCTTGATGGATTCTCGGGTTATTTTCAAATCCCCATTGATCCAAAAGATCAATAAAAGACCACATTAACTTGTCCCTATGGCACATTTGCGTACAAAAGAATGCCTTTTGGCTTGTGCAATGCTCCTGGGACATTTCAAAGGTGTATGATGGCTATCTTTCATGATATGATCGAGCACACCATGGAAGTGTTTATGGATGATTACTCGGTTTTTGGAGATTCATTCACTTCTTGTCTCTCCCGTTTAGAACGTATGCTTAAAAGGTGTGAAGAAACTCGACTTGTTCTAAAATGGGAGAAGTGTCATCTCATGGTTAAAGAGGGGATAGTTTTGGTCCATAAGATTTCTAAGAAAGGACTAGAAGTGGATCGTGCTAAAGTCGATGTTATTGCCAAACTTCCCCCACCAACTACTATGAAAGCAGTTAGGAGTTTTTTGGGACATGCGAGTTTCTATAGACGTTTCATACAAGACTTTTCTAAAATAACTAGACCCATGACCCACCTCTTAGAAAAAGAGGCTCTTTTCATATTCACACAAGTGTGTTTAGAATCTTTTGAGATCCTTTAGGAAAAATTGACCAAGGCTCCATTTTTGATTTCACCAAATTGGGATTTGCCTTTTGAGCTCATGTTTGATGCTAGTGATTATGCGGTGGGGGACGTTTTGTGACAACGGATAAACACTTCCAACCTATAAACTATGCTAGTAAGACAACGATGGGTGCTTAATTGCATTACACTACCACGGAAAAAGAATTGTTATCCATTGTATATGCTTTTGAGAAATTTCGCCCCTATCTTGTTCTTTCGAAGACCATAGTGTATACGACGCATTCCGCTCTCAAATACCTTATGACAAAGCAATAGGCTAAGCCTAGATTGTTAAGATGGGTTTTGTTGCTCCAAGAGTTTTCTATTGAGATTCGTGATAAAAAAAGGGAGTCGAGAATTTAGCCGCGGATCATTTGAGTAGACTTGAGCATCCTTTTCAAGGAGAATTACCTCATAAGGAAATAAATGAATCCTTTCCACATGAGGAACTAATGTTTATTTCTTCACAAGAGGATGCCACCCCTTGGTTTGCGGATATTGCAAACTATCTTTGGGGGATGTGCTAATTGAGGGTCTTACTTCCCAACAAAAGAAGAAGTTTCTAAAAGAATCTAAATACTACTTTTGGGATGACCCTTACCTCTTTAGGAAATATGCGGATCAAATCATAAGAGGATGTGTAGATATCCCCGAAGCTTTTAGTATCTTAGAGGCTTGCCATAAAGGACCCACGGGGGGCTAATTTGGGCCTAACTACACGGCTAAGAAAGTCTTTGATTCGGATTACTATTGGCCTTCAATTTATAAGGATGCCCAAGAGATGGTGAAATATTGTGATGTATGCCAAAGACAAGGAAACATTAATCAACGAGATGAGATGCCATAAAAATTCATACAAGAGTGTGACATATTTGATGTGTGGGGCATAGATTTTATGGGACCTTTTTCATCTTCCAAGGGAAATAAGTACATACTCGTAGCGGTGGATTATGTTTCAAAGTGGGTTGAGGCTAAGGCCTTGCCTACTAATGATGCTCGAGTTGTAGTGAAATTCTTGAAGCAATTATTTGCTAGATTTGGAGTACCTCGTGACATTATTAGTGATCGCGGGACTCATTTTTGTAATGATCAATTCAAAAGAGTCATGAAGGAATATGGTGTTAACTATAGACTTTCTACCGCGTATCACCCATAAACCAATAGGCAAATCGACGTCACTAGTCGTGGTTTGAAAAGAATTTTGGAACGTACGGTGGGAGAGCATCGAGCTTCTTGGTCGGATAAACTTGACGATGCATTGTGGGCTTTTCGAATCACATTTAAGACACCTATAGGTTGCACACCTTATCGGCTTGTATATGGAAAAGCATGCCAACTCCCTTTTGAGTTGGAACACAAAGCTTCATGGGCTTTAAAATGGACTAACTTTGATCTTAATCAAGCCGATTCACATAAGAAGAACCAACTTAATGAGATGAATGAGCTTAGAACCGACGCTTATGAGAATTCATTGCTTTACAAGGAAAAGACCAAGCAACTTCATGATGCCAAAATTAAGAACCGTGAGTTCAAAGTTGGAGATTCGGTTTTACTCCTCAACTCACGGTTGAAACTTTTTACGGGCAAGCTTAAGTCACGATGGACCGGTCCATTCACTATAGCTCAAGTGTTTCCCTATGGGACTATTGAGTTATCTCAACCAAATGGCCCAAATTTTAAAGTGAATGGTCATCGTGTGAAGCATTATTTTGGGGAGGACATTTTCGTTGAAATACTCCAAGAGACCCCTATTTTCCCCATGAATTAATTCATTGTGGGAAGATTCAAGCTAGAGACTCCTTAAATCAAGATTGAATAACTAGGTTAGATCATCTAGAATAGAATGTGTTAGGTTAGGAATAATAAAAGGGTAATATAGTCAAGATGGAGTGTAGGGGGTGCTTTTCTTTTGTCTTTTTGATGTTTGTAGGGTTGCTCTCTCTCATTTCATGCATGGAGCTTATGGAGGAGGCCCTCGTATCGGGTTCACTTTGATACTTTTGTGATTTAAAATTTACTCTTAATAATGTCTAAAATGAATTCACTTTAGTAGACCTTTCCTTAGCTCGAGTTAAACAAAGTACACAATGTTCTAAGTGTAGGGGAGTTTACTCCAATACTCTTAAACATTGAGGACAATGTTTATCTTAAGTGTAGGGGGTCTTCTATCAAAGTGACCTTACCTAGACTATTGCCTTAGCTTCGTGATAATTGAGAAAATTTAAATTTTTAAAATTTTTAAAATTTTTGATCTACTTTGGCCACCAAAAATATGCATTCATAATTTTTGCATATATCATTTTTCATTTGCATAACACATTAGCATTGTATAAATTTTTTCTTTTGATATTCAAAAATATATGAAAAAGGGAAAATATATAATAAAAGATATGGTTTTAACAAGTTTAGGAGTCTTTGACATATTAGGCCCGCCATGAATATTTTGACTCAACCCGAGTTTGCTTATCCAAACTTACTCTAGCTAGTATCCTTAACCATGTAGACCTTTATTGGTTTATTCGGCTAAGCATCCACGAGTCTCATTACTTGAGATTTTAAATTGTGGAGAACGAGAAATGATAGAGTTTGAAGTAAGTGTAAAGGGCTAGATAAAACTCATATTAATTACTTGTGGCTATTATATCCCCTTTCGTAACCTTTAATTTCTTGTCAACGCATGTATATATTGTTAATAAATAATCAAGAATGGTTTTAATCAGTTTGTAGTCTCTTATGCATTTTTGACTAATCATTCGTGGTTGGTATAAGTACGTCTTAAGATTCTAAGTTAGATTGTTTTATGTGTACTAGACTTATGTCATGCTTAATACCTACCGGGTGTTTTTCTTTTAATTATACTTCTATTCTTTGTGAGGAATCAAGAAAAATAAGAGCCGCTTATATAAAAAAATGAGTGGGTAAAAAAAAAGAAAAAGAAAAAAAAATTATACAAGACTCCCAAGAGGGGCAGTTTGGTGTTAATTATAATAGCTATTAAATTCCAATATTACTCTCACAAGGGTTGCGGGGATTTAATAGTTGCTCCAATCCAATATTACCTTGACGGGTTGCGGGATTGAAGATCCAAGGTCTCAAAAAGGCGACGGATATAAATTATTGCGTGAGTTTTATTTTTCTTTTCTTAGCGAGTGAGTAGCTACTTATTAATGCATGGCATAAGGATCTTACACATAAGGCAAATGACTTATTATTATGGGTCAGACTTATATCAATTGTGGGCGGTTTTTCAAGTAATGGATGAGATGGTTACTTTGGATTAAAACCGTGCTTCCTTATTTTCAGATTTTACATTTCTTATATTTCATGCCAAATAAAGACAAATTTACTCAAAAGCAATTTGATCAATTAAAATTAGATAGAGGCAAAATAAGTGGGGGTATAATGGTAACACAACTATTTTGTATGAATAATTCGATGCAATTTCACTTATTAATAACAATGATCTTGTTTTTAAGCTTGGTACGGGGAATGTGAAACTTGAGGATGATAAGTATTCATGGTACCAAATCCCTAATCAAAGTCATAAATTTCTTTATGAGCTATTTACATCAAACCATTTCAAGAAAATACAAAAATATATAAATAAAATTATTTTCCTTGCATTACATTGTAAAAAATCAAAATCATGCATCATATAGTGTACATAGTGTAGAAGCATTTCATCTTGGCCAAGGTGGGTTAATTATGAGAAAAATATACTTTAGAGCTTTAAAATATTGCATTGCATGAGGCCATGACACTGATCAAGTGTAGGGGATTTTATATGAGTGAAATCTCATATCAATTATAACATAAAAAACCTTAAAACACAAGGAAAATACCAAGTTTTAATGTGATAAAGCAGAATTATGTGGTATTCTTTGTTGTTTATGATTTTGTAGGTAAAATGATACAATTTGGTGCAAACATGGATTTCAAGGCATGATTATGAAAAAAAGACAAAAGAAGGACCTATTTTGACAAGTCTTCAAATTTCAAGGACCTTGCATGATAATTCAAGAAGATGAAGGACTTAAAGTTTCAATTCAAGAAAGTCAAGGAGCTTAAGATGCAAGTCAACCAAAGTCAAAGGGTCAAAGATGTTCAAACTACAAGTCAAAAGGCTAAAGATGTCAAGACTACAAACTTTATATGCTTAAAACAAAGTCTGCCAAAGTTGGAGGGTTAAATATGCTAATATGGAAAGTTATATTAAGCTTAATCCGTGTGATGATGCAAGGACCAATCAGAAACAAGATTTTGTTAAACAAGGATCGCCACCTAAGCTCATTTATTGTGGAAAGAGAAATATCTTAACAGTGCTCCCACTCACACACATTGGCCAATCATAAATCAGTTTTCAGATAATGATCTGTGTGCACTTGTAACAACCAATCCTATCATGCCACGTGTTCATCTCTTGCCCAGGACGTGGATTAAGCTAGAGGCCATATCAAGAGAAGATGTCTACGTGAAAAGTGATCGTAAGGAAGGGACGAGTTCAACCCAACAACTCAATTAACATGAAATCAAGAGAATCAAAATCCCCCAATTTAATCAAGAACACATCAAGAACACTTTGCCAGAATTGTCCACGTGGAAGACTACTATTGGAAGACACGCGTCATAACACCTCACCTCAGCTCATCTCTTGTCTATAAATACCTTGTTTAGTCTCATTTGTTAGTATGTAGAAAGTGTGTGAAATACACACACTTAGTTAAATCCTCTCAATTTCCTTTCCTTTCATTTCTTAGCAGCTTTAGAGTGATTGACAACCACTTTAAAGTCTGTTATAGTTAGTTGTAGCAGAATAACCACTTTTACTCCATTAATGAAAATTCACTTTCATAGTTCACTCAATTCTAATTCTACTTTACTACCTTACTATTCTATCCAAGAATCCATGGATTCTGTTATTCATGACTGAATAATAGAATTATTTAGTAGTTTTGGAAGCATTTTTGATCAAGATTGTTGCATTATATAGCTCACATAGCCAATTCTAGCCTTTTACCAAGTCAGACATTAGCAGATTCATGATGATGATGATCCATGGAAGTTGATGGTGTTTAGTTGATTGTTGATAGATGATTGGGTGTTGATTGTGATATAAGAAAGTTCAGCACTTGCTTCTCCATCAAAGGAGGCATTAAGGCTAAAAAGTGCAAATTCTATTTTCAATTCCTCTAAAAATGCTTAACATGCTCAATTCAGTATCCTAGTGTAAAATTGCTTGAAACTGCATGCTATTTGCTCTAATAGACCTATTTGACTTGTGTGAGTAGTAATAGTCCTTATCTCTTAGCTTAATCTGTTTAGACTTGCTTAAAATCCTGTTTCATAGCTTAAAGTGTTGTTTGGTTTAAGGTGGTTCTTTTGATTCAGCAAGTGAATTGGAGTAAAACTTGTTTGCGTTCACTTAATAATTGGTATAAAACAAATGTGCGAAGTTTTCAAGTCAAAGAAATAGTAAAACAGGCAAATGAACATTAAAAGGATTGGGTCAGTTTTTCATACTAAAAACAACAAACTTCAAACCTTCATTACTTGCTCATTTCTTGGATTTAGAGCCTGGTTTTTAGCTTGTTGGATAGCTTAATATACAAGCTTTTAGAACCTATCAAGCATTAAACCTGTAGTTCATTGTAGAATAACCTACATCGGCTTAAAACTCTCTGTGATAAAAGCTCTTAACTGCCAAGTCAGATTTTCATTTCCTATTGATTTCTTTCATAAATCTTGCCATTTTATTTCATAAATCAGTTAGAAAAGTGTTGAAAACAAGAATTAAGCTTGGTCAAACTTTGGTAAACGTAAGTCAACAAAAGTCAACATAAGCCAATTTTAGCTTATTTCAATTTCTGGCTTATTCAGTTGATGAATTTGGAAATTTCTTGGACAAGTCTTATTATTTTGAGCTTATAAATGTTTCTTGTGAGTTTAAGCTTAAGTGCTTATCTAGAACCGCTTATCTCTTAAAATGGCTTATTGAAAAATGCTTATTTGAGACTTAGACCATTTCCGCTTATCTCTTTGATATTTGCTAGCTTATTTTCAATTTGGAACATTTTGCAAAAGATTAGAAGTCTTGGGATGGCTTAAATCAACTTATCCAGCTTATTAAAGTCTTAGCCCGTTTTTGGTTAAACAACTTTTGAAAATTGCATTTTGGTCCTTTGGTTTATTAAACTTGCTAATCTGTTCGTAATTAGTTAAAACTTGTTAGGGTTTGCTGTTTGGTCCTTAAAGTTTGTTAGGGTTGTTATTGTTTGTTACAAGTTTGTTAATTGGTTACATTTGGCATTTATTTTACATAGTTTACATTTTTAGTCCTTTTACTTTTCAAGTTTACATTTTCAGTACTTGTACTTTCTAGATTTGCATTTTTGGCATTTAATACATATTTGTGCTTTGTTTACTTGTACATTATGTTTACTTGGTGGTATGTGAAATGTGTTTTTAGCATAGTACGGATACGTTGGTGATACCATTTTACCTTTTTAACGGATTTGTGATAATTAGAAATAGATTACCAAAATTTTATAATCAACTACCAAGAACAATTAAGTGACTTGAGTGATATAGATTAATCAATTCGTAAAGACCAAGAGAAAAACAAACCTTGAAAAAGTGAAATATTAATAATCATATTCATATGGGCTGCATAAGCGAGGTATAGTCTAATTGCTTCTAAACGAGCCACGGTCGCAAAGGATTCCATAAAATCAATGCCCAATAATTGTCGATATTCACGAGCTACTAATCGAGCTTTGTTCTTTAATATTCCGCCTAACTCGTCGAGCCCCACCTTGTAAACCTATTTCAAAGTGGGTAGCATCACTTTATCCGGGCATGGAATAAGTTCCCATACATCAAGACGTTCAAATTCATTAAGTTCTTCTTGCATCGCTTCTATCTAACATGATTGAGTAAAAGCTTCTTGCCACGTCTGAGGTTCAACTTCAGAGAGAAAAGCATCAAAGTAGCAAAACATTTCACTTTCTTATAGATGACTACGTGTGGATACAGGATGATTAGGGTCACACATAATAGTATCTATAGAATGATCCTTTGTCCATTTGCTGTCATGTACACTGATCCGTGGATTGGAGTAGACCGTAGTAGGAGCTTCCTCTGAGGTGGATGGTCCCGCTTGATTGTCGGGAATTGGTACACCAAAGAATGGAAGTTCATGCATTTGAGCGAATCCAAGTCGTTATTATCATCATCCCCTTCATCATCATTAGGGATAAGATGGGTAGTTGATTCGGGTGTTGGTAGAGAATTACTCGTTGAGGGTGCCTCTTGACCAATTGTAGTTGTGGACACATCTGATTGTGCTTCATTTGATGGAGTTAAAACTTCGTTGATCGGAGCTATTTCTTCAGGTTCTGGAGCGACAATATATGGAGGAGTAAAGAATTTATCAAAGAACGGTTGAAACAACGTATCCCACTCATTCCTTGTAGGTAGTGTAAATGATGATGAAGAAGGGTTATTTGGGACAAGACCAGAGCTAATGTTACTGGGTCCCATTTCATGAAGTGCAGGTTCGGAGCTGCTTTGCTCAGAAGCCATTACAGTCAGCTCGTCAAAATCAATATTCATAGTTTCGAGGATCTTACGAGAGTTACGATTGTGGATTCGAAAATCCTTCTTTGTGGGTTCATAACCAATGAAAATACCAATATCAGCCTTTGGTTGAAGTTTTCCCAAATTGTCATCATCGTTGTTTGGATAACAAACTGCACCAAACACATGAAGATATGATAAATCGGGTAATTTTCCATGTAGAAGCTCATAGGGTGTTTTACCATGGCGTTTGCGAATTAATGAATGGTTTTGGGTGTATACAGCTGTAGATAGTACTTCTGGCCATAAAAACAATGGATCCTTTGCGTAAATTAACATCGTTTCGGCAGCTTCCATAAGTGTGCGATTTCGCCTTTCAACGACACCGTTTTGTTGTGGAGTGCGAGCAACGGATGTTTCATGAGATATACCAACTTCTTCATAATAATTACGCAAGGTTTAATTGACCAATTCGGTTCCATTATCTGTACAAATGCGTCGGGCAGTAGTGTTGAGACGCTCTTGAATCATCTTGAGAAATCCGATGATAAATTTAGGTGCCTCATCTTTTGTTGCGATAAATTTCACCCATGTAAACCGTGAGTAATCATCCACAATGACGAGGATGTACTTTTTACCACTAAGACTTTCAACACGCATTGGCCCACAAAGATCCATATGCAACAAATAAAGTTTCTCTTGGTTGGTGTCTTTAGTCTTGGGTTTGTATGATTTCTTAGTTCACTTCCCCATTGTACACACGAAACACAAATGGTCCTTGTGAAATTTAAGTTTTGGAAGACCACGAACAAGTTCGTTTTTCGCCAAATGATTGATAGCGTCAAAGTTAAGATGAGATAACCGTCGATGCCGTAACCATGACTTAGTCTTTGATGCTTTAGAGAGAAGACATACGGGAGAAGCGGCCATCATGTCTTGTAGAGACAAAGTATACAAATTATTCCCTCGGTTACCTTTAAACAAATCTACCTCTTCTAAATTGCGAATGAAGCAGGTATGCTCTCGAAAAGCAACTTCTAGTTTTGCATCACAAAATTGTCCCACAGAAAATAAATTGTGACCAAGTCCATCCACATAATACACTCTTGAAATTATGACATTCCCAATATGATATTCACCGTAACCCATTATTTTTGCAATATGATCGTTTCAGAACCGAACCGTACCAAGAAACTTGCTGACGAAATTTATGAGCTGAGAGCGATCTCCGGTCATATGCTTGGAGCAACCGGAGTCCAAATACTAGAGGACGATTTGGAGCACCTGTTTTTAACAACAACAGTAGATCCATTGGAAACTATTGGTTCCGTGGTGTTAACAGATACAAATATAATATCAGAATTGCTAACATTTATGTCGTCATTAGATTTTCTGACGTTTTCTAACATATGTTGTTTAATTGAAAGTTTTATGGTTCCATCTTCCTGAGGTTTTGGATTACTGATATGCACTACAGTGAGAGTAGACCTATTTAAAGGGCACTTGGTTCCTACAGTAGTGTTGGTGTTCCTAGTTAAAGGACATGCTTGTGTTTAGCCTTAGTACTCCTAGTTAAAGGGCACGCTTTCTTCGCTTTAGTGGGAGTGATCCTGGTTAAAGGGCACGTATTTCCAACTATAGTGAAGGTTCTACTAGTGGGATGCCACATCCATCCAACTTGGGTGGGCCAGCAAAAGTTTCTAAGCACTCTTCTGTTGAGGGGGAGAAAACCACTACCATTTTGTATTTATTTTAAAGGCATGCACAAAAGAAGGCTCAAAAGAAACCAGATATATCCTATGAGTCACCATTTGCTAATAAAAGCCCAGCTAAGACTAAGGGGGAGTCTTCAGCTAAAGATGGTCACATTGATGGTCTTACCACCAGTGATGACATGACTGATGATGGTTCACCTCCCATTTTGCCCAAAAACAAAGGTGACTCCACCCTTGACGAAAGACTGACCAAGGCTGGGATGGTCACCCAAGAAGAGATTGACAACGTGTTCAAACTAAATGAAGTTGAGAAGATCAGAAATCTGAAGCTCAGTTTGTATAATGAAATTGGGAAGTCAGAGGTTGAAGACATCTTCAAAAAGAAAATGTTGTATGGAAATTTTGGCATATAAAGGCTGAACTGAAGAAATCCCTCAGAAATCACTAACATTGATATGCTCACCACCAGAGGCAATATTGATCTTAAATTCTATAGGGCTGATGGCACTGATGAAATTATGGACGGTTTTTAAGCTAAGGATCTCTCTCTTACTAAATGGCTGGAAATGGAGCAAAAACTTGCCAAAAAGAAATCTAAGAGATGGGTTGAAGTCTTTACCAGAATTTCTCACTCCAAGAGAAATCATGATAGAATGGGTGAACTCCTCAGTATTAATGTTGATGTTTCATTGGAGGATCAAGATCCCATACTGGAACTGAACAAACGAGCCAATCTTGCCAGACCTGGTGTGGGTAACATTTTTATCACCACAAAGAAATACAAAGGTTTTGTTCAATTTCAGAATCATCTCCCTGGGCATATAGTGGAAATCTCGAGTAAGGTGTACCTGAGGAGTGGAATAGGAACGAAGATAGAGATTCATTGTCAAACCACTATAAATCTTGGTGTCTTGTCATAGGTTGTTATTTCCTTACTCTTTACTTATCTTTACTTTCTTACATTGCATTTCATTGTCATTAGATGTAGTCAATGCATTAGAAATGAACCTAACAACTATGAAACTAGTTTTCAAGTAAAATGTAACTTTGGGACAAACTTAATTGAAAGGATTTGTAATTAGGACCTTAATCATAGAAACTATTCACCCCCCCCCCCTTTCTAGTTTCTACAAAACTTATTAGCATTCTTATTGAAACGCTTATTCCAGTTATTGTTATTAGTATTGCTACTTTTCACAACATAAGCATTTGGTCCAAACTTATGTTCTTTGGAACCTCCAAAGCTATTCTTATGAGATTCGTCTCTAGACAAAGTGGCAAGAACAGTTTTCACATATGGTATAGGATCAGATGTGAGAATCTAACTTCTAATCACATTATAAGTGTCATCAAGACCCTTAAGAAACTGCATTAACCTAAGGAGATTAGCATGCTCCTTAAACAGGTAAATTAGCTAAAGAGTCAAACTGTCTCCACAAAGCATTACACTCATGATAATACTCAGACAATGACATACCAGATTGAGTCAAATTGTAAATCTTATAGTGCATATCGTAAATTATTGACCCATCCTTTTTATCATATGTCTCTTTTAGTTCATCCCACACATGTAAAATTTACAATCGATCACAAGAACCACAAACACACAGTTTAATTATACAATCAAGAGAACTTGTCTCTGATACCATGTAAAAACGTATCAATCGATCACAAGAACAACAAAACACAACGGATTAATGAACCCAACCAACCTCCCCTTGGCTCACTTTTATTATACAATCAATGATTACAATATCTGGTTACAAACAACAAAAACTCACAAGAGTCTCTCAAAGATCAATTGAAAAGATTGATCAAACACACAGTAAACCCTAACAACTCAGAGAAACGATTTTACTAGTTATAAACAAAAATTAGAAAACTATACATAGCAGCTCAAATTGTAGCTAAGCCTTCTAAGTATATAATATTCCATTATGAGCTATAAATAACTCCACTAGCTATACAAACTTAAACCTCCAACAATTTACAATTGACACCTTCAGTCCCTGAGGTAAAAGCAGACATTCCAACATAGGCAAGTGTTTTATGGCGGAATTAAATTTCGTGCATTAAAAATCTTATATATTTAGTATATTTTAGGAAATTAATTAAAAATTTTGTGCTTTAATATGTTTGTAAATTATTCCATTTTATTGGGAGGTGATTTGCACACTTTAGAAATTGATTGACACACTCAAAATATTGTGTGTTGACATTTTTACCCTTTAATATGTGTGTTGAAATTCGCCTACTCCACTAATATATAAGGGTATGAATGTCTACACACAAACATTTTGAGTGTGCCAATCAATTGTGCAAATTAACTCCTAATATTAGATAAAATAGATGTTGTTTCCTAAAATTTTCAATCACATGGCGAGCGCAACAATTTACATTTTATCCGCCATCAGAGAGAGTTCCAATTATAATTGCACGGTTATTAAGTAAAGGAAACTAAGATGTCGTTTTTGTAAACTTATCACAACTTTTGGAGTATAAGTAGCCCCAAGTCACGCTTACGAATGCATAAAAAAAACATACACAAATCATCGATCGATCTACAAACGTTTGGGTACAATCCTTTGTATCCCAAACCTCTAATTTTGAATTAGTAAAATCCTTCGTGCTAATATCTAAATCGGTTTATTAAGATAACCATCTTCTAGTATGTTTGGGTTAATGGAGTAATATAAATTTGACCTAGGGTTTGGGAAGAATATTTGTTTTCTGTTCTCTATAAATCGATCAACTTGTATAGGTATTAGAATTCTTGTACGCATATCATATCCGCTATATATAATTTCATATAAATCGATCTCTTAATTTTGTTTAGTGTTCTTTATAATCATCACACTGCTGATTATATATCTGTTACTAATTTCTGTAGGGTTTTCTTAATTAATCACCTGCTGACATGAATGTAAAGGTTAGTGAGTCTCCTAAAAGGAAGCATAATGTAAGTTTCCAACTTGTATCATCGTATTTCAATTACCAGGCTGCATGTACCCGCAGTACAACTGAAGCTTTTGGATAATATTTTTTTTAAAAAATAATGTAAGCCAATTTCGGCTTATATAACATATAAGTGTGGCTTATTTGGAGACTTATAGGCTTATATAAGTATATATGATACAATAAACTTATATAAGCTCATAAGTCTCCAAATAAACTTAAAAAATTAGGGTTTATGAAATATAAGCCAAGACTTATTTTTTGCTTAAATAACATAAGCTCCAATTTTGTGGTTTATTTTGAGACTTAGAGACTTATATAACTTTATCATAATATAATAAACTTAAATAAGCACATAAGTCTCCAAATAAGCCACAATATTGAGATATAAACCAAAATAGGCTTACATTATATAAGTCAAACCAAAACAACCTAAAAATAATAGTTTTATTAACTCTTCTATATATTTCAGAATGTTCGGTTATCTAATCACCTGATGTTGGGGTACCCACCTACACTTTTAATTTTTGTTTTCCTGTTATACGTATGCAGCAACTTCTTGAACGTCCTGTGATCGTCACTGCGCCCGTTACTAATGAGGTGGCTGAGGTTCATTTTAAGGAAGGTATGAAAGTAAAAAAAGGTCAACCTATGTATGTTTTGAAGGCAGCTGAAAGTAAGGCCCCTCGTCGATGTGTACCTGTTGAATATCTTCATAAACCGATTAAAAAGGTTATCCTAGAGACGATGAGGAATGCACATAGGGATATTTTTAGTATGGAAAATGTGTTTATGGACCAGGACGCCGGAGATAGCCCAATGGCGGCCCTTGATAATGAAGATGTTCAGAAAAGGTACAAACGCTTCAAGAAGTTTGATACTCTTGCTGACCATGCGGGTCATCTTTTCTCCAGGCGCAACTCACCAATGAGTCAGGCAAGTTGTGTATTTATTAACTTGATTATACTACTACTGCTATAACTAATGCAAATAATAATAACAACATTGTGGTTAATTTGTTTTAGCCAAAAAAACGTTGGGCTAATGATATACAGAATGAGTGGAAGATTCTCAAGAAAAACTTGCCTGGTATGTTTTAGCTAATTACACATACCAATTTTTTTATTTTTTTTTATATTTGCGTTTGTTCTAATTTGTTTGGTTTACAGATACCATCTTTGTGAGGGTTTATGAATCGAGGATGGATCTTTTAACAGCTGCAATTATTGGACCAAAGGGGACTCCGTATCATGACGGTCTCTTCTTCTTTGATCTTCTTTTCCCAAGAAGCTATCCTAAGAGCCCACCTGTATGCATCTTTTTCATTTTTATCTAGTTGATCACCAGATAATAGATATTTATGTGACACGAATGAATGGGATGATTTTATTTTAATGTTATTTGTTTCAGCTGTTGGGTTATCACTCTGGTGGTCTAGCTATCAACCCAAATCTGCAGAAGAACGGTATAGTTCAGCTGACCCTTCCAAAAACAACGGACAGCGGCCAAGTAGAGGAGGGTGAGATGTGGGTCCCTGGCACTTCCAGTATTCTCAACCTTCTTATATCGATACAGGATCAGATTTTGATTTCAAAGCCTTTCTACAATTACTTGGTTTACGCAAGACAAAACCCTGATATACATCATTGTTCCCTACTCTCTCTGGATGAACAGGGTATTTCCATACTCTCTGTTGATAAACAGCATTCTTCCTTGCTCTACAACGAGAATACCTTTTTAAAATCTCTCAAAACAATGGTCTATATCATGAACAAACCACCCAAGGTAGATATTCTATTTGCTTCTAGTTCTTTAGTGTATATACACACATATGTATAGTTAATTAAGGAGATGTTATATGCAGAACTTCGAGAACCTGGTGATTGGGCATTTTCGTAATCGTGTACGTGATATCTTAATGGCATGTAAAGCTTACACGGAAGGTGTGCAAGTTGGGTGTCTTGGTGTACAAGGGGAGGCTGAGAGTGGCGAGAATGAGACCAGCACACTTGAGTTCAGGAACGATGTGGCTTCATGTATGAAGCTCCTTGTAGCTGCATTCATGAAAATTGGAGCAAAAGAAGCTGAAGAATTCCTGCTTCATTGATGAAAAAAACACCTATTCTTCTAATGCATCAATACTGTTTTATTATTTGTAGGTTATGTGCCTGTGTATTACACGGGAAATGATCGAAATGCATGATCTTAACGAAATGTTGGAAGTTTTTATGATACGGAGTAACAAATGTTTATTCATGATCTAATGCATCAATTTGGAAGTTATGTATGAGATAGCGCGTGTGAAAGGATGACCATATGCGTAAACTATACTATCTCGATTTTAAAATAAGATTTTACTTTGACTTTTCAAAATCAAACTGATATTCAACTTCTACCTTGATTATTTATATGTACTCCTTTAATAAGTATCATTATAAATTTTTTCAGGCTTTTTTATTCAACTTTAATCATAAATATTTTAATTTATGTCATATAATACCGGATAAAAATTATATATATGTAATAAAAATGCATTTAAATCTCAATCTATACATATATTTTTCATCAAATATTGTATAACACAAATAAATATATTTATAATCAAAGTTGATTAAGAAAGATCAAGAAAAGTTAAAATGAACACTAAAATACTTAAATAAAAAATATTTGAATAAATAAAATTTTAAATATATATAACATAAAAAATATATTCAAAGGTTAACTTTATTAAAAAGTTAATAAAGTAAATATTTATTTTGTAAGAGTTTTATAAAATGCATAATATTGAAATAAGGTAAGACAAGATAGGATCTTATATAATTTAAATCTATGTGTATTGTTAATGCTAATATCTATAACGTATTAAGTAATAGGATGGTTATTTTTTTATCACTTGTATCCAAATACAAAGAGGATCAAATCCCATCTCTCATCCACCAAAGATCTAAGGGCTTAGATTAATCTTCTCTTTAATAAAAAAGACAAAAAAAAAGATATTTTAATCATTTCATCCATAATACAAACCACAACCATCCTATGCTTATCCTAACTTTATGCCATTGTATGATAATATGATATTATGCTTGAAAACAAATACAATCAAGTATGTGATTTTTTGGTGGGTAATTAAAAGTTAGTTGTGTGTATATTATCATATACGATAATAGTGTTGGGCTAATGAAAGTTAAAACTATGACTCATTCTAGATTTGATTTAAATTAGACTAAATGTTGTGAGTCGCTGATAGAGTCCAGCGACAGAGACAAGGACTAGCTGAAGGCAAAGCCTTAAATGGCACACCAGACACATTCAAGTCAGAGACATCGTCAGAGAGGTCAAAGATTATCTGAAGACATACCCACCAGCTGTTATGGATAACAGTTTGGATGTAGAAGGAATGTGTTGGTGTTCGAGAACCTTAGAGTTGACAATAATCAGAGGTTACTCCAGACCCTTTGAAGACTTAGCAAGTAGGGAATTGCCTTATCTTTTTATAGTTTAGATGGGAGAATCTGATAAAGCACTTTAGGCGGATAAAGTGAAGATTCGAGTTAAAGGTGCCTAGTACGACCTAGTGAGAAAAGTGAACAGTTGGTAGAAATATTCATTGAAAGTTGGTTAAAGCATGTCTAAGAATAGACATGAATTTAATAATGTGTACGTCTTCCACTCAAAAGATGACACGTTTCAACTATCTCCAATAAGGAAGCAACCTTGGACGAGAATGTGAAGGGAGAAGAAGTATCACTTATTGTTGTATTTATTGTTTATCTTTTTCTCCCTGTTGAACCTCTGTACAAGGTTGTCCTCATCGACTTTTTGGTTCATTTGTAAACTTGATCATTCATATCAAGTTTACTTGTTCAAAGGGTTATTATGCATTGTCATTCAACAAGTGTGATCCATAATATATTGTAATACTTTGATTATATCAATAAAGCAGTACACGTTTGAAAAGTTCATTATAGTGTGTTATACTTTGGTTTACGGAGTTATAGTATTATAGTGGTATAAATTTGGGACTTTCAATTGGTATCAGAGCGGTATGATTTATAAAACTTTATAAAATCGATCTTGTTTTTAAAATCAAGATCCTAATATGCCTGATACTATGCCTCCAATGCCACCTCTTTTTGGTCAAACAAATGGTGCAAACACTCCTGCCACGACCACCACCATGAAACATGCACCTGCACCTGTTGCAAGTGTGAGTGCTAATGATGATAATCTTCCTCAACTTCGTGATAGTAGAGGAGGATCTTGATAGGTGTGTAAACACCCATCTTTTCTACCACTTAACTACAATAATAACCGGACCAAAACGTGTATTTTATGTCTTTTATGTCGGAAGTATGCGTGGTTTGTGTTTTTGTTGTGATTTAGAATGAAAAGGTGAAAAATGGATAAAACACGGACATTCACGGGCATTTATGGACTTTTATTGAAGAAAAGGATAAAAGACGAAGTCAAGAAGTCAAGAGTGCAAAAAGAACGGAAGTCCACGACCAATTCTGAAGATTTATCGAAGAAAAAGTCAAAAGACGGAAGTTTATCAAAAGCCGAAGAATTCAAGTCTATTTTATTGAAGAATTTAAAGACGAGTTCAAAGAAATCCCGAAGCCAAAAGTCCCTTAAGTCTACATTTAATGAAGATTTAAAGAAGGAGGGACCTAATCTTGCAATTAAAAAGAAGATTAAAGAAGGAGGGACTAAGTATGCAATTAAGGAAGCTTCCTAAGCAAGCTTTAGTCTTCCCTATAAATAGACTAGATTAGTTATCATTTCACTCTTGTTGGCTAAGTGTGACAATTAGCTCTTCCACCATTTTAAATACTTGTCATTTACATTAATTGTCAATTTAATTACCTTGTCTTGCACCTTAAATTCATTTAATTTCAAGTAAGTTTCCTTTTAGTTATTGTTAATCTTTACTTTATCTTGTCAATCTCTTATCTACCTTTCTTATTCTTTGATTTGTGGTGTTTATGTTCATGTTCATGCTTTTATTTTGATCCAAAGTGTTTTTTGGTTATTATGGTTAAAGTTGTTTAATTTCATGTTTTTGATTGTTTGTTTATGCTTATTTGTTTGATCGTTACTGTTTTTATTGATCCGTGTATTTGATTTAGCTTACTTTTTGTTTATCACTGCTGGTACTCATCTTCCTTGTTCTTCGGAAGAGTTTTGCTTGTTTCTGTGTTTCCAGAAAAAGTTCCGAATCAAGGGAAGGATAGAGGTTTCATTCGGAAGTCAATACTTCCGAACCAAGGCTTCATTCGGAAGACAATACTTCCGAACCAAGGTTGTCTATTCGGAACTCAAAAAGTTCCGGATCAAGGAAACTCATTCGGAACTTCAAAAGTTCCGAATAAAGGAGCCTCATTCGGAACTTCAAAAGTTCCGAATCAAACTTGTTCATTCGGAAGTAAAAACTTCCGAACCAGGATTCTTCATTCGGAACCTTCCGAATCATTAACTTCCGAACCAATCCCAACAGTTCCGAACCAAGAGCCTTCATTCGGAACTTCAAAAGTTCCGAATAAAGGTGCTTCATCCGGAAACTTCCGAATCAAGGGGTGACCAAAACTTCCGAATCAAGGGTGATTTTACAAGATTCCGAATCAGCAAGTTCCGAATGAAAGATTGTTTTGGATAAGTGACATATTCAGACAAGTTTGTTCCGGATCAAGGACTTTGGTAATATTCCAAGTGAAGAAGAATCATTTCAACCAAAGGTGACATTTAGGTCGAGTGATTATTCCAAACGAAGGTTTATTCCGAATGAGCTGTATTCAGGTTCTTATTAGCTTTTATCTTTAATTTTTATCTTCAAACTTTATTTTACTTGCCTTTTATTTAATTGCACTTTTAGATTATTTGCATTAGTTTTAGTCGCACTTTAAGTTTGCCTTAGATAGATTTAAGCTTACGTCATTTTACTTTTGTTGCCTTTTAATTTTAGTCACGTTTTTTAAATACTCGCACTTTATTTTAGTTAGACTTAGATTTACTTTAAGAGCACTTTTACTTTTAAGTCTTTGCATTTAAATTTAAAATCAACCAAAAATATTCTTTTTCACCAAAGATCATCTAAGTCACACATAGAGAGCTAAGATCAATTCGTTAAGATACCGAGAACAAAAATCGAACCTAGTAAACCTAGTTATCAAATGGCGCCGCTGCCGGCTCTTTACGTTAAGATCAACAGTTTTCTGTGCTAGACACGTTGCTTTTTGGGACCCGTTCACTTGTGAACGTTATTTTTCTTGCCTAAAAATTCAAAAAAAAATCATAAAAATTAAAAATTGATAAAAAACCATAAAAATTAAAAATTTCAAAAATCCAAAAAGATTTTATCTTTATTGTATATATATATTGCCTTTGTGTTTGGTTTCTTTTTCTTTTGCATTTTCAGGTGTATGCGTACTAGATCTTCTAATTACCAAGAGCCCGAGCCTCAAGAAGATTTAGATATGGCAGGTGTTAACAACAATAATCAACTACCGCACCTCAACAATAATAACAATAACAACAATGCTCCTCCACAGCCCGATCTTCGGACCATGGAGGAACTTTGTCAACCAACAATGTTTGGACGAGGAGGACCGATTGCGCCGATGCAAATCAACGCTCCTGAGTTTTCGTTGAAGCACCACATGATTCAGCAAGTACAAACAAACCCATTTAGAGGATTGCCTGATGATGATGCCAACAAACACCTCGACAAGTTCATTACAATCACCCAAAGCATGAAGTTGCCTGGGGCCACAATGGATGTACTCCGCCTACAACTCTTCCCACATACTTTATCGCATCATGCCGAAAAATGGTTTGATCGTCTCCCGAAAAATTCTATTCACACTTGGGATGACATGACTCAACGTTTTCTTTCGCGCTACTTTCCACCATCCATGGTCACAAGCCTTCGCAATCAGATCAGCGGTTTCATGCAAGATCCCGATGAATCTCTTTTTGACGCATGGGAGAGATATAATGTCTTGATCGACCGTTGTCCAAACCACAACATGCTTCCGGTCACCTTGATCGATACTTTCTACAACGGATTGACTTTTCGAGATCGTGATACGATTAATGCAGCCGCCGGTGGCACATTCATGAAAAGGAGACCCGAGGAGTGTAGAGAGCTAATAGAGAACATGACTACTCATCATAAGAACTGGGATTCTTCTGCTTCTTCTAGAAACAACACGAGAGTCAATGTTTCCTCTACCTCAGCAAACCCTGAGATGACCGAACTCACCCGCATGATGGCTGAAATGAGCAAAAGTATTACGCTTCTCGCTTCAAACCAACAACAACAAGTTAAAGCGGTCGCTAATCCTTGTGAAACATGTGGCGGTCCTCACTCATACACCGATTGTCCTTCGACACAAGGAAATCCGGAAAATGTGTATGCAGCTTACGGTAATTATTCACCGGAAAATTACCAAGCTAGACAACAAGGGGATAGAAATCTGCTGAGCTACCGTTCAAACAATTACCTTTCACCCGGTTTTTCTCCTCAAAACCAAAACCCCGCCAACAACTACAATAGAAGCAACCAAATCCCACCTCGTGCTTCTAACCCTTATCAACCACCCACCCAACAACACCCACCCATTAACCCCGATGTTGACACAATCATGAGAACTCAAGGTGAGCAAATCAAGAATCTACAGAGCCAAATTATCAATCTAAAAGGAGATATCTTAAAGCAAGGTAATGACATCAGAAATGAGGTTCGTGAAAACCTTCAATCCTCCTTCATCACTCAAACAACTGAATTGAAGAATCTGTTGGCTAGTTTCTTGCCTGAAGCTCAACCTTCTTCTTCTTCGGGTTCTCTACCTTCAAATACCGTCACCAATCCGCGAGCTAATGTGAGTGCTATAACTACGCGTAGTGGAACTACCCTTGTCACTCCGTCTACCCCACCACCATCATCTACACCTCCTCCACCACCATGTATCCCTACTCCTCCTACACCTAGTAATAGTGCACCATTACCGTCTCCGCCTCGTCATGACGATGTATCTCGGACAAACCCATCAACATCACAACCGTCACCACCTACACCTTCACCTAACCCTTATCAACCTAGAATCCCATACCCTTCTCGTATAGGCAAGACCAATGATCCAACCAAGGAGGACTCGCAAATAACGAAATATATCGGTATGATTTCTCAAATGGGATTCAGCATTAGTTTTCTTGAAGCACTTGTCCACATGCCCAAATTTGCCAAAGCATTTAAGGACTTGCTTAACAAAAAGGAGAAGCTGATTGAACTCACCAACACACGCTTAAATGAAAACTGCTCTGCAGTTATTCTTAAAGAACTTCCGGAAAAACTAGGGGATCCCGGTCGTTTTGTGTTGCCTTGCGTGTTCAACAAAACTGAAGAATTTACTGCCCTTGCGGATCTCGGGGCTAGTATAAATCTTATGCCTTTGAGTGTTTGGAAAACACTCTCATTACCCGATCTCATTCCAACAAAGATGACTCTCGAACTTGCTAATCGCACTCTCGCTTACCCCGTTGGTATAGCTGAAGACGTATTCTTTCAAGTTGGCGCATTTACTTTCCCGGTCGACTTTGTCGTAGTTGATTATGAAATGGACCCTCGTATTCCTTTAATACTTGGTCGGCCATTTTTGAGATCCGGACGTGCTTTAGTAGATGTAGCAGAAGGAGAGTTAATCTTAAGAGTCGGGAATGCCTCACAAAATTTCAAAATGGGAACGCCTACAAACAAATCCTTTGGAGGCCGAGAATCAGTGAATATGATCAATGTGCTCGATGACTTTACCGTCTATGACAATCCTCTATTCGAGTCTTCCACTGATAATCCACTCTTTGAAGATAATATGGATGATTCTCACCCTACTTTGGACGCTTCTCCCAATTTTGATTCTCCACCGGTCTTTGATGCTTATGAAGATGATAATTCTAGCTCAGATTCGGATGATTTTGATTGTACTTCTGAGTATCCCGAGCTGCCTACATATGATGATTTTGATGAGGCCGATACTCTCTCGAGCAATTCTTCACATGATGAAGATCCTCCACCATCGCTCGATCCTACTTTGGACGATTATTCATTTGAGGAAGATTTTTCTGAATTTCTCAACACATACTTCCCTCATGAGAGTGATGCACCTCCTTTGGACTTTGAAGATTATCGTCTTGATCCTCCTTTGGATTTGAAGAGCATTTTGTCCAAGGAGAAGAAACCGGTTGACACCGAAATCCGTTGCACGTATGATTTGACACCTCTTTGTCCCACTTCTGAGGACGAGGTTGTGCTTCTTTGCGGATCTTCTTCACGCTCGGCTGAGCCTGAGTGCTATTTTCCCCTAAAGGAAAAGGTGTTCGATCCCGGTATCGAAGTCTTTAAGCCATCTCAGTATCCACCTGATGAAATAAAAGGAAATATCTTTGGAAATTTTGAAGACATGCTTGCTCCACTTCAACTTTGCTTCCACCAAGCTCCATCGCTGCTTAAGGGAACCTTGCCATTTCTCTTTTGGCTTGCCTTGTTCGCCTTAAGTTCTTGCTTATTGATGGACGAAAACTATGTCTTTGATCCTGGTGGATATTTTTCATGCTACTTCCGTTAATGATCAAGGTCGAGTCAGGCTCACGACTCGGTTAACAAAAATCAAGCGCTTCTTGGGAGGCAACCCATGTATCTATCTTTCCGCTTTCTTTACCATAAGTGTAGGGGGGACCCTTTGGATTGCTATTTCCTCTCCTCACTTCTTAATCAGGGATTCGAGCTTCAATGATCCACTCTTGATGATTCTTGACGACCCGTGATTCCGTGTTCTACTTCGTCCCGGTTCTATCCTAAACTCTTTTCGATTCACTATTTTATATTTTCTCAATATTAAAATAGGAATCTCTTTAGTTGTCTTTTCCTTAGCAAGATTTAAACAACGTGCACAATGTCCTAAGTGTAGGGGAGCTTACTCCCACATGCTTAAACATTGAGGACAATGTTTATCTTAAGTGTAGGGGGGACTTCTATCGAAGTTAAGTGGTCTTTTCCTTGTTTGTGTCCTCATTTTAACCGGAAAATCAATTTTTCGACATTTTTCAAAATTTTTGATCTATTTTGGCCTATTAGTCGTTATCTTTGTATAGTTGATTTCTTTCTTTGCTAGAATAAATGTTTAATAAGTGGTTTAAATTTTCAAACGTTGTGAATCTTTTGACTCAATCCGAGTTTACTCTAGCTAGTATCCTTAACGTGTTTAAGTCAAGTTTTGCTAGGCTTTTATATAGGGAGCTATAAAACGCGAAAGTCTTAACTTTCACGAGTTAAGAACAAGAACTTTTCGCAAGTTCCTATAATTGATCCTAGAGAGTCGTTTATCAAAGGAACTTTAAGATGCGATTTCTAAACTTGAAAGAGTCTAAGAATTTGCAAGATCCTATAGGCGACTCGAAAACCCAAAACTTTGATTTAATAGGCTAAGTATCCACGAGTCTCATTACTTGAGATTTTAAACTGTGGAGAACAAGAGATGATAGAGCCAATTATAAGTTCGGTATTCTTTCGTGAATTTATGTGAGTTAATTATAAGCCTATTCTCCCATCGCTTGCTAATAATTTATTTGCTAATAAATAAGGTTGTACGATTTGAAAAGTTACTTAGCTTCTAGCCCCAGATCGTTTAAAAGTTGCTCGGTAATGACGAGAGTTCATAGCCAAGGCATAACTTATGAAGCGGGGCGCGAAGATTGGCGAGTCCGAAAAGGCCCTAACAAGGCATGAGGGCTATGTTTTGTTGCTAAAGATCCAAAAGTGATGTGAAGAATCATTTATCGAAAATCAATATGAAGGATCGAGACACACGACGAAAAGCAAAAACTCCCCAAAAGTCATGGAGAAGTGTATCCGAAAAGACCCTAACAAGGTATGAGGATAAATAGATCCAAGTCAATAAAGGAGGCGGATCGTTGTATATCAAAATCCAAAATAAAGATTGGAGAAAAATGAAGAAGTCGTGGTCCATATATGAAGAATCTCTCAAAATTCCAAAGTGAAGAAATTCCAATTATGAAGAGAAGACCATTATTTCATGAACGTCTCTCAAGATTTGAAGTATGAAGTCGCTGCCAAATATCGGCCCGAGAAAGGTCTCAAATCGCGAACCAAGTTATGCCAAGATATGAACTTTCTGATATCCCGAGAAGCAGTTTTAAAAGATTTGGTCCTTTAGCTAACTATTGATTAAATCGTGCACTTTATTTTCAGACTAAATAACTATCGAAATAAGTCAAACAATGCATCTTCGTGATCATTCAAGACAACAATAAAATATAAGAGATACCCGTAGGAATAAGGGAGTCTAAGTAAGTAATTGGCCCACATAAGTTCGTGTTAGTTTACTAACTTATAATAACAATGATCTCGTTTTTAAGCTTGGTTTGGAGAAAGTGAAAACTTGAGGATGATGATTATTCATAACATTTTCAAAACCCAAGGTATGCTTTTGATTTCTTTATCTTGTATGTTTTTAATTTTCTATCTTTTTAATAAAGGCCAACGTGGATTGATTATGATGAAAAGTGTAATCTTGCTTTGTAACTAATGCATTGCATGAGGACATTGCAATGGTCAAGTGTAGGGGATTTGATAGGTGTGTAAACACCCATCTTTTCTACCACTTAACTACAATAATAACCGGACCAAAACGTGTATTTTATGTCTTTTATGTCGGAAGTATGCGTGGTTTGTGTTTTTGTTGTGATTTAGAATGAAAAGGTGAAAAATGGATAAAACACGGACATTCACGGGCATTTATGGACTTTTATTGAAGAAAAGGATAAAAGACGAAGTCAAGAAGTCAAGAGTGCAAAAAGAACGGAAGTCCACGACCAATTCTGAAGATTTATCGAAGAAAAAGTCAAAAGACGGAAGTTTATCAAAAGCCGAAGAATTCAAGTCTATTTTATTGAAGAATTTAAAGACGAGTTCAAAGAAATCCCGAAGCCAAAAGTCCCTTAAGTCTACATTTAATGAAGATTTAAAGAAGGAGGGACCTAATCTTGCAATTAAAAAGAAGATTAAAGAAGGAGGGACTAAGTATGCAATTAAGGAAGCTTCCTAAGCAAGCTTTAGTCTTCCCTATAAATAGACTAGATTAGTTATCATTTCACTCTTGTTGGCTAAGTGTGACAATTAGCTCTTCCACCATTTTAAATACTTGTCATTTACATTAATTGTCAATTTAATTACCTTGTCTTGCACCTTAAATTCATTTAATTTCAAGTAAGTTTCCTTTTAGTTATTGTTAATCTTTACTTTATCTTGTCAATCTCTTATCTACCTTTCTTATTCTTTGATTTGTGGTGTTTATGTTCATGTTCATGCTTTTATTTTGATCCAAAGTGTTTTTTGGTTATTATGGTTAAAGTTGTTTAATTTCATGTTTTTGATTGTTTGTTTATGCTTATTTGTTTGATCGTTACTGTTTTTATTGATCCGTGTATTTGATTTAGCTTACTTTTTGTTTATCACTGCTGGTACTCATCTTCCTTGTTCTTCGGAAGAGTTTTGCTTGTTTCTGTGTTTCCAGAAAAAGTTCCGAATCAAGGGAAGGATAGAGGTTTCATTCGGAAGTCAATACTTCCGAACCAAGGCTTCATTCGGAAGACAATACTTCCGAACCAAGGTTGTCTATTCGGAACTCAAAAAGTTCCGGATCAAGGAAACTCATTCGGAACTTCAAAAGTTCCGAATAAAGGAGCCTCATTCGGAACTTCAAAAGTTCCGAATCAAACTTGTTCATTCGGAAGTAAAAACTTCCGAACCAGGATTCTTCATTCGGAACCTTCCGAATCATTAACTTCCGAACCAATCCCAACAGTTCCGAACCAAGAGCCTTCATTCGGAACTTCAAAAGTTCCGAATAAAGGTGCTTCATCCGGAAACTTCCGAATCAAGGGGTGACCAAAACTTCCGAATCAAGGGTGATTTTACAAGATTCCGAATCAGCAAGTTCCGAATGAAAGATTGTTTTGGATAAGTGACATATTCAGACAAGTTTGTTCCGGATCAAGGACTTTGGTAATATTCCAAGTGAAGAAGAATCATTTCAACCAAAGGTGACATTTAGGTCGAGTGATTATTCCAAACGAAGGTTTATTCCGAATGAGCTGTATTCAGGTTCTTATTAGCTTTTATCTTTAATTTTTATCTTCAAACTTTATTTTACTTGCCTTTTATTTAATTGCACTTTTAGATTATTTGCATTAGTTTTAGTCGCACTTTAAGTTTGCCTTAGATAGATTTAAGCTTACGTCATTTTACTTTTGTTGCCTTTTAATTTTAGTCACGTTTTTTAAATACTCGCACTTTATTTTAGTTAGACTTAGATTTACTTTAAGAGCACTTTTACTTTTAAGTCTTTGCATTTAAATTTAAAATCAACCAAAAATATTCTTTTTCACCAAAGATCATCTAAGTCACACATAGAGAGCTAAGATCAATTCGTTAAGATACCGAGAACAAAAATCGAACCTAGTAAACCTAGTTATCAGATCTCACATGTCAAATGTTCCAGCTTTTGATGAAAAAGACTTTTCTAGTTGAAAAAGTAAATTTCTTATCTATCTAGATGGATTAGAACCCTTCCTTCTAGATATCCTAGAAGGTGGACCTTATGTACCCATGGCTCCAACCTCCACCCCTGATAGACCTATGAAAAAGCCTATGAAACAATGGTCTCCAGCTGACAGAAGTTTAGCCAACTAGGACAAAAGACTTTAAAGCATTATAGCCTCCTACCTACCAAAAAACATCATGAAATCCATCATTAAGTGCGCTACTGCGAAAGAAATATGGACTGAATTGGTACTTGGGTATGAAAGTCCAGCTGAGACCAAAGAAACAAAAATCCAGACATGAAGAGCTAACCATGCTATTAAAAATGACACATTGGCTCAGTTGTTTGGAAGATATTACTATGAAGAATGGTTAATTGATTCCATATACAAGTCTGAAACTGACAGATTTACAACTCAGATCTCTCGATCAAAAGCTCTTGTTGCTAACCATTATTTTCAAGATAATGAATCTGATGTGGAAGAAGACACCAGAAGCAGTCAGGAGTTCCTTGAAGAATTGAATGCTGAGTTTCATGACATAGCTTTATTCGCTGATAAAAAAAGATATTACAAAAGATCTGGAAGAGTCGGAGCTGCCAGAATAGACAAATATAAAGTGACCAGTTTTGCTTGTGGAAAGCCTGGTCACTTTCAAAAGAATTGCTACTCCAACAAGACATCTTCCACAAGTTATCCCTCTACCAGCAAGCCCAATGGAAGAAACAAGTTCTCTCCATATCCTTTCAAACAATCTTCGAAGACAGACTCACAGGGAAAAAAGATTACAAGGTGAAATACAAAGCCTTGAAAGCTGAGCTGGTGAAACTAAATCAAACGGTTGATGAGGCAACCAAGCAAAAAGATGGTAAAAAGGCTGAGAAGGGTCTGATAGCTGATTCATTCGACTGGGATGATGAACCTCTAACATCTGAAGATGAGACCACTACAACAGTACAAGCATTCATGGACATTGCAGATGATGAGCCAGCTGTTAGAAAAAGTGACGCTAGATCTAGTCAATGGGTTGACATCACAATAAAAAGGTACAAAGATTACTTACTATTAATGAAGGTCTTGACAGAGACCATGTCCTTGACTATACCCAGATCGATCTTCACTTTGTGGAAGACCAGAGAAAGAACCTACAAAATAAATTTCACACATTAAAACAGGGAATTGACCTTATGTCAATCTGACGTGCCCAACCTCAGACATATTGTTGCACAAAACTCTCACCTCCAAAATGAGGTAAGGTGACCTCTGAAAATGAGTCACTGGCTAATGAGATCACTGAACTAAAAAGGGTCATTGAAAATGGACCAAACGTCGAGTGACTGTAGAAGAGCTGATCTTTGAGAGTGTACTTGGCAATATTGTTCAAGCCATTAGGGGGAAGGGAAGTTTCAAGTCTAAAAAACTTGTGTTAAAGGTTTCCTTTGTTCCAACTGGCTATTTTACTCCTAAGAACACTCCAGTAAGTGAGGAAGAATCTAAAGGTGAACCAAAGGAACAAAGTCCATTACCTTTGATAGGTGTGAAAACACCCATCTTTTTACCACTTAATTACAATAATAACCAAGCCAAAACATGTATTTTATGTCGTAAATGTCGGAATTATGCGTGGTTTGTGTTTTTGTGATTTAGGACGAAAAGGTGAAAAGTGGAGAAAACACGGGATTTCACGGGCTTTTATCGAAGAAAAAGACAAAAGACGAAGTCAAGAAATCAAGAGTGCAAAAAGAACGGAAGTCCAAGACCAATTCTGAAGATTTATCGAAGAAAAAGTCAAAAGACGGAAGTTTACTAAAAGCCGAAGAACTCAAGTCTAATTTATTGAAGAATTACAAGACGAGTTATTGATCCCGAGACAAAAGTCGAAGAACTTAAAAGATTAAAAGACTAAAGTCGAAGAATTTGGAAATTAAGGACTAAACACGCAATTAAGGAAAGAAGAAAGAAGGGAGGAAGCTTCCTAAGCACCTCCATAATCTCCCCTATAACTAGTCTTTAGTGTTTTCATTTCATTGTTGTTGGGTGGCTTGACAAACCACCACTTCCACCATTTTCATTTTCCTGGCACCTTAATTCTTGCACTTTAATTACTTGTTATGCACATTTAATTCCTTTTAATTCCAAGTAAGTTTACTTTTAATTGTTGTTAATCTTTACTTTTCTTGTTTAATCTCTCATCTACCTTTCTTGTTTATGTTTAATCTTTGTGGTTGTGTTCTTGATATTTTTATGGTTTTCAATCAAGTGAGTTTTGATTATTTTGGTCATGATTGTTAGTTTTATTGATTTGGATTGATTGGTTATTGTTAGTAGATAATTTGTGGTTGTTTTGGTTTAATCTTTTGGTTAATCTTGATTAGTTTTGGTTAAATTCGTGCTCTCTTCTCTTTCCCCTGTTCTTCGTGTTCATGCTTACTGTTTCCTTGCCCAGATTCCGGATCAAGCCCTTTTATTCCGAATCAAAGTTTTCTTTCGTTTATTCCGGATCAAGTCCCTTTATTCGGAATATTAATTTATTCCGGATCAGTTATTTCATTCGGAATATTTGATTATTCCGGATCAAGTTCTTCATGCGGGAATATCTTATATTCCGGATCAAGTCCTTCATGCGGAATATTTGATTATTTCGGATCAAGTCCTTCGTGCGGAATATTTGATTATTCCGGATCAAGGTAATTCATGCGGAATATTTGATTATTCTGGATCAAGTCCCTTTATTCGGAATATCTTTTATTCCGGATCAATCACTTCATTCGGAATACTTTATTATTCCAGATCAAGTCTTTCATCCGGAATATTATTCCGGATCAACAATATTTTCTTTTCATTCCGGATCAAGAACTTTATTCCGGATCAACTGGGTTATTCCGGATAAGTGACATATTCCGGATGAGCTTTGTTATTCCGGATAAGAGATTTATTCCGAATGAGTTTCTCAGTTTTTTTTGTAATTTTATATTTTCAGTTCTTAAGCTTTACTTTTCCCGCCTTTTTCTTTATTTGCACTTTTACTTGCCTTCCCTTTAGTTTAAGTTTTAGTTTGCATTATTTACCTTTATTGCTTTTAATTTTTCGTCATTTACTTTTCACCAAGTTTTTATCTTTCAGTATTTCTTTTTACCGTCTTTACTTTATTTTTATTTGTTTCAAGTCTTTATCTTTAATTAGTTTAGACAACGACAACCCTTTCATTTGATTTACCAAGAACAACTGAGTCGCACAATAACCAGTGATCAATTCGAAGAGATTCCGAGAAACGAACTTTTCAACCTAGTAAAAGCATTGTATCAAATGGCGCCGCTGCCGGCTCTTTTCGTGAGGATTAACGGTTTTTTGTGAGAGAAGCGTTGGCTTTTGGGATCCGTTCACTCGTGAACGTTATTTTTCGTATAAAATTTTTTTAAAAATCCAAAAACATTTGAAACATCATAAAAAGCATTTCTTTTTCAAAGTTTTGCACCAAAAATATTCTTCTTGCTTATCTATTTTTCTTTATGGATTCTTATGTCCATTGCGTCGGGCGTGGGAGACGGTTATACGGGAACGATTCATGTCAAGGGTGTACATGTGAGCGGTGCGGAAACGATATCGACAATACACAATTACTATTCGGATTTTGTCCTTTGTGCAACTCGACTAATTCGTCCTTTTTGAATCCACCTCCTGTTCCCCCGTGCATCTATTGTGGAAGCGATTCTCATTGGCATGTTTCGTTCCCGGTTCGATACCCGTATGATCACGGGCAAGAACCGGGGTACAATTATGACAATGATAATAGCTATCCACAAGACGCACCCAGTCTTTCTCCTCACCCGTTTTGCAACAACTGTGGGGGCCCTCACGATACTTCTTATTGTCAGCCAATGAATTATTATGAGCAAAATCCGTGTCCTCGGTTTTCTTCACCAATGGATTATTATGAACCAAACCCGTGTTCTAATTCTTCTCAACCGATGAACTACTATGAGCCACAACCATGCTATAATTCAGGTTTTCAATACTTTGAGCCCCCACATCACACCCTCAATCATCAATCCTCTCAACAAATTAGTCTTGACCAACAACTCACTTCTTTAAACCATATTCTAGAAAGTATAGCTCAACTCCGAGCTGACTTGCATCAGGAAAAGCAACCTTTGCTTGATAGTGAAGAAATCTTGAAAACCACCGACACCTTTTTGAGCCAATTTAGTCGTTTTCCCTTCTTTTCTACACCACAATGTTTAATGACAGCATGGGATAGAATAGGTTCAATTGAACATACTCGGGGAGATGAACAACAAAAGTTGCTGCATGAGCTTCTCAAAGATGTGGAGGTTATCAAGGAAGAATTAGCCGACTACGTCACTCCTAACTGGACTCGTCCCATCTATTAAACTTCCCTACACTTAGGAGATTGTGCACTTTGTTTAAATCTTGCTAAGGATAAGACAACTAACGAGATTCCTATTTTAATATTGAGAAATATAAAATAGAGAATCGAAAAGAGTTTAGGATAGAACCGGGAAGATGGAAACACGGAATCACGGTTCGTCAAAAGTCATCAAGAGTGTGTCTTTGAAGCGCTAATCCCTGCACATGATAAGAAAGAAAACAAGAAACACCATGGGGCTCCCCCTACACTTATGGTGAAAACAAGTAAAGATAGATAGATAACTGGGTTGCCTCCCAAAAAGCGCTTGTTTATATTAACCGAGTCACGAGCCTGACTCGTCCCCGAATTAAATGGTCCATGTGGAAGCCTCGAATGTAATACCGGGATCAAAGACCTTGTCCTCGTTCCCAGTTGACATCAACAAAGGAGAGGCGGGGGGATAAGTCTTGAATGGGAGAAAGGTCCTTTCAACATACGAAAAGTATGTGAAATCAAGATCTACGGGAGGTGGGGTGGGTAAAGTAAGCACATTGTCATCACCCAAAGACAATGGATGTTGAGCATTCGGCAAAGCCGTAATGTTATCAATGATAGCATAATCAATGTCACCTCCGGGGTCAAAGAACTCATCCTCCGTAATAGTGGCTAAAGGGGAGGGACTACCTACAAGGAATGAGTGGGATACGTTGTTTCAACCGTTCTTTGATAAATTCTTTACTCCTCCATATATTGTCGCTCCAGAACCTGAAGAAATAGCTCCGATCAACGAAGTTTTAACTCCATCAAATGAAGCACAATCAGATGTGTCCACAACTACAATTGGTCAAGAGGCACCCTCAACGAGTAATTCTCTACCAACACCAGAATCAACTACCCATCTTATCCCTAATGATGATGAAGGGGATGATGATAAGAACGACTTGGAATTCGCTCAAATGCATGAACTTCCATTCTTTGGTGTACCAATTCCCGACAATCAAGCGGGACCATCCACCTCAGAGGAAGCTCCTACTACGGTCTACTCCAATCCACGGATCAGTGTACATGACAGCAAATGGACAAAGGATCATTCTATAGATACTATTATGTGTGACCCTAATCATCCTGTATCCACACGTAGTCATCTATAAGAAAGTGCAATGTTTTGCTACTTTGATGCTTTTCTCTCTGAAGTTGAACCTCAGACGTGGCAAGAAGCTTTTACTCAATCATGTTAGATAGAAGCGATGCAAGAAGAACTTAATGAATTTGAACGTCTTGATGTATGGGAACTTATTCCATGCCCGGATAAAGTGATGCTACCCACTTTGAAATAGGTTTACAAGGTGAGGCTCGACGAGTTAGGCGGAATATTAAAGAACAAAGCTCGATTAGTAGCTCGTGAATATCGACAATTATTGGGCATTGATTTTATGGAATCATTTGCGACCGTGGCTCGTTTAGAAGCAATTAGACTATACCTCGCTTATGCAGCCCATATGAATATGATTATTAATATTTCACTTTTTCAAGGTTCGTTTTTCTCTTGGTCTTTACGAATTGATTAATCTATATCACTCAAGTCACTTAATTGTTCTTGGTAGTTGATTATAAAATTTTGGTAATCTATTTCTAATTATCACAAATCCGTTAAAAACTAATTTAATCTAATTTAAATAATCACTATTTTGAAACTAAAATTTAAAACTAACTTGATTGAAAACTAGATAAAAGAAACTTTTAAAAAACTTTAAATGAAAAATATTTTTTAAAATAAAACTATTTTAAAGACTTTTACGTAAAATTAAAATAAAAACTTAAAAAAAAAAAAAACTATTTTGAATTAACAAAATAAAATGAAATCAAATTTAATATTATAAAGTAAATAAAATATTTTTTTTTGTATTTTTATTTTTATAAAAACTGTTATAAAAGAAAATGAAGCTTTTAATAAAACTATTTAATTAAAATTAAAACTAATAAACCTTGAAATAAACTAATTTAACAAAAACTGACAGTATTTAAAAACTATATTAATTGAACAATAAGAAACAAAACACAAAAAGATGTCTAGACTAACTGGTTGGGTTGTTGGCTTGTGATGCGAGGGGTCTGGGTTTCGAACCCCAGCCCAGACGAAAGTTTTTTAATATTTTTATTTTGGTCATTATTTTTTCTTTGGAATTGTGGACAAAAAAAAAAGTAACCGAACAGATCAAAGGATCTGTGGTTTAACACAATAAATCTTATAAAATTCTATAAACATTATAGATAACACAAATATATTAAATTATAAAGAAATTTAAGCTTTTCGACCTATTCATTATAAAGTTATCTCCCTTATATTTTATAAGTTCTTAATCATTTATTTTTTAAACTAATATGAAAATAAATATTTTCACTTGACTCTATAAATTACAGTACTTTCTAAGTTAAAGACTTCTATTATCCAAACTTGCTCCAAATTCAATCTCAAACAAAGTTAAATTTGAACCAACAAAACCAAACTCACTTTTTTTTTTTTTTTTTTTTTTTTTTTTTTTTTTTTTTTTTTTTTTAGTAAAACCTTAAAAGTAAGTAGAATGGCCATATCATATCCTTCTTTCACATCATCACAAAACCCTCAACACAAACAATGCAACCAAACACCATATACAACAGTTACACTACTAAAGAATTATACACACCACCCTTAATTATCTTCCCAATATCATCATATACCCTTGATAAACCCTACACAAAAGCACCCATGCGAGCATCACTCACCCTTTTGCGCACACTCCACCATACCCACCGCCACGTCATCACCGGCATCTTTACCCAAAACCCACCTCGAATCTCACTTTTCAGACCATTTGG
The DNA here is from genome assembly GCA_025667525.1 of Glebionis coronaria. Lineage (NCBI taxonomy): Eukaryota > Viridiplantae > Streptophyta > Magnoliopsida > Asterales > Asteraceae > Glebionis > Glebionis coronaria. The sequence goes on from CM046882.1 coordinate 457,369,134, forward strand.
TCAAGGTTTGTCAGTCAGGCATTTCATCGAACACGTGTCGTGCAAGGAGGGAAACTGGGATTTTGAAAGTGATAGTGAGAGGTTTAGCTTTGACGCGTGTTTTGGGGTGAATAGTGATGAGGTTAAGAAAGATGATACGGGTTTGAAAGTTGACGTGAAGGAGCTTGATGAGTTGCCTGAGCAGTGGAGGAGGTCTAAGCTGGCTTGGTTGTGTAAGGAGTTGCCGTCGCATAAGCCCCCTACGGTTGTCAGGATATTGAATGCGCAACGGAAGTGGGTTAATCAAGATGATATGACTTATGTGACTGTTCATTGCTTGAGAATTCGCGAAAATGAATCTGCGTTCAGGGTAAAATTTTGATTTTTGTAATGTTAGTCATGATATTAGGGGTGTTTCTGATTGCTTATATTTTGTGTTTATGCTTAAGCACGAGCAGATTAGCTGTGCAAAGATAGCACTCGAGGAAATAGTGTTTGGATTTGCTTATTCTGTTAAAAAGTGTAGAAAATGCAGTTGGTAGGTACATATAACGAGATAGATCATCTAAAGGTTTCTAGGGTAGATAACACTTTTCAATAAGCAACTGCTTCGTGGCCCCAAAGTAAGCAAATAGCAGAAGCATTTTGGATTATCCGAAATCGCCAAACTGCTTATCAATAAGCAGATAAATAAGCAATCCGAAACACCCTGCAAGTCTACAAGGCTTAATCATATTACATTGTTACCCATTGTGTTTGCTTTAATTGAATGTCATGTCATTTTAGGTATATAAATGGATGATGCAACAGCATTGGTTTCGTTTCGATTTTTCCCTTGCTACCAAGTTAGCAGATTACATGGGCAAGGAGCGAAAGTATTTGAAGTGTAGGGAGTTATTTGATGATATAATTAATCATGGTTTAGTTCCCACAGAATATACTTTTCATATTCTGATAGTATCCTATCTTAGTTCATCAAATCGTGGTTGTTTAGATGAAGCGTGTGCTATCTATAATCGGATGATTCAGCTGGGAGGTTATAGTCCTCGACTTAGTCTCCACAATTCACTTTTTAAAGCAATTTTGACAGCACCTGCAGACTCTTCGAAACAGTACGTTAGCCAAGCAGAATTCATCTTTCATCAAATGGTAACATCAGGATTCAAGATTCATAAGGATGTCTATAGTGGTCTAATTTGGCTTCATAGCTATCAGGATAAGGTAGATAAAGAAAGAATTACATCACTAAGGGCTGAAATGAAGTTATCAGGTTTTGACGAGAGTAAAGAAGTGCTTGTATCGGTCTTAAGAGCTTGTTCTAAAGAAGGGGATGCAGTGGAAGCTGAGAAGACATGGAAAACGCTTATTAGCTCGACAAGTAGCATTCCTTCTCAAGCTTTTGTTTACAAAATGGAAGTGTATGCAAAAACCGGAGAACATATGATATCTTTGGAGGTATTTATGGGTATGAAAGAACAGTTAGGATCAGCTAGCACTGCGGGATTTCATAAAATTATAGAAATATTGTCTAAAGCGCAGGCTGCAGAACTTGCAGGGTCTGTCATGGAAGATTTTATTGAAAGTGGTAAGAAGCCATTGATGCCGTCTTTTATTGATTTAATGGACATGTATCTTACTTTAGGGATGCATGATAAGTTGGAGTATACTTTCTTACAGTCTCTTGAGAAATGCCGTACCAATCGTACCATTTATAATATATATCTCAAATCACTTGTATATACTGGCAATCTTGGTAAGGCTGAGGAGATACTACGTGAAATGCAGAACCTTGAGGATATTGGTGTCGATGCCAAATCCTGCAACACTATTTTAAGAGGATATTTAGATGGTAGAGAGTATACTAAAGTAGAACAGATATATGATTTAATGATCGAGAAAAAGTTTCATATAGAATCTGAGTTGATGGAAAATCTTGAACGGGTTTTGAAGGCAAATAAAGAAGCAGTTAAGAACCCTGTAACTAAAAAGCTTAGCAAAGAACAACGAGAAGGTCTTGTGGGGTTACTGTTAGGTGGTTTACAGATTGATTCAGATGAAGAAAGAAAGAATCATATGCTCGTATTTAAGTTTAATGAGAACTCTGATGTACATAAGGTCTTAAAGAGACATATTAGCCGCGAGTATAAGGAGTGGTTAGATGTATCTAGTAAACAAGATGACAAATTCACCACTATTGCACACTCTTATTTTGGGTTCTATGCTGACCAGTTTTGGCCACAAGGTCAGCCTGTAATTCCAAAGTTAATTCATCGGTGGTTGTCCCCACGAGTTCTTGCTTACTGGTACATGTATGGGGGTTATAAAACTTCATCTGGAGATATTTTGTTGAAGATTAGAGGTAGCGAAGATGGGGTTGACAAAATTGTTAAAGCCTTACAGAAAAAGTCGTTGAATTGTAAGGTTAAACGCAAGGGGAGATTGTTTTGGATAGGTTTGCTTGGAAACAATTCGACATGGTTTTGGAAATTGGTGGATCCGTACATTGTGGGGGATTTAAAGGATCTTGTAAAGCCAGATCTAGTAGAAGAATCCAGAACTATAGACTTTGATAGAAGTGATTCTGAAAATAGTGAAGATGATGCATCGTAGGACTTCTTTTTGTAATTTTCGTGGTTGCTGCTAAACGGGCAAGAAGCAGGATTGCAAAAAGCTCTACGGAACTTCTTTTGCTGCAATGACACTAAGGTATGAATATATCTGAACTGTCGCATGAATATATTTTTCTTAATGTCAATTGTAATGCTAGGCAAACCTTTCCATTTGGTTCCTTTATGCATAGGAATTGTTGGGCTAGTTTTCATTTTTTTTTGGAGTTTTGAACATTATCGTTCTCTGGTTGCAGGCTGAAAATGGGACCCGATGCTGATGTTGTGCATTTACTTAATGGTATATCTTTTGATATATCACCAACATCCAAGATTTTCTGAGTTGTGACAGTGTGACCTTTCATTTTGTGAATAGTTGTTGTTACAATTGGTATATAATGCAGGTTAGCATGATTGAATCTCATTACTCGCTATATTGACACAATCAACATCTTTTAGGCTCAAAGCAGCTAGTGATGGGTAATTTTGGTATTTAGTAAAACTATTTTACTGGTTAAGCAATGTTTAGGATATGCTGATCATCATTAGAAAGGAGTATTGAATGGGATCTGTTGAAAATAGAACATTATGCCGGGGAGTAGTATATCTCTAAATTAAAAGCTTGTTTACTTGTTCGTTGCCCAACCAAATTAGTAGACAACTTTTCATCAGTATATCTATGTTTGAGGACCTGTAAATGTCCAAATGAGGGAGTTTTCATCAATATATTGGGTCACCACTTCTTGAAAGCAACTTTAGGCACGCCAAGGCTGGGGAGTGGTGAGAAAAAAACTCACCGACACCTCAGCGTCATCTCTCTCTTCTCTTTAACTAAAAAAAACCATCTTCACCTTATAAAAATATACCCCACTAAAATATCTCACACTTACAACCTTAATAAAAAAAGTAATGTGACCGATTACCTTTAAAGAGTGTTGATATATAGACCTAATAAGAAGGCCTAAAAATATATTTAAGTCTACGTGTCGTGTTCTGATTGGTGAAATGCAAGGGGCCCACTATTTTATATTTTATTTTTTTTCATCTCAGCCATTCATTATCCTACTTAGGGCTGTAAATGAACCAACTGACTTAGCTCAGTTTGCCACCAAGGTTTCACTAAGTGGTTTCTTTGAGGAGGATTTCTGGAGGGTCTTGAGTTCAAGACCTGCCAAGGGCCTTTCAGGCGAAGCGGATAAAGAGTCTAACATAACTAGGCGAGGATTCGAAGAAGACATTCTTCCGCTTGAATGTCATTGCACGATTCGACCCACTAACCACTAACATTTTCCGTTCTAAAAAATACGAACGGGACGAACATGGACGGAGCCTTGTTCATGTTCGTTCATTTAATTTTAGCCGGACAAATAAACGAACACGATCGCTTAAACGGACGAAATTTCTTGTTCATGTTTGTTTATTAAGAAATATGATTGTTCACGTTCGTTTATGAACGAACATAAACGAACGAGCATAAATAAACATATAATTTACAAAAGTATATACTACAATATTGTGTTTTATAAGTGTTGTTTTATTTAAGTAAAAACATTAAACTTGCCTACTAAAAAAATACACGATAGACGAAGATAAACATATATATGATCATAAAAGAACGAATAATCGGACGTTCACGAACATAAGTGAACAACAAAACTTGTGTTCATTTTCGTTTATTTAACTAAACGAACGCAAAATAATGTTCATGTTCGTTCATTTAATAAAGAGAGAATTGCATAAATCGTCCTTTAAGTTTGCTCATTTTGCATATTTCATCCTAAATATTTTAAAAGTGCTGATATCGTCCTAGAATCAAACTATTTCGTAAATTTTCATCCTTAATGTTTTGTCATTTTGTAGGTTTCGTCCTAAAAGTTTTGGCTATTTTGCAAGTTTCGTCCTAATAATTTTCCTTATAAGGACGATGTTTGCATTAAAGTTTCCCCACTGGGATGATCTTTGCACTTTTGTAACGTTTAGGACGAAACATGCAATTTGACCAAACTTTAGGGACGATTTATGCAATTTACTCTTTAATAAATAAACGAACATAAACGGTCTTTTTACCGAACGGTTCATGAAATGTTCGATGAACGTTCAGTCGTTTACAGCCCTAGTCCTACTTGTCTTAATCTTGTGATTAGACCTCTTTTTAAGCATACGAATTAGGTCTCTCTATTATTTTTCTACCTTTAAAATCCACAGATGATGAGTTTGTTACTTTTTGAGAGTGTCAGCCATAACTCACGAGTGGTTTTTGGTGAGATACCCACGCGTGAGATATGACAAATCAGCAAAGGCACAAGTGACATTTAAACCCGCTCCCGCCAGCTAACTAAAAACATTCCAGTACAAGACATTTCTAGTTGTATTATAAGATCTGCCAGTTCCCTTCCAAGATTGTTTTGATATTATTATGCTAAAGTGTAAAAGTGTTCTAGTACCAATTGAATGCTACCTTGGTGGCATTTCACTTGTGTAACCGAATACGTCAGTAGATGCCTCAAAGTTGATTGATGATTTAAAAAAGATTCAAGGGATTTTTGTTTAGAACCAATCATTTGTACATTATGAATTTATGATACTTGAGCAAGATCTTTTATGATGGTTTTGTCGTGTATATTTATGTTTGACAAGAGCTGTTTGAAAGCTTTTTTAGAGCTGTTAAAATTTTTTGTTAAACAATTAGTTTTTTATTTTAAACAAGTAGCTTTTAAATAAAAAATTGTCTAATAAAATTTTGTAAGTTTTCAAGAGCTGTTAAAGTTGTATATTACTGATATACTCTCCAACCAATTAGTTTTTTATTTTAAACAAGTAGCTTTTAAATAAAAAATTGTCTAATAAAATTTTGTAAGTTTTCAAGAGCTGTTAAAGTTGTATATTACTGATATACTCTCCAACCATTTTATAATTTATTTAAATATACCCTTTTAAGTAATTTTACATCTTAATTTTATATTCAACAGCTAATATATCAAACATTTTTATTAATAATACAGTTTTTTAGTAAACAGCTAACAACTTACAGTTAACAAGTTATAGCTAGTTTTGCCAAACATTGCGTCTGGAAATCAAAGGTTGTCAGAATCGATAGCTTACTTAAGATCGTTTTGGGATTTAAAATATCATAATCATGGGACCGATCGAGATTGTAAGATCCTATATGATGTATGTATTTTTGTATAAGGGTTGTTGTTTAATGCTTGTATGTATTTTTAAATAATATTCTATATACTATTAAAAAAGTATTTTATATGATAAACAAATCTAAATGATTATAAAAGAAAAAAAAAGTCATGCTGAACGATTTTCACACAAAAGAATAGATTAAAAAATCTTAGGATACAATGCCATTAACATCAAATAGAAAAATCGGGTTCGTCTTAAAATTAGGTAATATTGTGTCGTTTAGATTATTTTACAAGTAAAAAAAAAGGTAGAAAAAAATAAGATTTTCGAAATCACCTTACACGATACATCATACTCTCGACGCTTTGTGGTTTGTATTTGAACAAAGAAGCGGGTGATTACGGGAAAGGGGATCTCGAAGTGCGACCAATGGGTGAGGACCAAACTAAGAAGGAAACGACATTTTTCCCTCGTCCTAAATCTTCATCTGTTGCAGGGTTTCTTGCTAAAATGGTAGTCGATACATGTTCAATTGTTTCGTCTAATCGATTAACGGATAATATCTAAAAAAATTACTTTATATACAGTACTATTTAAAGATTTGTAATCTTACTTACATACTCTCTGTCTCATAATTATTACATACAAAAATTACATAATTAAAAAAATATATAATTGTTACACTATCACTTTTTTTTTTTATTTTTTGCAAAGTGACAATTATACTTAAATAATAATTTAAAAGTTATATATATTATTTGTAATATTAACTTAAAATCAAATTAAATTCTATATTTATTTTTAAATATAAACAATTATTTTAAAATAATATTTTAAACGATACTATCTCCGTCTCATATATAAAGATCCACTATGAAGTCTTTAAATTTTTTATGCCTCGTGAAAGGAGGTCAAGGGTTCAATACTCATTCCTTGCAAAGCCAGCGGTCCTTTTCTACCTTGGTAGAACCGGAACCAGTCTCTCTACCTTAGGTAGGGGTATGACTGTTTACGTCTCAACCTTCCCCATACATTGTCTTAGACGGAATTGGGACCCATAACCGTGGAAGACGACATTGGGTGTTACCTTTACCTTTAATAATGATGATGATGATTTGATGAATTTGCAAATATTATAGTTGATAACTGTGTGGTTTGCAGGAATCACATCATGGATCTCTGTTAGTGATGAATAATCCTTTTACATTTTACAACGTTTACATGTAATGTTGATTCTTTCAAATGGGGTGTTTGCGACTACTTTTTTTTGGGTGAAAGCCGGTCAAATATTTTTAACAAGGTGAGCGCAGAGTTGTGGAGGTTTCGAACTGTTTGTGACTACTTTGCGTTAGCTTAAGAAAGTAGCTTACAATATAAACACGGACATCAATATCTAGAATCAATTTTGTCTATGTTTTCAAAATGGGACTATGGGAACCACCGGGATTTCAAGTCAAGTTTATCTCTAATGGATCTGACCAGGAGAATGCAATGAAGAGGTTTGATAGTAGCCCAACATAAAGGTCTACCCTGTGGGAGTTCATTGTGAGAGTGTAGATGAATGATATGTAGAATTTAAAGAGGACGAGAGTTAGAGAAAGATTGAATAACTAATGAGAGAAAAGAGTGAATGTGGCAATATATGTAATTATGTGAAAGAAGACAAAGGTAATATAGTCATTTCATGGTCATACTGGTAAAGTATAAAATCAATTTGAAAGTTTATTGGTAATGTTACTCCAATATATTTTGATAAATACGATGATATTGTATAGCTTTTACCCAGAAAACTATTGTATCAATTATTTATTTATTTTTATATTTTTATATATAATTTTTGTTCAAAAAAGTACTCTTAAACAATTTTGCAAGACAAAAAGAAAGTATAGATAAATCTATTGTACAAGAAGAATGTCCCCACTTAACCTAGTTTGAGAGACACAACACAACACAACACAACACAACCCCCATCCCATCATCCTGTTCCAAATAACCACATAGTAGTTTCTCATTTGCATGTCAAAACCAAACCAAAAAGAAATGTTGACAGATTCAGAGCTCCTTAAACACCTCCACAATGTCTTGAAAACATCCGACCTTGACACAGCCACTGCCGCCACTGTCCGCCGCAGGTTGGAGGAACAGCTGGATATCGATTTGTCTGAGAAAAAGACTTTTATTAGGAAACAAATTGATTTGTATCTTCAATCTCATTATCATGATGATGATAATAATAATAATGGTGATGATAATAAGGATGAGGATGAGGTAGAGGAGGATGAGGAAAAGGATTTGGGGAATGTGAAGGAGGAGGAGAGTGATGGTGATGGTGATGGTGATGGGAGTGGTTCGGCGAAAGAGGACGAGTCTGAAAAGGGCGAAACCGAGGAGGAAAGTGAGGAGGAGAGTGATGAGGAAGAGGAGGATGTCAAGAGTAATCGGTTAGTGGATTTATTGGCTTTAATTGTGTTTTAAGTGTTACTAGTTTTGGATTTTAATTTATTGAATTATTAATTCCCTAAATTAAACGGAAAAGGTTTTCCCTGTTTAGGTTACCTAGGGAGGGGAGGGCGAGTCTTTGTCTCATATGTACGCACCCCAAAATTTCTGGCCACAACCACTCAGGGGGTGGCCTAGTGGTAAAAGGGCTTGCATTAAAAAGGTTTGAGGTCTCAAGTTCGATTCCACCTAGGTGCAAGGCTACGCCAACCTCCTAACAAGGGAGGGCTTTACCTGGTTTGAGTTTGTGTGCCCGTGGGTAAAAACCCCATGGATTAGTCAGCCAAAAGGCCGGAAACCATGGTTACCCAAGAAAAACCCTAGACCTCTTGTGAGGACATAATGTGCCTTACCACTAGGTCACTTTGGTGTTGGTTTGTTATCCTCTAAATTTTGTGAGTAATATAGGATGTTATTTGATATTGGTCTTGTTAAGAAATATTGTGCAGACTTTAGACTATAAGCCTTCATGAAGCGATTAGTTTGAGGCTTGTTCATGGAGACATGGATATGCTCTTTTCTATTGTTATTAGGTTAGTTTAAGTCGTTGGCATAAAGAGCTTGGATAATCTATCAATTTGTGTATGACATAGCATTTTCCTAAGAAAATTTACGACAAAGGACCAAAGTAGATGAGTTTTGCGTGTTATAGACCAAATTTTGGGGGTTTTCTTTGGGCTTTTGGCCCTCGTAAGAACTTGTGAGGACTCCGCGGAGCCATGTGGCCTAACGGAAAACTGCCATGTGACTCAATTCGTGTTATCCACGCACTCCACGACATCCTAGTAAGTTTTTTCAAGGACCAAACTGAGAAAATAGAAAATATTTTCTATCAAATTTGTCGACGTGTCACTTTTCTATTGGGCTACATGGATCCACAGAGTTCTCACAAGTTTTTTAAAGAACCAAAGTCCAAATTTAAAACCCTCAAAATCTCGTCTATAATGTGCAAAGCCCCTCTATTTTGGTCTCTTGCCTCTCTTTTCGTAATACAATATTTCGACTAGTCGAATGCATGTTACACAAAATTAGTAATGGGATAAGACAAGAGAACACTTTATTTTTGACACAAAGATTAGAGCAACAGAGAGAGAAATTTCGTATCTATGTCTATACTATCTATAATGTATTTAGGACCTTCCCAATAATGGAAGGCTTAAAAGAATCCGACTAGACACTTACTAATAATGGAAAAGGAAATTACATCTAGAAAATTAATTTTCTTAAATGTGCATACTTGTAACAGCCCTCCAGTTTAATGTTGTAATTTTATAATTTTTTTTAATTCATCTCTAGAAACTATCGCCCATTCTAGAAAATTGTTAAACAATTATTCGAAAAAAGTGTATAATCAGAAATCGTGAAACAACATTTGTCTGCGAACCCGTTGTGCGGGTACCATGCTAGTGTAATAAATGAGACCAACAATAGGTTGGGAGTTGGCGGGAACCAACAGTCATGTCTGTTGGCCAACATACATGTCACTTGCTCAGTTTTGGTATTAGCGCTGCCCCTTGACCCCTGCCATTCGCTGATTCGCCATGGGTGGAATTAGCTTAGGGCACACAAGTGTGAATTTTGCACCTCCTGACCCGTTGTCGAGTTTAACCTCAAGTAGATCTAAATTACGCAAACTAATTGATGACACTATCACGCTAATATCACCAACACTTGTGTAGAGGTTTGAAAAAGAACTGTTTAATATAAGTGAATGTTATTGATAAAATATGGATATTGGCAAAACGTAGGAAGAGGGGTACGTAAGCACAAGGATATGGATTTTTTTATATACATATCAAGATACAAGGGTCGTTGTTTTGTTAGATGTTTATGTCATTCTATCAAATTTATCTTAATGTTCCATGAAGGATTTCATCTCAAAAAACTTTGAAGCGTGAATGTCTAGTGGTTGCTCTGCCAAACCCCGTTTCATTTGGTTGTCATCCCTCGTCGCAAGGCATGACACTGTGTCGCTGAAGTATCCATACTACACATAGACGTCACCATTTGAAGGAAATGCATATATGTTAAGCATTTATTTAATATTTCAAGTCTAAATTAGGGAAAGGCCTAGAAATTCTAGGAGAGCATATCATCTTTTTTGGCCATACTATTAGGTTCATGTTTTATCATCAAGGCATTCCATACTCTATAAGTAGATTACTTAGATTCTAGTTTATTGGTCACTAAGAGTTATTGCCATATTGGTATGCTTAGGTACCAAATAGACAAGCTGCCCTGTGCATTCGTGGCTCTTAGAAGAAGCCAATTTCCATAATCTGGGCTCTTCAGTTGGCCATTTTTAGTTTCTCCCACCATTATTGAGCTGTATTCTCGTTGCATGGCAAACTTATTTAAAAAGCTGGTTTGCACACGGAAATCATACGAGTCTGCCTTTTAAACTATACCCATATATATACCTTATTAAATAATAATAAAAAAAAGGGTTCACTTGACTAACTCCGCTGAAAGTTGAGTGGTTGCTTGTAAACTAGTTAATAGCAAACATTTATGATATGAGCACATTTTTGAATCCTCTAACATGGAAATACAACACTTAGAGTGTAGGAGGTATTCATCATTTTCCTTCTTAAAAACAATGTCTGTTTCTACTGGTGTATAGTGCATACTTATTAGTGCTGAAGAGTTAAGAATGATAAGTAGTTTAGTAAATATTTCAATGATGTTGAAGGTGAGGCCCGATTGTTGGAGCCACATCGACTCAAGAAGAGATTTGGGTATACAAGATTTGGAGGTAAATGATAGAAGTACTTAGTCATAATAATGTCAATGTATCCTTGTACCATGGAGATACAACTCTGTTTATAATTAACGGCTGAATGCACTCCTGGCAATTATTTTAGACAAGGAAGTTAAAGAGCCAATGAATATTTATAACTACTAATATAACAACTAAAAGCTCATATTAAACAGTTTGTTCTCAAATTGCTTAATTAAAATGCTACTGCTAAAGGTTTTAATAGACTGTACTTTTGCCAACTCAAATTTTCATTATTTTTTACTCATCAAAAGCTATATTCAAATATATACTGCAATGCAAAAGAGCTTTTCAAAAACGTGTTTGATGATTTAGCATACATGCATATACCATTGAGGGAACAAATTAAATAGTAATATTTACAACTTGAACAAAGGCTTGGAGTTTCTTAAGCTTTTGCCATATAAGCTATCTGTTCCAAATTTCCAATGAATAAAGCTTTTAAAAAAAGCTTTTGTAATAGTAAAGTCATTGGAGATGCTCGGATTCTTGTGATAGTTTGTTCTTAGTGAAGCTTTGCTGATGAATCTGTATATATATCCGAAGACATTGAAAATCTGTGGAGTACCACAGAAACAGGACACCAGGAGCGTACCTAAGGGGATTGACACATTGTTTCACAAAGTAATATTGTAACACTCGTATTCTTTAATCATCAATGCGGAGTTTTTCAAATTGATGCTAAGCCACTAACGTGTAAACTAAATATTAAGAACCAACCCTCTACCCTAGCAGGCTAGGATTCAGGATACATGCATACTAACATTACAAAATTTACACCTTACGATTGTAATGATAATGTTTAATTTAGTTGGTCATAGAAAAACTACCATACATTGTCTGGTTTGACCTTGATAAACTATTTGCTATTCTGAGTAACTAGAGTGATTGAGTGGAGTTTATATTCGCATGTTGTTATTTTATATCTCTAATGTAGTTTAATTGTCTTATCAAGTAAACGCAAAAAGACAACTCCAAATGGAAAGAAACGAGGTGGAGGAGGTTTTAGCAAACCATGTGCACTTTCTCCCCAACTTCAAAAGCTTGTTGGAGAGCCTGAAATGGCCCGAACAGAGGTATTAAAAAAATTGCTTCATTGAAATATCCTTCAAAAGTATGATTTTCATTGGGGTTATTTTCGTTTTTTGGGCAGGTTGTCAAGAAGATATGGGTTTATATCAAAGAGAAAGACTTGCAAAATCCAAAGAACAAGCGAAAAATCCTATGTGACGATACGATGCAGGAAATTTTCCGTGTTAAGTCTATTGACATGTTTCAAATGAATAAAGCACTCAGCAAACATATATGGCCATTAGACGAGGAATATGGTATTGACTTCATATTTCTATCTCTATGGTTATACGTCATACCAATCGAAAGTCTGATATTACTACTCCGTACTATTTAAGTTCCAGAACTCTATGCATATTACCTAAAATAGGCACAACGTTAAAAATAATTAACATAGTCAAAATGTTATTGACACATCAGCTGCCACATCAACAAATTCACCCGTTAACAGGTCATTTATTTTAATTAAAAAAAAATTAAACTTGGGAGGGGCTTAATTTAATCACACAACTAGATTGATAGACAACTACTAGGGGTGGAAACGAGCCGCGCCGAGCTTGAGCCTGCTAGAGCTCGAGCTCGCTCGTTTCGAGCCTTATTATTTAATCTCGAGCTTGGCTCGTGGCATGTTAAACAGGCTCGAGCTCGGCTCGTTTATACATTTGACAATGTAAATTAAAGCTTGGCTCGTAATATATCTAAATTGGGCTCTTTATTAAGCTTGTTATTAAACTCGTTTATAAGCTCGTATATAAAACATTAGGCTCGTTTAGGCTCGCGAGTCCAAACGAGCTTTGTACGTAAAGCTCGGGCTCGAGCTCGTTTAATAAACGAGCTGCAAATTAGGCTCGAGCTCCGGCTCGAGCTCGTTTATGCTCGGCTCGTTCGAGCTTTTTACCGATCCGATCTCGAGCTTTTCACAAGCGGACTCGTTTCCACCCCTAACCACTACTATATATGAGAGTTTCAAAGACTGACAGACTCTAGATATGTCTCTAGAGTCTGTCAGTCTTTGAAACTCTCGTATATAGGTCGCCCATTAGTATAAGTTGCCTTTTTATGCAAAATTCCATCAAAATTTATGTGAAGAATATATGATTGCTAAAAAAAAGTAGGCATTTTGTTGAATGCAATACCATTAGATGAATAATTGTTGTTCTTTCTGAACTGCAGAAACTGCACCTACTGTCAAGTCTTCACAGAAAAGCAAGCCGAAAAAACGAGTCAAAGAAGGTAATATAAACTGTTGGATATCATATTTTGCAGCATACTAAACAAAACTACTTTTTTTTTTTGTTAATGCTCCTAAAATATAACTTACCTTTGTATACTTGTTTATTCAGAGGAGCCAATGGAAAAGGATAAGCGGCAAAAAACAAAAGGTTCAGGATTTACATCCCCACATCCAATATCAGAAGAGCTGATGCAATTCTTTGATACAGATGAAAGTGAACTTTCTCGTTCTGAAGTTGTGAAGAGAATGTGGAAATATATCAAAGATAACGACCTTCAGGTGTCTATTTACTTTTCCAAGTTCATTATAACTATTTTGTGTACGGACCTCAGATTACAAAGAGTTGCGGTTGACAAACTAGTCATGATTTTCAGTTGGCATGACTCACTTCTATGTTTTAAATCACCATGATATAATCTTCTATTCTTCTTAGACAAATGTTACCAAAATTGTTATTCATGTATTAATTTTTGACCCATGATATAATCCCCGTATCATATTGGTACTGTTATTATATTTGAGTTTGTTTCATTGTTTCTTATTTTTGGATATATTTCTGCAGGATCCATCCGACAAGCGAAAAATCATATGTGATGATAAGCTAAAAGAACTATTCAAAGTTGACAAGTTTGTTGGCTTCACGGTTTCAAAGCTTTTGTCAGCTCATTTCATCAAAGAATAGCCATATGGTTTCTTGTTAAGGTAAGCCATTTTTTTTGTTCTTATTTTGTGGCGAAAAGTGTAGATATATGGATATCTAAAGAATGCTAACCACTTATTAATGGTGTATTCCACTTTTTGTTTTAACAACATTGACAAAAGTTACCACCTCTACTAGCAATTACCGTGTCTTATTCAAGCTTTGTGTTCATGCATATTCAGAGTGTTGGTCTCTGGATCATGAATAAGTTTCACTCATCAAGTCATAGTTCATGTCACACAAACACATGCTAATACAGCAAGAACACCTAGTTACATTTTTTTGATGCTACAATATAGATCATGAGTGGTTAAAAAACCGAAGTGAGGGTGCTTTTATCATGTAATAAAGATTGGGCGTGGTTATGCGATTTTACCATGCTGAGTCATGAAACCCTTATTAATTGGTCAAATTTTGGTTGAATACAGATCGTAGCCCATGATGTACATGTGACTCTAAGCACGATTCCCATTCTTGCTATTGATTAAGTTAGCCTTTTGGTGTCCTTAATGATACACAGCATGTAGAAAAGAGCCCATGCTCCTCCTACTCAATAATTTACATTCTGTGTCTATACTTTTATGCAAGTTCATAGGCTAAATGTACTTGCTATAAGGCGACATTTGGCTAATTTGTTAATATTAAGAAATCGTTATGGGTACAAATTTGAAGTCTGTTATGTGGTACGGCAAAAGTGTAAAACTTTTAATAACTCTTTATTTTGGTACGCAAAAGAGTAAGCAAAAGTTAGTTTTTTTTTTTTTTGCCTATTTTTATATTCTTTGTGTTTTAGTAAGGAAAAGTTATAATGATTTAAATAGGTGTAACTCTTATTAGTAAACAAAACATTTAGTAAGTAGAGAAAAGATCCATAAGCAACATGTATCAAAATAAGATCAAAGGAATCAATCTTAGCCATTGATTTTAGATGGGATTCAATGGTTGAGATCAAATCACATTTCTACCTACCCACTTCATTTCATAGTTACACACACAACCACAACCACCCACCCACCACCGTCTTATGCTCTACCGTCGCAGCACCGCCGCCCCCACCATCGTCTTTTCCTCTACCATGGCAACACCGCCGCCGTCGCACTCTACCGCTATCATCCACCACCATAAATCGCACCGCACCGCTGCCCTCCACCACCATCAATCGCCCCTCACCGACTGTTGTCATCCACCACCATCAGTCGCATGTGAAACATGTAATTTCTTAGAAACATGTGCAGATCTAAGGAACCATGTGAAAAATGTGTACCCTTTTGCAAGAGAAGCTGGCCCCGGAAGACAACCAGATTTGTGTAAGATGGAAAGACATAGGGATATTGGGGATTTATTCAGTACCTTTCGATCAACTGTAGTGGAAGATCATGATGAAGATAGTACAAGTGGTTTATCAATTGGTGGGGGTGGTTTAACAGGGTTTCACTTTTTTCAATGCGACTGATGATGATAGATGACAGCGGTAGGTGAGGTGCGACTGATGGTGGTGGAGGGCAGCGGTGGGATACAATTGATGACATTTATTTAGCAAGAGCTATGACGGCGAGTCTAGAGATGATAACAATGAGTCTTCTGATGGCGTTGAGTCTGGTCCGGGGCCAGATTGGTTCCAGTGATACGACGACCTACTCCTGGTGATGTTGAATCATAGAAACATAAAAAGGCGATGTAAGACGTGTATTCACCATAGAAATTGCAAAAAGAGAGTAGATGAATGAATGGTCTGTTTGGTCTTACAAGACTATTGTTTAGACCGAGTTTCTTATCGATGTTATTGAGTGATATTTATGTGTCTTTTTGTGTCAATCGGTTCTGCAAATATGTGATATTTACGTGTCTTCTTGTAACAGTTCGTCCAATGATACAAGTACAAAAAGAATGTATACAACAAATTGACTTTTGAATTACATATAATTTTTCTTAAATCACATGTAATTTTGCTTGATTTACATGTAATTGTGTTGGTATTAACTACCTAGTGACAGTGAATCGCCTAGTGCTGTTTGATCCTTGTTGTTGACAATCAACATTATCGTATTTTTATTTGTCAATCACACACAAATTACATGTAATTTTGCTTGAATTACATGTGATTCAAGCATTTTAGACTTTAAATTCTTTTAAAAACCACTTTAGATGAATCACATGTAATTCCATCAATATATAAAAATGCCACAATTTGGATTCTATTTACATGTGATTTTGTTTGAATCACATGTAATTTTGCATGAATTACATGTGATTCGATGATAATTACATGTGATTTTGCTTGCATTACATGCGCTTCAAGCATTTCAAAACTTTAACTTCTATTAACAAACTCACTTTAGATGAATCACATGTGATTTAGTTTGAATCTCATGTAATATTTTTTACTTATCATCTGACCAATTAACCTAAAAATATGTCAATTTTATTCAAGTAAGTAACTAACATAGTAAAATCAAATCTGATCAAGTAACCATCCGATAATACATAGAATTCAAAAAAATAAATTAACATCAATAATGAGTGTCGTCTTCTTCTTTTTCCTCGCTTTTAGATAATTTGGACAAGTTGTTTTGGTATAGTATCCTTCATCTTTTCTTAACTTTCACTTCGTCCAATATATTGATCCAACAGGTATTTCATTATGCTCATATATAATTGCTCTTGTTGTTTTCATACCTGTACATCAAGAAATATAATCACATGAATATATCACAAAATAGCAACTCAATCACATGTGATTAGACACAATCACATGTGATTCATACATAATTACATGTAAATTCATTTATTAACAAACAAAATTTCATACCAAATTACAGGTTCATTTAAATCACATTTAATTTTCATTTATTAACAAATACATGGTTATATAGCCAAATCATATGTAATTCCAGAAAAATTACATGTGATTCAAATGAATCACATGTAATTTTCACTTACTAAAATAGAAACAACTACATGGACAAATTAGCACGTAATTCCATAAAAATTACATGTGATTCAAGTGAATCACATGTGATTTAAGTGAATTACATGTAATTTAAAATTAGTACGTTTCGGTATTTCCCCTTAGTTGCACGTAATGTACTTGTAAACCACTTTATTACAAAAGTTACATGTAATTCACATAGAATTACATGTAATTCACACAGAATTACATGTGATTACCATACAACACTAATAAACTATTTTAATACAAAAATTACATGTAATTCACACAGAATTACATGTAATTCACATAGAATTACATGTAATTCACACAGAATTACATGTGAATTACATGTGATTTATATTCAACACTAATAAACCATTTAATACAAAAATTACATGTAATTCACACAGAATTACATGTGATTTCCATTCAACACTAATAATTAAAATTTATATGTAATTCACACAGAATTACATGTAATTCACACAGAATTACATGTGATTACCATACAACACTAATAAACCATTTTGATACAAAAATTACATGTAATTCACACAGAATTACATGTGATTTCCATTCAACACTAATAAACTATTTTAATACAAAAATTACATGTAATTCACACAGAATTACATGTGATTTCCATTCAACACTAATAAACAAAATTTACATGTAATTCACACAGAATTACATGTAATTTCCATTTAACACTAATAAGCCACTTTTTTACAAAAATCACATGTAACTCTGTGTGAATTACATGTGATTTGCATTCAACACTAACAAAACAACCTCAGAACAAAAATCTACCTGGAAAACCTTCTTTTACTTTTTCTGAACATTGTTATGATGCATCATTTTTATTCAAATCAAGTTGAGAAACCACTACCATAACGTCATCTAAATCAGGTTCATCCTATTTGGATTTGGACTATAGATGGTGGAATATCAGTCGACGTGGTATAGAGGTAAACTCTTTGGTTTGTCCTATTTGTGATGCGGGTACTGAAACTTCTTTTCATACGTTATGGACTTGTTCGTTAGCCTCATTAGTTTGGATTCGTATTTTCAATTGGGTGGATCTTCCCATCCCAACGATCTCGAACTTGCCTGAGCTTTTCTCTTGGATTGATACCTTGCCGCGCAATTTAAAAAGGATCATTGATGTTATTTGCAGCACTACTCTTTGGTCCTTGTGGAGTTTTCGTAACGAATCAATTTTTGGTAACGAAAAGCCCAAACGCAGCTTTTTATTCGACAAAATCATAGAGTTCTCTTTTAGATGGTTTTCTTCTAGATGTACTTCGTATTCAATTTCTTGGAATAATTGGTTTCAAAACCCTATTGTGGTTTACGCTTTGTAATTTTCTAGCAACTTGCTAGTTTTTAATGAAATTTTGCCGTTCAAAAAAAAATCAGGTTCATCCATTTATCTGCTTGATTAGGGTTCCAGCGAGTTTTTTTATTTTCCGGCGAGGGTAATGGTTTCCGGCTAGGGTTACAAGCTTTTATGAATAAGCTTTTATGAATAAATAGGTTATAGATATGTGATAGTAATGGTTTCCGACGAGGGTTATGTTATTTGTATATCATTCCGGCGAGTTTCCAATTTTCTGGCGAAATGGATTTTAGATCTGAGTGTTTGTTAGATCAGGGTTGTTAGAGAGAATCACGGTAGAGAGAGAAAGTGTGAGGGCTGTGTTTTTTATTATTATTTTTTATTGTTTATATATGGTGTGTGTTTTTAATATAAATCGTTGGATGATGGAAAATTGGATGGCCCAGCTGGCTTCCTTCCTTCTTTTTTGGTAGCATATTCTATGAGGATCTCACCTCTTAGTAAGTATGTCTTTTATTTCGTAGTAGTATATATTTATACTCGTATTATATAAAAAAGCAAAAAAACTATTTTCCAGTAAATATACGCTCCTTCCGTTTCAAAATTATTGTTCACATTATTATTTTTGAACGTCCTAAATTAATTGTATACTCTAAAAATAGATAAGGAATGTAAATTAAGTTTGCCATATCACCTTCACTTGAAGGTATTACAAACAATAAAAAAGTTGTAAATAAATTGGTTAATGATAAAATTGTCATTGTGTAAAAAATAAAGAGAAAGTTAAAAAAAGTGATGTTTTTATTAAACTACGTGTTTTTTGTCAGTGAACAATAATTATGAGATGAAATGAGTAATATTTTAAGCTTAAAATTTATTTTACTTTTTTTTGCTAAAAGACTAATTACATTATTGAATTTGGGTCATTCAAAGTCATTCAAATTAACTCGAAAATCGAATCAGATTTAAATTTTGTTTCTGATTCGATTTAATTAAATTTGAATTTAGTTTGGATCGTCTTTCGGTTTCACCAAAAATAAATCAACGACACTAATTAAATCGAATAAACTAAACAACTCAATCAACTAACCTATTTTCTACAGCTACTCTTTAGGCTTCTTCTTTTTTATGACTCTTTGGGCTTTTGTTACACAAGGAAAAGGGCCAATTCTAATATGATCCATAATGTCCACCTTCGTACCATTAAGTGAGCCAAAAAAACATTTTGATCATGCCCATTATCTATATTTCATTAGTATCAACTATCAAGTCTTAAAATTCATATTTTTAAACTTGGTTTAAAATCTACATTTTTAAAGTTGCTTGTTATTAAAATGTCATTTTTTAATCTATATTAGTAATATAAGAATGTTCAATCTTAATTATTCATTTATTATAAGACTGAGAGAGTGACACATAACTCACTCACCGCCACGTCAGCGCAACCTCATCTTTTTAACAAACTCACTACAACCCACCCAAACTCCCCGCAGGAGGTAATAACACTCACCCAAACTCACTACACATCACTTCCACTTTTTTATTAAATATATTTTATTCATACAATTTATTAAAACACGGGTACATAAAAAATTAAAACACGGTACAAAATTAAAAAACGATACATATGAAATTTAAAAACAACAATAAAAATAAATAAATTAAAAACATAATAATTTAAGCATTAGCATACAAATGCTCGACCAAATCTGCTCGAAGATTGTGATGTTCTTGCACGGAGTTAATATGCCGCATAACTTGATGAATGTGTTCTTGGGTTTGAAACACATTGTCTGGTTGAATTTTTTCTTTTGGAAACTATTTAGGAGATATTGCATATTTTTTTAACTTTCGAATCATATTATGTAATATGATGCATGTGTACATCATATTCAGGAGTCTTTCTTTCTGAAAAACACGTGCAGGATTGGCTAATATAGCCCATTTTTTCTTCAAAACACCAAAAGCTCTTTCAATATCTTTTCTTGCGGTTTCTTGTTTTTGCTTATATAAAAACCTCTTGTGGTCATCGTTTGATGGTTCGGGAATTGTTTTAACAAGTGGTGTCAATTCCAGATATATCCCGTCAACAAGATAGTATCCCCATGGATAGTGTACACCGTTAGCCACAAACTCCACCTCTGGTGCTCGTCTGGTTTTCGAGTCGTTAAATAAATGGGGCTGATATAAAATGTTGATGTCGTAGTTCGACCCAGAAACACCAAACAATGCATGCCATATCCATAAGTCCTCAGACGCCACAATTCAAGTAAAATGAATGGATTTGATCCATGATCTCGTCTAACATATTGCCTTTTATAGGCAGCTAGACGACCGAACCACTCCCAGTCTGTACAATCAAGACTTCCTAACATCTCTGGAAACCCGTGCTTTGCTTCATGATGCGCATAAAGTTTCTCAACATGTCAGGCCCGAATATTTCCATAACATCACTACAGAAATGATCAAGTGATTCTCGAGAAGTTCTTGGGCTCATTTGCAGATAGTCATCTAGAAAAACAGGAACGACACCGTGTGCCAATTGACGAATTGCCGAAGTGCACTTTATCAACGACGAAATACCTTCTTTTCCAGTACTATCAACATTATTACGAAAGTATGCAGAATGGCGAGTCACTTCCCTAACTATCCAGTTGAAAAGGGGGCGACCAATTCGAAAAACATTCTTTAACTCTTTCGCATTGTATCGTGGGGTCGCCGAAAAAAAGATACAACTAACCGATCATGAGCACCTATTCGGTCTCGAGTTATAACGTTTCTTTGTAATCGATTAGCAGTGCTTTATCTCTTAATAAACTCAAACACTTTTTTAATAATACTCCACTTGCGTTTCGCTGCGACTTCTGATTTTTCAGTAGCAAAAAATAACTCGTATTCATCGATATTTTTCATTTTTTTAGTGATTTAGGGAGAACGTGTATGAATTGTGTATGAAATGTGATTGTGTGTTTGAAAAATATGAGTTTTGGTAGGTATTTATAAGTAAAAAAGGGCATTGAAAAAGTTTTTTTTATATTATAAAACGGTAATAAAACATGTGGGCCCTACAAGTAAAAACTCACGCTGGGTGAGTGTGGTATAGATTTTTCTCTGTTGCGACTAAGTCGCGCGCGACTATTAGGCAGTGGGGGTGGACACTCGCGTGCGAGTTGGGGCACTCACGAGTGGCTTCCATGCCACTCCATTCAGCCTAAAGAATCACATTTTAATGTGACTTCTTAATTAAAGAATCATCTTTGTTTTTAAATAAAAAATTATTTTATTTATTTATTGTTTTATGATCTAATTTCTAAAATTTTGTGTTTTCTTTTAACGGCAATAATTTTGTGTTTATTAGTTGAACATCAACTTTGATATAGTGTTTTTATGAATTTTTAGTTTTTCTATTTTATTTTTATTGTTTTTGAAACGGTTGATTTGCATTAGGGTGGCTAAATGGGTGGGTAGGATGGGTATGAGCGATGGGTCAAATGGACGTTGGTCCATGGACGCGGAATAAATGAACAATTTTTAATATTTGGATCAAATGTACTTGGGCTAAATGGACATTTGACCAAATGGACTTGGGTGAAATAGACAATATTAAAGGAGAAACAAAAAGACTCAAGATTAATTAATTGGAACAAAATACGCATCACATATTGTCCATAATACCCATTTATTTTTACCCAATGCTTTTATTTTGTTCAAATAGTCCAAATAAAATAAAAGTAAATATTCATTTAGTACATTAATTAAAAAATGATTCAAATAACCAAATTTTATACATTTTGACATAACTTGCCACCTCTACTTTACACATATAAAGGCTAGATGCCATTAACTCCCTCAATACTTATCATCTTGATTCCCATTATCTCAATTTCATATCAAATCTTCACCGAGTTTTAGAAAACTGCTTTCAGACGTAAATGACATAATTTGACTGATAATACAAATTTTTTGGACCATATACATCTAAAGAAGTTAAATCTTTTTACAAAAGTTACCACTATGTCGCAAAATTCTATAAGGTGTCTCGAGACCTTTCGAGACCCACCCAGTTCAATCCGTGCTTCCGGATTTCAAGATTTCAAACTCGAGAAAGGTAAATACATCGCGAGAGCGAGGGTATAATGGGAAATTTGAAAAGAAGAGGATAATTGATGATGATTGAGGGACAGTGCTTGTTGTAAGGATAAATGGAAGGGTGGGTTTTGTACAGAAAGTGGAATCTAATGAAAGTGGGAGCCACCAACAAAAATTGACAACCGTTGGTATGTGGCGAACCGATTCCTACGGCCGACACACTCCAGAATCTTTCTTTCTTATCCCACTTGTTTCTACCTAATTTCTTGAGAAAAACACATCAATATGTTTTTACTCCAAATAAATATCGCACGTCGATATCATTTTCACCTCATTTACCGTGACTTTTGCTAAGTGGGTGTATGGGAAAATTTGGTTAACAATACTGTAATGGATGTGGCTATAAGAGTACAATGCATGACTAGTGTTAAGACGGATTCAAAACGTGAAGCGATAAGGTTGCGACACAAATATCCACAAAAATATTCACAAATATTCATGGGTGTCGCAGAACACTAGTTCCGTCCCCGTAGACTGCAGTATAGGCTCTCACTCACTAGGCTTCATATTTTCGTCCCACTCACGGTTGAGGCTTCATGTTTGTTTGGAAATTCTGTATACACCGAAGCTTAACCAAGGCCTATAGGCTTCGAGCAAACGGAGTTGTGGGCTGGTTGCTTGGCGTGATGCTATGGCACGAGAAAAGAGAACGGCGCAGGACATTATAGGTTGGCGTCATGACTACCAGTCCACGTCAAATGATTTTTTATTTTTTTTGAATCTAACAGATATATAGCTTCTATGGTCCCAAATGTTGGTTTATATAGTTCATAACAATTATTTAAAACCCCAATATGGATCAAAGAACACACAGCGGAAGCGATTAACAAGATCATTAATTTAACACAATTATATTAATCAAGATTAAGGTTACATACCTTTATTCTAGCAAGATCCACAAGACGACGGAACAAACGGCAACTAGGGTTGATCACGAACACCACCAAGAATATAGTCTAAAGTAAGACTATATCACGTTCTTATACACACGTAATACGGCGAGTTAACCGTGAGTCTAGCACGAACAAACCGAGCTTCAACGCTTATGGAATATCTACCCAACAACCCTAGAGAGGGGCTAGGACTAGATAAAAATAGACTTGATCGAAAACCAAACGAAACCCTAAGGTGGGTTGGGGTGGCTGGCGATCAAGAAGAAAAAGAAGAGAGAGATGAAAAATTATGAGGCTAGGGGTTTGTTTATATAGGCTTGGCAAACTTCCTTTCCAAGTAATAACCAATTAGGAAACCAATGTTTCCCTTTGCCCCCTCTTGTTGCCGCCGATTAACACCCTCCATAAGGGGTGTTTGTGTAATTTTTCCTTCTTCTTTTAGCTTCTATTTAATTCCATAACGGTCGTTATAACTTAACTTTTATTTATCAACGGTCGTTAGTTAAGCTTTGGTTTGATTTAATAAATATATAAAATATATATTTAATAAATAAATTAACCCTTTACGTTATGTGTGCAATCCCGTGATCCCGAGTCCGATCCTATCTCACGACTATTAATTTTAAGTCCATAAACTTTCAGCTCCCACTTGGACAAAATTCTAATATCGTGATCACATTGACTAGCGTCTAGTTACACTAGCAATGTCACTAGTACAAACCGGGTAAGGTCTCCTGGACAAGAACCTTTTAATGATTATATCATTATTATTATCCTTTCATTTCAAATACAACGTTAATAAGGATATGGATCTCAGTCATTCCTTTCATTAACCATTCTGTTTCTCGTTTACGGATATAGCAAGATCACCAAAACAAATTTGGGTGCGGCCGCACAAATATCTTACTACTCCCCCGAGGGGCCCAGCTGTATTATACTTCAAAATAAAATTTGAAGGAAACGAATCCCATTTTGACTACAAGCAAAACTTATGAACTTTGCAACACTTCCGGAAATAATCCTTATAACTACCAGTTACGTTTAGCGTTAGATTATTCCACAGAAATGCACTAGATCCACGACAGTTTCCTGGTATCTCAGGTCTAAGGATAACTATTTATGATTTACTTGATGACACAGATCCATAAAGTAAATCATATAGTTGGGATAAGTCTAATATTTGATCCATCAAATATCATCCAAAATTGACCAATATACTTTCAAGTATACTCTGCCACTATTTTGAATTGTCTTAGTTTAATAATACTCCCATATTATTAATCGACAACGGACATTTAGAAACATCATAATGCTCATGGATTAAAACATGTAAAATAGGATACAAAATCAAATAACAGAAAAATAAACGAAATCCAATCTTTATTTCATCAATTCAATAATGTCTTACATCCTTTATCCAAATACTAAAAATAGATCAATGCATAAAACTGGTACATGCATCATGCCTCTAGTAATGACATTCATACTTGTTTTGGCAAAGCATAAAATAACCAATCTTGACCTATTCGGATTTTGAGAATACTTTCTTCAAGAATTCAATTCATTGAAACTCTTATACATGTGCATTCAAACAATTTGATATTGCCACATAGTATTAAAATTGTGAAACATCCTTGATCACCAATTTTCTAAACTTCCAAAACATATTTGAAGTTCAAAGTATTCTAATTCTTTAATGTATAATGCAACTTTAATCAACATGTCATCTCCAAAAGATCCCATGACTAATATTGAGTGTTACCTCAATTATATCATTTCAAGTTTTACAACTTGTCATAAAAGATATAAATACGTTACCTTTAATATCTATTATGTAATGTTTGATTCCAACCAAAACCTTCAAGTTTGTTGGCTATGATAATTTGCACAACGATTGACAAATTATTTATCTATAGAATATGGAAGCCGATCCAAGATTTAGGATGTTATTCTATTTCCAAACATATTCCTTCAGAATATTCATTACACAAGTTATTTAATAACTTCTTAAATAGATTAATATATTCAAATCATCATGTATTTTAAGCATGATATAAATACAACACGACACACATGAAAATTTCTCAAACCAGATTTAGATTTCTTCATGTCCTAAATATCCATGTAAAGTTACTACATGGCATATTACGTTGTATTTCTACCGCATAAATAAATAAACTTATTTGTCCCAAGGTTATGTATATCTTATTTCCTAAATCTTCAAAGTAAAGTTTCATCTCAAATCTAAACCAAATCAACATTTAATTTGAATGAAATCTCACTTTCTTACATGTCTATTTGACACATATAATTTAAGAAAATAACCATAATACTCCCACTAGCTTTTAGGAATACTCAGAAACTATCTTATTTAAATTTAAATCCAAACTTGGATTTCAAAGTAAACATAAGAATAATCTCCTAGATGCATGCTTTTATCTATTCATGGATAATTGCGTTTGTACTTTTCCAAAGATTTATATTTTGAAGTAATAAACTCATTTCGATTACTTAAGTCCTTTCTCAAGTAGTCATTCAAGAAATAGTTCATACATATCCAAATTTGTCAATTTAAAATATGACCATCAAAATCTTTATACATTTAATGTGTTTAGGAAATAATACTCAATCACAATTAATTACTTAAGTGTGATTAATAATCTATTCACAATACATACATTAAATATGTGTACAATTTTGTCCATATAATTTTGACACAAAGATTAAACCACTACAATTGGCGTTTTTCTTCCTTTGACGAAACTTATCTCCAATTTCTAGTCAAACTATTTAAGATAAACCAAAACCAAAATTTGATTATCTTGTTGGACAACATCTATAACAATCATAGTATGAGTAGTTTACCCAAAACAATATTTGGTAACTAATCACAACAATTATTTGTAACTCATAATTCTCAGCATATAAATCGCATATCCGAGATATCCTTACGGACCTATGACGTAAATTCCTTTATCTTGAGAGTTAGCTTTTACAAGCCTTCCTCATGATAATTACTAGTGTATTTCAGAAGATTATGTATCTTGTAATTTTATATTTCAAGATCAAAACTCCCACTTGCTTTTAGTAACTTAAAATTACCCTTTAAATACATAGCAAATAGATCAACACTCCAACGTTATCTATTGGGACATTACAAAACACAATGACAGTTCCATACTCTTTATTTTCTAAACAATCCACTTCATAAGTAGTTTAGCAAAATCCGAACTTCATTTAAGATATAACGTGATTCATCACATTCCATATATAATGGTATCTTATTAATCTTCTTAGCTCAAGTCATACTCAACTTTCTAACCTTGATATCTTTTTGGAAGAAAAGGAAGATATAGCTATCTTGAATCAATCATCACCATCAAATTGAGAGCTTTGATTCTCCTAATGAACATACCATAACAATAATGTATTTCATTTAGGGAAATATTGTAATTCAATCTTAACAATATTTAAGATAAATATATATCTTTAGGTTTACCTATATACCAACTAAATCATCTTAATGGTAATATAGATTTCCTAACCATTTTGCATGCTTTATAACTCAAGTACTTTTAATACAAAGTCACTTCATAAAAGTTATAAGTCCAATACACGTTACATGTATATGTCTTTAGTGAAATAGAGATAATACATTAACGTCTTACTTTATATTATACGTCTTCCAAGACTTTATGTTTGTGACTTTATACAATAAATCATAAGCATGTATAACTAAAGTAATCATGAACCCCACTAGGTTTCATTAATCTTTTCAAGTTAATTTACTATTATACTATGATATGAACACCACTAGGTTTCATTAGTAGTATAATATTAGTCTATGTATCTTATGTCATTCTAGAAATTTTCCATTTTAAGAAACCGCAAAATAATCCACGCCCGATCTTACGACATGTGGATATTTTACCCTTAAGTTTACAATTTAGTACAAGCTTTCACATGACTAAACCAAAACAACAAGTGTTTCTTAATGTGAATGATATATATACTTTTAAGTAGTCTTCTAATCATATTGACACATGATCTAACTTTCATCTAGTTATTAATTAGATTGTTAGTCTCTTATCTTAAAGACAAGAGAATCATATCTTTATGAGTTGTTTCTTGCACACAATGTTCATTTCTCCCACTTGTGCATGGAACAACCTCATATATAAGATAAACATCACGTCTAACGTTCGTCTATACAAAATATGATTGTGCCACATATATTAGCTTTTACAAGTAGATGTAGAATCACTTGATCAACAAGAATCAGTACATAACTATCTTTTAAGATATTAGTGTCAACAATTTGAAAGTAATTATCTTAGGACATACTAAAGATCACATGGGTTATTACCAAGACAACAAGGCTTGTAACTCCCACTGACTTAGAGAATGTTTTAATAGACTCAAAATCAGTAATACAACACAATTCTCCCACTGAACTTGAAAACATTGAAAATGTTTCATAATCGGTGAAAAAATAATTAGTGTTGTGTTTACTTTCTTACACTTTTGAAAAACACATTTGTAACAATTACTTATAGGGTTTAAGAGTGTACTCTACTTCGTAAATGATGACTTATCCATCAATTGCTTTTAACTTGAAAGACTTGACATGCAATTTCTTCCTTAATAGGTCTACCAACCTCACAATGGTATGTAGTGCCTATAGATGGTCAAAGCACAACTACTAGACAAATATGCTAGTTTGCCTTATAACCAATTAGTGGTAACTTTAAATAACTCAAAATATGCACTTTTCTTAACTTTTAAAGTTTGCTATGAGTCATGGATTTGAATTTGACATTTCTAAAATCCTTGTAACTCCTTCTTTACTCATGAAAAAGAGTTTTAGGTTTATCTTTCATTTGTAAATTGACTCTATCCTCAACCATACGGTTTGTAGATCAATAAATGAATAAACCACGTTTACGGTGTAACGTTGCATTAATACATTTGTAAAAGAGTTTACAAAATTCAATTTTAGTATTTTCGATAATACCATTCAAGAAAATAAAATTACCCCGGTAATAATAACCATAGTATTTTCCTTGAAAACTAGAATCCAAAATGACATAATTTCATCACATCAGTTGATCTGCTAGCAATGAAAGTATTCAAGATGGTAACTTGTCGAACAATGATTGACAAACAAATTTTCAATTTCTAGATATTTAAGGGATTTACATTGCCAAAAGTCATTTTGCATTGTAAACATGTTTTATCCCTTCTTTATGCCTTAAGTTTCCAGATCTCACTGAGTAACTCAATTAAGTCGACTAATCTAAAGAACGTAAAACCTTCATGTGCAATCTTATTCAGTCATGAAGTTTTCTCTCCATTACAACATCGTCCGATATCTTATATGACGACAATTGTAACTTCAAGTGTTCGTCAATTAGAGGGCATATGACTTAAATTTTTAGGGTCTTAGATCTTGGTGTCAAAATCATGTATGGAGAAGCATGCATACATCTCCATAACATAAGTTTAATAAAAACGTTTAGTAAACTTTTTGGTGAGACTAAAAGTTCATCATATATTTGCAAGTTGAGGTATTGGTTAAAACAATTAAAGATTTTACACACAACTAAATTCACAGCGTACTTTTTCTAGAACTCAGCTAAAGCACAAAGCAATAACCTTATTCATTGTGTTTCGGATGTGAATTAATGTAGTTAAATCAACCTTAAAGAATTATACCAATAACAAGCGTAGGTAATTCCAATTTTGACGCACAGGCGAGCCGGGAATTTGGTCAGCGCTGAAGCATAACACCTCCTTCCTTAACCGGGTACATGACTAGCAGTGCGTTATACCCACTTTATAGTTTGTCAAAATTGAGTAGGCCGTTAAGTTGCTATTGCAATTCTAATCAACGCAAATCATATGTAATTTAGATCTCAAAACAATTCATTTATTTTAATATGATTTAGTCCATATTAATTTTTCTTGTAAAAATTACCCTTGTTTACAACATACAATTAAAACAAAACGTATGAAAACAAGTAGGTATAAAAAAAACTAAATCATAAACACATAATAACAATTTATATGTGCAATAAATAAATGAAATAGCCACATGCATACGATTTATTTAATAAATAATATCAAATCTAGGTTTTTATATTCATATAAAAGTCTTCCCTAATTTTAGATTTATTGAATCAAATAAAGCATGTAGCAAAAAACGTAACAATTACCACATAAAACATATGATCCATGAAAAACATGCATGTTCATCACGGATCTCCCACATAATTTAACAATTAAATCTCTACGGATCGAAACATGAATTCACACAACATAACAATTAATCATGCAATTCATCAAAATTCCACCCAAATCACTTAACAATTAATTAAATCACTACGGATCGTAACCTTAAATACATGACATAACAATTAATCATGTAATTATCTAAAGATCAAAACATGCAATTTTAGGGTTTCACAAAAAAAAACTATCTTTTTTTTAATTTATAATCGGCTAAAAAAAACAAACAAACCGACCCTTTTTTTTTAAATCGGATTTAAAAAAAAACAAAACCAAAACCCTAAATTTTCTTTTAAAAAAAAAACATGTAGTTTTAACTCAAAACAATTATTAGTTAAAAACAATCTTTAGATCTCGATAATTATAATCATGTTAAAACGACTCTCGATGCCACTGTTGGTTTATATAGTTCATAACAATTATTTAAAACCCTAATATGGATCAAAGAACACACAGCGGAAGCGATTAACAAGATCATTAATTTAACACAATTATATTAATCAAGATTAGGGTTACATACCTTTATCCTAGCAAGATCCACAAGACGACGGAACAAACGGCAACTAGGGTTGATCACGAACACCACCAAGAATATAGTCTAAAGTAAGACTATATCACGTTCTTGTACACACGTAATACGGCGAGTTAACCGTGAGTCTAGCACGAACAAACCGAGCTTCAACGCTTATGGAATATCTACCCAACAACCCTAGAGAGGGGCTAGGACTAGATAAAAATAGACTTGATCGAAAACCAAACGAAACCCTAAGGTGGGTTGGGGTGGCTGGCGATCAAGAAGAAAAAGAAGAGAGAGATGAAAAATTATGAGGCTAGGGGTTTGTTTATATAGGCTTGGCAAACTTCCTTTCCAAGTAATAACCAATTAGGAAACCAATGTTTCCCTTTGCCCCCTCTTGTTGCCGCCGATTAACACCCTCCATAAGGGGTGTTTGTGTAATTTTTCCTTCTTCTTTTAGCTTCTATTTAATTCCATAACGGTCGTTATAACTTAACTTTTATTTATCAACGATCGTTAGTTAAGCTTTGGTTTGATTTAATAAATATATAAAATATATATTTAATAAATAAATTAACCCTTTACGTTATGTGTGCAATCCCGTGATCCCGAGTCCGATCCTATCTCACGACTATTAATTTTAAGTCCATAAACTTTCACCAAAGTACCTCTTGTGACATCATAAATGTTATGGCTCACCAAATCAGTGTAAACTGATTTCATAGCATTTTTGATGATAATAGCATTTCTAATGTTATAACACATTTTGCTTAACGTAACACTAGTTTTTTACTATGACACAAGGACTCTCTTTGCTTTTATGGTTAACAACATATAACCCGTTATAGTCATTAAATTCATATAAGCTAATCTAATCAATTTACAAGTTCATTTATGGATATAGACAAACTTAACTTGATTACTGATTTGTCTGATCCAAGAACTCGGCCAAACATTAGTTGAATAAGTTCGGTTTCAACATGACTCCATTTTTAGATTCATTAGCCTTATTATGTTGTGCCGTGATTAGAATGAGTACGACATGTCACCAGAATGATTGAGGAAACATTAAGAGAGTCACGCAACACAAATTATATATTATATGAGTAAGATATGTCAAGAATTTCAATAACCTTGATTGATACTATTAATTAGTTTTAAAATACCGACTGAAAGCGGCCTATATTGCTTAAACTAGTGTTTAACTTTATCAAGTTAAAAAAAACGTGTATAAACTAGTTTTAACTTTAACCGATTTTACGGTGTGCAAAAGGATTTTGGGTTTAATTTTCACCATGTATTTTAAGAGATAAAATAAAATAAAAGTATAAGTGGGTTAATTTAGAACCGGATTTTAACTCTAAACCATCTTTTCTCTCTAACCCTAAACCATCTTTTAGCCGCCGCCTCCGGCCACCGGCTATACGTCGGAGGTTCGGAGGGATACCAATAAACTTAAACCCCCTTCAATTATCATGTTCAATTCCAAAAACAAATCAAATTCATTTCCCAGATCTAGTTTTCTTTTCCACAATGGTGGATATTCCTTCAAAGTGATTCACACCTACATGGTCGTTTTCATCTCCGTACCTGTATCTATGGATCTATGTTACTGCCCCCCAATCAACCACGACAATGGCAAGCATATTTTCTTGGGTTTGGGAGTTCGGTTTTGGGAGGTTGTGTTTGTTGATTTCTTTTGTGGGTATCACCGTTTTCATCTATGGATCTATGTTACTGCCCCCCCAATCAATCACGATAATGGCAAGCATATTTTCTTCGGATGAGAAAGATTCAAGGTCTTCGGTGATTTTTTAATTTTGTTTAAATTTGGATATGTAATAGTTTGGTTTGGTTAAGTTTTATTGATGTAATTTTCTTTTAATGACACTTTAATGCGAATGCACTTTATAATTATTAATGGGTTAAAAAAAATTCTATAACGTGTTATAAAGTTTTTAAATGTTGACGCTATATAACTTGAAACTATATAACTTGAAACTAGGTTAGATCTAAATGATTTAAGGAAGAAACAAAAACACAACCTGTATATACAAGAGATTTTTTTTTTAATTTTTTTTTTAGGCAAAAGCATATAATTTGTTGATAATAGATTAAGAAAATCTCGATAAAATGATAATTGTTGATAATTGCTATATCCTCCTACAACATATGCCTACATATCCCCCTACACACACAATAATATTAAATATTTTTTTCCACTAATTCTCTCTCCGCATCTAAACCGTCTGTTCTGACACTTGTCAGGATCCTGTGAGTAGGAAGATTTGTAGGTTGTTTTTGTAGGAGGATATAGCATTTTTGTTTTAAGAAATAGTCATTTTGCAACCTAAGATTTATAGTAACTACAATTTTGTTCTTGTGTTTTAGCAATATTCTTAAAGAAATACAAATAGATTTATAGAATTAACATTCTTAACCCAAGCTTAAGGATGTTCAAACAACAGTCCAACTTATTTGCTATATACGTTTTTCATAAAGAAATAGATTCAGCGTGGCCCAAAGTATTAATGTGAAAATATAGATACACCATACATAATATTTTTATGTTGGCTGACACTTCTCTTTTTATACATATTTTTTTACATGTACTCGAAATTTTTCGATTGTTCGGGGGCCTACATAATCAGAATGGCACAGGCCCCCTCAAATTCACGGGATGACCCTGGGTTTATCCTTTAAAACGAATGGTTAGAAACTTACATATTGTCCATTCGACATCACTATGAGCTCGAGTAACTAAATAATAACTAGCAGTTAAAAAAAATCCATATTATCCATTCATTTTCCAAACACACATAGTTTTAAAGACTTTACTCACTACACTCTCCAACAAACATATGTCACCCTGTTGGGTAATCTTGACGGGGCAAATTGGTCTAGTGGGTCATGGGTGAATGGGTAGTCCATAGCTTGACCGAGTGTTATGGAAATGTCTAATTCTTTAGTTAGTGTCTTGTGTTTTAAGAGTAGTGGTACATGTTGACCATAATTATTTTCTGCATAAGTTTGGTATCTTAGTGTAAATTAGCCGAGTACCCGCGCAATGCAGCGGCGGGTACTCGATAACTAATTTTGTGACGAACATATATTATAAAACCGAAACATCAATCACCATAAAACCTATGGTTTTTGCTTCTGTTATAAACCAAACACCAAACTTTATTTCTTTAACAAAAACCACCAGATCTACCACCAAAACCGCCAAATCACATCAAACGTTTAATGTTTGCGGTTGATGGTGGTGGCGGCGGCTGAATTAGTGGCATCGACGAAAGTAGTGAAGGTTGTGGTTGTTGAGAAGGTGATAAGGAAGTTGTGTGTTGTCTTTTGTATTGTATTTTTTAACAAAGAGAAAGAGAAAGAGACGTAAATATGTGTATGAGTGGGTGGTTTATGATAATTTATATATGATTTGAAAACTGTAACTTATTTTGCATATTTAAAGAACTGTTATTTTTTGTTTATGGAAATTATGAATCCAATAATGAAGGGGTTGTTATTATAATAAATTGTGGCATACGTTTTGCTAGAGTAATAAAATTTCAAGTTGATTAATATTGACACAATTGTTATATTTCTTTTTTTGGCAATGTTGGAGGCTTAATATTTTAAGACTTCCAATAATAGAAAATGGTCTAAACCTTTTATAAAGTAGTAAGATAAAATAGGTAGTAACACTATAAGCTTGGAATCAGCTTCCATCATTTAATATACAGAAGCAGTGACACCAAACTTGTCATTTTGACTGGTGTGACCGTGGGTGTGAGTCCGAGTTAAAGGAGGCTGATTCCTTCACTTGGTATCCGAGCTTCGTTCGATTTGAGAGTCGGTTTCAAGCAAAGGTGTAACCTTTCACTATGAGGAAAATGCAACAAGGAACTAGGTGTCTTCTTGAATGGGTTGTGATGTTATGATCACATGTTGTAGTCGAGAAAGAAAGGAACAAATGCCAAAGAAGAAGGCAAGCAAACAAGTTTATGTGACTTGTCGGTTGAATAAAGTGTGAGACAGAGAGGGGAAAACGGACCCAAAAGACCAGAAGCACCTAGACCGAAAAAGTCTAGATCGAGACTGAATGAGGCACCCAAGACCAAGACCGTGGGTTTCTCAAGCAATAAATTTAGAACGAAGTTTCAACAACAAAAGACCAAAGACCACAGATCGAAGACCGGAGACCCAAGGAGAATGATACATACCGTTGAATCAAAGAACAAAAGATTCCAGAAAGACCGAACAAAGTTTTATCTTAAGAGATAAAAGTCCGAAGCAAGAATTTATTTTGAATAACAGGAAGGAAGCAAGAACGTTAGAAAGAAAGATAGCAAGAGATGACACTGTAGGATATTGTAAATCTATGTATAATCTAGAGAAAGAAAGAGATAGAAAGTTGGTATATTTCACACACACTTCTAGAGAGAGAAAGTAAGAAACTATGTGGCTTTATGAATGAAACCACACCTTCTCCAACTACGGAGATGGTTTATATACCAAGCCCATAAGATGGGCTTGCGCTTACAATATTGGGCCGGCCATACAAGCATGGACCGGGATTTTCCTTGTTTGATAAATATAAAGATATCTAGACTACGAGCTACTACTTAATATATTCTCGGAGTGACCGAATCTTCCTAAATACGTAAAAACGTATTTTCAAGAATCTCCCCCTAAGGGAGGTCACTTCAAAAAAGGGCGTTACCTGAGTTACAATAAGAAAATAAACCTAGCATACTATGCTTGTCTTGAGCTCGTAGTCTTCGTCTTTCTTTTCTTTTTCTTTTCTGGTGAATATGTTGATGTGATCTTTGATATCAATATTGAGCATGGATCTTTTGCCTTGATCTTGTGCATCACTTGTGATCTTTGCCTCTTCGTGACTTCATGTCCCACATACTTATACCTTCGTAATTTTTGAAAGCTTCAGAGTTCGATGCAACAGAAGACTTGACTTTTAGGCTTTCTAGAATTAGATGAAGTATTAAGTGTATAAAGTATAAGCATGCGGGGACGACTTCTTCTCGGATTCCGCAACACCACCGTCTTCAAATGCCGCAACATAAGTAGACACGAATGAAATGGCTTTGAACATTTCATTCTAATTCGGCAGCATTTTAGCTCCGGTCGGTGAAGACCGTTGGACGATATAAAATATCGTACTTGTGGCAGGTAGATTTAATTAAAAATCTCTTTGACTAGATTTCGCGGGTAAATTCTCTTTACTCGACCGTCCAAAGCTGACTACGACGTAAAGAGTGAATCATTTGGATAAAATTATCCGTATGATTGAAGCCATCAATTCCGATTCCTGGAACAAGTTTGATTCATTAAAGAATCGCACCATCGTTGCTTTCCAGTTGTCACGAGCTTGATCATATTGAATCTTGCAAGTTACCTACCAAGTGCTGTTTAAGGTTAACACTAGAAGGATTTCCACTCATCACTGTGAACACTAAGGTTTCACTCTGAGTGTTCTGGCAAGATCACTGAGATATTGCGTAGAGGCCTGCAATGTGTTTAAATTTAGTTAAGAATTAAACCATTGTTGCTTTCCAGTTATCACAAGCTTGATTCATAAAGAATCGCACAAGTCACCTACCATGAGCTTTTTGATATTCGCTCAAGAAGGATTTCCATCTTCATTGTAGATACTTTCGTATTACTCGGATGTTCAGGCAAGATCATGAAGATTTTGCGTAGGACTCTTAATATCTTTCTTACTTTTCACAGTGTGTGAAAAAGCAAGAAAATATGGAAGTGTGTCCTAATGAGATATTTGATGATCTCAAATGGCTCTAGATTCGATAGTGCGTTTTGGATTTTTAGTGATCGGAGGTTGGAGAGGAGTGCCACCTTTTCAATATCAATATATTCGGAGTCAATAAATCGATAGATAATGCGTTGTCTCCGTGTGAATAAAACAAATACCTTTTGAGAGATATCTGAGTTAGCTAGGATGGGTTGTGCATTGCATCACTGGGTCCATGATGTCTATCTTCAATATTGAGCATCACTAAAATGATCTCAATAGCATATGTGTTGACCCAGTTTCTACCTAAGGTTGTAAGGAGGGCTTCTTTCTTTACACCCTTTATCTTTACAATTCTTTTTCATTCTACAACCCCTTCAATGCTTACCAATACGTCATAACTAGCATCTTGTTGTGTTTGTTCCAGTGCTAACTTAAGTACTTGGTCGACATTCAGCTACGTTCACAATCTTTCTCCATCTTTCCTAAGGACTACTATTTCTAGTTATGGAATGTCCTTGGGAAGATTCCTCCGGTTTTGAAAGAATCATTGGACTTAACCTATCCTACCATCCTTAGGTCACCATAATCTTCATCGTCATGAAATAAATGGGTTTAGGGTAAGTATATGTCACCGTGAAATCCATTTTGGTATAGCAAATCCATTTTTCTCCCCCTTAACATATGCCACGATATTCGAAAACATTTCGCACATGTCTGGATGAGCTATCACGTTAAGTCAAACCATTTTTGATTAATCATTTCTCATATTAAATCACATTTTCTCCCCCATATTAAAAATATTAACCCAATCGATGTTTTTAATATCAATTGATTTAATAATATTTTAAGAAAGTTTTTAGAAAGAAAAATGCAAGTCCATTTTATCTTCATGATACCAAATGTTGAGATATGATACCGATTGGTAAAATGATCACATATTCACCATATAAGAATGAATTGACAAGGTTGGACCTGATTGATGAGAACATCATATGATAAGATCACATGGTTCTTGTCGGCAAATATTGGTCGCCTCATCATGTCTGAAGTCATCTCTTAACACCACATGTACGATTGGTATTGTTGTCTTGACACCAAATGGTAAACTTGGCACGTTCGGCATCGAAGATTCTGAATGCTTGACAATTGCTCCCCCTCAATTGTTGACCCGTGTTCTATTGAAAGAGTTGTAGTCGTCGTTTGAGTAGTTGCATCGTCGAGTATGTAGATACCAATTGCAGATTGCTTCGGTTTGTAGAGATGATAGCTTCATAAAAACAATATTTCTCTTGTTTTAACAAATAAATGCACTGATGCGTACATATATCCGTGTTAGACCAAGTTATAAAGTAAACTCGATTCCTTACAAGGTTTTAAAGTAAACCTTGCCCGAGAAAATTAATTCCCGTTGAGAGCCAAAGCTTTCATAAGAAATACTTGACTTTGTTGGGTCAAAAAATTGATGTGGCAGAAACTCACAAACGAAGAAAACATGAAGATATTGTCTAAGCGTTGTCAAGAGCAATCCAAGCGTTGACAAGAACAAACTAAGCGTTGTTGGCTCAAGAGTTGTCGTGTGCAATCCAAGCATTGTCACATGTAATTCAAGAGTTGATAGAAACGTAGACAAGAAGCTTATGGAAGCTTCTATTTAGATAAACATGCAAGATATATTCTGCATAAGTTTATTTAAATAGAAGATTTACTTGTTTATTTGTTATTATCTCTTGTAAACCCTAATCCTTACACTATAAAAGGAGCCAAGGGTCTTAGGTTTTATTCATCAATTCATATACAATGTAAACCTAAAGCGTGTGTGCACTAGACGTGGGATTAATGTATACACGTCTAGTGGTTGTTTATTATTAATATAATGAGCAACCTTATTGTTTTAGTTCATGTTCTTGTGCCCTAAACACCTTGTTAATGATTGTTGTTCTAATTCCGCTTTGATTGTTAAATCATATGAACAATGATCATTCCTAGTAGCTTCAAAGATCCAGAAACCAAGGTTTCCACAATTGGTATCAGAGCCTCGTGGCTCGTGATTCTAGGACCAACAAGATGTTCGTGTATGGTGAAGAAAAGAAAAATTCGTCTAGGGTTTTTCTGGACGTTTTTGTGTGCGCAACAGTATTCAGAAGGTCATAACTTTTGATTGATCCGTTGGATCGTCACGAAATTTTATATGTGTGTTCTACATACATATATCTAAAA
Organism: Glebionis coronaria; assembly: GCA_025667525.1. Lineage (NCBI taxonomy): Eukaryota > Viridiplantae > Streptophyta > Magnoliopsida > Asterales > Asteraceae > Glebionis > Glebionis coronaria. The sequence goes on from CM046882.1 coordinate 457,407,239, forward strand.
ATCCACCGGAGGGATTGTCCTGTTTAGCCCTCAATCAAAAGTTATTAAGCGTCAAAGTTGGCTATAGAGATGATTTTCAGTTTTTCAGATTTGCATAAAATCATGATTTAGGGTTTCTCCAAACCCTAGATCATTCTTCTACAGAAAAGGGAGATATGTTGCTGTTCTTAAGGACTACTTGTACTAGCCTTGGTGAGTGATTTCTTGGAATCACGATGAACCCTAGTACAAGGATCATTGTTCGTGGTTGCTGTGATTTGAAAAAAAGAATTTAGGGTTTGTCTTAAAACCCTAGAAACAAGAAAAGATAGCAGCAACTGGTCATAACCTGTTCTCAGATTTACTATGACTGATCTTCATATCAGGGTTTTTCACAAAACCCTAGAGTCATTATTCCAGTCGGCAGATTGGTACATGATGATTTATTGGAAGCATGTTATAAGAAAAGTCAAGACAGCGGGCATGGTTAATATTCTGCATAACAAGCTGTGATATAACGTGATATCCAGTTTCCACATTTGTGTTCACACGATGCAAGTTTTCTATTGGAGGAAAATTGGTGTGTTCACACGGTGAGAGGCTTGTGATTGGATGAAACATTTGTTTAAAGTAAAGCAAAAAGGGAAACGACATGCTATACAGTGCCTCGACTATGATATGTTTAAAGTAAAGCAAAAAGGGAAACAAACGTGCATATGAGGGACGTGGTATTTGCTTTTCTTATATTATTGCCATATTAAAAGGGTCCCATTAAAAACAAGATGTTGACAGATCATGGTTGCCATGATTTTAATATTGTTAAGTTTGTGAGGGATTGCTTTTATTTTTGGACGTGATAAGGTAAAGACATGGACATCTGTGGTTCCAGTATCGTGCTTATCTGTGGTCACGTGGGTTTTTAGACGTGATGGATTGATATTGACATTCAAGCGTTGATGGATTGATTTAATTCTAAGACGTGATGAATTTTAGAGTACGATATGCTTTAGGCGCTGACGTTTGTAATTTTGACGCTGACAAGGAATAAGTGAACACTGACAAAATAGGCGTTGACATGAGTTGTCCGAGAAACGCTTGTTCAAGCGTTGATAGGTGTTGTCCGATATGTGACAATTCACATAGGAAGGATATTGGACAAAGAAGGTTCTTGGATAACAAAAGAATTGCTGCTGTTTGAGAAAATTGGCACATTTTGAGCACACAAACAGGAGGAATTTACACACGAAGGTACATGGAATCTCCGTTTTACTTAAGATATCATGTTGATATTTATGGCTCGGATATTTTTAAAAGAGATTAATGATTTTAAAGCGAGTTAGCAACGATTCATGAAGTAATTTATTGGAGTATGTAATCAGGATAGCCTTGTGAAAGAGTTATTCGTTAACATATTTTACATATGAAGATTTTGACTTGTCATGAAGAAGTGTTGGCTTAAGGGGAAGAATTCTTATGGTAAGTTTGATGATTGAAGAAGATTTTCGCGAGTTTGTGTTCTATCATATCTTAAAGTCATGCACTTCCAGCCACTGACTTTAAAGGTAACTTGTTCGTGCTTTACATGGTTGGTGACGAAGACTTGTCATAACACTTGAAGGAGTTACATTATCGTGCTCAGTGTCTCACAAAGGATGAGAATATTGACAAGGGATCGAGGTCTACTTATATCTCCTCTATAAGTTCTTCATCACGTGGATAGTACAAGACATGGAACACAAGGTTGGGTTATTCTACTTCTACATCTAGAATACTTTATCTATTACTCTTCAAGATCATTACATAGAGCTACAATTGGAGAATCTTCAAGATTGCCTACATTGTTTACTTCCCTGTTGATGTGACAAAAAGGAGAAGAAATACATGCTACACTTGAGGGGAAGCAATTTGAAGATCATGTACAACTTACAAGAGATACACATAGAGTTTTGCCAACATCAACTAGGGGAAGATTGTTGGGTCAAAAATTTGATGTGGCAGAAACTCACAAACGAAGAAAACATGAAGATATTGTCTAAGCGTTGTCAAGAGCAATCCAAGCGTTGACAAGAACAAACTAAGCGTCGTTGGCTCAAGAGTTGTCGTGTGAAATCCAAGCATTGTCACATGTAATTCAAGAGTTGATAGAAACGTAGACAAGAAGCTTATGGAAGCTTCTATTTAGATAAACATGCAAGATATATTCTGCATAAGTTTATTTAAATAGAAGATTTACTTGTTTATTTGTTATTATCTCTTGTAAACCCTAATCCTTACACTATAAAAGGAACCAAAGGTCTAAGGTTTTATTCATCAATTCATATACAATGTAAACCTAAAGCGTGTGTGCACTAGACGTGGGATTAATGTATACACGTCTAGTGGTTGTTTATTATTAATATAATGAGCAACCTTATTGTTTTAATTCATGTTCTTGTGCCCTAAACACCTTGTTAATGATTGTTGTTCTAATTCCGCTTTGATTGTTTAATCATATGAACAATGATTATTCCTAGTAGCTTCAAAGATCCGGAAACCAAGGTTTCCACAGACTTTAATGTGAAAACCGGGTTGCAGTCAGAAATAACTACAAGCCATATAGGCATGTTTTATGAAATATTTACAACTTTTGTACGAACTCTATTTATGGCGCCGTGTCAATATTAAACAACATTTATAAGGCCGTAAATATTATCGTACCAAAAGACATGCCTTTGAAAAATAAAGTAAAAATATTTTTGGTTTTTTCAGAATTTTTCAATTTTTATGGTTTTTATATGGTTTTATATTTTTGTATTTTGCTTTTGAGGATAAAAATAAAAAGAATATATACATATGATCACCAAGGATATGGAGAATAGTTTACCACCACTATTCTTTCGCTTAATCTGCCAGTTCCTTTAGAGTCTCGGGCGAGAATGTTCTCAAACCTAGCTTGTCGGCCAAAAATTCCATTCGAGCGCGATCTAAAGCCTTCGTGAAAATATCCGCCAATTGATACTTAGATCGGACAAAGTAATGCTCGATCACTTCATATTCCACTTGCTCCTTGATGAAGTGGTAGCGAATGTCAATATGCTTCGACAGGGATAATTGAACATTGTTGCAGCATAAGGCAATTGGACTTTTGTTGTCATAGTACATTGGAATTTTGTTGAAACCTAGACCATAGTCGGTTAATTGCGATCTCATCCAAAGATTTTGAGCACAACAACTAGACATAGCTATGTATTCTACTTTCGTACTTGAAATAGCAGCGCTTTTCTGCCTTTTCGATGCCCAACTGATTAGTCGATATCCTAGTAGTTGCAAAGTTCCACTTGTGCTACGCCTTGTATCTTGACAACCCGCGTGATCCACATCTGCATATTCCATTAGTGCAATTGAAGAGTCCTTCGAATACCAAAGTCCCCGATTAATGGTTCCTTTAAGATACTGAAAGATCCATTTAACAGTAGCTAAGTGTAACTCAGTAGGCCTAGTTTGATACCGAGCACACATACAGATATCAAACTGAAGGTCCGGTCGACTAGCTGTAATATAAAGAAGGGTACCGATCATTCCCCGATAAAGTGTCAGATCAACGGCAACTCCATGTGGATCTGCATCTAGCTTAGTTTGTTCCACCATTGGGGTGTCCACGGGGTCGCAAGATTCCATCTTATATTTCTTAAGCGATTCAAAGGCATACTTGGATTGATTGATAAAGATGCCTCTGGGACTTTAAGATATCAGAAGACCTAAGGAGAATGATACCTTGCCCATCATTGACATCTTAAACTTGGAAGACATGAGTGTCCCAAACTCATCGGATAAGGTTTGGGTCGAGGCTGCAAATATAATATCATCAACATATATTTGTACCATAATCATATCTTTACCTCGTTTCTGAATGAACAACGTGGGATCCACCTTGCCTTTAGCGAAGCCTTGCGTAATGAGGAATTGTGACAATAGATCATACCATGCGCGTGGAGCTTGCTTCAACCCATAGAGAGCCTTCTTAAGCTTGTACACATGATTAGGATATTTAGAATTCACAAAACCATCTGGCTGTTGAACATAGAACTCTTCCTTGATTTCACCATTAAGTAATGTCGTATTCACATCCATCTGATAGACGATCATATTCATGTGGGCTGCATAAGCAAGGAATAGTCTAATAGCTTCCAAACGGGCAACCGGTGTAATAAGTGTGAAAACACTTATCCTTTTACCACTTAATTATAATAACAACCAAGCCAAAATGTGTATTTTATGTCGTAAATGTCGGAATTATGCATGGTTTGTGTTTTTGTTGTGATTTAGGATCAAAATGTGAAAAAGGAAGAAAACGCGGTCTTTCACGGGCTTTTATCGAAGAAAAAGACAAAAGACGAAGTCAAAAGATTAAGAGTGCAAAAAGAACGGAAGTACAAGGCCTATTATGAAGATTTAGCGAAGAAAAAGTCTAAAGACGGAAGTTTAATGAAGTCGAAGAACTCAAGTCTAATTAATGAAGAAATTATAAGACGAGTTCAATTTATCCCGAGACAACGTCGAGAAAGTCGAAGAATTTATAAAGACGAAAAGACGAGAAAAGGAAGAAAAGATCAACACTTGCTAATATCCCTATAAATACCATCCTAATGACACATTAGGAGGTGTTGGCTATTTGACACATAGTTCTTCCACATTTAATTTTCATGTCATTTAATTTCTTGTCAATTTACATTCCTTGTCTTGCACCTTAAATTTGTAAGTCTTTTAATTTTACCTTTAATTGTTGTTGAATCTTTAATTTTAATCAAGTTTTTATATTAATCTCTCCTTCTACCTTTCTTGTTTTGATTTAATCTTTATGCTTGTTATCTTATTGTCATGCTTATTTGATTAATTGTTATGTTTTTATGTTTTTGATTGTGTTAGCTTATTGATTTTATAGCTTATTGTGTGTTTGCTTTATTTTAGTTAAGTGTTTTTATTAGTTTATTTTATTAAAATTGATTTTTAGTTTTTAGTTTTATTAGTGTTTTTGAAGTTTTTATTTTGTGGTTTAATTAGTTTTTCTTAAAAGTGTTTTAGATTAAGTTTTAGTTAATTGCTTATTTGATTTGTGCTTATTTTTGACTTATTTTCTGATTTTTAGTATTACTGTTTCTGTTTATCTGAATCTTTTTCATATCTTCGGATTAGGGTTTTAACATTCCAAAGAATCACCTTTTTCTGAATTAGTCATTTCTTTGAAAATAGTCATTATTCCGAAAAATAGTTTTCCTGAAAATGTCATTTATTCTGAAGATATGCCATTTTTCTGAAAAAGTTTAAGATTCCGAAGAAATCTCCGAAAAAGTTAAAAGTTCTGAAAAAAGTTTATTCCGAAGAAAATTCTGAAAAAACATTATTCCAAAGAAAATAAAAAGTTCTGAAAACAAGTTATTGCGAAATAATCAAACATTCCGAAAAAACTTGTATTGCGAAGAAATCTAATATTCCGAAAAACTTTGACATGCATGCCTGTGTGCTTCTTATTTTCCCGCTTATTTTCAGCAGGTAGCCTGCCTGCTTGAGCAGGGTTCCACCCTGCCTGCTTGAGCAGGGTGCCTGCCTGCTTGTTTATTAATTAGTATTGTTTCGTAATTGTTTCGTTTAATCTGAAAGTTGTTCCGATTTTAATTTTGAAAGTTACGTATTTTTAGTTGATTTTTTCGTCAATTTTTAGTATTAATATTTTTTTCGTAAAGTTTAAGTTTTATCTTTTATTTAGTACCTGCTTTAGCTTTTGCCTCGTTTAGCTTTAAAGTACCATCTTAGTTTTATTCTCTCCTTTTTCATTAGGTTAATTTTATTTTTCAGTCAAAAGTTAATTTCTTCGTTTAGTTTATTTTTATTAATTGTTTCGTTTTCATATTTGTTTTTAACATCGTTTATTTACTTTTCGTCAAGCTTTAATTTCTCGTTTTTTTAATTAATTTACTTTCAAAGTCTTAATTTCGCACAATTTACTTTTTATTTACTTTTAGCTTATTTACCTTGCCTTTTACTTTTAAGTTTTGCAATTTTAATTTTAAAAAAACGACAAAAAATATTCATTTTTCACCAAAAGACGACTGAGTCGCACTTAAACCGGAAATCAATTCGATTAGACACCGAGAACAACAAAGAACAATTTAACTGAGTAAAAATCATGTATTAAATGGCGCCACTGCCGGCTCTTTTCGTGAAGATTAACGGTTTTCTGTGAGAGACGCGTTGAATTTTGGGATCCGTTCACTCGTGAGCGTTATTTTTCGTGTCACAAATTTTCAAAATCCATAAAAACTAAAAATTTTCAAAAATACAAAAACATTAAAAAAACATATAAATCTTTTTCAAAGTTTTGCACCAAAAAGATTTTATTTTTATTACTGTATATATATTCTCTATTTCTTTGGTATCTTTTTCTTTTTCTTTTGCAGGTGTATGCGTACTAGATCTTCGACTTATTCTGAGCCCGAGACTCTTGGAGATTTAGATATGGCTGGTGTACACAACAATAATAATTCACCTCACCCCAACATGAATAACAACAACCATGGTCCTCAACCTGACCTTCGCACAATGGAGGAGCTTTGTCAACCCACGATGAATGGACGAGGAGGACCGATTACGCCGATGCAAATCACGGCTCCAGAGTTTTCGTTGAAGCATCACAGGATCCAACAAGTTCAAAACACTTGTCCATTTCGCGGATTGCCAGATGATGATGCCAACAAACACCTCGACAAGTTCATTACCGTTACTCAAAGCATGAAGTTGCCCGGTGTTACTATGGATTTTCTTCGCCTTCACCTATTTCCACACACCTTATCCCATCATGCCGAAAAATGGTTTGATCCTCTTCCGAAGAATTCAATTCATACTTGGGATGAGATGACTCAACGCTTTTTGTCGCGCTACTTTCCACCATCCATGGTCACGAGCCTTCGAAATCAAATTAGTGGATTTACACAAGTACCTGATGAATCACTTTTTGATGCTTGGGAACGATATAATGTTTTGATTGATCGATGTCCAAACCACAACATGCTCCCCGTCACCTTAATTGATACTTTCTACAACGGTTTAACTTTTCGTGATCGTGATACGATTAATGTAGCCGCCGGTGGCACATTTATGAAAAGAAGACCCGAGGAGTGTAGAGAGCTTATAGAGAACATGACTACTCATCACAAAAATTGGATTCATCCGCATCCTCAAGGAATAACCCGAGAGTCAATGTTTCTTCTACTTCTTCAAACCCTGATATCACCGAATTGACCCGCGCAATGGTCGAAATGAGCAAGAATATGCAACTTTTGGATACAAATCAACAACAACAAGTTAAAGCTGTAACACTTTGTTGTGTGACTTGCGGCGGTCCTCATTCATACACTAATTGTCCTTCTACTCATGACCATTCCGGAAAACGTGTATGCCGCTTATGGTAACTATTCAAACGGAAAGCCATCAAGCTCGACCTCAAGGTGATCGTAACTTGCTAAGTTACCGTTCGAACAACTTTCTTTCAACCCGGTTTTTCTCCTCAAAACCACAACCTTAACAAATACAATAGAAGCAATCCAAACCCAACTCGAGCTTCTAATCCTTATCACCCACCCGCTCAACAAGCACCACCCATTAATCATGATGTTGAAGCTTTCATGAGGACCCAAGGAGAGCAAATCAAGAATCTGCAAAGCCAAAATAATAACTTGAAAGGAGATATCACTAAGCAAGGTAATGATATTAGAACCGAGCTTTGACATGATATGCAAACCTCCTTCAGCAATCAAACAAACATTTTGAAGAATATGATGGCTAGTTTATTTCCAAGGACTCAACCCTCTACTTCGGGCTCGCTTCCTTCAAATACCGTCACTAATCCAAGAGCGAATGTGAGTGCTATTACTACACGCAGTGGAGCAACCTTACTAGGACCATCTATCCCTCCCCCAGTTACTCCATCTACACCTCCTCCACCACCATTTATCCTCCTACTCCCACGCCTAGTATTAGTTCTCTATTACCGTCTCCACCTCTTACTGAAGTACCCAAGAAGAACCCTTCACCAACCCCACATTCCACCTTTAAAACCTTCAACATCTCAACCTTTACCTGCTACACCTTCCACCTATAAACCCAATATCCCTTATCCTTCTCGCTTAGACAAGGACAAATTACTCACCAAGGATGACATTCAAGTGTCGAACTATTTGAAGAAGATTTTGGGACTGACCATCACCTTTAGCCTTGTTGAAGCTCTTGCCCAAATGCCTAAATTTGTTAAGATGTTTAAGGAATTGCTTAATAAGAAGGAGAAGATGGCCGAGTTTGTTAATACTCGATTGAATGAAAACTGTTCTGCAGTCCTTTTTAAATAACTTCCGAAAAAACTTGGAGATCCTGGTCGTTTTGTGCTCCCATGTACTTTTAACCAAACCGAAGAATTTACTGCTTAGCCGATCTCGGGGCAAGTATAAATCTGATGCCTTTAAGTGTTTGGAAAAAGTTATCATTACCCGATCTTACACCAACAAAGATGACTCTTGAGCTTTCAAATCGAACTCCTCGCTTACCCTGTTGGTATTGCCGAAGATGTGTTTATTAAAGTTGGTACCTTCACTTTTCCGGTCGACTTTGTTGTTGTTGATTATGAAATGGACCCTCGTATTCCATTAATACTTGGCCGGCCATTCTTGAGAACCAGAAAAGCATTAGTCGATGTTGCCGATGGTGAGCTAATCCTAAGGGTCGGGAATGATGCACAAGTTTTTAAAATAGGGAAGATCACAACCAAATCTAATGGAAGAGAATCAGCGAATATGATTAATGTGCTTGATGATTTGTCATCTACAACAATCCTCTTTTCGATTCTTGCTACGATAATCCACTTTTCCAAGATGATGTGGATGATTCTCTTTCCAATTTTGATCCTCCACCAATTCATGAGTCTTCTCCAATTATGATGACTATGATGATGATTCTAGTTCTGACATGGATGATTCTAATGATTTTTCTTCTGAGTATAACAACATGCCAACATATGTTGATTTTGATTTTGACGATGTCGATACTCTCTCGAGTGATTCTTCTCATGATGACCTTACTCCTACTTTTGATAAAGATCCTCCACCAAACACTATTGATACTTTGGATAATTACTCATTTGAGTAAGAATTTGCTACTTTTCTCAACACTTACTTCCCAAATGAGAGTGATTCTCCTCCTTTGGACTTTGATTTTGGTCTTTATCCTCCTTCGCATATGAAGAAATCCGTCTCAAAGGAGAAGAAGCCGGACGACACCGATATCCGCAGTACTTATGTCTTGACACCTCTCTATCCACCCCCTGAGGATGAGATTGTGCGATTTATGAGCGGATCTTCTTCAAGGCCTACTGAGCCTGAGTGTTATTTTCCCATAAAGGAAAAGGTGTTCGATCCTGGTATTGCAATTTCTAAGCCATCTCAGTATCCATCTGATGAAATAAAAGTAAAGATTTTTGGAAACCATGGAGATATGCTTGTGCTGCATCATATTGTCTACCACCATGCTCAATCTTTGCTTAAGGGAACCTCGCCTACTCTTCTTTGGCTTGCCTTGGTCGCCTTAAGCTTGTGCTACTTGATGGATGAAAACCATGTATTTGATCTCGGTGGATGTGTTTCAAGCTTCTTCCTATGCTAATCAAGGTCGAGTCAGGCTCACGACTCGGTTAAAAAAAACAAGCGCTTCTCGGGAGGCAACCCGCAGTATCTATCCTTTTTCTTTTGTTTTTATAATAAGTGTAGGGGGAGACCCTAGTATGTGTTTGTTGTTTTCTTTCTTATCATGTGCAGGGATTCGAGCTATCAAAGATCCATTCTTGATGACTTTTGACGACCCATGATTCCGTGTACCCGTCTTCTCGGTTTTATCCTAAACTCTTTTGATTCTCTATTTTATATTATTCAATATTAAAATAGGAATCACTTTAGTTGTCTCTTCCTTAGCAAGATTTAAACAAAGTGCACAATGTCCTAAGTGTAGGGGAGTTTACTTCCACATGCTTAAACATTGAGGACAATGTTTATATTAAGTGTAGGGGGACTTCTATCGAAGTTAAGTGGGCTTTTCCTTGTATATGTCCTCATTTTAACCAGAAAATTGATTTTTCGACATTTTTCAAAATTTTTGATCTATTTTGGCCTATTAGTATTTACCTTTATTATAGTTATTTTGTTTCTTTGCTAGAATAAATTTTAATAAAGTGGTTTTAATTTTTAACGTTGTGAATCTTTTGACTCAACCCGAGTTTACTTATCTAAGTTTACTCTAGCTAGTATCCTTAACGTGTTTAAGTCAAGTTTTGCTAGGCTTTTATATAGGGAACTTTAAAACGCGGAAGTCTTAACTCTTACGGGTTAAGAACAAGAACTTTTTGCAAGTTCCTATAATTGATCCTAGAAAGTCGTTTATCAAGGGAACTTTAAAATGCGAATTCTAAACTTGAAAAAGTCTAAGAAGTTGCAAGATCCTATAGATGACTTGAAAACCCGAAACTTTGATTTAATAGGCTAAGCATCCACGAGTCTCATTCCTTGAGATTTTAAATTGTGGAGAACGAGAGATGATAGAGTCAATTATAAGTTTGATATTCTTTCATGAATTTATGTGAGTTGATTATGAGCTTTTTCTCCCATCGCTTGCTAATAAATTTAATTGCAATAAATAAGGTTGTACGATTTGAAAAGTTACTTAGCTTCTAGCCCAAGATCGTTTAAAAGTTGCTCGGTATCAATTAGAGTTCATAGCCAAGGTATAACTTATTGAAGCGGGATGCGAAGATTGGCGAGTCCGAAAAGGTCCTAACAAGGCATGAGGGCTACATTTTGTTGCTAAAGATCCAAAGTGATGTGAAGAATCATTTATCAAGAATCAATATGAAGGATCGAGACACACGACGAAAAGCAAATACTCCCGTTAAGATCATGGAGAAATATGAGGATAAATATATCCAAGTCCTAAAAGGAGGCGGATCGTTGTATATCAAAATCCCAAATAAAGATTGGAGAAAAATGAAGAAGTCATGGTCCAAATATGAAGAATCTCTCAAAAAGTTCAAGTGAAGAAATTCCTATTATGAAGAGAAGACCATTATTTCATGAACGTCTCTCAAGATTTGAAGTATGAAGTCACTGCCAAATATCGGTCCGAGAAAGGTCTCAAATCGTGAAACGAGTTATGCCAAGATATGAACTTTATGAGGTCCCGAGAAGTAGTTTTAAAAGATTTTGTCCTTTAGCTAACTATTGATTAAATTGTCCTACTTTATTTTCAGCCTAATAACTATCAAAATAAGTCAGCAATACATCTTCATGATCATTCAAGACAACAATAAAATATAAGAGATACACCTAGGAATAAGCGAGTCTAAGTGAATAATTGGCCCACATGAGTTTGTGATAGTTTGCTAACTTATAATAACAATGATCTCGTTTTTAAGCTTGGTATGGGGAACGCGAAACTTGAGGGTGATAAACATTCACGACATGCCAAAACCCTAAGGTAAGTCTTTGATCCTTTTACTTGTTTTCTATCTCTTTTATGTCTTGTGTTTAATAAAGGCCAAGATGGTATGATTATGATGAGAAATGTAAAACTTGCTTTGTAATTAATGCATTGCATGAGGACATTGCAATGGTCAAGTGTAGGGAATTTAATAAGTGTAAAAACAGTTATCCTTTTACCACTTAATTATAATAATAACCAAGCCAAAACGTGTATTTTATGTCGTAAATGTCGGAATTATGCGTGGTTTGTGTTTTTGTTGTGATTTAGGATCAAAATGTGAAAAGGGAAGAAAACGCGGTCTTTCACAGGCTTTTATCGAAGAAAAAGTAAAAAGACGAAGTCAAAAGATCAAGAGTGCAAAAAGAACGGAAGTCCAAGGCCTATTCTGAAGATTATCGAAGAAAAAGTCTAAAGACGGAAGTTTAATAAAGTCGAATAACTCAAGTCTAATTAATGAAGAAATTATAAGACGAGTTCAATTTATCCCGAGACAACGTCGAGAAAGTCGAAGAATTTATAAAGACGAAAAGACGAGAAAAGGAAGAAAAGGTCAACACTTGCTAATCTTCCTATAAATACCCTCCTAATGACACATTAGGAGGTGTTGGCTATTTGACACATAGTTCTTCCACATTTAATTTTCATGTCATTTAATTTCTTGTCAATTTACATTCCTTGTCTTGCACCTTAAATTTGTAAGTCTTTTAATTTTACCTTTAATTGTTGTTGAATCTTTAATTTTAATCAAATTTTTATATTAATCTCTCATTTTTCTTGTTTTGATTTAATCTTTATGCTTATTATCTTATTGTCATGCTTATTTGATTAATTGTTATGTTTTTATGTTTTTGATTGTGCTAGCTTATTGATTTTATAGCTTATTGTGTGTTTGATTTGATTTTAGTTAGTTTTTATTAGTTTATTTTATTAAAAAATTGATTTTTAATTTTTAGTTTTATTAGTGTTTTTGAAGTTTTTAATTTGTGGTTTAATTAGTTTTTCTTAAAAGTGTTTTAGATTAAGTTTTAGTTAATTGCTTATTTGATTTGTGCTTATTTTTGGCTTATTTTCTGATTTTTAGTATTACTGTTTCTGTTTATCTGAATCTTTTTCATATCTTCGGATTAGGGTTTTAACATTCCGAAGAATCACCTTTTTCTGAATTAGTCATTTCTCTGAAAATAGTCATTTCTCTGAAAAAGTTGATTATTCCGAAAAATAGTTTTCCTGAAAATGTCATTTATTCCGAAGATGTGCCATTTTTCTGAAAAAGTTTAAGATTCCGAAGAAATCTCCGAAAAAGTTAAAAGTTCTGAAAAAAGTTTATTCCGAAGAAAGTTCTGAAAAAACATTATTTCGAAAAAAAAGAGTTCTGAAAACAAGTTATTGCGAAATAATCAAACATTCCGAAAAAACTTGTATTGCGAAGAAATCATTCCGAAAAACTTTGACATGCATGCCTGTGTGCTTCCCATTTTCCCGCTTTTTTTCAGCAGGTAGCCTGCCTGTTGGAGCAGGGTGCCTGCCTGCTTATTAATTAGTATTGTTCCGTAATTGTTTAGTTTAATCTGAAAGTTGTTCCGATTTTAATTTTGAAAGTTACGTATTTTTAGTTGAAATTTTCGTCAATTTTTAGTATTAATATTTTTTCGTAAAGTTTAAGTTTTATATTTTATTTAGTACCCGCTTTAACTTTTGCCTCGTTTATCTTTAAAGTACCATCTTAGTTTTATTCTCTCCTTTTTCATTAGGTTAATTTTATTTTCAGTCAAAAGTTAATTTCTTCGTTTAGTTTATTTTTATTAATTGTTTCGTTTTCATATTTGCTTTTAATATCGTTTATTTACTTTTCGTCAAGCTTTAATTTCTCGTTTTTTTAATTAATTTACTTTCAAAGTCTTAATTTCGCACAATTTACTTTTTAATTACTTTTAGCTTATTTACCTTGCCTTTTACTTTTAAGTTTTGCAATTTTAATTTTAAACAACGACCAAAAAATATTTCTTTTTCACCAAAAGACGACTGAGTCGCACTTAAACCGGAAATCAATTCGATTAGACACCGTAACAACAAAGAAAAATTTAACTGAGTAAAAATCATGTATTACGGTGCAAAGGATTTGATAGGTGTGTAAACACCCATCCTTTTACCACTTAATTCGGGCTAAAACGAGACCAAAACACGTATTTAATATCAATTGTTTGGAATTATGCGTGGTTTTTGTGTTTACTGTGTTTTCAGAGACAACCGGATGAATATTGAAGAAAACATGGGATTGCACGGGTTTTACTGAAGAAAAAGACTCAAGATAAAGTCTATTGTCCAAGAGATGCAAGAGATTTGAAGTCGCTGGGCCTATTCAAAGATTTATCGAAGAAAAGGACCAAAGATGGAAGATTTATATAAGTCAAAGAAACTCAAGTCTATTAAACGAAGAAATTAAAGGACGAGTTGAATTTAATCGACAACAAATCCCGAATCAGAATCGAAAACGGAAACTTTTCTGAAAAGACGAAAAATACAAAAAGAACGGGAGAAAGCCACTCACCAACAAAAGGACAAGCCTATATAAAGGATTCCCTCACACACATTTAGAGTTTAGCTTGATATTTCTTCTTCCCCACTTTTTCTTCCTGGTTCGTAGCTTCACCTTCACCACTAGGGTGATTGGTGATTTTGATCTTTAATTCTTTAATCTTGTAATTTTAATCTTTGTTTTATCTTGTCAAAACATTAATCATTCAATACAAGCTCTTGTTTAATCTTTCCATTTCATCTTGTTCATCATCATCTTTATCTTCAAGTTTTTAAGTTTTTATTTTTCTTGATTTGATCTTCAAAGGTTGTTTGGATTTGTGTTTTTATTAGTGGGATTCGTTGCTTATGGTGTCTAAATGATTTGTGTTTAATTTGGTAAAACCTTTTTAAGTATTTGGTTTGATTTTGATTAAAATTCGTTGTAACACCCCATTTTGATAAATGGAATGTCACGCGTGATTATGGCGTGTCATCAAAGCATGCAAGGTGATATGTAGTAAAACATACATGACCATAGGGAAAACCGGAATCAAACATCGGTTCCCAAACATAAGCCCAAAACATAATAAAATACATGAACTGAATGAAAGACTAATCAAGCATAAATATATGAAGGCAAAAGGAGAAGAAGTCTATGGCAGCTTCCATCCTATGCACGTCCTCCAAATGCTCGAGTCTTGGGTACCTGCCGTTTTGGGACATGGAAAGGAAAGTAACGGCTGAGCAAAACGCTCAGTGCACGGATATACAATATAGCATGAAATAGGATAAGCATGTAACATAAAACAGCGGAAGACTAAGTTCTGAGTAAACTGGTTAAGTATCGAGAAAACTGGTTTTATAGTTTGAAAAGCCTTATGTTTATCTTATGAAAACTGTTTTAACATAAATATACCATAGCCCATATAGGTCATGAAAAGGTCACGTGCATGAATACTTGGAGGGGTGACCTCATCATGCTGATTAGAGGGGATGCCTCTAATTAATATACTGGTTTGGGTAGGAGGGATCAACTCCTTGTGAAGGATGCAAGGCACACACCACATTCACCATGAAATACTGAATAAAACATGTAACTAGGATGCACCCATACGCCCCACATGATATAATAATATGGCCAAAACTGAAAAGGGACGCCACGAGCAATCACTCCGCCGTGGGGAAGTCATAACATTAGTGCCTCCAATGCTATGGTTATGGTACCTCCATAACTAGGTGAAACTGGTCATGCTTGTATATGGCTATAGATTATGCTAATTAAACATAAGCAGTTCAAAACAATAAAACAAATACTGGGGGAAAACAGTTGGCTGCATACGGGGAAATCCTAATAAGGAAGAATGTCCATACTGAAAGGACGGGAATCCGTACCTCAAGTCCAGTGAATGAACGGAAGAAAGACTCCTACTTCTGGATCACTAACGCTACATGAATACACACGTGTATAAGTATCGATTCACTGATTACGTACTGGGTTTTGTATCTCATTATAGCTGATTTGGTATGTTTTAGGTCATGGTTCACTGTTTAAAGCCTTAAACTGTATTTATCTGGTATTCTGATTAATCTGATTAAGTATTACTGGTGTTTCATGTATTATTATACTTACTGTGTAATAATAAGTAACTTTCCAAAAATAGCAGGTTTCCAAAAATAGAAAGTTTCCAAAAATAGAAAGTTTCCAAAAATAGAAAGTTACCAAAAATAGAAAGTTTCCAAAAATAGAAAGTTTCCTAAAATAGAATTTACTGCTTAAAATAGATTAGTTTCTAAAAATAGAAAGTTTCCAAAAATAGATCAGCTGCCTTAATTAAATAAGTTTCCATATATAGAAGGTTTCCATGATTAGATTAGCTGCCTGAAATAGATAGATTTCCATATATAGAAGGTTTCCATAATTAGATTAGTTGCCTTATTTAATTAAGTTTCTATAAATAGAAATTTCCATATTTAGAATTAAGCTGGTTACATAAGCTAACATATAAGTCTAAGTGTTTATAAGCTTGTTTCTTAAGTCATATGATATAGTGTATAGTTTAATTATTATTTCATGTATTTTAATTAAACTATAGGTTAAGCATTTTAATTAAAGTATAACATGTATTAATTAAAATGAAATAAAATACTTAGGTTAAAATGTGTATTAATATGTATAAATAACATAACCTAAGTCATGTCTAAATTAATTAATTATAGGCATGTTTTAAATAATTAATTAATTATAACTTATAACATAAAATACTTAGGTTAAATTAATGTCATGTTAAACTAATAATTAAAATAACCTAAGTCATGATTAAATTAATATTTCATGTTATTAATTAATTATATCCTAAGTTCATAATTCATAAAAATTAACATGTAGCATAAATCATGATTTAACCAACGAACCATGAATCGGGCATGAACTCGACACCGTACCTCGAGCCAAACTCGGGGCACGTGTGCCTCCTTGCTGCCGTGGGTCCCACATGAGCCAACCAAGACCAAAAATGGTCTTGGTGGTGGCGGCTAAAAAGAAACCGAACCCTCCCCCGGGTTGATTAAACTAGGCGGCCAAAAACAAACACCCTCTTTTAACAACCTTTGATTTTAATTAACCCCAAAACATGTTAGATCTATGATTAATTACCATGTTTTAATAAGAAAACAATAACATGTTCATGAACATAAACAAAGATTCAAAAGAATTAAAAAGAAGGGTTTAAAAAGATATACCACTATGTAGCTTGGAAAAGGATGAACAAACACGGATTAAAGCAATGATTTTTAAGATCAAAATCAACCAATCACCCTCCTATGGTGATCTTAGGGTGGCGGCATAAAGAGGAGCAAAGGAGGAGGAGAGAAACTTTTTTAGGGTTTTTGTTTATTTTCTTGAAAAAGTGAAAATGAAATGAAAAGTTACATAACCCCCCTTTTCTTGTAAAAAGTCCATGGGCTAAGCCCATTATGGTATATGTGCCGTGGGTATGGGGGCCCCACATGGGGTACCCGTACCTTTCTCGTGTCCCGATGTTTCGTGTTCGTTCGTGGTTAAACGTGCTCGTGTCTGAAGCGTTTCTGTTTATTTTATCATGTAGTTTATCGTAATCTTAACGCTCGTAATTATATTATATGTATTTACGTAATTATTCTAGTTCGTATTTTAAATGGTGATCATGATTTAATTATGTTCACGTGAAATATCTATTAACTGTTTATCATGAGTTCGTACGTAATCGATACTTATCCTGTCATACACGTATGCACTTGCTTGATTATTAGCACATGAATGTGATCAATACTGAATAAGGTAAGTTTTAATCTAGGACATACGATCTTAAGGGCACTATTCATGGTAAAAGCATGCGGGTTTTACAATTCTTCCCCCCTAAAAAGAATAATTCGTCCCCGAATTATAGATAAAGTAACTGGAAGCGAAACATACCCGAATCAAACTGGAAAGGTATGCAAAATAACGGAAATGAAGGTGACATGGTAGAAGGGAACGTGGAACGTGACATGTCTTGAAAAGACATGGAACGTGACGTGACTGAAAGGACTTATCTAATTGATGAGAAAAACGGATAAAAGTCCGGATGAACTTGTCCGTTTCCAAGTGGCCTCCCTCTTGGAACGGTTCCTTCAGAAGATCCTGACACTAATGATAAATCTTGGTCCTCCTGACCTTGACTTGGAATACGAAGAAATTCTTGGTTATCAACGGAAGGTAGATCCCCTAAATTCGATCGAGAAAAATAAGAGTTAACGTGCAAGGGTAACTGAAACGTTACGATGCAAGACCATCTGACTTAACTGATAATTAGAAACGATGCGCGAGACATAAAGAAACGTAGTACGTGAAAAATTTTGAACGTGATACGTGAAAAATTTTGAACGTGCTACGTGGAGATATGGCGAGTGTAGTATGAGTAAACATATCGTGATCCATGATACGTGTAACCTATTTTGATCATGATATGAGGAACGTGGAATGAACATGACATGTGAGACATATCGTGATCATATAATATAATGGCGGTGACGCCAAACGCTACAAGGTGAGACATGGAATATGACGTGAAACGTCTATCTGATGATGGAGAGTTATACTAAACTTGGGTCTGGTCTCACAAGTTCTTGCAACTTCCAGAACGAGAAAAGAGATGAACGTAGAATCGTAAGCCAAAATACGATCATGAACGTGAATAGTGTCATGAACGTGAGCGCGAAAGCAAGTCGTGGAATTAGAATGAAGACGTGAAGTAAGTTAGGAGTACAATTACGAATCTTTGTCTGACCGATAGCTGAGGGATTTCCAAGTGATCGGATGAGCCTTGGCTGGAACATGTTTGTTCAATCTGTTGGTTCTGAAATCCGTACGGATGTAAGGATTCTGCAGACTTGATCAAACTGTTGATAATAACCTAGATAGCATCCTGCTTCTTCTGAGTTTGCTGAAATCTGGTAACCAAAATCCGTGTAGATCTTGTCCCATTTTAGTTCACAATTTCAGGTGATGAAACATCCCAGTTTGTTGGTGTCCTATCTTAGCCTGTTGGTATGTCAGGTACACAGATATGGATGTAGCTGTATCCTGCTTCGTAGAAACTTGATACATAGAAGGTTGCGAAACTCTGAGTCTTTGAATCAGACTTCTCCTAGCGTAGGATTTCCTAGAACACCTAATGTAGTGTAGGGTTCTCTCCTTTACGCATAAGCTGAGTCATGGTAAGATTAACCATAGAAACCCATGTGATTCAGTGTGTCACTGTAATCAAACAGAATTGATATTGGAAAATTTTCCAGGGTAGAATTTCTCTTGTCATAGAATTTGCAACATAGTGCAGATATGGTCTTCCTGTTCTTCTCTAGGCTTAGAGGAAATCAGGTTATCCTCAATGAAAACGCTGATGAATTTGTTTAGGAGTTCATGGAACTCAATTTATTAAGTCCATAATGTGGTTGGAGCATTGATGAGACTAATTCAAAATCATACATTTAGCATGACCGAGTCGTGTACGAATAGCAGTCATGGACATATCCTGCTTTTCCACTCATCATTGTTGGCAGCATGATCGTGAGTTCGATCTTGGAAAAGTGATTAACACCATACGGTTGATTGGACATGTTGTCAATATGTGGAGGAGAATAAAGGTCATGAATGGTGATTTGTTTAAGTCGACGGTAGTCGACACATAATCTCATGGTACCATCCTTCTCCTTGAAGGTTCTTCTGGAATGTATAGGAAGACTTTGGAATAATCAACTGGCTATGCGTAAAAGAGTTAAGTGGTTGTGTCTTACTGACAGCTAGAAAATTTTAGCGACCATGGCTAACAATGCACATGCTTGTAAGCATAGATAATTGCATAGATTTTCCTGATGGAAATCAAACTGAATGTATTCCGGAGCCTGAACATTACTGTACATAATTATGAATCATAGCATGGTGTGGTGTTCATAGTACATAATTTGGATAAAATTCATCTCGTGTCTGTCCGAGGAAATGCGTTAGCAGCTTGGATCTTATCATTAAGCTGAAGGAAAACCGTCGTATACGTGGGAATACAAAAGGCGTCCTTCATGGTCATGAATATATGAACTATGGTGAAAGAGATGAAAGTGACATCGGCAACGTGACAGTTCTCACTGATGCGCCGATAATGGTATAGAAATTCTTGTGGCCTGATTAATACATGGCACAACAACATAGATATACCCTTGGAGGGTACCCTGAATTTCTTAGAAATGTTCCATAATTAGACGTGAGTCATGTGTCTTGACTCGTGTCTTGAGAAATGTAAGCGTGACATATGTCTTGACTGGTATCTTGACATGTGTCCTCAGAAAGTATACGTGAGACATGTGTCTTGACTGATGTCTTGACATGTGTCTCGAGATGTGAAACAATTAGAACTACAAATATTAGGTTAAAATGCCAGAATTGGCGGATCGGTTGGGTTACTGATCATTTGTATGTCTGATCACGTCCGTGGCCGGAGCCTCGGTTGTGATTTCTAGGATAGTTGCTGTCATAGTAGTGGTTACTATCATCTTGTCTGTCGGTTCCATGACGGTCATTCTCATGACAGTGACTCATGTAACTATTTAGCTGAGTGGCCGGCTGGTACTGGTTTGCACTCATATGGCTGAAATGACAGCCGAACGACGTGTGACATGTAATTAAGAATTTGGGACAATGATTGATGGGAATTGTCTGATGGTGAAGCATCTTCTCGTCCAATTGCTTTGCTCCGACGCCTTTGTCTTCGTCTTTTAGGATCTCCAGGTTGTGAACAGCATCAGCATCAGCATCAGTATCTCGTAGCGTCTCCCAACATCAGCAGCATCAACCTTCAGTAACATCTCCAAGCTATGAGCGGCATCGACAACCTTGTAGAATATCAGCAAGTGAACATATGCCTGAGATGATTTAGAATCGGCTATCGAATACTCGTGAAGTATTGCAAGTAGAATACACATGGATTAAGGTACATATAATACACATGAAATACGGTACGTGTAGTACACATGGAATGCACATGAGATGATCGGTATGGGGTTGATCATTTGTCATGATTTAAGGAAAGTAAACCGGTTAAACGGTTAAGAAAACCATCATGATAACCTGACAGTATTAGCATAGACATCTTTCTGGTTGCATAGAGAAACGCTAAAGTGTGGTTACCAAAATTCAACGATGATTTGCCTGACAGCATGATCAATGGAAACCAACCATGACTATCATGAAAGCATGATTCAAGAAATCTAACAATGTCTTGCAGGACAACGTAAATAACAAAAGAGGCGTGAAACATAATCAACATGAAGACGTAATTATCACGAGGAAACACGAAACCATCTATTACGAAGAAGTGTATAACATAATCAGCATGAAACTGAAGTTAACCATGACAGTATGAAGGCATACTTGACATAAAGACATAATAACTTATGATGGGACATGAAAAAAATTTTATGCCAATTTAAATCATGAGAAAAATTTTATGCAAGAAAACAGTGCATGAATGCGTAATGTAGTTTATAAAACCTTTATATGTGCGAGGGAACGCCTATGGGTCGGTTCCAAAACAAAAGACATGGCGAGGGGACGCCTATGGGTCGGTCCCAAAGTTAAAAGTTTCGATAAAAGCACATGCGACTAAATAGGGCCAGTCCTGTACCAACCATTACTTAGTCAAAATTCCTGAACAGATGACATATGATATAAATGCATGAATGCATGGAACATAATAATTAAAAGTCATTGTCAAAACTTAACAGAAAAAAAAATTTTATGTGAAAATTATGAACTACTAGGGTTCAGTTCACATAATCACAGTTCACTAGGAACATCATGCATAGACACTGACACATAACTAAGTATGGATGACGGTTGTTCATTCCATATTAGTAAGACGATACTGGTGAAAACATCATGGTGAGAACAATCAAGGTGCTGAAAACGTCATGGATAAAACAAAAGGTGCTGAGAACATAATGGTTAAAACAACAACGCGCTGAAACATCAATACGTGGAATAACAAACGTTGGCTTAGGAAGCTCCTGGTGACTACCCACTAGTCACAGGTCGAGTTTTAGAGCCTACAGGTCGAAGCCTTGGCTCTGATACCATAATTGTAACACCCCATTTTGATAAATGGAATGTCACGCGTGATTATGGCGTGTCATCAAAGCATGCAAGGTGATATGTAGTAAAACATACATGACCATAGGGAAAACCGGAATCAAACATCGGTTCCCAAACATAAGCCCAAAACATAATAAAATACATGAACTGAATGAAAGACTAATCAAGCATAAATATATGAAGGCAAAAGGAGAAGAAGTCTATGGCAGCTTCCATCCTATGCACGTCCTCCAAATGCTCGAGTCTTGGGTACCTGCCGTTTTGGGACATAGAAAGGAAAGTAACGGCTGAGCAAAACGCTCAGTGCACGGATATACAATATAGCATGAAATAGGATAAGCATGTAACATAAAACAGCGGAAGACTAAGTTCTGAGTAAACTGGTTAAGTATCGAGAAAACTGGTTTTATAGTTTGAAAAGCCTTATGTTTATCTTATGAAAACTGTTTTAACATAAATATACCATAGCCCATATAGGTCATGAAAAGGTCACGTGCATGAATACTTGGAGGGGTGACCTCATCATGCTGATTAGAGGGGATGCCTCTAATTAATATACTGGTTTGGGTAGGAGGGATCAACTCCTTGTGAAGGATGCAAGGCACACACCACATTCACCATGAAATACTGAATAAAACATGTAACTAGGATGCACCCATACGCCCCACATGATATAATAATATGGCCAAAACTGAAAAGGGACGCCACGAGCAATCACTCCGCCGTGGGGAAGTCATAACATTAGTGCCTCCAATGCTATGGTTATGGTACCTCCATAACTAGGTGAAACTGGTCATGCTTGTATATGGCTATAGATTATGCTAATTAAACATAAGCAGTTCAAAACAATAAAACAAATACTGGGGGAAAACAGTTGGCTGCATACGGGGAAATCCTAATAAGGAAGAATGTCCATACTGAAAGGACGGGAATCCGTACCTCAAGTCCAGTGAATGAACGGAAGAAAGACTCCTACTTCTGGATCACTAACGCTACATGAATACACACGTGTATAAGTATCGATTCACTGATTACGTACTGGGTTTTGTATCTCATTATAGCTGATTTGGTATGTTTTAGGTCATGGTTCACTGTTTAAAGCCTTAAACTGTGTTTATCTGGTATTCTGATTAATCTGATTAAGTATTACTGGTGTTTCATGTATTATTATACTTACTGTGTAATAATAAGTAACTTTCCAAAAATAGCAGGTTTCCAAAAATAGAAAGTTTCCAAAAATAGAAAGTTTCCAAAAATAGAAAGTTACCAAAAATAGAAAGTTTCCAAAAATAGAAAGTTTCCTAAAATAGAATTTACTGCTTAAAATAGATTAGTTTCTAAAAATAGAAAGTTTCCAAAAATAGATCAGTTGCCTTAATTAAATAAGTTTCCATATATAGAAGGTTTCCATGATTAGATTAGCTGCCTGAAATAGATAGATTTCCATATATAGAAGGTTTCCATAATCAGATTAGTTGCCTTATTTAATTAAGTTTCTATAAATAGAAATTTCCATATTTAGAATTAAGCTGGTTACATAAGCTAACATATAAGTCTAAGTGTTTATAAGCTTGTTTCTTAAGTCATATGATATAGTGTATAGTTTAATTATTATTTCATGTATTTTAATTAAACTATAGGTTAAGCATTTTAATTAAAGTATAACATGTATTAATTAAAATGAAATAAAATACTTAGGTTAAAATGTGTATTAATATGTATAAATAACATAACCTAAGTCATGGCTAAATTAATTAATTATAGGCATGTTTTAAATAATTAATTAATTATAACTTATAACATAAAATACTTAGGTTAAATTAATGTCATGTTAAACTAATAATTAAAATAACCTAAGTCATGATTAAATTAATATTTCATGTTATTAATTAACTATATCCTAAGTTCATAATTCATAACAATTAACATGTAGCATAAATCATGATTTAACCAACGAACCATGAATCGGGCATGAACTCGACACCGTACCTCGAGCCAAACTCGGGGCACGTGTGCCTCCTTGCTGCCGTGGGTCCCACATGAGCCAACCAAGACCAAAAATGGTCTTGGTGGTGGCGGCTAAAAAGAAACCGAACCCTCCCCCGGGTTGATTAAACTAGGCGGCCAAAAACAAACACCCTCTTTTAACAACCTTTGATTTTAATTAACCCCAAAACATGTTAGATCTATGATTAATTACCATGTTTTAATAAGAAAACAATAACATGTTCATAAACATAAACAAAGATTCAAAAGAATTAAAAAGAAGGGTTTAAAAAGATATACCACTATGTAGCTTGGAAAAGGATGAACAAACACGGATTAAAGCAATGATTTTTAAGATCAAAATCAACCAATCACCCTCCTATGGTGATCTTAGGGTGGCGGCATAAAGAGGAGCAAAGGAGGAGGAGAGAAACTTTTTTAGGGTTTTTGTTTATTTTCTTGAAAAAGTGAAAATGAAATGAAAAGTTACATAACCCCCCTTTTCTTGTAAAAAGTCCATGGGCTAAGCCCATTATGGTATATGTGCCGTGGGTATGGGGGCCCCACATGGGGTACCCGTACCTTTCTCGTGTCCCGATGTTTCGTGTTCGTTCGTGGTTAAACGTGCTCGTGTCTGAAGCGTTTCTGTTTATTTTATCATGTAGTTTATCGTAATCTTAACGCTCGTAATTATATTATATGTATTTACGTAATTATTCTAGTTCGTATTTTAAATGGTGATCATGATTTAATTATGTTCACGTGAAATATCTATTAACTGTTTATCATGAGTTCGTACGTAATCGATACTTATCCTGTCATACACGTATGCACTTGCTTGATTATTAGCACATGAATGTGATCAATACTGAATAAGGTAAGTTTTAATCTAGGACGTACGATCTTAAGGGCACTATTCATGGTAAAAGCATGCGGGTTTTACATTCGTGTTCCTTGTTCTTCGCATAACTGCTGCTGTTCTGAGTTCCCAGAACTTCCGAATCGAACAAAAAGTTCCGAATGAAGCCTTCATTCGGAAACTTCCGAACCAAGCATTAAGTTCCGAATCAGTAAGTTCCGAATCAAGCAAATCTTCCGAATCAGACTGAAAGTTCCGAACCAAACACCTTCATTCGGAAGTCTCAAACTTCCGAACCAGTGACTTCCGAACCAGCAAGTTCCGAATCAAGGGGTTTCATTCGGAAGTCCAAAACTTCCGAATGAATGAACAGTGACTTCCGAACCAGTAACTTCCGAATGAGTAACAGTAACTTCCGAATGAGCTAACTTCCGAATCAAGGGTAAAAGTTCCGAATCAATTTTCTTTTAGTGTTACTGTTTGTCTGTTTTACTGTTTCTTTATGTTTATTACACAATTAATATTTTAACTGTAATTTGAACTTTAATTTCAATTTTAATTTTAATCTTTATTCTAATCTTAAGTTTAATACAAGTCTTTGTTAGTTATAATTAAAGTAATTGTCCTTGATTTAAATTTTCATTTCCACTTTTTATTAGATTAGAAAACCAAAACCCTTTTATTTAGTAACCAAAAATAATTCATTCCACTTAAGGCCGAGATCAATTCGAGAGGATATCGAGAGAACTTTAATCTGAACCCATACAAAATCAGAATATCAAATGGCGCCGCTGCCGGCTCTTCTCGTTAAGATCAAAAGTTTTTTGTGAGAAATTGGATTTTGGGATCCGTTCCCCGTGAACGTTACTTTTTCATAAATTTTCAAAAACAACAAAAAAATATAAAATTTTCAAAAATCCTAAAATTAAAAAAAACAATAAAAACCAAAAATATTTTTGCTTTGTTTTTCTTTGTTCGTTCTTTTGCAGGTGTATGCGCACTCGATCCACGTCTTATCAAGAGCCCGAGCCTCTCGATAACTTAGACATGGCTGGTGTACAAAACAACAATAACATACCACCTCCGAACAACAATAATAACAACAACAATCCGCCTTTCAACAACATGAATAATAACAACAACAATGAGCACCTTCCGGATAATCGCCTGATGATTGAATTGCTGCAAGCTCATGTCGATGGCAATACGGATCCAATTGTTATACCACCAATTGCCGCCAACAATTTCGAGCTAAAATCAGGCTTTATCCAGATGGTCTCAGCTCAACCTTTCTTGGGACGAACCATTGATGATCCACACGACCACATCAAGAGATTTCTACAACTCACTAACACGGTCAAGTTCAATGGAGTTCCACAAGAAGTGATACGGTTACAACTTTTTCCCTTTTCTTTAGAGGGACAAGCCCGGCATTGGCTTGCTAAGGAACCGCCACAGAGTATCCTCTCGTGGACGGATTTGGAAACAAAGTTTATCAACTACTTTTTTCCACCCTCTCGTACTACCGCTTTGCGGAATGAGATTATAAACTTTGAACAAAAGTACGATGAGTCATTCAGTGAATCTTGGGATCGTTTTAAAGATCTTTTAAGGAAATGCCCACAACATGGTTTTACCAAAGTACATCAAATCAATACTTTTTACAATGGTTTAAGCATGAGTGACCAAGATTCACTGAATAGTGCCTCAGGGGGTAATTTATTGGCTAAGACTTCCAATGCTGCTTGGGATATCATTGAGAACAAATCTCGTGTGCAAACCAAGAGTGTTCGGACAAATGTTGCTAGTGCTAGCACTAATGACAGCGACAAGCGACTTGACAAAATCACCACGCTTCTTGAATCGCTTGTTACCCACACCGTCAGCAACAACAACAGCAACAACGCCAAAAACGCACAAGTGAACGCTGTCAGCCAACCTTGTGAGATATGCGGTGGTCCTCACTCTTACACAACTTGTACCGCCACCCAAGATTACCCTGCTGAGAATGTGAATGCGGCATATGGCACCTACCAACAACCTGCTTATCAAGCTAGACCTCAAGGTGACCGTAGCTTGCTTAGCTATCGATCAAACAACTATCTTTCACCACCTGGCTTTCCTCCTACCAACCCAAACCAACAACAAAACCTTAACCGCCCTCCTCAACAACAACAACAACCTCGACAACCATACATCCCACCTCACAAGCAACAACAACCACCTCCACGTAACAATCAAGTCTACCAACAACCTGCTTACCAACCACCTGCATACAATGCTCCTCCCAACCAAGCCACCACTGCATTACACCAAGAGGTTGCTACCTACATGAGGACCAATGATGTGATTGTGGGAAATCTCCAAGAGGAAGTGCGCAATTTAAAGGCAGACTTGGTCAAGCAAGGAAATGATTTGAGAGCTGACATGAGAAACACGTTGGATAGCCAGACTAATGATCTGAGGAACATGATGGCTAGTTTCTTCCAAAGTAGTCAACCCTCTTCTTCGGGTACTCTTCCGAGTAACACCGTTGCGAACCCAAGAGGGGAGATGAAAGCAATCACCACTCGAAGTGGCAAAGGTACTACGGAACCCGAGCTTCCTATACCTCCACCGGTGGTTGTGACTAAGGAGAACGAGTCGCCTGCTCCTATTCCTCATCCTTCTCCCTCCCCAATTTCTCCACCTCTTCATTCTACCCCTCCTCCACCCGTGGTTGTGAGTGATCCTATTCCTCTAAAGCCTTCATATTCTTCCAATATACCTTATCCTTCAAGGTTGAGGAAAGAGAAGCAAAAGAGCAAGGATGATATTCAGGTTTCGAATTTCCTTAAAATGTTTAAACAACTGAATTTCAATATCTCCTTCGCTGAGGCTCTCGCTCACATGCCCAAATACGCCAAAATGTTTAAAGATCTTCTGAGCGACAAGGAAAAGCTCCTCGATATTGCCAACACCCAACTTAATGAGAACTGCTCTGCAGTGCTCTTAAGGAAATTGCCAACCAAGCTTGGTGATCCGGGTCGTTTTCTTATCCCTTGCAATTTCCCGGGAGTAGAGAATTGCATGGCCCTAGCCGATCTAGGTGCCAGTATTAATCTCATGCCTCTAAGTGTTTGGAAGCAATTATCTCTCCCAGAGCTAGTCCCCACTAAAATGACTTTGGAATTGGCCAACCGTACGGTTGCTTATCCAGTGGGGATAGCCGAAGACGTCATTGTAGGAGTCGATAAATTCACCTTCCCTGCTGATTTTGTTGTCGTCGACTACGAGATGGACCCTCGTGTACCACTGATTGTTGGTCGTCCATTCCTGAGGACCGGTCGTACTCTCATTGATGTTGAAGCCGGTGAGCTTATCATGAGAGTGGGTGACGATAAAGTAGTCTTCAACATGGGAAAGTTGTCTAAACAGCCTTATTCATATGAGAGCGTTAATTGTATTGACGTTCTTGATGAGGCTTGTGAAGAACACTTTAATGATGCTTGCAAAAGTATTCCTACCTCTCTTCTCACTGTTGAGACCGTGTCCTCCATTGATTCATCGTTATCTCTATTTGGAGATAGTGATTTATTCTGGAACAATCTTGCAGATACCATGGGAGATGTGAATTTAGCTACTAATGATTCTCCCACCGAGGGGGATGAAGACATGAATTTCTTTGACAATCTTCTCACCGAAGACAATCCTTCGCCTCCATCTCCCACGGTTATTGCTATCGATGCCACGACTTTGAAAACGCCTCCCGTCGAAAATCCTCTGGATTTGGAACTTAAGGAGTTGCCGCCACATCTCGAGTACGTGTTCCTTGACGACAACAAGAAGTCGCCCGTCATTATTGCAACGGATTTGAACGATGAAGAGAAGACTCGCCTCGTTGCCGTGCTGAAAGCTCATAAGAAGGCTATTGCTTGGAAGATTTCGGATATTCGTGGAATTGATCCTCACTTCTGCACACACAAAATTCTCATGGAGGACGACTTTAAGCCCACTATTCAAAGCCAACGAAGGGTGAACCCAAAAATCCATGAAGTCATCAAAACAGAGGTTATCAAACTTCTTGATGCGGGTATGATATACCCTATTTCGGATTCACCGTGGGTTAGTCCAATCCATTGTGTGCCCAAGAAGGGCGGAATAACCGTTGTTCCCAATGAACACAACGAGTTGATTCCCACTCGTCTCGTTACTGGGTGGAGAGTTTGTATAGACTACCGCAAACTCAATGATGCCACGAGAAAGGATCATTTCCCTCTACCTTTCATGGACCAAATGCTTGAACGATTAGCCGGTAATGAATATTACTGCTTTCTTGATGGTTTCTCGGGTTATTTTCAAATACCCATCGATCCCCAAGATCAAGAGAAGACTACATTCACTTGTCCCTATGGCACTTTCGCTTACAAAAGAATGCCTTTTGGCTTATGTAATGCGCCCGGGACTTTCCAAAGGTGCATGTTAGCTATCTTCCATGACATGGTTGAACAAACCATGGAAGTCTTCATGGATGATTTCTCGGTCTTCGGGGATTCCTTCTCTGCTTGCCTTGCCAATTTAGAACGTATGCTAAAGCGGTGCGAAGACACTCGCCTTGTTCTAAATTGGGAAAAATGCCATTTTATGGTAAAAGAAGGCGTCGTGCTTGGACATAAGATCTCGAAAGCCGGTCTTGAAGTTGACCGTGCTAAAGTCGATGTTATCGCAAAGTTGCCTCCACCTTCAACTGTGAAGGGTGTGAGAAGTTTCTTGGGTCATGCGGGCTTCTACCATCGATTCATCAAAGATTTTTCTCAAATCGCTCGCCCGATGACCCACCTCTTGGAAAAAGATACTCCTTTTATCTTTTCCAAAGAGTGCCTTGAAGCCTTCAACTCGCTTAAGGATAAGCTAACTAAGGCACTCGTCTTGGTTACCCCTAATTGGGAGCTTCCCTTTGAGTTGATGTGCGATGCTAGCGATTTTGCTATTGGAGCGGTTCTTGGACAAAGAGTGAACAAACACTTCCAACCGATCCATTACGCTAGCAAGACAATGACTGGGGCACAATTGCATTATACGACAACCGAAAAAGAGCTTTTAGCTGTTGTCTATGCTTTTGAAAAGTTCCGCCCCTATCTTGTCCTTTCTACCACTATTGTGTACACCGATCATTCCGCGCTGAAGTACTTGTTGACAAAGCAAGATTCCAAACCAAGACTTCTTCGCTGGGTTTTGCTGCTCCAGGAATTTAAAATCGAAATCCGCGATAAAAAAGGAGCAGAAAACCTAGCCGCGGACCATCTTAGCAGACTTGAGGATCCTTACCAAGGGGATCATCCGACCAAAGAAATCAATGATTCTTTTCCCTTGGAGACCTTAATGTCTATAAACTCGAAGCCGAATGAAACCCCGTGGTTTGCGGACTTTGCAAACTACTTGGCGGGTGGAATTCTCAAGGAAGGGTTGACGTCCCAGCAAAAGAAAAAGTTCTTCACCGACATCAAGACTTACTTTTGGGACGACCCTTACCTATTCAAACAATGTGCCGACCTGATTATTCGCCGATGTGTTGATGGACCGGCAGCATCTGAAATCCTTAATGCTTGCCACAAAGGACCCACCGGTGGTCACTTTGGTCCCAACTACACCGCTAAAAAAGTGTTTGATTCGGGATTTTATTGGCCCTCCATATACCGTGACACTCACGATATGGTCAAACGATGTGATGTTTGCCAAAAGCAAGGCAAAATCACACATAAAGACGAGATGCCTCAGAATTTCATTCAAGAGTGTGAAATCTTTGATGTTTGGGGTATCGACTTTATGGGGCCATTCCCTTCTTCTAAAGGAAACAAATACATCCTTGTAGCCGTTGACTACGTTTCAAAGTGGGTTGAAGCCAAAGCTTTACCCACTAATGACGCAAGGGTGGTTTGTAACTTTTTAAAAGCTCTTTTCGCTAGATTCGGTGTGCCTCGCGCCATTATTAGTGATCGTGGGACTCATTTCTGCAATGACCAATTTGCTCGAGTCATGGCTAAGTACGGTGTAAACCATCGTCTTTCCACCGCCTACCACCCACAAACTAATGGCCAGGCTGAAATATCAAACCGAGGTCTGAAGCGAATTCTTGAAAGGACTGTGGGAGAGCATCGTGCCTCTTGGGCTGATAAACTGGATGATGCTTTGTGGGCTTTCCGTACTGCTTACAAGACCCTAATCGGCTTTACGCCTTATCGTCTTGTGTACGGGAAAGCGTGCCACCTCCCCATTGAGTTGGAGCACAAGGCTTATTGGGCCTTGAAGTGGGCTAATTTTGATATAAACAAAGCCGGTGACCTACGCAAGATCCAACTCAATGAGCTGAATGAACTTCGGAATGAGGCTTATGAAAATTCTTTGATCTATAAGGAAAGAACTAAGCTCATTCACGACTCTAAGATCAAAAACCGAGAGTTCCATGTTGGAGACAAAGTCTTACTTTTTAACTCTCGGTTGAAAATCTTTTCGGGAAAGCTCAAATCTCGTTGGTCCGGCCCATTCACCATTGCCCAAATTTTTCCATATGGTACTCTCGAGCTCGCTCAACCTGATGGACCAAATTTTAAGGTGAATGGCCAACGAGTGAAGTTGTACTTTGGTGAGGACACCTCTCAGGAGGTGATTCCATCCCTCACCACGTTCCCCATGAACTAATTTTGGGTCGAGTCAGGCTCGTGACTCGGTTATAAAAAACAAGCGCTCCTCGGGAGGCAGCCCGAGTATCTATCCTTTTATATTTTAATCCCCTAAGTGTAGGGGGGACTTCTATATGTGTTTGTCTTTGTATGGTGTGATTATAGGGATAAGTGCACTCTTGGAATCTTTGAAGAACCGTGCTCCCGTGTTTATCCGAAATCCGGTTCTATCTCTCAACTATCGTGATTCAATTTTCTTCATACTCACATTTGAAATTGATCACTTTAGTCGTCTCTTCCTTAACTTGAGTTAACCAACGTGCACAATGTCATAAGTGTAGGGGAAACTTTTCCCACATGCTTAAACATTGAGGACAATGTTTATCTTAAGTGTAGGGGGGACTTCTATCGAAGTTTTAAGTGGACTTTTCCATGAAAATGCCTTCAATTAACCGGAAAATCCTATTTTTCAACATTTTTCAAATTTTTTATTAACTTTGGCCATTTAGTTGTAATTTTTAAATTTTATCGTTGCTTTCATATGTATATATTCCGCAATAAAGTCAAAAATATTAATAAAGTGGTGTAGCTAGTTTAGAAGTCTTTGACATATTAGGCCCGTTGCGTTTATTTTGACTCAACCCGAATGGACTTATCCAAGTTTATTCTAGCTAGTATCCTTAACCATGTAGACCTTAATTGGTTTATTAGGCTAAGTATCCACGAATCTCATTACTTGAGATTTTAAATTGTGGAGGACGAGAAATGATAGAGTCAATTATAAGTCGGTATTCTTGCGCAAGCTCACTTGGTGTAATTATTTGCCTATTCTCCCATCACTTGCTAATAATTTATCTGCAATAAGTAAGGTCGTACGATTTGAAAAGTTACTTAGCTTCTAGCCCAAGATCGTTTAAAAGTTGCTCGGTAATGATAAGAGTTCATAGCCAAGGCATAACTTATGAAGCGGGGCGCGAAGATTGGCGAGTCCAAAAAGGCCCTAACAAGGCATGAGGATTCAATTTTATTGCTGAAGATCCAAAGTGATGTGAAAAGCATTATTCCTAAAGTCAATATGAAGGATCAAGACTCACGACGAAAAGCAATCAACTCCCATAAAGATCATGGAGAAGTCTATCCGAAAAGACCCTAACAAGGTATGAGGATAAATAGATCCAAGTCCGAAAAGGAGGCGGATCGTTGTATCTCAAAATCCCAATTAGAGATTGAAGAAATAATCATGAAGTCGTGGTCAACAAAGTTGGAGTACCCCTCAAAAGTCTCCAAGTGAAGAAACTCTATTATGATGAGAAGACCATTATCTCAAGAACGTCTCTCGAAGATATGAAGTATGAAGTAGATGCCAAATATCGGCCCGAGAAAGGTCTCAAATCGTGAACCAAGTTATGCCAAGATATGAACTTTTTGATATCCCGAGAAGCAGTTTTAAGAGATTTTGTCCTTTAGCTAACTATTGATCAAATCGTCCTACTTTGCTTTCAGCCCTAATAAACTATCGAAATAAGTCCAAAAATGCATCTTCATGATCATTCTAAGACGAAAATAAAATTTAAGAGATACACCTAGGAATAAGGGAGTTTAAGCATTTAATTAAGCCATGTGTGTAAGTGTTTGAATTGCTAACTTATAATAACAATGATCTCGTTTTTAAGCTTAGTTTGGGGAACGTGAAACTTGAGGGTGATAAATCTTCGCAGCACCAAAGCCCTAATGTAAGTCATCGATTTCTTTGCAAGTTATTTCCATCTAGCTATTTTCAAAGAGAAAATGGTTTTCTATCCCTTTGTTATCTTTGAAGTTTTATTTCTTTAATTTTTGTTTAGTAGAATTTTAAATAAGGCCAAGGTTGATTAATTATGAGAAAAGTGTAAGCTTGCTTTATCACTAAGCATTGCATGAGGGCATGGCAATGGTTAAGTGTAGGGGATTTGATAGGTGTGTAAACACCCATCCTTTTACCACTTAATTCGGGCTAAAACGAGACCAAAACATGTATTTAATATCAATTGTTTGGAATTATGCGTGGTTTTTGTGTTTACTGTGTTTTCAGAGACAACCAGATGAATATTGAAGAAAACATGGGATTGCACGGGTTTTACTGAAGAAAAAGACTCAAGATAAAGTCTATTGTCCAAGAGATGCAAGAGATTTGAAGTCGCTGGGCCTATTCGAAGATTTATCGAAGAAAAGGACCAAAGATGGAAGATTTATATAAGTCGAAGAAACTCAAGTCTATTAAACGAAGAAATTAAAAGACGAGTTGAATTTAATCGACAACAAATCCCGAATCAGAATCGAAAACGGAAACTTTTCTGAAAAGACGAAAAATACAAAAAGAACGGGAGAAAGCCACTCACCAACAAAAGGACAAGCCTATATAAAGGATTCCCTCACACACATTTAGAGTTTAGCTTGATATTTCTTCTTCCCCACTTTTTCTTCCTGGTTCGTAGCTTCACCTTCACCACTAGGGTGATTGGTGATTTTGATCTTTAATTCTTTAATCTTGTAATTTTAATATTTGTTTTATCTTGTCAAAACATTAATCATTCAATACAAGCTCTTGTTTAATCTTTCCATTTCATCTTGTTCATCATCATCTTTATCTTCAAGTTTTTAAGTTTTTATTTTTCTTGATTTGATCTTCAAAAGTTGTTTGGATTTGTGTTTTTATTAGTGGGATTCGTTGCTTATGGTGTCTAAATGATTTGTGTTTAATTTGGTAAAACCTTTTTAAGTATTTGGTTTGATTTTGATTAAAATTCGTGTTCCTTGTTCTTCGCATAACTGCTGCTGTTCTGAGTTCCCAGAACTTCCGAATCGAACAAAAAGTTCCGAATGAAGCCTTCATTCGGAAACTTCCGAACCAAGCATTAAGTTCCGAATCAGTAAGTTCCGAATCAAGCAAATCTTCCGAATCAGACTGAAAGTTCCGAACCAAACACCTTCATTCGGAAGTCTCAAACTTCCGAACCAGTGACTTCCGAACCAGCAAGTTCCGAACCAGCAAGTTCCGAATCAAGGGGTTTCATTCGGAAGTCCAAAACTTACGAATGAATGAACAGTGACTTCCGAACCAGTAACTTCCGAATGAGTAACAGTAACTTCCGAATGAGCTAACTTCCGGATCAAGGGTAAAAGTTCCGAATCAATTTTCTTTTAGTGTTACTGTTTGTCTGTTTTACTGTTTCTTTATGTTTATTACACAATTAATATTTTAACTGTAATTTGAACTTTAATTTCAATTTTAATTTTAATCTTTATTCTAATCTTAAGTTTAATACAAGTCTTTGTTAGTTATAATTAAAGTAATTGTCCTTGATTTAAATTTTCATTTCCACTTTTTATTAGATTAGAAAACCAAAACCCTTTTATTTAGTAACCAAAAACAATTCATTCCACTTAAGGCCGAGATCAATTCGAGAGGATATCGAGAGAACTTTAATCTGAACCCATACAAAATCAGAATATCAGGATTCCATAAAATCGATGCCCAATAATTGCTTGTATCCACGAGCTACTAGCCAAGCTTTGTTCTTCAATATTCCGCCTAACTCATCGAGTTTCACCTTGTAAACCCATTTCAAAGAGAGTAATTGCACTTGATCCGGGCATAGGACAAGTTCCCATACATCAAGACGTATAAATTCATTAAGTTCTTCTTGCATAGCTTCTATCCAACAAGATTAGGTAAATGCTTGTTGCCACGTCTTAGGTTCAACTTCACTAAGAAAAGCATCAAAATGACAAAACATTGCACTTTATTGTAATTGACTTCATATGGATACCGGACGATTAGGGTCACCAATAATAGAATCTATAGGATGATCCTTTGTCCACTTGATGTCATGTTCACGAATCCGTGGATTAGAGTAGACCATAGTAGGAGCTTCCTCTGAGGTGGACGACCCGTCTTGATTATGGTCGGGAATTGGTACACCAAAGAATGGAAGTTCACGCATTTGAGTGAATTCCAAATCGTGATCATCATCATCATCCTCTTCATCATCAATAGGGGTGACATGGGTAGTTGAAACATGTGTTGGTTGAGAATTACTCGTTGAAGGTATATCTTGACCAATTGTAGGTGCAGACGTATCTGATTGTGCTTCAGTTGCTGGAGGGACAACTTCGATAACCGGAGGTATAACCTCAGGTTCTGGAGAAACAATACTTGGAGGAGTAAATAATTCATCAAAGAACGGTTGAAACAACGTATCCCATTCATTCCTAGAAGGTGGTGTAAATGATGATGAAGAAGGGTTGGTTGGGACAAGACCAGAGCTAATGTTACTGGGTCCCATTTCATGAAGTGCGGGTTCACAGCTGCTTTGCTCAGAAGCCAATGTTGTCAGCTCATCAAAATCGACATTCATAGTTTCAAGGATCTTACGATAATTACGATTGTAGATTTGGTATGCCTTCTTTGTGGGTGCATAACCAATGAAAATACCAATATCAGCCTTTGGTTAAAGTTTTCCCAAATTGTCACCATCATTACTTGGATAACAAAGAGAACAAAATACATGAAGATATGATAAATCTGGTACTTTTCCATGTAGAAGCTCATAAGGTGTTTTACCATGGCGTTTACGAATTAGTAACCAGTTTTGGGTGAAAACTGCTGTAGATACTGCTTCTGCCCATAAA
Organism: Glebionis coronaria; assembly: GCA_025667525.1. Classification (NCBI taxonomy): domain Eukaryota; kingdom Viridiplantae; phylum Streptophyta; class Magnoliopsida; order Asterales; family Asteraceae; genus Glebionis; species Glebionis coronaria. Next base: position 457,443,117 of record CM046882.1, read on the forward strand.
AATAATGGAGCCTTTGCGTAAATTAACATCGTTCGAGCAGGTTCCATAAGTGTGCGATTTCGCCTTTCAACGACACCGTTTTGTTGTGGAGTGCGAGCAACGGATGTTTCATGAGATATTCCAACTTCTTCATAATAATCACGCAAGATTTGATACACAAATTCGGTTCCATTATCTGTACGAATGTGTCGTACATTAGTGTTGAGACGCACTTGAATCATCTTGAGAAATCCGATGATGAATTTAGGTGCCTCATTTTTTGTTGTAAGAAATTTCACCCATGTAAACCAAGAGTAATCATCAACAATGACGAGGATGTACTTTTTGCCACTAAGACTTTCAAAACGAATTGGCCCACATAGATCCATATGCAACAAATAAAGTTTCTCTTGGTTGGTGTCTTCAGTCTTAGGTTTGTATGATTTCTTAGTGATCTTCCCCATTGTACACGCGGTACACAAATGGTCCTTGTGAAATGTTAGTTTAGGAAGACCACGAACAAGTTCGTTTTTCGCCAAATGATTAATAGCGTTAAAGTTAAGATGAGATAATCGTCGATGCCATAACCATGACTTAGTCTTTGATGCTTTGGAGAGAAGACATACGGGAGAAGCGGCCATCATATCTTGTAGAGACAAAGTGTACAAATTATTCCCTCGAGTACCTTTCATAAAATCAACCCCTTCTAAATTACAAATGAAGCACGCATGCTCTCGAAAAGCAACTTCTAGGTTTGCATCACAAAATTGTCCCACAGAAAATAAATTATGACCGAGACCTTCCACATAATACACTCTTGAAATTATAACATTCCCAATATGATATTCACCATAACCCATTATCTTTGCAATATGATCATTTCCAAATCGAACCGTACCAAGAAACTTGCTGACGAAATTTCTGAGCTGAGAGCGATCTCCGGTCATATGCTTGGAGCAACCAGAGTCCAAATACGAGAGAACAATTTGGACCACCTGTTTTCAACAACAACAATAGACAATGCATTGGAACCTATTGGTTCCGGATTGTTAGCAGATACAGATACAATATTATCAGAATTGATAACATTTCTGTTATCCTTAGATTTCCTGCATTTTTAATGTGAGTTTACCATTAAGAGGTTTTATTGTTCCAACTTTCGGAGGTTTTGGAGTATTAGCGGGCACTACAGTGGGAGTAGACCTATTTAAAGGGCACTTGGTTCCTACAGTAGTGTCGGTGTTCCTAGTTAAAGGACACACTTGTGTTTTGGTAGCCTTGGTACTCCTAGTTAAAGGGCACGCTTTCTTCGCTTTAGTGGGAGTGATCCTAGTTAAAAGGCACGCATTTCCTACTATAGTGAAAGTTCTACCAGTGGGGCGCCACATCCAACCAACTTGGGTTAACAATTTCCCAGTCGGTTTCCATTCTAAACCATTTTCTGGGCATTCATCTCATTCACATGGTCAATAAGGAAAGAATCATGACGACTAGAAAACATACATTCATTACAATTCCAACATTTCAAATTAGAATTCACAGTAGGCTTAGAACGCTGCACGACCGTAGAGCCTTTAACTTTAGCTACATGATCCTTTTTATTCAAAACATAAATAACATTCCTAGGGTGGGCTTCTACTTTCTTCTTTACTTGACTACTAGATGAGGGCAAGATCCTATCATTCTTCTTGTTTCTTTTAAGCTTAGATCTTTGAGCCTTAGTAGTGGTGCTTACTCCTGTAGAAGGCAACACGATAATATTAGAAGCTGTTTTTGATTTTGCCTTATCTTTAGTGACCAATGTCTGAGATGGTTTAGTACTAGGGCCCTTGTTAAGTGGTGTGACGGCAATAAGGTTCTTTTTTATTGCACTAGAGGATGATGTTGAGATAGTGGCTGCGTTATCCACAACATTCTTACCTTTTAGGGTACGAAGTGTTTCCTTTAACTCAGTCAAAGCCAAACTTTTATCAGAAATTTTTTCCCTTAAATCAGATATTTCCACCGACTTTTGATTCAATCGGTCAATCAATGATTGATTCTGTGCAGTGGTATTAACACATGCGGGCTTTACTGAATCGAAGAGTTGTGTATTTTTCTGTTTTAAGTTATCAACTTTGGACAAAATCTTGGAAACTCGATTATCTAGATCAAGTTTGAAATTCTCAGCGGCCTCAAGTACTTTCACACAGTTAATCTCCTTAGATTTCTTTATGTCTATCGGCAATGATTTAGCAACCTTGTCACTGGGCTGACGCTGTTTTGATTGTAAATCCAATCGAAAATTCTTCTGAAAATTTGCATCATCTATATTAACACCTTCGAAAGACGTTTCAAAAATCTCTTGAATAAATTGTTGTTTACATTCAAGCGAAATACAATGTTTTTGAATCTCATCAAAACGTTTTGAAAGCGAAGAATAAGATCTTGAAGCTTTAAAAATTCAGCGTCAGATTTGTGACAAGTACTATCTACCACATTATCCACAGACTTAACATTATGCACAATAGAATCATTATCAACACTTTTATTCACACAGACGGAAACAATATCATACGACATCACTTGCTTTAGAAGCTTATCATTTTAGCGTGAAATTCGTTCTATTTCAAGTAAACTGTTTTCATAAGCATCATCCATTTCATTGAAAACACGTCTGACTTCTTCTATTTCCAAAAGCAAATCTTGATCAATAGTGCTAAGACAAGCTTTAACATTGTTTACAAACGGAACAATTTCGTCTCGAAACGCAGCTCTAGTGTGCTCAAAATTCCATTCACCTTCCGTTATGGCCGTAGCCGTCATACATTCCGTAATGACCTTGTCAAAATCGGCAAAGTGTTGGTGCACCGCATTTAAGCTATCTGACACCTTACTTACCGGTGGAATTAACTTAGTTAAATCCTTTTTGACAAGTGTAGGGGACGTACTAGGAAGGTTTTTCGTTGAAAAATTTTAGGGCACAAAACCTGATAATTGAGCTAATTCCTTTTGTAAGTGAATACGAGTCTTTTTAGAAAATTGATCTTTATTATGCTTATCATAATCAAGCTTATGAAATTTTGAAAGCATTTTAGATCGAGTTTCTTCCGCAAGTGACATAGTCTCCTCAGTACTACGAACATAAGGTGCTTCTTTCGATTTGCCAATTAGGGTCACATCATAAAGACAAGGAATATATTCCTGAGCTTGTTTTGCATAACCAGGATTAGGTGGTAAATCTTGAAGACGCTTAAGTTCGAGTTCTTTAAACGATTTAGTTAAAAGATGAACCTTTTCTGTGGAAGCGTATTGTTTTAAAAGCCGTTGTTCTTTGAATTTAAGAAGTTTGGTAGCATTAATTTCCGATTCAAACTTTTTAGATTCGAGAGTTTCGAAATCCATTTTAAGTTTCTGAAAATCATTGACAACCGACTCTTTTTCTTTTGATTCATTGGAAAGATTAGCTTTTAATGATTCTATTTCTTTTAAGTGTTCAATCTTTTCAAAACGAAATTGGTCAAATTCAGAATAAGTTATTTTTTCCGCTTGAGGGACCATTTCAAAAGTTTTGACCTTTTCCTTATACAGCGCAAGCTCAACGGTTAAGTTGGCATTCATATCTACGCTTTGTCGAACAGCCACATTCATGTTATCAATAATATGTTTAGGAACCATTACCAAATCACGTTGATCATAAGATTCCATACCCGTCGTAGCATTTGGTTGAGGTTCACTCAAATGTGTTGGATTGGATACCACATCATTTGAGTTACTAGTTCCCGAATGTTGTTCAAGGTTTTCATTTTCATGCTCAACATGATGTGGATTATCATGATCATTATTATATGTGGTTGGTACTTCACTGACGACATTAGAACCGTAGTGAGAGAGATTAGCAACGAGAGCAGCTTAGGCTGAGTGAATGTCATCACAATCTGAATCATATGCGTCAAGATCATCTGCTTGACATGCTGCATTAGAAGTAGAAATGACTGCAATGCCTTCATTATCTGCTTCCCCTGGGTCTACAAGAAATGCTAATTCTTCTGAATCCAAAATCTTTCCCTTAGACTGAGCATCAACCAAATACATCTTCTCACGAAACCATGTGGCATCCCTTCTCCTTTTCGGCTGAGTGCATTCCCTAGCCATATGACCCTGTCTTCGACAATTGTAGCAAGTCACAACCTTTTGAGGACCAATAGTGCTTCCATTTCCACTAGCGTGAGAAGTCACATCTTGAGCGTTCACGGTCCTTGTAGGAGGTCCATATGAATTTTGCCTTCCCTGAATGGTTTACACCGTCACTTGACCATCTTGAATAGTGGCTTGTTGTCTAGGATTTGAAGAAGTGCAGAGCTGATTGTTCGTTGGTGGAAATCCTCTACTTGCAACAAGTTTTGACAAGTAGGCAGTGAGATGGTTTAATACATTAGTAGGTGTATCATTTGGAGTAAAGACCGATGCTTGGATTGGTGGAAGTTCATTGGAGTAGAAGGCTTGTGCAGGTGGTGCTTCAATTGGAAAATATCCTTGCTGAGGAGTATAGCCCATTGGAGAAGTGATAGCTTGTGAGGGTGATGCCTGATGTGCTGGTTGCTGTGGAAAATATTGTTGATGAACACTTTGTTGAAATGCTTGCTGTGGCATCATTAGTGTTTGATAAGATGGTTGCTGTGGTTGCTGATAGGTGTGTGGTGGTGGATGCTGCAAGTATGATGGTTGTTGATAAGTATAAGACATGTTTTGTTGAGAAGCATACATGGTAAGTGGACCACGAACTTGTGGTGTAGACAATCGAGCCTCTATCACATGGCATTCGTGTTGTTGAAGAAAAGCTTGAAGTTGATCCACATTGGTGTTATGCAAGTCCTTAGCCAATTTAACAGCCGTCACGTACTTACGCCATTCGGACGGAAGGGTGTTCAAATACTTGGGGTTTAATTGAAACGTAGGGATTGCCATGCCATAGATATTGAGCTCATTCAACAATAAAGTAAATCTCAAATAGTAATCATTGAGAGTCTCCCCGGGGAAATAGGCAAACTAATCAAACGTATCATAAAGCTTACACTCTCGTTCTTGTTTAGTTAACGAGGTGCCTTGCATTAGAACACGAATTCTATCCCATAACTCTTTGGCAAATTTATGTTTACTCACAAGTTTGTAGACATCTGGAGGAAGGTCTTGGAGAATGATGTTTGTAGCATACTTATCACATTTGTCTTGAATCTTCGAATCTCCGGTCAATTTACCCGTTGTGCGAGGACGAGTAACTGCACCTTCAGTCACTGTACCATAATCTAATGGTCCATTGAGCACCAATGCCCAAATGAGATGTCCATTCTCTTTGTTCAACATGTAAATTTCCATTCGGGAAGTCCAATCCTCGTACATAGTCTTCTCCAACATTGGTGGACGATTATCCGTACCCGAGAGGATGGAGTTATCCGTAAGAGATGTGTACTCCATTTTGATAAGTTAAGATTTACAAACGTTGATCGAACAATGAGAGAAAGTAAATGTGTTTGTTATTGTGTGTTGAAGTCGAGAAACAATGTTGAAATCCCCTAAAATATGTTCTCGATGACCAAAAAATTCCAAGACGAACAAAAACTCACGAGTTCAAAATTTTTTAAGGAATAATTTTGGGATCGTCGGAATATCTGATCGAAATACCCTGTCGGAATAATCTATCGGAATACCCTGTCGGAATAAACTGTCGGAATAATATGTCGGAATACCCCTGTCGGAATAAACTGTCGGAATACTCTGTCGGAATAATCTATCAGAATAACCAATCGGAATATCACTATCGGATTACCCCTGTCGGAATAACACTATCGGAATATCACTATCGGAATACCCGTCAGAATATTACTATCGGAATACCTGATCACCAAACCTATCGGAAAAATGATCGGAATATGTAAACCCTTTTTCCGATGGAAGATATCGGAATATCTATCGGAAAGTAAAACCCTTTTCCGATGAAACCTGTCGGAATAGTACCACATTGAATAATTTTCCACTTTTCTCGTACAAAACTCAACCAATTCGAGATTTTAAGCCAAAAAATGATAAAAACACCAAAAAACTTTGTGTTTTTAGCCAAAGTAAATACACCAAATCTCTAACACAACTATGTAGAAGATTTATATCAAGCAAAAAACATAAAAAACACAAAAAAAAATTTCGTATGAAATATATCAAAATAGGCACAAAAAATCAAGAACACAAACACATAAACATACAATCATCCCATGGCTCTTGATACCATTTGTAGGTAATGTAAATCTATGTATAATCTAGAGAGAGAAAGAGATAGAAAGTAGGTAGATTTCACACACACTTCTAGAGAGAGAAAGTAAGAAACTATGTGTTTTTATGAATGAAACCACACCCTCTCCAACTAAGGAGAGGGTTTATATACCAAGCCCATAAGATGGACTTGGGCTTACAATATTGGGCCGACCATACAAGCATGGACCGGGCTTTTCCTTGTTTGATAAATATAAAGATATCTAGACTACGAGCTACTACTTAATATATTGTCGGAGTGACCGAATCTTCCTAAATACGTAAAAACATATTTCCAACAGACACCAAGAAAGGTAGCAAGAGAACGTAACAAGATATATATCAAGGAGTGCTTTCTCAAAGCAGAAAGAAATCAAGAAATCACATCAAGAATCACCAACAAGATAAAAAAAGGCACCATGTTTTCACAAGTCAGCAAGCAAGAAGGTTGTCGCATAGACGGTAGCAAGTAGCAAGTAAGCCAACCATAACAAGTAGAAAGTTTCGTGTTTTTAGCAAGTAGCAAGCAAGAAACAACCGTAAGAAAGCAAGTGTAACACCCCACTTAGAAAAGTGGACCGTTACATGTACTTATGGTGTATCATCAAAGCATGCAAGGCCAATGTCTTAAAAACATTAACTGACCATAACGGAAATACCAGAATCAAACATCGGTAGTCCTAACATAAACTCAAATATTAAAGATTAAGTACTGAAGGAAAGGACTAAACAATCTCCAAACAAGCCAAGTAATGTATAAAGTGCATAAAATAGAGATGTCTGGATAGCTTCCATCAAATGCACATACTCTCTCAGAATCCTAAGAGCGTCCTTGTGTACCTGTCGTTTAGAACATGAAAGGAAACTACGACTGAGAATAACGCCAAGTGAACGGATATAAAGTATGATAAGAATGTACAGGAATGAAGCAGATAACAAATACTGAAGCTGTAAACTGATATGTAAAGAGCAGCGAAAAACTGTGTATGCTCTAAAAAGTCTGATTTATAAATAGTAAAGCTGAATTATTATCTCTTAAATCTAAAAACATGCAATTACTGTATTTTAAATGCCAAGAGCTTATATAGGTCATGTACTGTAACAACGTCTACATGAATACATAGAGAGGTGACCGCGTCATGCTGTAGAGGGGTGACCTCTAAATAATGTGCTGGGTGGAGGGATTAACTCCAATGTGAAAGATGTAGAGCACACACCACATTCACCTAATAAGCTATAACTGATAACCTAGGATACACCCATACGCCTCGCTGATAATACTGATAAAATGGCCAAAGCTGAAATAAATGGGACGCTGCGAGAAATTACTCCCTCACAGAGGAGTCATGACACCGGTGCCTCAAGTGTCATGGTTACGGTACCTCCGTAACTAGTAATACCTGGTCATGCATGTATATAAAGCTCCGATAATTTAACTTAGTTATTTAGATAATTACTGTACATTTCATAACATATAAACATTTGGCTGCAGACGGGGAATCCTAATCATGCATAGGAAAAGAAGTCCTTACTGAAGGACGGAAAATCCGTACATTGTGTCCAGTAACTGACTGCAAGGAAAACCGATGAATCTCCTACTCTGACTTCACAAAAGCTACATGAATAACGGACGCGAATGAGTTGTCTGATATCTGATTTATTTTATTCTTGGTTTGATTTATTTTATTCTTGTATTACAGTTTGTATATAATCTGGTAAATTCTGACTGTTCGATAATATTACTGATTAATGTATTTGCTGTATTCCTAATACTGTATAATATAGATTCTGATATTACAAAAAATAGTAACTAGCTATAATTAGAAAGTTTTCTAAATTAGAAAGGTTTCCAAATTCGTCTCTTTGAAAATAATCATTAAATAAATCACACGTCTTAAAGTAATCAAAAGTATAAAACAATATTGATTTAATTTTACTAATTCAAATTAATAAAATCAATAATTTAATTGATTTATTTATAAAACTCCTTTATAAAATGATTTAATTATATCAACAATTCCTCGTATTTATTATTACTTGCGATCCCGAAAACCCATGCTAAAAACCTTTCTAGAGACACCCATGTATCAGGTTAAACCAAACCGGGCCCACCACGACCCACGTCGTGGTCCCCCTTGCTGACGTCACCCAATAGTAGCCACTGGCCTAGTTCCAGTTGCTACTGTTCGTACAGTGGTTCCCACTGGTTGTTATATGTTCGCACTGTTGTCATTTGTTCCCACTATTTTTGTTTTTGTTCCCACTGTTCTACCCTAAGACCCACCGAGAGTCATAAGGACTCTTGGTTGCCACTGCTGCTAAACAAATACCCCTGCTGATTGGTTTTTACCAACTGTTATGTCAAACCAAACGCCCTCTTATTATACGATACCCCTGTTTGGGGTTTTTTGGCTGCGACCTAAACATCACAGCCACCACCGTCCCCTATGTGGGTCACGGCTGGCCAACAGACAACACACCAAGACCTTATAGGTCTCAATTTCGTAAACCACACCCGACACCCCTTTCGATTATTAACTCATGTTTACCATATATAAATCTTAGTTGTTTAGATCATAACATACTAATTCGTGATATAAAATGGAATCAAAGGAAAAGGGTGATACCGTTATAAGATTAAGGATGAATGATGAATACATAACCAATTCAACCAAGAAATCAACTCGTTTTTCCCCTCTGGTTTGTTCACAGCCGGCGGCAGGCTTACACACAAGAAACCCTAGTTTTTCTTTATTTGTTTTTGTTAAAATGAAATGAACCTAACCTTTTTTGTGTTCTCGTGTTTGTTTTTAAAAAGGGCCGGGCTCAAAGCCCATTTCCTTTCCTTGTTTTCTTAAATAGCCGCCAACCTACATGTATATGTGTGGTTTCCATTTGATTTTCGCCACTTATAATTTATCGTGTAAACTCGTATTTAGTTCTCGTGTTTTAATTTCTGAAACATAGTATTTATTTTCTGAGTAAAATACTTACGAAATACTTAATAACTATTATTAATTATTTACAAGTATTAATTATTTTCTGAATAATTAAATTACTTCACGATTTTAAATAAAACTGAGACTGTGTATATTTAAAGTTCTTGTATTTTAAATACGGGTTTTTACAATTCTTCCCCTCTAAAAGAAATAATTTGTCCTCGAATTAAGGATGCGGATGCGATGATGCTGCGGTTTTACAATTCTCCCTCTCTAAAAGGAAAAATTCGTCCTCGAATTAAAGGTAATTTAAGCTGGTGAAGTTGTATAAGCTGAAAGAACACATTGGCTGAAAGGACATGAAAGCTGAAAGACATATAAGCTGAAGGACATGTAACTGAAAGGTCATGAAAGTTGAAAGAACATACCCGAATCATAGCTGGAAGTGAGGATAAGAAGTCCGTATAGACTCCCCTGTTTCCCAAGTGGCCTCCCGCTCGGAATGGTTCCTCCACCGGATCTTGACGAAAGGAACAGTCTTCCTTCTCATAACTTGATCCTGGCGATATAACACTGCTTCGTGTTCTTCAATATAAGATAGGTCCTCTCGAATCTGATCGAGTGGATAATTAAATCTGTGAAGCTCATGATAGTTGTACCCTCTGAGTAGTGATACATGAAATACGTTATGAACATGGTAAAGTTGAGGCGGTAACGCTAATCGATATGATACTTCACCGACACGTTCGAGGATTTCGAACGGTCTGATGTAGCAGGGCTGAGCTTGCCCTTGAGGCTAAAACGTCTGACCTCACGTGCTGGAGATACTTTGAGGAATACACGATCCCCAGTCTGAAATGTAGATCCCTGCGATGCTTGTCGGTGTAGCTCTTCTAGCGAGTACGCGCTTCTTGCACCTTTGCCCTGGAAATGGCGACCTTTTCATTGGTCATCTCTATTAATTCTGGTCCCTCAATCAAACGTTCTCCAACCTGATCCCAACAGATCGAAGCACGACATTTCTTGCCGTATAACATCTCAAAGGGAGCACATTTGATACTAGCATTCCAACTGTTGTAGGCAAACTCGACCAAGCAGATATAGTCATCCTAATTACCTGTCCATTCTATACATGTACGTAGCATGTCCTCCAAGGTCTGAATGGTACGCTCTGACTGACCGTCCGTCTGCGGATGAAAGGCTGTGCTGAGCTTGAGTTTGGTTCCCCAAGCTTTATGCAGACCTCCCCAGAAATGTGAAGTGAAACGTGGATCCCTGTCTGATATAATATCCGAAGGTGTACCGTGTAATCGTACAATCTCCTTCGTAAACAGGTCTGCTAGTTTACTGACTGAGAAATCTTTACAGATAGGGATAAAGTGTGCTGATTTGGTCAAATGGTCGACAATGACCCAAATTGTATCATGTTTCTTCTGAGTCTGTGGTAACCCGGTGACAAAATCCATAGAGACCTTGTCCCATTTCTACATTAGAATATCTAATGGCTGGAGTAGGCCAATAGTACATTGATGCTCTATCTTAACCTGCTGATGCTCTATCTTAACCTGCTGGAAGGTTAGACATTTGGAAACAAAAGTGGCGACATCCTGCTTCATGCCTCTCCACCAGAAATGCTGCTTAAGATCGTGATACATCTTAGTTGAACCTGGATGGATAGAAAATGAAGAGTTGTGAGCCTTGGTCAATAAGGCTTCTCTGAGAGTAGGATCTTCTGGAACGCAGAGTTTGGTACCCTACAATACAATACCATCATCATCGATATTAAATTCAGTCTGCTGGTCAATATTCTGGACAATCGCCCAGATTTTACCATCATCCTTCTGTGCAGCTTTAATCTGAGAGAGTAAATCTGGTTCCACTCTCAGACTAGCCCAGTAACCTGTCTGTCCCCATACTAAGAGCTCAATATCATACCCCTCTAAGTCCCGAATGATCTCCTCCTTAACCTTGATGCCATTTATCATCCCTGACTTTCTACTGAGGTCATCTGCCACTACATTCGCTTTACCTGGGTGATACTGAACGTTAGTGTCATAGTCTTTCAGCAGTTCCAACCAGTGCCTCTGCCTCATGTTCAGCTTCCGCTGTGTAAATATATACTTAAGAGTTTTGTGATCGGTGGATATATCACACGACTCACCATACAGATAATGTCTCCAGATTTTGAGAGCGAAGACGACTACTGCGAGCTCTAGATCATGTGTGGGATAATTCTTCTCATACGGCTTTAGCTGTCGTGAAGCATAGGCAATGACTTTCCCATGCTGCATAAGTACATAGCCCAAACCTTTACCTAAAGCGTCACTGTATATCTGATATCTACCCGTGCCAGATGGGAGAGTAAAGATCAGTGTTGAAATTAAACGCTGTTTGAGTTCCTCAAAACTCTTTTCTCTCTCTTCAGTCTATATAAACTTCTCCCCCTTGCGCATAAGTTTGGTCAACGGTAATGTCAAACGTGAGAAGTTCTCTACAAACCTGCGGTAATATCCCGCTAACCCAAGAAAATTGCATACTTCTGTGGCAGATGTCGATCTCGGCCATTTGGTGATAGCCTCCACCTTTGCAGGGTCCATGGTGATCCCCTCTGCAGAAAAAATATGGCCTAGAAACGCCACCTTATTCAGCCAGAACTCACACTTAGAAAATTTAGCATAAAGCTTCTCTCGTCGGAGAATATGCAAAACTATACGAAGATGATCCTCATGCTCTTCTTTAGACTTAGAGAAAATAAGGATATCGTCGAAGAATACAATCACAAATTTGTCTAAGAATTCGTGGAAGACTCGGTTCATCAAGTCCATGAATACTGTTGGCGCATTCGTGAGACCGAATGACATGATAACAAACTCGTAATGACCATACCTCGTGTGAAAAGCAATCTTGGATATATCCTGCTCTTTTACACGCAGCTGGTGGTAACCTGATCGTAAATCAATTTTGAGAAGTGTTTGGCACCCTGAAGCTGATCGAATAAATCATCGATACGAGGAAGCGGATAACGGTTACGAATGGTGAGCTTATTCAGCTCGTGATAGTCAATACACAGTCGCATACTACCATCCTTCTTCTTGACAAACAATACTAGTGCGCCTCATGGTGACACGCTCGGACGGATGAAACCTCTTTCTAGAAGTTCCTGAAGTTGGTCCTTCAGTTCCTTAAGCTCAACGGGGCCATACGGTAAGGAGCTTTGGATACTGGTTCTGCACCTCGAATAAGATCGATACCAGACTCTACCTCTCACTTGGGAGGTATACCTGGAAGTTCTTCTGGGAAGATGATAGGTGTGAAAACACCCATCCTTTTACCACTTAATTATAATAAAAACAAGACCATAACGTGTATTTTATGTCGTAAATGTCGGAATTATGCGTGGTTTGTGTTTTTGTTGTGATTTAGGACGAAAATGTGAAAAGGGGAGAAAACACGGGCTTTCACGGGCTTTTATCGAAGAAAAAGACAAAAGACGAAGTCAAGAAATCAAGAGTGCAAAAAGAACGGAAGTCCAAGGCCTATTCTGAAGATTTATCGAAGAAAAAGTCCAAAGACGGAAGTTTAATAAAAGCCGAAGAACTCAAGTCTAAATTAATGAAGAAATTACAAGACGAGTTTATTAATCCCGAGAAAAAAGTCGAAGAATTAGGAAGACGAGGACTAAACGAGAAATAAAGAAAGAAGAAAGAGAGGAGGAAGCTTTCACTAATCACCTTCCTAATCTCCTATAAATAGCATCCATTTCATTTCATTCGTTTTTGTTGGCTAATAGTGACAATCAGTTCTTCCACCATTTTAATTACTTGCACATTTACCTTATTTCACTTTAATTACCTTGTCTCGCACTTTAATTTTCAAGTAAGTTTACTTTTATGTTAATGAATATTTACTTTTTATGTTATTCTCTCATCTACCTTTCTTGTTATTGATTTAGTCTTATTGTTTATGTGCTTATTGTGTTGCTTATTTGATTTATGTTCATGTTTTTATACTTTTGATTTATGTTCATGTTTTTATCTTAGCTTATTTGTGATTTTTATTAAAAGTTGATTTTATAAAAGTTATTGTTTTTAAAAGATATTAAATTTTGGTTTAATAGTTTTTTCTTAAAGTGTTTTGGTTTAGTTTTTAGATTAGTGCTTAATTGTTTTTGGCTTATTTCTAGTTTATTTGTATTTTTTCTTAGTTCCGGACCTTGAAGCCTTCAAACCCCCATTTTCCGGATAAAGGGTAAAACCCTCTTATTCTGGATTGGGCCCAGGATCATCATTGCGGATAAGCGGCCTATACACCATATTCTGGATAAGGGTATTAACCCATATTCCGGATAAGAAACACAAAGTTTTTCTGGATAAGGGCTTGAACTCCTTTATTCCGGATAAGATCCTTGAACCCGTTTTCCGGATAGTGGTAGAAAGTTATTCCGGATAAGGTGGATTTGCGTTTTGCGGTTAGGGTGACAGTCGATTCCGGATAACGTATTAAGATTTGTTCCGGATAACTTTTAGGTTGTTTTTCTGGATAAGTGGGAAGACTTGGATTCCGGATAAGCGTAATCTTTGATTCCGGATAAGAGCGCCGAGGTGTATTCCGGATAAGAGCATTAGCCAAGATTGTTGATAAGTGACATTTTCGAGGGAGTATTTCGGATAAGGATTTAGGAGTTTTTCCGGATTGGACTTGTTTAGTTTTTCCGGATAGTGACAGTATCACGGATTCCGGATAAGGCTAATTTTTTGGACTTTTCGCACTTAAGTTTTTCTAGATAGTTTTAGTTATTGCTTTTCCTGCCTTCTTACTTAGTCGCACTTTAAGTTTAATTGCCTTTAGATTTATTTTAAGTATTGCACCTTTAAGTTTACCTGCCTTAGATTTACTTTAAACTTGCCCTTAGTTTATTTTTAGTTGCGTTTTAAGTTTTCATTATTTACTTTTAATTGCGTTTTAATTTCTCGTCATTTATTTTTAATCATTTTCAGCTTTATTTTACCCGTCTTTTACTTTAAAGTTGTACTTTTTAATTTTACTACAACGACACAACATTTGTTTTCACCAAAAGACAGCTGAGTCGCACTCTTAACCGGAATCAATTCGATTAGACACACGACAACGAACTTTTAATTTTTATACTAGGCAAAAACTTTGTATCAAATGAAATGGCGCCGCTGCCGGGGATACAACTAAAATCTAATAAGCTAGAAACTAAAATTAAGCTAAACACAAATAAACACTTATCCAAAAACTTAACCAAAACACTTTTAACAAAAAGCTATTGAACCAAAATTTAAAAACTTTTAAGAAAACTAAACAATAAAAATATTAAAAATAAACTTTTTATAAAAATTAACTAATAAGCACTTGATTAAATTTAAGAAAAACACAATAAGCTATAAAATCAATTAGCTAACAAGATCAAAAACATAAAAGCCTAACAAGTAATCAAATAATCATGACAATAAGATGTAAGCACAAAGATTAAGCAAAACAAGAAAGGTAGAATGAGAGATTAAAATAAAAACTTGATTAAAGAAAAGTTTCAACAATTAAAGTAAAGACAAGAATTAAAAGCTTACAAATTTAAGGTGCGAGACAAGTAATTAAAGGTGCGATTAAGAAAAGTGCAAGTAAATGAAAATGGAAGAGCTAATTGTCACTATTAGCCAACAAAAACAAATGAAATGAAATGGATGCTATTTATAGGAGATTAGGGAGGTGATTAGTAGAAGCTTCCTCCTCTCTTTCTTCTTTCTTTAATTATCATTTAGTCCTCGTCTTCTTAATTCTTCGACTTTTGACTTTGTCTCGGGATTAATAAACTCGTCTTGTAATTTCTTCATTATTTTAGACTTGAGTTCTTCGGCTTTTACTAAACTTCTGTTATTTTAGCACTCTTGATCTTTCGACTTCGTCTTTTGTCTTTTTCTTCGATAAAAGCCCGCGAAAGCCCGTGTTTTCTTCCCTTTTAACATCTTGATCCTAAAATCACAACAAAAACACAAATCACGCATAATTTCGACATTTACGACATAAAATACACGTTTTGGCCTGGTTATTATTGTAATTAAGTGGTAAAAGGATGGGTGTTTACACACCTATCAAATCCCCTACACTTGACCATTGCAATGTCCTCATGCAATGCATTAGTTACAAAGCACGTTTTACATTCTCCATCATAATCAATCCATATTGGCCTTTATTAAAGAGATAGATAATAACAAAACAAGTAAAGAAATCAAAGACTTACCTTAGGGTTTTGGAGTGTCATGAATGATCATCATCCTCAAGTTTTCACATTCTCCAAACCAAGCTTAAAAACGAGATCATTATTATTATAAGTTAGCAAACTAACACGAACTCATGTGGGCCAATTATTTACTTAGACTCCCTTATTCCTAGGTGTATCTCTTATATTTTATTGTTGTCTTGAATGATCACGAAGATGCATTGTTGACTTATTTCGATAGTTATTTAGTCTGAAAATAAAGTGGGACGATTTAATCAATAGTTAGCTAAAGGACAAAATCTTTTAAAACTGCTTCTCGGGACCTCATAAAGTTCATATCTTGGCATAACTCGCTTCACGATTTGAGACCTTTCTCGGACCGATATTTGGCAGCGACTTCATACTTCAAATCTTTGAGAGACGTTCATGAAATAATGGTCTTCTCTTCATAATAGGAATTTCTTCACTTGAAGTTTTGAGAGATTCTTCATATTTGGACCACGACTTGTTCATTTTTCTCCAATCTTTATTTTGGACTTTGATATACAACGATCCGCCTCCTTTAGGATTTGGAACTATTTATCCTCATACCTTGTTAGGGCCTTTTTGGATAGACTTCTCCATGATCTTTTGGGGAGTTTTTGCTTTTCGTCGTGTGTCTCGATCCTTCATATTGATTTTCGATAAATGATTCTTCACATCACTTTTGGATCTTTAGCAACAAAATGTAGCCCTCATGCCTTGTTAGGACCTTTTTGGACTCGCCAATCTTTACATCCCGCTTCAATAAGTTATGCCTTGGCTATGAACTCTAATCCATACCGAGCAACTTTTAAACGATATTGGGCTAGAAGCTAAGTAACTTTTCAAATCGTACAACCTTATTTATTGCAGATAAATTTATTAGAAAGCGATGGGAGAATAGGCTTATAATTAACTCACATAAAATTCACGAAAGAATACCAAACTTATAATTGACTCTATCATCTCTCGTTCTCCACAATTTAAAATCTCAAGGAATGAGACTCGTGGATGCTTAGCCTATTAAATCAAAGTTTTGGGTTTTCGAGTCGTCTATAGGATCTTGCAAATTCTTAGACTTTTTCAAGTTTAGAAATCGCATTTTAAAGTTCCCTTGATAAACGAATCTCTAGGATTAATTATAGGAACTTGCGAAAAGTTCTTGTTCTTAACCCGTGAGAGTTAAGACTTTCGCGTTTTAAAGCTCCCTATATAAAAGCCTAGCAAAACTTGACTTAAACACGTTAAGGATACTAGCTAGAGTAAACTTAGATAAGTAAACTCGGCTTGAGTCAAAAGATTCACAACGTTGAAAATTAAAACCACTTTATTAAAATTTATTCTAGTAAAGAAAGAAAATAACTATACAAAGGTAAAACTACTAGGCCAAAATAGATCAAAAATTTTGAAAAATGTCGAAAAATTGATTTTTCCGGTTAAAATGAGGACAAATACAAGGAAAAGACCACTTAACTTCGATAGAAGTCCCCTCTACACTTGATATAAACATTGTCCTCAATGTTTAAGCATGTGGGAGTAAACTCCCCTACACTTAGGACATTGTGCACTTTGTTTAAATCTCGCTAAGAAAGAGACGACTAAAGAGATTCCCATTTTAATATTGAGAAATATAAAATAGATAATCAAAAGAGTTTAGGATAGAACCGGGAAGACGGAAACATGGAATCACGGGTCGTCAAAAATCATCAAGAGTGGATCTTTAAAAGCTCGAATCCCTGAATATGAGAAGAAAGGAAATAGCAAACACCAACGGGTCTCCCCTACACTTAGAATAAAGATAGCTAAAAGATATATACTTGGGTTGCCTCCCAAGAAGCCTTGATTTTTGTTCACCGAGTCGGGAGCCTGACTCGACCTTGAGTATCATAGGAAGAATCTTTAAAAACATCCACCGGGATCAAATACATAGTTTTCGTCCATCAAATAGCACAAGCTTAAGGCGAACAAGGCAAGCCAAAGAAGAGTAGGCAAGGTTCCCTTAAGCGAAGATGGAGCACGGTGGTAGCAAGGGTGAAGAGGTGCAAGCATATCATCATAAGTTCCAAAGATTTTTCCTTTTATTTCATCAGATGGATACTGAGATGGCTTGAAGATTCTAATACCAGGGTCGAAAACCTTTTCCTTTAGGGGAAAATAGCACTCAGGCTCAGCAGAAGTTGAAGAAGATCCACTAAGAAAATGCACAACCTCGTCCTCAGAAGGTGGACAAAGAGGTGTCAAAACATACGTGATACGGATGTTGGTGTCGTCCGGTGTCGTCTCCTTTGAAAGAATTTTCTTCAAATCCGTAGAAGGATGAAGACCATAATCATCAAAGTCTAAATGAGGAGCATCACTCTCATGAGGGAAGTAAGTATTGAGTAAAGTAGAAAAGTCTTCCTCAAATGAGTAGTCATCCAAAGTAGGATCAAGCATGGATGGCGGAGGATCTTCATCATGAGAAGAATCACTCGAAAGAGTATCGGCCTCATAAAAATCATCATAAGTGGGCATGTCGGGATACTCAGAAGTAAAATCATCATAGTCATCCCCATCGGAGCTAGAATCATCATCATAAGCATCATAGATCGGTGGAGAATCATATATGGGCGGAGGTTCCAAATTGGAGAGAGAATAATCCACATCATCTTGAAACAGTGGATTATCATTGCAAGAATCGAATAGAGGATTGTTGTAGAGGACAAAATCATCAACCACATTAATCATATTCGCTGATTCTCTTCCATAGGATTTGCTTGTAAGCTTCCCCATTTCAAAAACTTGTGCATCATCCCCGACTCTTAAGATGAGTTCACACTTATCCACATCTATTAAAGCTCTATCGGTTCTCGAAAATGGGCGTCCAAGTATTAACGGAATACGAGGTTCCATTTCATAATCAACAACGACGAAGTCGACCGGAAAAGTGAATGTGCCAACTTTAATGAACACATCTTCGGCAATACCAACAGGGTAAGCGAGAGTGCGATTGGCTAGCTCAAGAGTCATCTTCGTTGGTGTAAGGTCGGGCAATGATAACTTTTTCCAAACACTTAAAGGCATCAAATTTATACTGGCCCCGAGATCGGCTAAGGCAGTAAATTTGTTGGTTTGGTTAAAAGTACAAGGTAGCACAAAACGACTGGGATATCCAAGTTTTTTCGGAAGTTCTTTAAGAAGGATTGCAGAGCAATTTTCATTCAAGCGAGTATTAACAAACTCGACCATCTTCTCCTTCTTATTAAGAAATTCCTTAAACATCTTGACAAATTGTGGCATTTGGGCAAGAGCTTCAACAAGGGTAAAGGTGACTTTCATGCCGGCAATCTTTTCCAAAAAGTTAGAGACTTGAATGTCATTCTTAGTCAAAATTCTAGCCTTGTTGAGTCGAGAAGGGTAAGGAATGCTGGGGTTGGATGGTGGAGGTGTAGAAGGTGAAGGTTGAGATGTTGAAGGGTTAAAGGTGGAAGGTGGGGTTGGTGGAGGATTCGTCTTGGGTACTTCTTCACGACGAGGCGAAGATGGTAGTGGTGAACTAATACTAGGTGTGGGAGTAGTAGGGATAAATGGTGGTGGAAGAGGTGTAGATGGTGTAACAGGGGGCGGGATAGATGGTCCTACTAAAGTAACTCCACTACGGGTAGTAATAGCACTCACATTCGCTCTCGGGTTGGTGACGGTGTTTGAAGGTAGAGAGCCCGAAGTAGAGGGTTGAGTGGTGGGTAAGAAACTAGCCAGCATATTCTTCAAATCATTCGTTTGATTGCTGAAAGAGGATTGTATATCATTTCGAAGCTCGGATCTAATGTCATTCCCTTGCTTAGTGATATCCCCTTTTAAATTGATAAATTGGCTTTGTAGGTTCTTAATTTGCTCTCCTTGGGTTCTCATTAAGGCTTCAACATCTTGATTAATGGGTGGGGCTTGTTGAGCGGGTGGGTGATAAGGATTAAAAGCTCGAGGTGGGATTTGGTTGCTTCTATTGTAATTGTTGTTGGGGTTTTGGTTTTGAGGAGAAAAACCGGGTGAAAGATAGTTGTTGGACTGGTAACTTAGCAAATTTCGATCCCCTTGAGGACGGGCTTGGTAATTTTCCGGTGCATAATTACCATAAGCCGCATACACGTTTTCCGGATTGCCTTGAGTGGAAGGACAATCAGTGTATGAGTGAGGACCACCGCATGTCTCACAAGAAATTGCTACAGCTTTAACTTGTTGTTGTTGGTTTGTAGCGATGAGCAAGATATTTTTGTTCATTTCGGCCATCATGCGGGTGAATTCGGTCATGTCGGGGTTTGCTGAAGTAGAAGAAACATTGACTCTCCGGTTGTTCCTTGAAGAAGCGGAGGAATCCCAATTTTTGTGATGAGTAGTCATGTTCTCAATAAGCTCTCTACACTCCTCGGGTCTTCTTTTCATAAATGTGCCACCGGCGGCTGCATTAATCGTATCACGATCACGAAAAGTCAAATCGTTGTAGAAAGTATCAATTAAGGTGACGGGGAGCATGTTGTGGTTTGGACAACGATCGATCAAAACATTATATCTTTCCCAAGCATCAAAGGGAGATTCATCGGGTTCTTGCATGAAACCGCTGATTTGATTTCGAAGGCTCGTGACCATGGATGGTGGAAAGTAGCACGACAAAAAGCGTTGAGTCATGTCATCCCAAGTATGAATGGAATTCTTCGGGAGACGATCAAACCATTTTTCGGCGTGGTGGGATAAAGTATGTGGAAAGAGTTGAAGGCGAAGAACATCCATAGTAGCACCGGGCAACTTCATGCTTTGGGTAATAGTAATGAATTTGTCGAGGTGCTTGTTGGCATCATCATCCGGTATTCCGCGGAATGGATTAGTTTGCACTTGTTGGATCATGTGATGCTTCAACGAAAACTCCGGAGCCGTGATTTGCATCGGCGCAATCGGTCCTCCTCGTCCAAACATTGTGGGTTGACAAAGCTCCTCCATTGTCCGAAGATCAGGCTGTGGAAGAACATTGTTGTTGTTATTGTTGAGGTGCGGTGGATTATTATTGTTGTTTACACCTGCCGTAGCTAAATCTTCACGAGTCTCGGGCTCTGGATAAGTAGAAGATCTAGTACGCATACACCTACAAAAGCAAAAGAAAAAGATACCAAAGCAATAGACAATATATATACACTATAAAAATAAAATCTTTTTGGATTTTTGAAATTTTTTAATTTTGATATGAGCTTAAACTCATATCCTTTTATCAACAAATAACCCTAAAACATGAAGCAAAATACCCATTTATCTTGTAAAAAGCAGCGTTATATGGTATGTTGTGTTTTTGTGATCTTATGTAGGTAAAAGGATACAATTTCAAGCAAACAAGGAAAAACCAAGCTCAAATGGATGAAAAAGACAAAAGAAGATCAAAAGTGACAAGACTTTGAAGTTTAAGGACCTATCTTGACAAGTTGTGAAAGTTGAAGGACTAGAAGTGCAAATTATGAAAAGTCAAGATCCAAGTCAAACCTGGTCAACTATCAAGTCAACTCAGTCAAAGGGCCATTTTGTACAAGTTTTGGAAGTTAAAGGACCAAAAATGACAAAGGAATGAAGATCCTAGCTTGAAATGGGAATCTGCCAAGTCAAGGGGCTTGTTTTGCCAAGTTTGGAAAATAATGCAAGTTGAATCCATGTGCTTTAGTTCTAAACCAATCAGAAGCAAGGAAATAGTAAACACGGATCAAGCATTAATTTCCCATTAACAGCCGCCACATTTATTACAAGATCCAAACAGTTTCAATCCGTGTGACTTGTTCTAAACCAACCAGAAGGCGCCACGTGTCCCTCTTCTTCAAAGAAAATATTGCCAGGATCGGGTTTGAGATTTAAGCCGTTTCATGAGGAGATCAAAACACCAAACTTGCTCGTTTTGAAGAGAGGAATTCAATGGTGCAATCTAATTAACAAATCATCCACTCAATTAAAAACCCCCAATTCAGTGTTCATCACCTTCAAAGAGCAAATGCAGAATTCTTCCACGTGTCAAGCTATGATTGGATTTGCCACGTCACAAACCCCAACAGAATCTCCTATCATGCCTATAAATAGCTAGGATGTACCTCATTTCTCATTGTAGCTTAAATTTGCAAAAACACATAGTTTAATCTTCCCTTTCCCTTTTTCCCTCACTTTTCACCTAACTACTCAAGAGTCTGACAAACTCTTGAGTCAGTTAGTTAGTTAGTAGCTTGTAACAAACATTTGTAACTGAATTCACTCAATAAAATTCAAATTTCCTTTTCCCGCCAAATTCTGTTATTCAAATTCCTGTTGATTCTTGTTGCTGTTAAGAGTTCTTGTTGCTGTTTGATGTATGTTATGATCAACCATTGATCATAGCTTACATTAGTGAAGAATTGTAGCTGTTTGTTCAGAATTCAGTTCATTCCTAGTTCTTTTGAAGATTTCATGGCAGTTTGATGAATTGTAGCTGTTTGATTGTTGATTTGAGTTGATTACTAGTGATAGGTGGTGGTATCACTAGTGCAAGAGAGCTCAGCGCTCCTCTTCTTCCCAAAGGACTTCTACAATAGGTTTCATTGCTCTTGTTTTATGTTCCTCTAAACAGTCAATTGCATGCTTAATTTTCCTAGTTAAATCTTGATGGCTGCCTGTTTTACTTGATGAGTAGTTGATATTTGATTGATTCCAGTGTTTAGTAGTTCAGTTCTTGCATTCTTGTGATCTTATTTGTAGTTTCTGCATACATTCAGTTACTAGTTAGCATCATAGCTTACTTTCAGTTCTAGCATTGATTGTTGTTTGTTTACAGCTTTTAAACACTTCATTTTGTCCATTGAAATTAGTTTGCTAAAGCTTTTTAATCAGTTCAAACCAATGCTCAATAAGTCTTTGTAAAATGTTGATCATACAAGTTTAAGGAGTGTTTGGTAGTAGCTTTTAAAAGGTTTTCAAGTGTTGAGAATTTGTGTTTTAGTGTTCATTTTCAGTCTTTAGTTGATAACAAGTGGATTTAAGTCTTTTACAAGTCATAAAAATAGTCAAACAGGCAATTGGTTAACAAATAGTTTGGGTCATCCTTATTTCAGCTTTGTTGTTTGAAACTTACCATTTTCATTTGCCTAGTTCTCCTTTAATCCTTGATGAAATTTCTTCAAAATTGTTTCTAGTTATAGCTTACATCATAAACTTTCAGTTTCTATAAGGAAAATCTACAGTATTAAGGATTAAGCTGGTAATAAGCTTTTAAGCTCAAGCCTGAGCAAATGTCATTCTCTGATGTAAAGCACTTACTGTTTTCTTAGTTCTCTTAATCCTCTTCACAAAAGTCTAGATTTTCTTTCACCAATCCATTTAGTTAGTGTTGAATATGAAGTTTTGAAATTTTGAGCTTTTTGCAAAAGGTTGGTCAAACTTGGTCAACATAAGCTCAAAAGAGCTTATTTCAGATTTCTCCTTCATTACTGGATGAAAATGGTTCTAGTTTGATTTCCCGTTCTTGTAATCAAGTGCTTAATCAGTTTTGTAACAAAAATCAGGTTGTGACTGATAGAAATAAGCTGTAGCTTATTTTGTGCTTATTAATAAGCACTCAATTGCTTATTTTGGATTTTTAGCTTATTTCCTTAGACACACGTAGCTATAATTGGATTTTAAGAGTTTTGCAAGTGGTTTCAGCTTATTTGGTTGAGAAATAAGCTCAAACGAGCTTAT
This sequence comes from Glebionis coronaria, assembly GCA_025667525.1. Lineage (NCBI taxonomy): Eukaryota > Viridiplantae > Streptophyta > Magnoliopsida > Asterales > Asteraceae > Glebionis > Glebionis coronaria. The sequence continues at coordinate 457,466,289 of CM046882.1, forward strand.
TCTTCATATTGTCCCGTTTTTAGTTAAAAGTTTGGTTTAATTGCATTCTAGTCCCTTAATTTCATTCAGTTTGGTAAACTTGGCTAAACTTCCTAGTTTTTAGGGTTTGCATATTTTCAGTCCTTGGATTTTGAAGTTTGTTAAATTTCAGTTGTTAAGTTTGTTAGTTTGTTACTATTTGGTTAGTTTGTTTAAGTTTTTACATAATTGGTCCTTTTAGTTAACTGTTTTGCATTAGAAGTCCTTATAACTTTTAGAATTTACATTTCAAGCATTTACATTTCATAGAAATTACATTTTTAATCCTTATAGTTTTATATTTTGCATTTTTATATTTTACTTGAATAAAATTTGGAATTTGCAATTTGTTTTACGTATAAGTAGGTTTATATTTTTCATTTTTACATAGTGTTGTTTGAATTAGCAATAGATTACCAAGCAAGCTTGAACAACCAAGAACAATAATAAATCTGATATTGGTTGGACTTTCTATTAGTTAAGAACTGAGAAAACGAACTTGCATTATACACATTTCAAATGGCGCCGCTGCCGGTTCTTTGACTACACGAGAGACTATCGATTGACGGTTTTCATTGGCTTTTGGGACCCGTTCACTTTGTGAACGTTATTTTTACGTATCATAAATCAAAAACAAATAAAAAATCAAAAATATAAAAATATATAAAAAAACTAAAAAATTAACAAAACAATTCTTTTCCTAAAGAATTGACCAAAAAAATTAAAAAATCCAAAAAGCAATCTTTTTCCTAAGAGATTGCACCCAAAAATATATATTATTGGATTCTCTCGGTTTTTATGTACATATAGTATTTTCCTTTAAAAACTCATAAATACAAAAATATTTTCCATATATTATTATAAGTAAATACGTATACGTATAAGAACAATCAATCTACATATCTTCCATAAGTATTGCCGAGGCAATACACCGTGTTGAGGGGCGCTCCGGTCCTTAACACGCGTATCGATCAAACAAAATAAAGCAAGAATAGATAAATACTCTCAATAAGCAATAATTCGAAGAATACGAACATTTAAGTGAATAGAAAGGCGATGTGCTATAAAATGCCATCTAAGGGTCAATAGGTACTTAAGTGCTTCGCGCCACCTAACCCCCCGTTCACTTGGGAGTATTCTAAGAAGGAAAGCTTCATTGAGGGTCTTGCACCCAAAGTAGTATTACATATATTGTTATTTTCTTGTGGATATTTAATATCGAAACTCGAAGAGGATAATCTTATTCTTTTCAAAGTCACACGAGAGCTTCTCTCTCATTCCTCGTATTGAGTTGCATGCTCACTCGCGGGCGTGCACAAATACCGATTGGTGTACAACCTCTTCCTCCGAAAAGGAAGAAAAAGAGAAAGAGTAAGACCACCACCGTCCACCAAGCCGATCACGAGAATCGTGCTTTGTCACCACCACAAGAAGCCATGGCTATTGATAACCGTACTTTGTATGAACGTATGCAATCCAACATTCATGGATATGTTAGTGCCATTAAGATTCCCGACTTTCCCGCTAACACATTTGAGCTACATACATCTATGATCAATATGGTTTCTGCATCACCTTTCTTTGGAAAACAAAATGAGGATCCCCATGCTCACCTTAAGAGATTCCTTTCACTTTGCAACACCATTAAGCATAATGGGGTTCCACCTGAGGTCATTAGATTGATGTTAGTGTCATTTTCCTTAGATGGGAGTGCTAAGCATTGGTTAGACACCCAACCACCCGATAGTATCACCACATGGGATGATTTTACCACTAAGTTTTTGAACAAATTCTTTCCTCCACAAAAGACTATGGCTTTGAGAAATTTGATTATGGGCTTTACACAAAAACCTAGTCAATCCTTTGGTGATGCTTGGGAAGAGTATAGTGAGTTGTTGAGGCGATGCCCTAACCATGGAATGGATGATCTAGGCCAAATCAATACCTTCTACAATGGCCTTAAACCTCACCACCAAGATTCACTAAATGCTTCCGCGGGAGGGAGTATTCATTGCAAGACATACCATGAGGCTTTGAACATTATTGAGACTAAGGCAATGGTTCAAACAAACGATCCATTTGAAGAAAGAGTTCATGTTATCCAAAACACTTCTCAAATCCCTTGTGACAACCAACTCCTCAAGTTTCAAGAAGCCATTTTTCAAAGGATGGATAGAGAAAGTGAGAGGCATTTGCAAGCACAACAAGACATGCTTCAAACTTTTAAGAGCATGACATTGAACAATTCCTCAAACAATGTGAATGCCATCACCATTTCTTGTGTTACTTGTGGAGGTCCCCACTCGTATGAACAATGTGACAAGGTGCAAGGGTATCAAGGGGAATGCTATGCTTACCAAGAGGAACACCGTGAACACTTCAAGCCTAACATCAATCCAAATAACCTTTCTTACAAATCCCAAAATTACCTTACTCCACCCGGCTTCCCACCCCAACCACCCACCCAAATTCCACAAAATCCTCCTCAAATTTTAGCAAGGAATCAAGGGCAACGACAACCATACCAAGGAAATAATTACAAGGCACCCAATCAATTTCAACCTCAAGCTAATACCTTTTATCCACCACAACAAGGATTTAATCAACCACTTCCATTTATTCCCAATCAAGCATATGCTCCAATACCAAATCAAGCTTACCCTCCAAATCAAACTCAAGGATATGGGATGCAAGAGACTCAAGAGTATGTTGACAAGAAAATGCGTGAAATTGAGAAGAGAATGAATGACCAAGTGAAACGTACAATGGAGGAACAAATCAATAGGGTTTTAGTGGCAGTAACTCAAAGACCACAAGGGGCTTTACCTTCTAACACACAAACAAACCCTAGGGCCAATGTTAATGCTATTACAACAAGGAGTGGTACAACAACAAAGGATCCTTCACCTCCTAAACCTACTATTGTTCAACCCACTTGTGCTCCTACTTGTGATAAGCCTTCTACTTCTACTCCACCTCCTCAAAGTGCTCCTATTCACTCAAACACACCTTCTCAACCACCTCATACTTCTCCTTTACCTTCCACACTTCCCAATGAAGAGGCTAACAAAGACAAATCTTCCACCACAACACCTATTCCACCTACACCAAAACCTACTCTTCCATACCCTTCAAGGTTGAAAAAGGACAAGTTAAAGAACAAAGATGACATACAAGTCTCCAATTTCTTAAGGATGTTCAAGCAACTCAATATCAACATATCCTTTGCGGAAGCTCTTGCTTATATGCCAAAGTTTGCTAAGATGTTCAAGGATTTGCTCTCAAACAAAGAAAAATTGGTTGATTTGCCCAACACATCACTTAATGAAAATTGTTCCGCGGTGTTACTTAAAACCTTACCAACAAAACTTGGAGATCCGGTGCGCTTCTTGATACCTTGTAATTTTCCCGGTGTTGAAAATTGCATGGCTTTGGCGGATTTAGGGGCAAGCATAAATCTCATGCCTTTATCGGTTTGGAAACAACTCTCTCTTCCCGAGCTCACCCCCACTAGGATGACTCTTGAACTAGCCAACCGAACCATAGCTCACCCCGTAGGTATAGCGGAAGATGTGTTTGTAGGTGTGGATAAGTTTACCTTTCCGGCCGACTTTGTAGTGGTCGATTATGACATGGATCCTAGAGTGCCTTTGATTGTTGGTAGACCGTTTTTGAGAACGGGTCGTACCTTGATAGATGTGGCGGAAGGAGAATTAATTATGAGAGTAGAGGATGAGAAAGTGGTGTTTAAGTTAGGGAAAGTTTGTGATAGAAAAGAGGTTAAGGAGTCTAGACCTTGTGAGACTATTAACATTGTGGATGTGCTAGATGAAGTGTGTAATGAACACTTTCATGATGCTTGTAAGAATGCTAGTGATGAGATTCCACATGTTGAAACCGTGGCCTCAATTGCTCCCTCTTTAACACCTTTTGGAGAGAGTGATTTCCTCTTGGAGGAATTTGAGTCCAACTTTCTTGGTGATGATGATTCTCCCATTAATTGGGAAGAAGATATTCTTACAATCCAAAAGTTGCTCAATGAGGACCCTATTCCTTCACCTATTTCACAAGAGATTACCATTGAGGAACCTTCCATAGAGAGTCCACCTTCCATTGAACTTAAGGAACTTCCATCCCACTTAGAATATGCTTTCTTAGAAGGAAAAGACCAATTACCGGTGATTATTGCTAAGGAATTGCAAGAGAATGAGAAGGAGCAACTTATTGAAGTCCTTAAGAAACATAAGAAAGCTTTAGCATGGAAAATATCCGACAAAAGGGGAATTGATCCACATTTTTGTACTCACAAAATCCTTATGGAGGATGATTATAAACCCGCCATTCAAAACCAAAGGAGAGTTAATCCAAAAATTCATGAGGTTATTAAGAAGGAAGTGATTAAACTCTTAGATGCGGGTATGATTTACCCCATTTCCGACTCTCCATGGGTTAGCCCGGTTCATTGTGTTCCAAAGAAGGGTGGAATCACCGTGGTGCCTAATGAGAACAATGAGCTTATTCCCACGAGACTTGTAACCGGTTGGAGAGTTTGCATTGATTATAGAAAACTTAATGAGGCAACTAGGAAAGACCATTTCCCGCTTCCCTTTATGGATCAAATGCTTGAACGCTTAGCGGGAAATGAGTACTATTGTTTTCTTGATGGCTTTTCGGGTTATTTTCAAATACCCATTGACCCTAAGGATCAAGAAAAGACTACATTCACTTGTCCATACGGTACCTTTGCTTACAAGAGGATGCCTTTTGGCCTATGTAATGCACCGGGGACGTTTCAAAGGTGCATGATGGCGATTTTCCATGACATGATAGAGCAAACCATGGAGGTTTTTATGGATGATTTTTCCGTATTTGGGAACTCCTTTAGCTCTTGTCTCACCAATCTTGAGAGAATGCTTAAGCGTTGTGAGGAAACACGTTTGGTGCTTAATTGGGAGAAATGTCACTTTATGGTAAAAGAGGGGATTGTTTTAGGACACAAGATATCCAATAAGGGATTAGAAGTTGATCGAGCCAAAATTGATGTGATTGCTAAGCTTCCCCCACCCACATCGGTTAAAGGTGTGAGGAGTTTCTTAGGCCATGCGGGATTTTATAGGCGCTTTATACAAGATTTCTCTAAGATAGCTAGACCGATGACTCATCTCTTGGAGAAAGAGGCTCCTTTCATTTTTGACCAAGCTTGTTTAGACTCTTTTGAGACACTTAAGGAAAAATTGACAAAGGCTCCCGTTTTGGTTTCTCCAAATTGGGAATTACCTTTTGAGCTTATGTGTGACGCTAGTGATTATGCGGTGGGGGCCGTCTTAGGACAAAGAGTTAATAAGCATTTCCAACCTATACACTATGCGAGTAAAACCATGACCGGTGCACAACTTCATTACACTACCACGGAAAAAGAGTTGCTTGCTATAGTATATGCTTTTGAGAAGTTTAGACCATACCTTGTGCTTTCCAAGACCATAGTGTATACGGATCATTCCGCTCTCAAGTATCTTATGACAAAACAAGATGCTAAGCCTAGGCTTTTGAGATGGGTTTTGTTGCTTCAAGAGTTTAAGATAGAGATTCGTGATAAAAAAGGGGCCGAGAATTTAGCGGCGGATCATTTGAGTAGACTTGAGCATCCTTTTCAAGGAGATTTCCCACATCAAGAAATCAATGAATCCTTTCCATTAGAGGAACTCATGTCTATCTCTTCCCAAGAGGATGCCACACCTTGGTTTGCGGATATTGCAAACTATCTTGTGGGCAATGTGCTTATTGAGGGTCTTACTTATCAACAAAAGAAAAAGTTTCTTAAGGAAGTTAAGTATTACTTTTGGGATGATCCATATCTTTTTGGGCAATGTGCGGACCAAATCATTAGACGGTGTGTAGATGGGCCCGAGGCATTTAAAATCTTAGAGGCATGTCATAAAGGACCTACGGGTGGACATTTTGGGCCTAACTACACTGCCAAGAAAGTCTTTGATTCGGGTTATTATTGGCCTTCCATTTACAAGGATGCTCAAGAGACGGTGAAATTTTGTGATGTTTGTCAAAGACAAGGAAAAATTACACAACGTGATGAGATGCCACAAAATTTTATCCAAGAGTGTGAGATATTTGATGTATGGGGAATAGATTTCATGGGACCTTTTCCATCCTCTAAGGGAAACAAGTATATACTTGTGGCGGTGGATTATGTGTCCAAGTGGGTGGAGGCTAAAGCCTTACCTACTAATGATGCTAGAGTGGTTGTAAAGTTTTTGAAACAATTGTTTGCTAGATTTGGTGTACCTCGGGCCATCATAAGTGATCGTGGTACGCACTTTTGTAATGATCAATTCACAAGAGTTATGAAGAAATATGGAGTGAATCATAGACTTTCTACCGCGTATCACCCTCAAACAAATGGTTAAACCGAGGTCACAAATCGTGGTTTAAAGAGAATTTTAGAGAGAACGGTGGGAGAGCATAGAGCTTCTTGGTCGGATAAGCTTGATGATGCTTTGTGGGCGTTTAGGACGGCCTTTAAGACACCAATTGGTTGTACTCCTTATAGGCTTGTCTATGGAAAAGCGTGCCACCTCCCATTTGAGTTAGAACATAAGGCATCTTGGGCTCTCAAGTGGGCTAACTTTGATTTAAACCAAGCCGGTTCACATAGGAAAGATCAAATCAATGAGATGGATGAGTTGAGAGCCAATGCCTATGAGAATTCTTTGCTATACAAGGAAAAGACTAAGAAATTGCATGATGCAAAGATCAAGAATCATGAGTTCAAAGTTGGAGAGCCGGTTCTCCTCTTTAACTCAAGATTGAAGCTTTTTGCGGGCAAGCTTAAGTCGAGATGGTCCGGTCCATTCACTATTGCTAAAGTGTTTCCATATGGAACTCTTGAGTTGTCCCAACCCGATGGTCCAAATTTTAAAGTGAATGGTCACCGTGTTAAGCATTACTTTGGGGAGGACATTTCCGTTGAAATGGTCCAAGAGGTCCCCATTTTCCCCATGAATTAATTCATTGAGGGACGAGTCGAGCTAGAGACTCATTAACTCAAGCATCGTATAACTAGGTTTAGAGTGTTGTAGGTTAGCAATAAAGGCATAGATTTGGAGATAAGTGTAGGGGAGACCTTCTTTTGTCTTCATGCTTGTTTGTAGGGTTGCTCACTCATCTTTTGCTTTGGAGCTTATGGAGGAGGCCCTTGTATCCGGTTCACTTCGTTACTTTAGTGAGAATTCATTGACACTTTGTGCTTAAACATGATTTCACTAATAGTAGTCCTTTCCTTAACTTGGGTTAAGCAAAGTCTATTCATTGTCATAAGTGTAGGGGAAGTTTTTATCCTTCTATGCTCTTAAACATTAAGGACAATGTTTAGCTTAAGTGTAGGGGGGTCTTCTATCGAAGTGACCTTACCTAGAACTTGTCATTGTCTTGCATGAAAACATGGAAAATTGAATTTTAAACATTTTTCAAATTTTTTGATCTACTTTGGCCAACAAAAATATGCATTCATGATTTTTGCATCAATCATTTTTCATTTGCATAACACATTTGAATTGTATATATTTCTTCTTTTAGTTTTCATCAAAAATTTATAAAAAGGAAAAATATAATAAAACATGGTTTTAACAAGTTTAGACTTCTTTGACATATTAGGCCCGCCATGGATATTTTGACTCAACCCGAGTCTGCTTAATTTAGCACTCTCTAGCTAGTATCCTTAACCATGTAGTCCTTCATTGGTCTATTAGGCTAAGCTTCCACCAATTTCATTCTTTGAAATTTTAAATTTGTGGAGAATGGGAAATGATAGAGTTGAAGCATGTGTAAAAGGGCTAGATAGACTTCATGGCAATTACTTGTGGCTAAACCCTTCTCTTCTCTACCTCTAATTTCTTCGCATGTATATAATTGTTAATAAATAATCAAGTACGGTTTTAATTGGTTCGTAATCTCTTATGCATTTTTGGCTAATCATTTATGGTTGATATGAGTACGTCTTAAGATTCTAAGTTAGCACGTTTTATGTGTACTAGACTTATGTCATGCTCCATATTTAGCGGGTGTTTTTCCTTTTCTTCTTTGCAAATTTCTTTGTGAGGAATAAAGAAAAATAAGAGCGGCTTATGAAAAAAAAATGAGTGTCTAGAAAAAAAAAAAAAGAAAAAAAAAATAATGCAAGACTCCCAAGAGGGGCAGTGTGGTGTTAATTATAGTGACTATTGAGTTCCAATATTACCTTGACGGGTTGCGGGGATTCAATAGATTGCTCCAATCCAATATTACCTTGACGGGTTGCGGGGTTGAAGATCCAAAATCTCAAAAAGATGCGGATGTAAATTATTGCGTGAGTTTTATTTTTCTTTCCTTAGCGAGTGTGTAGTTACTTATGAAAGCATGACATGAGGATTTTACACATAAGGCGAATGACTTATTACTCTTAATACGGACTTATATTAATTGTGAGCGGTTTTTCAAGTAATGGATGAGAAGATTACTTAGGATTAAAACCGTGCTTCCTTATTTTTGGATTTTACACTTCTTATATTTTACACATGAATAATGACAAATTTGCCCACAAGCAATTTGCTCAATTAATAACCGGTTCCACATTTAATTGTCATGAATAAGTTGATGCACTTTTTACTTGTGAATGCAATGATTCCATTTACTAGCTTGGTATGGGGAAAGTGAAACTTGAGGGTGATAAATGTTCATGGTATCCAAGTCCTAATCCAAGTCATTGGGTTCTTTATGAGTTATTTCCATCAAAACCATTTCAAGAAAAATCAAAAAGATATAGATAGAAGTGTATTTTGATTCATTGCATTATTAAAAGTCAAAATCATGCATCATCTAGTTTAGAGTAGTGTAGATGCATTTCATATGGCCAATGTGGATTAATTATGAGGGAAATGTAAATTTTTAAGCCTTGGAATATAATATTGCATGAGGACATGGCAATGCTCAAGTGTAGGGGAATTTGATATGAGCTTAAACTCATATCCTTTTATCAACAAATAACCCTAAAACATGAAGCAAAATACCCATTTATCTTGTAAAAAGCAGCGTTATGTGGTATGTTGTGTTTTTGTGATCTTATGTAGGTAAAAGGATACAATTTCAAGCAAACAAGGAAAAACCAAGCTCAAATGGATGAAAAAGACAAAAGAAGATCAAAAGTGACAAGACTTTGAAGTTTAAGGACCTATCTTGACAAGTTGTGAAAGTTGAAGGACTAGAAGTGCAAATTATGAAAAGTCAAGATCCAAGTCAAACCTGGTCAACTATCAAGTCAACTCAGTCAAAGGGCCATTTTGTACAAGTTTTGGAAGTTAAAGGACCAAAAATGACAAAGGAATGAAGATCCTAGCTTGAAATGGGAATCTGCCAAGTCAAGGGGCTTGTTTTGCCAAGTTTGGAAAATAATGCAAGTTGAATCCATGTGCTTTAGTTCTAAACCAATCAGAAGCAAGGAAATAGTAAACACGGATCAAGCATTAATTTCCCATTAACAGCCGCCACATTTATTACAAGATCCAAACAGTTTCAATCCGTGTGACTTGTTCTAAACCAACCAGAAGGCGCCACGTGTCCCTCTTCTTCAAAGAAAATATTGCCAGGATCGGGTTTGAGATTTAAGCCGTTTCATGAGGAGATCAAAACACCAAACTTGCTCGTTTTGAAGAGAGGAATTCAATGGTGCAATCTAATTAACAAATCATCCACTCAATTAAAAACCCCCAATTCAGTGTTCATCACCTTCAAAGAGCAAATGCAGAATTCTTCCACGTGTCAAGCTATGATTGGATTTGCCACGTCACAAACCCCAACAGAATCTCCTATCATGCCTATAAATAGCTAGGATGTACCTCATTTCTCATTGTAGCTTAAATTTGCAAAAACACATAGTTTAATCTTCCCTTTCCCTTTTTCCCTCACTTTTCACCTAACTACTCAAGAGTCTGACAAACTCTTGAGTCAGTTAGTTAGTTAGTAGCTTGTAACAAACATTTGTAACTGAATTCACTCAATAAAATTCAAATTTCCTTTTCCCGCCAAATTCTGTTATTCAAATTCCTGTTGATTCTTGTTGCTGTTAAGAGTTCTTGTTGCTGTTTGATGTATGTTATGATCAACCATTGATCATAGCTTACATTAGTGAAGAATTGTAGCTGTTTGTTCAGAATTCAGTTCATTCCTAGTTCTTTTGAAGATTTCATGGCAGTTTGATGAATTGTAGCTGTTTGATTGTTGATTTGAGTTGATTACTAGTGATAGGTGGTGGTATCACTAGTGCAAGAGAGCTCAGTGCTCCTCTTCTTCCCAAAGGACTTCTACAATAGGTTTCATTGCTCTTGTTTTATGTTCCTCTAAACAGTCAATTGCATGCTTAATTTTCCTAGTTAAATCTTGATGGCTGCCTGTTTTACTTGATGAGTAGTTGATATTTGATTGATTCCAGTGTTTAGTAGTTCAGTTCTTGCATTCTTGTGATCTTATTTGTAGTTTCTGCATACATTCAGTTACTAGTTAGCATCATAGCTTACTTTCAGTTCTAGCATTGATTGTTGTTTGTTTATAGCTTTTAAACACTTCATTTTGTCCATTGAAATTAGTTTGCTAAAGCTTTTTAATCAGTTCAAACCAATGCTCAATAAGTCTTTGTAAAATCTTGATCATACAAGTTTAAGGAGTGTTTGGTAGTAGCTTTTAAAAGGTTTTCAAGTGTTGAGAATTTGTGTTTTAGTGTTCATTTTCAGTCTTTAGTTGATAACAAGTGGATTTAAGTCTTTTACAAGTCATAAAAATAGTCAAACAGGCAATTGGTTAACAAATAGTTTGGGTCATCCTTATTTCAGCTTTGTTGTTTGAAACTTACCATTTTCATTTGCCTAGTTCTCCTTTAATCCTTGATGAAATTTCTTCAAAATTGTTTCTAGTTATAGCTTACATCATAAACTTTCAGTTTCTATAAGGAAAATCTACAGTATTAAGGATTAAGCTGGTAATAAGCTTTTAAGCTCAAGCCTGAGCAAATGTCATTCTCTGATGTAAAGCACCTACTGTTTTCTTAGTTCTCTTAATCCTCTTCACAAAAGTCTAGATTTTCTTTCACCAATCCATTTAGTTAGTGTTGAATATGAAGTTTTGAAATTTTGAGCTTTTTGCAAAAGGTTGGTCAAACTTGGTCAACATAAGCTCAAAAGAGCTTATTTCAGATTTCTCCTTCATTACTGGATGAAAATGGTTCTAGTTTGATTTCCCGTTCTTGTAATCAAGTGCTTAATCAGTTTTGTAACAAAAATCAGGTTGTGACTGATAGAAATAAGCTGTAGCTTATTTTGTGCTTATTAATAAGCACTCAATTGCTTATTTTGGATTTTTAGCTTATTTCCTTAGACACACGTAGCTATAATTGGATTTTAAGAGTTTTGCAAGTGGTTTCAGCTTATTTGGTTGAGAAATAAGCTCAAACGAGCTTATTCTTCATATTGTCCCGTTTTTAGTTAAAAGTTTGGTTTAATTGCATTCTAGTCCCTTAATTTCATTCAGTTTGGTAAACTTGGCTAAACTTCCTAGTTTTTAGGGTTTGCATATTTTCAGTCCTTGGATTTTGAAGTTTGTTAAATTTCAGTTGTTAAGTTTGTTAGTTTGTTACTATTTGGTTAGTTTGTTTAAGTTTTTACATAATTGGTCCTTTTAGTTAACTGTTTTGCATTAGAAGTCCTTATAACTTTTAGAATTTACATTTCAAGCATTTACATTTCATAGAAATTACATTTTTAATCCTTATAGTTTTATATTTTGCATTTTTATATTTTACTTGAATAAAATTTGGAATTTGCAATTTGTTTTACGTATAAGTAGGTTTATATTTTTCATTTTTACATAGTGTTGTTTGAATTAGCAATAGATTACCAAGCAAGCTTGAACAACCAAGAACAATAATAAATCTGATATTGGTTGGACTTTCTATTAGTTAAGAACTGAGAAAACGAACTTGCATTATACACATTTCAAATTTTTTTGGATTTTTAACAATTTTTAATTTTTATTGGTTTTTTTAAAATTCTTAAGCAAGAAAATAACGCTCACGAATGAACGGATCCTAAAAAGCAACGCGTCTCTCACAGAAAACCGTTATTCTTTACGAAAAGAGCCGGCAGCGGCGCCATTTAATACAAATAGATGTGGATAAATGTGAGCTCATCTTAAGAGTCGGGGATGATGCACAAGTTTTTGAAATGGGGAAGCTTACAAGCGAATCCTATGGAAGAGAATCAGTGAATATGATTAATGTGCTTGATGATTTTATCGTCTACAACAATCCTCTATTCGATTTTTGCAATGATAATCCACTTTTTCAAGATGATGTGGATGATTCTCTCTCCAATTTGGAACCTTCACCCATATATGATTCTCCACCGATCTATGATGCTTATGATGATGATTCTAGTTCCGATGGAGATGATTATGATGATTTTACCTCCGAGTATCCCGACATGCCCACTTATGATGATTTTGATGAGGCCGATACTCTTTCGAGTGATTCTTCTCATGATGAAGATCCTCCGCCATCCATGCTTGATCCTACTTTGGATGACTACTCATTTGAGGAAGACTTTTCTACTTTTCTCAATACATATTTCCTCATGAGAGTGATGCACCTCCTTTAGACTTTGATGATTATGGTCTTGATCCTACTTCGGATTTGAAGAAAATTCTTTCAAAGGAGAAGCAACCGGTCGACACCAACATCCGCAGCACGTATGTTTTGACACCTCTTTGTCCACCTTCTGAGGACGAGGTTGTGCATTTTCTTAGCGGATCTTCTTCAAATTCTGCTGAGCTTGAGTGCTAATTTCCCCTAAAGGAAAAGGTGTTCGACCCCGGTATCGATATTATTAAGCCATCTCAGTATCCATCTGATTAAATAAAAGGAAATATTTATTGGAACTACTGAAGATATGCTTGCCCCTCTTCACCCTTGCTCCCACCGTGCTCCATCTTTGCTTAAGGGAACCCCGCCTACTCTTCTTTGGCTTGCCTTGTTCGCCTTAAGCTTGTGCTATTTGATGGACGAAAACTATGTATTTGATCCCGGTGGATATATTTCATGCTTCTTCCTATGCTAATCAAGGTCGAGTCAGGCTCACGACTCGGTGATCAAAAATCAAGCGCTTCTTAGGAGGCAACCCATGTATCTATCTTTTAGCTATTTATATCCTAAGTGTAGGGGAGACCCGTTGGTGTTTGCTATTTCCTCTCTTCTCATATTCAGGGATTCGAGCGCTCAATGATCCACTCTTGATGATTTTTGACGACCCGTGATTCCGTGTTTCCGTCTTCCCGGTTCTATCCTAAACTCTTTTCGATTCACTATTTTATATTTTTCAATATTAAAATAGGAATCTCTTTAGTTGTCTCATTCTTAGCAAGATTTAAACAAAGTGCACAACGTCCTAGGTGTAGGGGAGTTTACTCCCACATGCTTAAACATTGAGAACAATGTTTATATCAAGTGTAGGGGGGACTTCTATCGAAGTTAAGTGGCCTTTTCCTTGTATTTGTCCTCATTTTAACCGGAAAATCAAATTTTTTTTCGACATTTTTCAAAATTTTTGATCTATTTTGGCCTATTAGTTTTTCCCTTTGTATATTTATTTTCTTTCTTTACTAGAATAAATTTTAATAAAGTGGTTTTAATTTTCAACGTTGTGAATCTTTTGACTCAACCCGAGTTTACTTATCTAAGTTTACTCTAGCTAGTATCCTTAACGTGTTTAAGTCAAGTTTTGCTAGGCTTTTATATAGGGAGCATTAAAACGCGAAAGTCTTAACTCTCACGGGTTAAGAACAAGAACTTTTCGCAAGTTCCTATAATTGATCCTAGAGAGTTGTTTATCAAGGGAACTTTAAAATGCGTTTTCTAAACTTGAAAAAGTCTAAGAATTTGCAAGATCCTATAGATGACTCGAAAACTCAAAACTTTGATTTAATAGGCTAAGCATCCACGAGTCTCATTCTTTGAGATTTTAAACTGTGGAGAACGAGAGATGATAGAGTCAATTATAAGTTTGGCATTCTTTCGTGAATTTATGTGAGTTAATTATAAGCCTATTCTCCCATCGCTTGTTAATAAATTTATCTGCAATAAATAAGGTTGTACGATTTGAAAAGTTACTTAGCTTCTAGCCCAAGATCGTTTAAAAGTTGCTCGGTATGGATTAGAGTTCATAGCCAAGGCATAATTTATTGAAGCGGGATGCGAAGATTGGCGAGTCCGAAAAGGCCCTGACAAGGCATGAGGGCTACATTTTGTTGCTAAAGATCCCAAGTGATGTGAAGAATCATTTATCAAAAATCAATATGAAGGATCGAGACACACGACGAAAAGCAAAAACTCCCCAAAAGATCATGGAAAAGTCTATCCAAAAAGGCCCTAACAAGGTATGAGGATAAATAGATCCAAGTCCTACAAGGAGGCGGATCGTTGTATATCAAAGTCCAAAATAAATATTAAAGAAAAATGAAGAAGTCGTGGTCCAAATATGAAGAATCTCTCAAAACTTTCAGTGAAGAAATTCCTATTATGAAGAGAAGACCATTATTTCATGAACGTCTCTCAAGATTTGAAGTATGAAGTCGCTGCCAAATATCGGTCCGAGAAAGGTCTCAAATCGTGAAGCGAGTTATGACAAGATATGAACTTTATGAGGTCCCGTGAAGCAGTTTTAAAAGATTTTGTCCTTTAGCTAACTATTGATTAAATCGTTCCACTTTATTTTCAGCCTAAATAACTATCGAAATAAGTCAACAATGCATCCTTGTGATCATTTAAGACAATAATAAAATATAAGAGATACACCTAGGAATAAGGGAGTCTAAGTAAATAATTGGCCCACATGAGTTCGTGTTAGTTTGCTAACTTATAACAATAATGATCTCGTTTTTAAGCTTGGTTTGGAGAATGTGAAAACTTGAGGATGATGATCATTCATGACATTTCCAAAACCCTAAGGTATGTCTTTGCTTTCTGTACTTACTTTCTTCCTTTGAATGTTTATAATTTTCTATCTCTTTAATAAAGGCCAATATGGATTGATTATGATGGAAAATGTAAATCGTGCTTTGTAACTAATACATTGCATGAGGACATTGCAATGGTCAAGTGTAGGGGATTTGATAGGTGTGAAAACACCCATCCTTTTACCACTTAATTATAATAAAAACAAGACCATAACGTGTATTTTATGTCGTAAATGTCGGAATTATGCGTGGTTTGTGTTTTTGTTGGGATTTAGGACGAAAATGTGAAAAGGGGAGAAAACACGGGCTTTCACGGGCTTTTATCGAAGAAAAAGACAAAAGACGAAGTCAATAAATCAAGAGTGTAAAAAGAACAGAAGTCCAAGGCCTATTCTGAAGATTTATCGAAGAACAAGTCCAAACACGGAAGTTTAATAAAAGCCGAAGAACTCAAGTCTAAATTAATGAAGAAATTACAAGACAAGTTTATTAATCCCGGGACAAAAGTCAAAGAATTAAGAAGACGAGGTGTAAAACCCGCATGCTTTTACCATGAATAGTGCCCTTAAGATCGTACGTCCTAGATTAAAACTTACCTCAGTTAGTATTGATCACATTCATGTGCTAATAATCAAGCAAGTGCATACGTGTATGACATGACAAGTATCGATTACGTACGAACTCATGATAAACAGTTAATAATATATCACGTGAACATAATTAAATCATGATCACCACTTAAAATACTAACTAAAATAATTACGTAAATACTTATAATATATTTACGAGCGTTAAGTTTACGATAAACGACACGTTAGATTAAACAGAAACACTTTAAACACGAGCACGTTTAACCACGAACGAACACGAAACATCGGGACACGAGAAAGGTACGGGTACCCCATGTGGGGCCCCCATACCCACGGCACACATACAAGAAATGGGCTTAGCCCATGGACTTTACAAGTTAAGGGGGGTAAAGAGTAAAACATGTTTTCACTTTTCATTTTACAAGAAATAAACAAAAACCCTAAAAGAGTTTTTCTCCTCTCCTTTTCCTCCTCTTTGTGCCGCCACCTATACACCACCATAGGAGGGTGATTTGTTTGATTTTGATCTTAAAAACAAGTGTAGAAACCGTGTTTGTTCATCCTTTTTCCAAGCTACATAGTGGTATACCTTTCTAACCCTTCTTTTTAATTCTTTTTAATTCTTTTAATCTTTGATTATTTTCATGAACATGTTATTATTTTTCTTATAAAAACAAGGTAATTAATCATTGATCTAACATGTTTTGGTATTAATTAAAATCAAAGAATGGTTTATAAGGGTGTTTGTTTTTGGCCGCCTAGCAAACAAACCCGAGGGGGGGTTTTGTTTGCTATTGCCGCCACCACCAAGACCACAATTGGTCTTGGTTGGCTCATGTGGGACCCACGGCAACAAGGGGACACGTGTGCCCCGGGTTTGGCTCGGGGTACGGTGTCGAATTCATGCCCGATTCATGGTTCGTTGGTTAAATCATGATCTATGTTACATGTTAATTCTTATGAATCATGAACTTAGGATATAATTAATTAATAACATGAAATATTAATTAAATCATGACTTAGGTTATTTTAATTATTAGTTTATCATGACATTAATTTAACCTAAGTATTTTATGTTACAAGTTATAATTAATTAATTATTAAAACATGCCTATAATTAATTAATTTAGACATGACTTAGGTTATATTATTATTAATAATAATTCACATTTTAACCTAAGTATTTTTATTTCATTTTAATTAATACATGTTATACTTTAATTAAAATGCTTAACCTATAGTTTAATTAAAATACATGAAATAATAATTAAACTATATACTATATCATATGACTTAAGAAATAAGCTTATAACACTTAGACTTATATGTTAGCTTATGTAATCAGCTTAATTCTAAATATGGAAACTTCTATTTATAGAAACTTAATTAAATAAGGCAACTAATCTATTAATGGAAACCTTCTATATATGGAAATCTATCTATTTCAGGCAGCTAATCTAATCATGGAAACTTTCTATATATGGAAACTTATTTAATTAAGGCAGCTGATCTATTTTTGGAAACTTTCTATTTTTAGAAACTAATCTATTTTAAGCAGCAAATTCTATTTTAGGAAACTTTCTATTTTTGGAAACTTTCTATTTTTGGAAACTTTCTATTTTTGGAAACTTTCTATTTTTGGTAACTTTCTATTTTTGGAAACTTTCTATTTTTGGAAACTTTCTATTTTTGGAAACTTTCTATTTTTGGAAACCTGCTATTTTTGGAAAGTTACTTATTATTACACAGTAAGTATAATAATACATGAAACACCAGTAATACTTAATCAGATTAATCAGAATACTAGATAAACACAGTTTAAGGCTTTAAACAGTGAACCATGACCTAAAACATACCAAATCAGCTATAATGAGACACAGAACCCAGTACGTAATCAGTGAATCGATACTTATACACGTGTGTATTCATGTAGCGTTAGTGATCCAGAAGTAGGAGTCTTTCTTCCGTTCATTCACTGGACTTGAGGTACGGATTCCCGTCCTTTCAGTATGGACATTCTTTCCTTATTAGGATTTCCCCGTATGCAGCCAACTGTTTTCCCCAGCATTTGTTTTATTGTTTTGAACTGCTTATGTTAATTTAGCATAAACTATAGCCATATACAAGCATGACCAGTTTCACCTAGTTATGGAGGTACCATAACCATAGCATTGGAGGCACCGATGTTATGACTTCCCCACGGCGGAGTGATTGCTCGTGGCGTCCCTTTTCAGTTTGGCCATATTATTATATTAGGTGGGGCGTATGGGTGCATCCTAGTTATATGTTTTATTCAGTTTATCATGGTGAATGTGGTGTGTGCCTTGCACCCTTCACAAGGAGTTGATCCCTCCTACCCAAATCAGTATATTGATTAGAGGCATCCCCTCTAATCAGCATGATGAGGTCACCCCTCCAAGTATTCATGCACGTGACCTTTTCATGACCTATATGGGCTATGGTATATATATGTTAAAACAATTTTCACAGGTTAAACATAAGGCTTTTCAAACTATAAAACCAGTTTTCTTGATAATTAACCAGTTTACTCAGTACTTAGTCTTCCGCTGTTATATGTTACATGCTTATCCTATTCCATGCTTTATTGTACATCCGTGCACTGAGCGTCTTGCTCAGCCGTTTTCCTTTTCATGTTCCCAAAACGGCAGGTACTCAGGGACGCTCGTAGATCTCAAACGTAGGTGCATATGGACTGGAAGCTTTACTGTTTTCCTTTACTTTATGCATTTCCTTTACTTTGATACAGTTGCTATGGACATTGTTTCGTCCTTTCTTTTTTACAGTATTTATGTTTGTGTGTGATGAGCTTTACTTTGGGATACCGATGTTTGTTTCCGGTATTTCCCTTTTATGGTTGAATAATGCTTAGACATTTATCCTTGTATGCTTTGATGACACGCCATGATTATGCGTAATATTCCATTTCCAAAATGGGGTGTTACAATTATGGTATCAGAGCCAAGGCTTCGACCTGTAGGCTCTCAAATATGACCTGTGATTAGTGGGTAGTCACTACGGTCTTCCTAGAACTGACAGTTGTTTTCATGCATTCATCATTTCTAAGCATACATATACATGTCATTGTTACAGGGTTTTTGACTAAGTAATGGTTGGTACAGGACTGGCCCTATTTAGTCGCATGTGTTTTATCGAAACTTTTAGATTTGGGACCGACCCATAGGCGTCCCCTCGATATGTCTTTTATTTTGAGTGAACTGACCTAAGGCGTTCACTCTCGAGCATCAAAAGTTTTCATAAAACTGCATCATGCATTCGTACAAAGATTTTCTTGCATAAAATTTTTCTCGTGAAATTTTGGCATAAAATTTTTCTTTTATATATTTTATGTTTGAACTGTTAATCATATGTTTTATGTTATACTGTCAGATGGTTCTCACACGCGAGCAAGAGCAGCTCAATGCTGCGATTCAGGCTGTCATGCAAGCCTTACTTCCTCAACTGAGGAATGACATTCGTGCTGAAGTCCAAGCTGCGAATAATCAGCAGCCGCAGAATCAGGCACCTCCTCCTCCTCCTCCCCCAGTGACTCTAGCGGTATGGTTGGAAAGATTTAACAAGCTCCGTCCTAGAGCTTTCGAAAAGACTGATAGCCCCAGCGATGCTGAGAGCTGGCTGACTCACATTGAGAAAATCTTCAATGCTATGGGATGTGACCCCGCCTTCAAGGCAAGATTGGCGTGCTACAGGTTTGAAGGCGATGTACTCAACTGGTGGCTAGCTTTGACGCAGTCTGAAGGAGGTGATGAATGGGTCGCTGGTTTGACATGGGCCCAATTCAAGGAGAGAGTGATGGAACAGTTCTTTCCTAAGGCAGAGCAGGACAAACTCAAGCGTGAATACCACAGGATACGTCAGAGACAGGGCGAGAATAGCAATGAATTCATGCAGCGCTTTCTTCGCCTAGCTGGTTTTCTAGGAGCAGCGGCTGGTACTCCTGAGGAGCAGGCACACCATTTTAGGTGGGCACTTCGCACCTCGGTCGCGAACAATCTAGTATGTGCTACGTTCAATACAGTAGCACAAGTGGCCGACGCTGCAAGGAAGCTTGAGATGTTGCAGGAACGCGATGAGTTCGGGGAAGCTGAAAGACCCGACAAGAGGTAAAACATTTCATGTTCTAGCGTTAACCAGACCGCATCCTATCGTTATATGTTCTATAATCATCTCTTAAACTGTATCTTCCATGCAGAAAACTGGGGACCGGTCTCAGCCGGCTACCCAGCAGCAGCCCAATCAGCCCAAAGGAAACGGTCACTCTAACGACCGTTCTGTTGTGGAAAGGCACAACGGTAATGATAATTACCGTAACAATGCGGGACACTCCAACAACAGCAGGTCCTACTATTTACGCAGCTTCTTATGATTTCATGTTATATCTCTCATGCTGACACTATATTAATCTCTACCAGGAACCACGGTAACGGAAGGGACCAGAACCACAGGGGTTCTCAGCCCAACCGTTCAGCTAACACTGGTAAACATCTTATGACGCTTACGTCCTATACTCGTGCATATACTTTATTCTTAACACGTATTGTCATCAGCAGGCCCTCAGCAAGCAAGGACTCCTGCTGGAGGATTCACTCATCCTCTTTGCAGCACCTGCCATCGCAGACACCCTGGCCCATGTCGTCGTGACTCCGACGCGTGCTACAAGTGCAGCCTCCTTGGCCATCGTATGAGAGATTGCCGTAAGGGTGAAATGGAGGGTACTTCGGGTCATGCTGATACTAAACCGCCTCCTACCACTGGGCGTGTCTACACGACATCGCGCGATCAAGCAAACAAATCTACAGGTACCATTACTGGAATTTTGTATATGTACGGCCAGGCTGCATGTGTTCTTTTCGACACGGGTGCCACTCATTCAGTTGTTTCCACTACTTATGCTAAGAACATCAGGACACTTCCCTTGCCATTAGAAAATAAGCTTACCATTTCCACGCCTCTGAGGGACTCTGTATTAATAACTCATGTATACAAGAGTCTTCCTCTAGAGTTTGACGATAAAGTTCGTGCAGTAGATGCACTTCCTCTAGACATGATTGAGTTCGATATGATTCTCGGCATGGATTGGCTATCCAAGCACCATGCTACCATAGACTGCCACTCATATCGAGTGATCTTCGGCGACATTAATGCACCAGAGTACATCCATAACGGGTTCATACCCGGACGGTCTGTACAAGTCATATCTACCTTGCAAGCACGTGCATTACTGTCACATGGCTGCGAAGGTTATCTCGCTACGGTTCATGACATGGATGCTGAATCCCCATCGATTCAGGATCAACCAGTAGTTTCGGAATTTCAAGACGTTTTCCCAGATGAACTTCCAGGCATACCACCTGCAAGAGAAGTGGAGTTCAATATCGACCTTGTTCCAGGAGCTGAGCCAATCTCTAAGGCTCCGTATCGTATGGCTCCCATAGAGCTAAAAGAACTGAAGGACCAACTGCAGGAACTTCTTGAACGAGGGTTCATTAGACCAAGCGCATCTCCATGGGACGCACCGGTCTTGTTCGTTAAGAAGAAGGACGGCAGCATGCGACTTTGCATTGACTACCGTGAACTTAATAAGATTACCATCCGCAACAGATATCCACTGCCACGTATAGACGATCTGTTTGACCAACTTTAAGGAGCCAAACACTTCTCAAAGATCGATCTAAGGTCAGGCTACCATCAGCTAAGGGTTAAAGAGCAGGATATTGCCAAGACTGCTTTTCGTACCCGCTATGGCCATTATGAGTTTGTGGTCATGCCATTCGGCCTGACTAACGCTCCAGCAGTATTCATGGATCTGATGAACAGAATCTTCCATGAATTCCTTGATAAATTTGTCATTGTATTCATCGATGACATCTTGATATTCTCAAAGTCCACGGAGGAACACGAAGATCATCTCCGTACTGTACTACAGATTCTTCGTCAGAAGCAGCTGTATGCGAAATTCTCCAAGTGTGAGTTCTGGTTAAACAAGGTGGCATTCTTAGGTCACATTGTATCAGCAGAAGGGATCACTATGGACCCAGCGAAGGTTGAGGCTATCACTAAATGGCCAAGACCAACATCAGTGACAGAAGTCCGCAGTTTCTTAGGCTTAGCTGGATATTATCGAAGATTCGTGGAGAACTTTTCTCGGCTGGCATTGCCTCTCACCAAACTGATGCGAAAAGGAGAGAAATTCGTCTGGACGGAAGATCGAGAGAAGAGCTTCGAAGACCTAAAGCAGAAGTTAGTATCTGCACCTATTCTTACTCTCCCATCTGGTACAGGTGGATTTCAGATCTATAGCGATGCATCGGGGAAGGGACTGGGCTGTGTTCTCATGCAACATGGGAAAGTGATCGCGTATGCTTCACGGCAGCTTAAGCCCTATGAAGAAAACTACCCTACGCATGACCTGGAACTTGCTGCAGTGGTGTTCGCATTGAAGATATGGAGGCATTACTTATACGGAGAATCATGCGACATTTTCATGGATCACAAGAGCTTGAAGTATATCTTCACACAGCGAGAATTGAACATGAGACAAAGGAGATGGTTGGAACTGTTGAAGGATTATGATATTAACATACAGTATCATCCCGGGAAAGCTAATGTAGTAGCAGATGCACTCAGCAGAAAGTCCGGAATGATAAACGGCATTGAGATCAAGGAACAAAACATAAGGGACTTGGAGCGGCTTGACATCGAAATCATGGTACGTGGGCAGCACGGATACTGGGCAAATCTTACAGTAGAACCTGAGTTACTGACTAGGATTAAGGAAGCACAGAAGGATGATGGAGAGATTTGGTCGATAATTCAGAATTTGGAGAAGCAGACAGAATTCAGAATGGACGCAGACGGTATCGTTTGGCAGGGCACGAGACTTTGTGTTCCTGACAATCAAGAACTCCGGGAAGCATTGTTAGCTGAAGCTCACAGCTCCCCATTTTCTATACATCCTGGGTCGACAAAAATGTACCATGACATCAGACAGCACTTTTGGTGGAGTGGTATGAAACAGGATGTAGCCACGTATGTCTCCAAATGTCTTACCTGCCAGCAGGTTAAGATTGAACATCAGCGATCTGGCGGTCTCCTTCAACCGTTGGATATTCCAGAGTGGAAGTGGGACAAAATCACCATGGATTTTGTTACCGGTCTTCCGCCTACCAAGAAGAAGCACGATGCCATTTGGGTCATTGTTGATCGACTCACCAAATCAGCTCATTTCTTACCGATACGCAAGGAAGATCCGGTAAGTAAACTCGCAGATACGTACAGAAGGGAGATCATGAGACTCCACGGCACTCCCTCCAGCATCGTCTCAGACAGAGATCCTCGTTTCACGTCGCGATTCTGGAAAGGCCTGCAAAAAGCTTGGGGTACACAACTTAAGCTGAGCACAGCCTTTCATCCTCAAACGGACGGACAATCGGAGCGAACAATTCAGACATTGGAAGATATGCTAAGGTTGTGTGCGTTGGAATGGACAGGTGATTGGGACGATTACATCTGTTTAGTCGAGTTTGCATACAACAACAGCTGGCACGCAAGTATCAAATGTGCTCCTTTCGAAATGTTGTATGGCAGAAAGTGTCGCGCTCCAACTTGCTGGGATCAAGTGGGAGAGCGAACACTCGAAGGACCAGAGATTATAGAAATGACCAATGAGAAGATTGAGGTAGCTAAACAGAAGTTGCAAGAAGCACGGTCACGTCAGAAGAGTTACGCCGATAAGCATCGTAGGGACATACATTTTAATGTGGGAGATCACGTCTTCCTCAAGGTTTCGCCGGCACGTGGTGTTAAACGCTTCGGGATCAAAGGAAAACTCAGTCCTCGGTTCATCGGACCATTTGATATCGTTGAACGAATCGGTGAAGTATCTTACCGATTGGCGTTACCTCCTCAGCTTTCGCACGTGCATAACGTATTCCATGTGTCCTTACTCAGAGGGTACAATTATCATCCCCTTCACATGGTTCAGTATCCACTGGAACAGATACGTGAAGATCTCACTTTTATAGAAGAACCCGAACGAGTACTCGACAGGCAAGAACGAGTCATGAGAAGGAAGACGATTCCATTCGTCAAAATTCTTTGGAGGGACCATACCGAGCGGGAAGCCACTTGGGAAACAGAGGAGTCTATCCGGGCTTCTTACCCTCACTTCATATTTTGAGTTCGGGTATGTCACTTCTTTTCAGCTTACTTTATCTATAATTCGGGGACGAATTATTCTTTTTAGGGGGGAAGAATTGTAAAACCCGCATGCTTTTACCATGAATAGTGCCCTTAAGATCGTACGTCCTAGATTAAAACTTACCTCAGTTAGTATTGATCACATTCATGTGCTAATAATCAAGCAAGTGCATACGTGTATGACATGACAAGTATCGATTACGTACGAACTCATGATAAACAGTTAATAATATATCACGTGAACATAATTAAATCATGATCACCACTTAAAATACTAACTAAAATAATTACGTAAATACTTATAATATATTTACGAGCGTTAAGTTTACGATAAACGACACGTTAGATTAAACAGAAACACTTTAAACACGAGCACGTTTAACCACGAACGAACACGAAACATCGGGACACGAGAAAGGTACGGGTACCCCATGTGGGGCCCCCATACCCACAGCACACATACAAGAAATGGGCTTAGCCCATGGACTTTACAAGTTAAGGGGGGTAAAGAGTAAAACATGTTTTCACTTTTCATTTTACAAGAAATAAACAAAAACCCTAAAAGAGTTTTTCTCCTCTCCTTTTCCTCCTCTTTGTGCCGCCACCTATACACCACCATAGGAGGGTGATTTGTTTGATTTTGATCTTAAAAACAAGTGTAGAAACCGTGTTTGTTCATCCTTTTTCCAAGCTACATAGTGGTATACCTTTCTAACCCTTCTTTTTAATTCTTTTTAATTCTTTTAATCTTTGATTATTTTCATGAACATGTTATTATTTTTCTTATAAAAACAAGGTAATTAATCATTGATCTAACATGTTTTGGTATTAATTAAAATCAAAGAATGGTTTATAAGGGTGTTTGTTTTTGGCCGCCTAGCAAACAAACCCGAGGGGGGGTTTTGTTTGCTATTGCCGCCACCACCAAGACCACAATTGGTCTTAGTTGGCTCATGTGGGACCCACGGCAACAAGGGGACACGTGTGCCCCGGGTTTGGCTCGGGGTACGGTGTCGAATTCATGCCCGATTCATGGTTCGTTGGTTAAATCATGATCTATGTTACATGTTAATTCTTATGAATCATGAACTTAGGATATAATTAATTAATAACATGAAATATTAATTAAATCATGACTTAGGTTATTTTAATTATTAGTTTATCATGACATTAATTTAACCTAAGTATTTTATGTTACAAGTTATAACTAATTAATTATTAAAACATGCCTATAATTAATTAATTTAGACATGACTTAGGTTATATTATTATTAATAATAATTCACATTTTAACCTAAGTATTTTTATTTCATTTTAATTAATACATGTTATACTTTAATTAAAATGCTTAACCTATAGTTTAATTAAAATACATGAAATAATAATTAAACTATATACTATATCATATGACTTAAGAAATAAGCTTATAACACTTAGACTTATATGTTAGCTTATGTAATCAGCTTAATTCTAAATATGGAAACTTCTATTTATAGAAACTTAATTAAATAAGGCAACTAATCTATTAATGGAAACCTTCTATATATGGAAATCTATCTATTTCAGGCAGCTAATCTAATCATGGAAACTTTCTATATATGGAAACTTATTTAATTAAGGTAGCTGATCTATTTTTGGAAACTTTCTATTTTTAGAAACTAATCTATTTTAAGCAGCAAATTCTATTTTAGGAAACTTTCTATTTTTGGAAACTTTCTATTTTTGGAAACTTTCTATTTTGGAAACTTTCTATTTTTGGTAACTTTCTATTTTTGGAAACTTTCTATTTTTGGAAACTTTCTATTTTTGGAAACTTTCTATTTTTGGAAACCTGCTATTTTTGGAAAGTTACTTATTATTACACAGTAAGTATAATAATACATGAAACACCAGTAATACTTAATCAGATTAATCAGAATACTAGATAAACACAGTTTAAGGCTTTAAACAGTGAACCATGACCTAAAACATACCAAATCAGCTATAATGAGACACAGAACCCAGTACGTAATCAGTGAATCGATACCTATACACGTGTGTATTCATGTAGCGTTAGTGATCCAGAAGTAGGAGTCTTTCTTCCGTTCATTCACTGGACTTGAGGTACGGATTCCCGTCCTTTCAGTATGGACATTCTTTCCTTATTAGGATTTCCCCGTATGCAGCCAACTGTTTTCCCCAGCATTTGTTTTATTGTTTTGAACTGCTTATGTTAATTTAGCATAAACTATAGCCATATACAAGCATGACCAGTTTCACCTAGTTATGGAGGTACCATAACCATAGCATTGGAGGCACCGATGTTATGACTTCCCCACGGCGGAGTGATTGCTCGTGGCGTCCCTTTTCAGTTTGGCCATATTATTATATCAGGTGGGGCGTATGGGTGCATCCTAGTTACATGTTTTATTCAGTTTATCATGGTGAATGTGGTGTGTGCCTTGCACCCTTCACAAGGAGTTGATCCCTCCTACCCAAATCAGTATATTGATTAGAGGCATCCCCTCTAATCAGCATGATGAGGTCACCCCTCCAAGTATTCATGCACGTGACCTTTTCATGACCTATATGGGCTATGGTATATATATGTTAAAACAGTTTTCACAGGTTAAACATAAGGCTTTTCAAACTATAAAACCAGTTTTCTTGATAATTAACCAGTTTACTCAGTACTTTGTCTTCCGCTGTTATATGTTACATGCTTATCCTATTCCATGCTTTATTGTACATCCGTGCACTGAGCGTCTTGCTCAGCCGTTTTCCTTTTCATGTTCCCAAAACGGCAGGTACTCAGGGACGCTCGTAGATCTCAAACGTAGGTGCATATGGACTGGAAGCTTTACTGTTTTCCTTTACTTTATGCATTTCCTTTACTTTGATACAGTTGCTATGGACATTGTTTCGTCCTTTCTTTTTTACAGTATTTATGTTTGTGTGTGATGAGCTTTACTTTGGGATACCGATGTTTGTTTCCGGTATTTCCCTTTTATGGTTGAATAATGCTTAGACATTTATCCTTGTATGCTTTGATGACACGCCATGATTATGCGTAATATTCCATTTCCAAAATGGGGTGTTACACGAGGACTAAACGAGAAATAAAGAAAGAAGAAAGAGAGGAGGAAGCTTCCACTAATCACCTCCCTAATCTCCTATAAATAGCATCCATTTCATTTCATTTGTTTTTGTTTGCTAATAGTGACAATTAGTTCTTCCACCATTTTAATTACTTGCACATTTACCTTATTGCACTTTAATTACCTTGTCTCGCACTTTAATTTTCAAGTAAGTTTACTTTTATGTTAATGAATCTTTACTTTTTATGTTATTCTCTCATCTACCTTTCTTGTTATTGATTTAGTCTTATTGTTTATGTGCTTATTGTGTTGCTTATTTGATTTATGTTCATGTTTTTATACTTTTGATTGATTGAGCTTATGGAATCTTAGCTTATTTGTGATTTTTATTAAAAGTTGATTTTATAAAAGTTATTGTTTTTAAAAGATTTTAAATTTTAGTTTAATAGCTTTTTCTTAAAAGTGTTTTGGTTTAGTTTTTAGATTAGTGCTTAATTGTTTTTGGCTTATTTCTAGCTTATTTGTATTTTTTCTTAGTTCCGGACCTTGAAGCCTTCAAACCCCCGTTTTCCGGATAAATGGTAAAACCCTCTTATTCCGGATTGGGCCCAGGATCATCATTGCGGATAAGCAGCCTATACACCATATTCCGGATAAGGGTATTAACCCTTATTCCGGATAAGAAACACAAAGTTTTTCCGGATAAGGGCTTGAACTCCTTTATTCCAGATAAGATCCTTGAACCCGTTTTCCGGATAGTGGTAGAAAGTTATTCCGGATAAGGTGGATTTGCGTTTTGCGGATAGGGTGACAGTGGATTCCGGATAACGTATTAAGATTTATTCCGGATAACTTTTAGGTTGTTTTTCCAGATAAGTGGGAAGACTTGGATTCCGGATAAGCGTAATCTTTGATTCCGGATAAGAGCGCCGAGGTGTATTCCGGATAAGAGCATTAGCCAAGATTGCGGATAAGTGACATTTTCGTTTTCCGGATAAGGTTTTTAGAGGGAGTATTCCGGATAAGGATTTAGGAGTTTTTCCGGATTGGACTTGTTTGGTTTTTCCGGATAGTGACAGTATCACGGATTCCGGATAAGGCTAATTTTTTGGACTTTTCGCACTTAAGTTTTTCTAGATAGTTTTAGTTATTGCTTTTCCTGCCTTCTTACTTAGTCGCACTTTAAGTTTAATTGTCTTTAGATTTATTTTAAGTATTGCACCTTTAAGTTTACTTGCCATAGATTTATTTTAAGCTTGCCTTTAGTTTATTTTTAGTTGCGTTTTAAGTTTTCATTATTTACTTTTAATTGCGTTTTAATTTCTCGTCATTTATTTTTAATCATTTTCAGCTTTATTTTACCCGTCTTTTACTTTAAATTGTACTTTTTAATTTTACTACAACGACACAACATTTGTTTTCACCAAAAGACAGCTGAGTCGCACTCTTTACCGGAAATCAATTCGATTAGACACACGACAACGAACTTTTAATTTTTATACTAGGCAAAAACTTTGTATCAAATGAAATGTGGCTTATTTCTAGCTTATTTGTATTTTTTCTTAGTTCCGGACCTTGAAGCCTTCAAACCCCCGTTTTCCGGATAAAGGGTAAAACCCTCTTATTCCAGATTGGGCCCAGGATCATCATTACGGATAAGCAGCCTATACACCATATTCCAGATAAGGGTATTAACCCTTATTCCGGATAAGAAACACAAAGTTTTTCCGGATAAGGGCTTGAACTACTTTATTCCGGATAAGATCCTTGAACCCGTTTTCCGGATAGTGGTAGAAAGTTATTCCGGATAAGGTGGATTTGCGTTTTGCGGATAGGGTGACAGTCGATTCCGGATAACGTATTAAGATTTATTCCGGATAACTTTTAGGTTGTTTTTCCGGATAAGTGGGAAGACTTGGATTCCGGATAAGCGTAATCAAACATTCCGGATAAGAGAACTTCGAGTTATTCCGGATAAGCATTGAAACTAAGATTTTGCAATCCTATTTTTAACAATTTAGTTCGTTTTCCTCGACTCACCCGAATTGATTTCCAATTAATCGTTAGATTATATTTGTTTTTGGTGACGATATCTTTTTGAATTTTTTAAACTATTAGAAAACAATTTAAAATTAAACTAATGTAAAAATACTATTTCAAAAATAAAACTTTAATTCTAAATCGAAAACCAACTAAATTAAAAATCTATTGAAAATTATCTCTAAGAATAAAACTATTTAATAAAAACTTTTTATATCTAAAATCTATTTTTTAAAGAAAGCTATTTTTAAAAAAGAACTTTTAAATGAAAACTTAATAAAACTAATTTTAAAACTAATAAAAAGTTAAACTAAATTTAAAAGTAAATAAAATTAAAATATATTTTTTTTGTCTTTTTGTATTTTTTTATAAAAACTGAATTAAATAATAAACTATTAAATACTTTTTAAATAAACTTAAAACTTAATTAAATCTAAATAAAATAACTGCCATTAAAAATCTAATCCTATATTAATTCAAAAGTGCAAGTGAATACACAAGAAAGGGTTCTAGTCTACTGGTTGGGGCGCTTCACTGTTAGACGAGAGGTCTGGGGTACGATCCCCAGCCCAGACAATAATTGTTATAAATATTTTTTTTATGACTTTTTATGTTTTTTTTTTTTTTTTTTTTTTTTTTTTTTTTTGAACTTAAAAAGCAAACAGACCAATAGGGTCTGTTACCTTAGCAGCAATACCAAACAGCGAACATTCAGCAACTAGACAAGACCCAAATAAGCGAAAACAGTAGACACACAAAAAAAACAGTTAAGTAAATATATAAGCTAATAAGCAGATTAAACAGTAAAAAGGGCAACTGAAATCTAATAAGCAAAACCATAAATAGATAAGCTAAATAACCCTATAAGCTGAAACGAATAAGCAACATAAGCAGATATAAACAAACAATCAATCACACTTAAAGCAGATAAAAGAACTAACTAAGCAGTAACAAAATAAACAATAAGCAAACCAAAAACTCCTATAAGCTAATAAAAACTGAAATAAAAGCAGATATCAATTTAAACAAAATAGGCTAAGCAGATCGTATCCAAATTAAATCCAATCAAACTAAAAGTAACTCAAACACTAGTAACCTAACCATTTAAGCAGAATAACAACTTTAATCAAAATAAACTCAAACAGATATATCAATTAAGCAAATAAGTATAAACTGAATTAAAACTAAACAAGAAAATTAAAAAGAAAATTAAAACCCGGTGTCGAATCCTTTGAGAAGAAGACAAGGCGCTGAGCCGTCTTATGAATCGAAACGCACGGTCACCACCTTCGAATCACAACCTTCGTCTCGAACCAAACAACACCTCTCGAACCAACTTTAAACTTGCGAACAGTAATATATAAATTTCCAGTGGTGAAATTTATTTTTCCACTTTCCTTTTATTTTAATATTTTATTATTATTATTTTTTTTCTTTTTTGATGATAACGAGAACAATAATATATATATATATAAAACGAATTAAATAAAACAGTAAATAAAAAGGAGATGGAATTAAATCTAAATAACTTTTTTCATTAATTAAAATTAAAATTACAAGAGCTGGAAATTAAAAAAATTACAAGATTAAACTAATCTAATTTTTCAGAAAAATAAAAAGTAAATAAAAAGCTATCCTAACATTACAGATTAAGGGTTTTTATAGGCAAACCCTAGGAAACCTTTTCTTGGTGCCCACGGTGAAGGATCACAACCGTTCTTCCTCTTCTCTTTCCTTCTTCATTTGATCAAACGGCTGTGATTGATTTGGCATCTAGGATTGCCAGGGTGTATTGGTGTGATTGGAGGATTGTTTTTGGTTGTTGATCCCAAACTTAGATCGATTAGCTTTGTGTATACGAGATTAGATCAAGTATAACACGTAGAGAAACCTTTGTTATATGCTTTGTGAATCTAAGTATTATGCGGAATTTAATACTTAAACAAGAACACAAGATGTAAACAAAACTTTCACTTTGATTATGAATGTCGAACTTGCTTACAATGAAAGATGTTTACGAATGAAAACTTAATGAAAACTTGATGAAAACTTGATACTAAACATTAACCTAAAGGCCTTCTTTTATAGACTAAGAAGCCTTGTACAATAAGCTACGTATCAACTATTCTAGGTAAAGATAAACATAGAAAATACATTGTCGTTTCTATCATACTAGAAGTATTCTAGAACATAATAAACGTGTAGCTTATATCTTCCATCAGTGCTTGTCTTCAATGTGTCAACGCTTGACTTTAACTTGTCAACGCTTGAGCTGTCAGCGCTCACTTTGCTCTTGTCAACGCTTGAGTTGTTCTTGTCAGCGTTCAAGTGATCTGGCCTTAATTTATTCCCAACATTGGTGAGGTGTTCCCACCAATCACAATCAAGTATTTAGCCACGTCGGATTGAAGATAGGACCACTTTGAGTGTTTTGATCTGAAAATCATGGGGTTTTATTTCCTTTGGGTGTGAATTATTAATTTTTGATAAAAACCCCAAAAGTTATCTTGGTAATTTCTCTGTTTTTTTATTAGGGTTTGTGGGAGGTAGGGTAAAAAGCTGCGTTTGTTTAGGGAGAGAAGGAGTGGAGGTGGCGAGTTTCTTTGTTATTAACGAATAAATGAGAGAGAGAGAATGGGTAAATAGTCGGTTATTAAAAACGTGTGAATGAGGTGAATGAGGGTTGACCAAACGTTTTTATTCACAAAACAAAGTGAAAAGAAATTTCACTTATCCGTTCCATTTGATTAGTGTATGGGCTTGGGCCCTATATAAGATTTTTCATCCGTCCCATGTTTTCTTCTTTAAACCAAATTGGCTTTTGGCCTATATACTTGTTAATTGACTTAATTCCATCCGTCTCTTGTTATGCATTTGGGCCTTAATGGGCTTCTGATTATAAAGTAACTAATTTAAATCCTCTAATGGGCTTTTGGGCCCAATAACCAAATGTGGGACCCACTTGGCCCAAAATCTTCATAAACGATTAAATCCGCTAAAAACGAACTCGATCTTGGCTTTGTTGATCATTTATTCAAAATCGTGTTGATTTTGCCGGTCTTCGTGATCTTGAGTTCACTTTTGGTCTTTGACTTTGTCTTCGTCTCTTTCTTGGACTTTTCTTCAACATTTGACCGTGAAATCCCGTGTTTTCTTTCTTTTTGATCATTTGTACCTATTTTACACAAAAACACAAAACCACGCGTAATTCCGACTTTTAAGATATTAAACACATGATTAGGTCTTGTTTTTCCTTGATTTTAGCGGCAAAAGGATAAGTGTTTACACACTTATTAAATCCCCTACACTTGACCATTGCAATGACCCCATGCAATGCATTATTTTAAAACATAAAGGTACATTTTTCTCATAATTAATCCATCTCGGCCTTTATTATTATTACTACTACTACTACGATGAAAAGATAAAAACTTTAAAAAGAGACAAAAGTTAAAACAATTTATTAACTTGGAAATTATTAGATGGAAGAAACTCGTAAAGAAATCTAAGACTTAGATTAGGGCTTTGGTGTCATGAATATTAATCACCCTCAAGTTTCACGTTCCCCATACCAAGCTTAAAAATGAGATCATTGTTTACCATAAGTTAGCACAACTAACACTTACTCATGTGGTTTAGCTAATCACTTGGACCCCCTTATTCCTACGGTGTATCTCTTGTATTTTATTTTTGTCTTGAATGATCATGAGGATGCATTTTTGACTTATTTCGATAATTTATTAAGGCCGAAAATAAAGTGGGACGATTTAATCAATAGTTAGCTAAAGGACAAAATCTTTTAAAACTGCTTCTCGAAACCTCAAAAAGTTCATATCTTGGCATAACTCGTTTCACGATTTGAGACCTTTCTCGGACCGATATTTGGCTTGTTCTTCAAACTTCAAATCTTGAGAGACGATCTTGAAATTATGGTCTTCTCATCATTATGGTATACATCTTCATAAGGCGTGAAAGATGCCTCAAACGTTGACCACGACTTCTTCATTTATCCTCTTCTTTATTTAGGATTTTGATATACAACGATCCGCCTCCTTTTCGAACTTGGATCTATTTATCCTCATACCTTGTTAGGGTCTTTTTGGATAGACTTCTCCATGATCTCTAGGGGAGTAATTGCTTCTCGTCGTGTGTCTTGATCCTTCATATTGATTTGGATTAATGATCTTCACATCATCTTAGGATCTTTAGCAAAAAGTGAATCCTCATGCCTTGTTAGGGCCTTTTTGGATAAGCCAATCTTCGCGTCCCGCTTCAATAAGTTATGCCTTGGCTATGAACTCTAATTAATACCGAGCAACTTTTAAACGATCTTGTGCTAGAAGCTAAGTAACCTTTGAAATCGTCCAACCTTATTTATTGCAAATATATTTATTTAACAAGTGATGGGAGAAAAAGCTCATAACTAACTCACATAAGTTAATGAAAGAATACCAAACTTATAATAAACTCTATCATCTCTCGTTCTCCACAATTTAAAATCTCAAGGAATGAGACTCGTGGATGCTTAGCCTAATAAACCAATTAAGGTCCATATGGTTAAGGATACTAGCTAGAGTAAACTTAGATAAGTAAACTCGGGTTGAGTCAAAATATTCACGACGGGCCTAATATATCAAAGATATCTAAACTTGTTAAAACCACTTTATTTAATTATTTATTTATGACTTTATTCTTGAAATAGAAAATATTAATACGATGCGAAAATAAAAGGAAAGAAAATACTACAAGGCCAAAATAGATCAAAAATTCGAAAAACGTTGAAAAATTTTTAAAAATTTTCCGGTTAAAATGGGGTCAAATTCATGGAAAAGCCCACTAAAATTTTGATAGAAATCCCCCCTACACTTAAGATAAACATTGCCCTCAATGTTTAAGCATGTGGGAGAATAAACTCCCCTACACTTAGGACATTGAGTATGTTGTTTAAAATCGAGCTAAGGAAAGGACAACTAAAGTGATTTCATTTATTTGTTTTATTTATATACAAGATTGAATCACAATAGCAAAAACTTATCGAAGGAACCGGGTACACGGGTAACACGGGAACACGGGTCGTGTCAAAAGCACCAAAAGTGGATCATTAAGCACATGCCCCTACACACAACATCATAACACAAACAAACAACCGACTTGGCTCCCCCTACACTTATTGGTGAAAATGGGTGAAAAAGGGTAAAAATCTAACCTAGTTAAACGATGCTTGATTTTTCATCACGAGTCTCTAGCTCGACTCGAATTCCCGAATGTCATCATTCAAATGGGAAAATCATGGAAAACCGAGATTTCCAAGGGAGGAAAATCTCTCCATGATAGAGGGTGAAACAAATTCATACAAGGCATACCCCATGAAAATCCACCCGGGTCAAACACATAATTTCCATCACAAAAGGAAATAAACCCCGAGGTGGTACGCAAGTCATAGCAAAGTGGGGTATCCTTAGGCAAAAGTCTCTTACTAGGAAAGATAAGGTGGTATGGCAATGAAAGCACAAAAGTCTCTATTCTCGGATCAAACACCGGTTCCTTAATGGGAAAATAGCAAGAGGTGTCGACATTTAAGCTCAAAATATCATCAAAATCCATAGTGGGAAAGTCATCCTCTTCCAAACTTGATGTGAAAACATAAGTATCGTCGGAGTCATAGGAAAACTCTTCCTCATGAGGAAAATAGGTATTTAGAAAGATATCTAAATCCTCCTCAAATGGAATAACCTCTAAAGTAGGTATGATCTCTAAGAGTGGAGGATCCTCCTCATAAGTCATGACTTCTAATATTGGAGTATAAAAGTCAAAAGAAGTCTCCATGGAAGAATCACTCATAGAGATATGAGGTGCAATAAAATCATGGGGTGGGTCATCGAAATTAATGAGATCACTTAAAGAAGTGTCATCATCGTAGGTATCAAAGATTGGTTGATCATAAATGGGTGGGTCAAAAGTGGGTGGGTCAAAAGTCGAGTCGTCTAAGCCGAAGATAGTGTGATCACTTGAAGAAGTGTCATCACTATCGGTGTCATAAATGGGAGTATCAAAAATTTGAGGCTCTAAGGGAAGGGATGAGTTTATCACAAAATCATTTTGAGTAGACTTTTCAATTCCAAAAGGATTAATAAAAATCTCTTCATTATCATAATTAAGAACATCAATCATATTGACCGACTCTTTTCCATTTGATTTTGTTGTGATTTTTCCCATTTTAAAAACTTGTTGTTCATCCCGAACCCTAAGAATTAACTCCCCTTCGGCTACATCAACTAAGGCTCTTCCGGACCTTAAGAATGGTCTACCAAGTATTAACTGAATACGAGGATCCATTTCATAATCGACGACGACAAAGTCTACGGGAAAAGTGAATGTACCAACTCGAACAAAAACATCTTCGGCAATACCCACGGGGTATGCGAGAGTTCGATTAGCTAACTCTAAAGTCATACGAGTCGGTACAAGGTCGGGTTTTGACAATTGTTTCCAAACCGAAAGTGGCATAAGATTGATGCTAGCGCAGAGATCCGCTAAAGCCATACAATCATCGATTTGAGGAAACGAGCAAGGTAACACGAATCGTCCGGGATCTCCTAGCTTTTCGGGAAGCTCTTTGAGAAGAACCGCGGAACAGTTCTCATTTAAACGGGTGTTAACTAGCTCAACCATTTTTTCCTTCTTATTGAGCAAATCTTTAAACATTTTGACAAATTTTGGCATTTGAGCAAGTGCTTCAATAAGGCTTACGTTAACATTTACATTGGAAATCATTTTCAAAAAATTAGAGACATGAATGTCATCTTTGGTGAGCACTTTAGTCTTGCCTAACCTAGATGGATAAGGAATATTAGGCTTAGGTTGAGAAGGAGAAGGACTCGCTTCTTGAACAACCGTAGGAATAGGCTCTTTCGGCAATAGAGGACTAGAACTAGGAGTGGTAGTGGGCGGAATCACCGGAGGGGGAGTAGGATTACTTATTATGACCTCCGTGCCTTGTCTCTCCTTTATGGGCGAAGAGATGGAAGGTCCCACTAAATTAGCTCCACTTCGAGTATTGATAGCACTCACATTAGCACGAGGGTTAATCTCGGTATTGGATGGTAAGGCACCTTGGGGTCTAAGGGTTTGCAACATAGTCAAAAATCTCTTATCGTTGGACTCTTGCATTTGTCTAGTAGATGCTTGCATAGCTTGCATGATTTTCTCATGTTCGGTCAATTTTTGTAGAACCAAGTCCATTTGAGGATTTTGCATGTTCATTTGATTAAACCCTTGATTAGGAAATCCTTGATTTTGAGATTGAAAACCGTTGTTATTATAAAAACCTTGATTATTATTTTGAAACCCTTGATTTTGACCATTAAAAATCCTTTGATTTGCATTCCCTTGAAAATTACCCATTTGAGGACCTTGGTTCCTATTTTGGTATTGGGTATTTTGGGCGGGTGGGGGTGGTCTTTGAGGTGCTACAAAACCCGGGGGAGTCAAATAATTAGTACTCTTGTAAGACAAATAGTTAACATCAACATTAGGTTTAAATTAAACCCTCTCATTAGCATTAAAAGCACAAACTTGTTGTTGTTGATTATAAACCTTGTCACAATTGAAATATGAATGTGGTCCAACACAAGTCTCACACGTTTCACTATTATCTTTCACGGCATGCACATGTGTAGTGAGGGCATCGGTTCTTAGAGCAAGGGTTTTCACAATTGAAGTAAGCTCCTTAATTTGATCATTCACCTCATTATTAATCGTACTAGCACTTGTCATATTAGCCCTAACACTTTTGGTTTGCACTTTTGCCTTGTTCTCAATAATGGCCCAAGCCTCGTTCATGGTTTTCACAAGAATATTGCCCCCTGCGGCACTATTAAGTGAGTCTTGGTCATTTAGAGTCAAACCATTGTAAAACGTATTTATTTGATGCACTTTGGTGAAACCGTGTTGTGGACATTTTCTCAAAAGCTCTTTAAATCGATCCCAAGACTCACTAAAAGTTTCCCCATATTTTTGCTCAAAATTGATTATTTCATTTCTTAAAGCGGTGGTCCGTGATGGTGGGAAAAAGTAATTAATGAACTTGGTCTCTAAGTCGATCCATGTGGTAATACTTTGGGGTGGTTCCTTATCAAGCCAAATCCGGGCTTGTCCCTCGAGGGAAAAAGGAAAAAGTTGGAGGCGAACGGCCTCTTGGGGCACCCCATTGTATTTGACGGTATTAGCTAATTGGATTAAACGTTTGATATGAGCGTGTGGGTCATCATTAGTACGACCTAAAAATGGTGTAGCGGAAACCATTCGAATAAAATCCGGTTTAAGTTCAAAATGATTAGCTCCAATGGTCGGCACCACAATCGCATCATCGTTTCCTTCAACGTGAGATTGAAGAATCTCAATCATTTGTCGATTATCCGTTGCCATCGTTATGTCGAAAGCTCGATTCTCGGGATCGGCTTGAATGACGGTCTTTTTGTTTTTCTTCTTCTTCTTTTTGGAAGAATTAGAAGTATTTGGTACACCACTCGGTATGTATGTACGCGCACGAGTGCGCATACAACTAAAACTTTGGAATGAGGCAGGTGACCTCGGTCGACTTTGAGAGGAAAAGGATTTTCCCTCTCGATGAGCAATATGAAAAATCTACAAAAATATATACGTAAATACTACTTGAGTTGGCAAACCAATAATCGGTCGTCCCTCTCAATATACGCACAAGCAAGCGGGGAAACGAGGTGGCACAAAGCACTTAAAAACCTTTTTCCTTAGACGGCCTTTTATAGCGCGTCGCCTTATACCCACCTTATAGTTTGTATATATCGAGTTCAAACGTCTTACTAGTATTAATCTATTTTGCCTTTTTATTTCGTTTAGGATTCGACTACAATAGTTAGGTGATGAAATCCCAACTAAGGCTTATTTGAAAAGTAGGTAAGTTATTGTGCTACGTAATATAATATAATAAATGAAAAATATTTTTGTATTTTTTAAGAAAAATATATATTCACAAGAAAAATGAAAGAAATCGAACTAAAAATTAACACTAATACGTAATATTTTTGGTGTAATACTTTTAGGAAAAGTATTACGTTTGGATTTTTTTTAATTTTTTTGGTGCAATTCTTAGGAAAGAAATTGCTTTTATGATTTTTTAATTTTTTTGTATTTTTAAGCTTTTGA
Organism: Glebionis coronaria; assembly: GCA_025667525.1. Lineage (NCBI taxonomy): Eukaryota > Viridiplantae > Streptophyta > Magnoliopsida > Asterales > Asteraceae > Glebionis > Glebionis coronaria. The sequence continues at coordinate 457,504,480 of CM046882.1, forward strand.
TTTTTTTTTTGTATTTTTGATTTTTTGTTGCAAGAAACGTAACGTTCAAGAAGAACGGATCCCAAAATCCAAACGTCTTCACAAAAAACCGTCAATCGTACGAGCGAAACGGCAGCGGCGCCATTTTGAAACTAAGATTTTGCAATCCTATTTTTAACAATTTAGTTCGTTTTCCTCGACTCACCCGAATTGATTTCCAATTAATCGTTAGATTATATTTGTTTTTGGTGACGATATCTTTTTGAATTTTTTTAAACTATTAGAAAACAATTTAAAATTAAACTAATGTAAAAAGACTATTTCAAAAATAAAACTTTAATTCTAAATCGAAAACCAACTAAATTAAAAATCTATTGAAAATTATCTCTAAGAATAAAACTATTTAATAAAAACTTTTTATATCTAAAATCTATTTTTTAAAGAAAGCTATTTTTAAAAAAGAACTTTTAAATGAAAACTTAATAAAACTAATTTTAAAACTAATAAAAAGTTAAACTAAATTTAAAAGTAAATAAAATTAAAGTATATTTTTTTTGTCTTTTTGTATTTTTTTATAAAAACTGAATTAAATAATAAACTATTAAATACTTTTTAAATAAACTTAAAACTTAATTAAATCTAAATAAAATAACTGCCATTAAAAATCTAATCCTATATTAATTCAAAAGTGCAAGTGAATACACAAGAAAGGGTTCTAGTCTACTGGTTGGGGCGCTTCACTGTTAGACGAGAGGTCTGGGGTACGATCCCCAGCCCAGACAATAATTGTTATAAATATTTTTTTATGACTTTTTATGTTTTTATTTTTATTTTTATTTTTTTTATTTTTATTTTTTTATTTTTTTGAACTTAAAAAGCAAACAGACCAATAGGGTCTGTTACCTTAGCAGCAATACCAAACAGCGAACATTCAGCAACTAGACAAGACCCAAATAAGCGAAAACAGTAGACACACAAAAAAAAAACAGTTAAGTAAATATATAAGCTAATAAGCAGATTAAACAGTAAAAAGGGCAACTGAAATCTAATAAGCAAAACCATAAATAGATAAGCTAAATAACCCTATAAGCTGAAACGAATAAGCAACATAAGCAGATATAAACAAACAATCAATCACACTTAAAGCAGATAAAAGAACTAACTAAGCAGTAACAAAATAAACAATAAGCATACCAAAAACTCCTATAAGCTAATAAAAACTGAAATAAAAGCAGATATCAATTTAAACAAAATAGGCTAAGCAGATCCTATCCAAATTAAATCCAATCAAACTAAAAGTAACTCAAACACTAGTAACCTAACCATTTAAGCAGAATAACAACTTTAATCAAAATAAACTCAAACAGATATATCAATTAAGCAAATAAGTATAAAATGAATTAAAACTAAACAAGAAAATTAAAAAGAAAATTAAAACCCGGTGTCGAATCCTTTGAGAAGAAGACAAGGCGCTGAGCCGTCTTATGAATCGAAACGCGCCGTCACCACCTTCGAATCACAACCTTCGTCTCGAACCAAACAACACCTCTCGAACCAACTTTAAACTTGCGAACAATAATATATAAATTTCCAGTGGGGAAATTTATTTTTCCACTTTCCTTTTATTTTAATATTTTATTATTATTTTTTTTTTCTTTTTTGATGATAACGAGAACAATAATATATATATATAAAACGAATTAAATAAAACAGTAAATAAAAAGGAGATGGAATTAAATCTAAATAACTTTTTTCATTAATTAAAATTTAAATTACAAGAGTTGGAAATTAAAAAAATTACAAGATTAAACTAATCTAATTTTTCAGAAAAATAAAAAGTAAAGAAAAAGCTATCCTAACATTACAGATTAAGGGTTTTTATAGGCAAACCCTAGGAAACCTTTTCTTGGTGCCCACGGTGAAGGATCACAACCGTTCTTCCTCTTCTCTTTCCTTCTTCATTTGATCAAACGGTTGTGATTGATTTGGCATCTAGGATTGCCAGGGTGTATTGGTGTGATTGGAGGATTGTTTTTGGTGAGGTGTTCCCACCAATCACAATCAAGTATTTAGCCACGTCGGATTGAAGATAGGACCACTTTGAGTGTTTTGATCCGAAAATCATGGGGTTTTATTTCCTTTGGGTGTGAATTATTAATTTTTGATAAAAGCCCCAAAAGTTATCTTGGTAATTTCTCTGTTTTTTTTATTAGGGTTTGTGGGAGGTAGGGCAAAAAGTTGCGTTTGTTTAGGGAGAGAAGGAGTGGAGGTGGTGAGTTACTTTGTTATTAACGAATAAATGAGAGAGAGAATGGGTAAATAGTCGGTTATTAAAAACGTGTGAATGAGGTGAATGAGGGTTGACCAAACGTTTTTATTCACAAAACAAAGTGAAAAGAAATTTCACTTATCCGTTCCATTTGATTAGTGTATGGGCTTGGGCCCTATATAAGATTTTTCATCCGTCCCATGTTTTCTTCTTTAAACCAAATTGGCTTTTGGCCCAAATACTTGTTAATTGACTTAATTCCATCCGTCTCTTGTTATGCATTTGGGCTTTAATGGGCTTCTGATTATAAAGTAACTAATTTAAATCCTCTAATGGGCTTTTGGGCCCAATAACCAAATGTGGGACCTACTTGGCCCAAAATCTTCATAAACGATTAAATCCGCTAAAAACGAACTCGATCTTGGCTTTGTTGATCATTTATTCAAAATCGTGTTGATTTTGCCGGTCTTCGTGATCTTGAGTTCACTTTTGGTCTTTGACTTTGTCTTCGTCTCTTTCTTGGACTTTTCTTCAACATTTGACCGTGAAATCCCGTGTTTTCTTTCCTTTTGATCATTTGTACCTATTTTACACAAAAACACAAAACCACGCGTAATTCCGACTTTTAAGATATTAAACACATGATTAGGTCTTGTTTTTCCTTGATTTTAGCGGCAAAAGGATAAGTGTTTACACACTTATTAAGCATCTTTGCTTATTCCGGATAAGCATCTGCAGATTATTCAGGATAAGCTGTTGGGCATTTATTCCGGATAAGGGCCCGGACTTCGTATTCCGGAATAACCTATTCGCAGTACTATCCGGAATATCCAAACTTAGCCCTTATCCGGAATAAAGTTCAACTAGTTATCCGAAATCCTCAAACAATAGATTATCCGGAATAATCTTTCAACAACTATCCGGAATACGAAGTCCGGGCCCTTATCCGGAATAAATGCCCAACAACTTATCCTGAATAATCTGCAGATGCTTATCCGGAATAAGCAAAGATGCTTATCCGGAATAACTAGAAGTTCTCTTATCCGGAATGTTTAGTCGGTCCTTATCCGGAATAATGGGGATTTAACTACTATCCGGAATACCTGAAACGTAGCCTTATTTGGAACACTTGAAAATGCCCACTATCCGCAATAAGAGGGTTTGATGCTATGTTCGGAATAAAAGGGTTTACCACGCCCGGAATACAACTAAAATCTAATAAGCTAGAAACTAAAATTAAGCTAAACACAAATAAACACTTATCCAAAAACTTAACCAAAACACTTTTAAGAAAAAGCTATTGAACCAAAATTTAAAAACTTTTAAGAAAACTAAACAATAAAAATATTAAAAATAAACTTTTTATAAAAATTAACTAATAAGCACTTGATTAAATTTAAGAAAAACACAATAAGCTATAAAATCAATTAGCTAACAAGATCAAAAACATAAAAGCATAACAAGTAATCAAATAATCATGACAATAAGATGATAAGCACAAAGATTAAGCAAAACAAGAAAGGTAGAATGAGAGATTAAAATAAAAACTTGATTAAAGAAAAGTTTCAACAATTAAAGTAAAGACAAGAATTAAAAGCTTACAAATTTAAGGTGCGAGACAAGTAATTAAAGGTGCGATTAAGAAAAGTGCAAGTAAATAAAAATGGAAGAGCTAATTGTCACTATTAGCCAACAAAAACAAATGAAATGAAATTGATGCTATTTATAGGAGATTAGGGAGGTGATTAGTGGAAGCTTCCTCCTCTCTTTCTTCTTTCTTTAATTGTCATTTAGTCCTCGTCTTCTTAATTCTTCGACTTTTGACTTTGTCTCGGGATTAATAAACTCGTCTTGTAATTTCTTCATTGTTTTAGACTTGAGTTCTTCGGCTTTTATTAAACTTCCGTTCTTTTAGCACTCTTGATCTTTCGACTTCGTCTTTTGTCTTTTTCTTCGATAAAAGACCGTGAAAGCCCGTGTTTTCTTCCCTTTTAACATCTTGATCCTAAAATCAAAACAAAAACACAAACCACACATAATTCCGACATTTACGACATAAAATACACGTTTTCGCTTGGTTATTATTGTAATTAAGTGGTAAAAGGATGGGTGTTTACACACCTATCAGAAGACATCAGGAAAGTCTGACACAATTGGCTGATCATGGATTGAAGGTGTCTCAGAAGCAGTGTCATGAATTGTAGCTAGAAAACCCTCACAGCCATGGTGTAATAAAGTACGGGCCTGTAAAACTGAAATAATCTGAACATGTTTTCCTGGCAGAAAACCACGGTGAACAAACTCTAGTGTCTGAATATCACCGAAGATGACACGGTAAGCATGATAATCTATAGTGGCACGATGAGCTGACAACCAATCCATACCCAGAATTACATCAAACTCGCACATGTCTAGAGGAAGGGCACTGATTGGACGGATTTAATCGTCAAACTCAAGAGGAAGATCCATGTACACCTAAGTAATGCGTACAGAGTCTTGCATGGGTGTAGATATACTTAACACACTATCAAGTGGTGTAGGGGTCATGTCTATACTAGCAACAAATAAAGTAGATATAACTGAATGTGTAGCGCCTATATAAAAAATAACGTAGGCAGCCTGTCCGTTTATAAGCAAAATTCTAGTGATGGTACATGTGGTCTTATTTGCCTGCTCTCAGGTAGTGGTATAAACGCGTCCTGTGGTTGGTGGTAATGGTGGTGGTGGTGGTAAAATCTGAGGAGTAAGGCCTGAGGTACAGGCAACATCTCCATTCTTACAATCTCTCATCATATGACCTGGCTGTCCACACTTGAAACAACCACTAGAACCACGGCGACATGATCCAGGGTGTTTCTTCCCACATGTGATACAAGTAGGATTAGTATACCCAGTAGAACCTGATTCGAGAAAATGTATGAGTGTCACGATCATGGTGACATAACTGGAATAAGGCTGGTTAGTAGAAAATTTGATTACCAAAATTTGCTGGTCGGGCAGACTGCTGACTTCTGTAATTTTAGTCACGCCCCTTTCCAGCATCTCTGTTAACATACTGAAAGTTAGGATTCGTTTTACACAACGGTTTGTTATTGTGAAGCTTAAAGAATCACCTGTGGTTGCCAAATGAGTTTGAGCTGCCACGGTAGTTATTACCACCGCCTCTCTTATGTGATCGATTACGGTCATAAGACTGACCGTGATTTCTATAGCTCTGCTGTGGAGTAGCCGAATAGGATCAGTCTCCTCCTCTGTGTCTGCAAGATTATAACTAGATATGGCATGATATATATTGTCAAGTAAATACAAGAGTTAAATTGTTTAAGTCTGCTGAATGTAATATACCTCTTCTCAGGTCGCTCAACATTCTCGAGCTCATCCCTTTTGAAAAGCATCTCTACATCACGGGCTGCATTAGCTACATGCGACACATTAGTGAACGTGGCACTAATTAGTCTATCCGCAGTCGTAGAGTGAAGAGCCCAGCGAAAGTGTTTCGCCTGCTCCTCCGCAGTACCTGTAGCCGCTCCTAAGAATCCAGCCAACCTGAGATATCGCTGCATGAACTCCATACTGTTCTCTCCAACCTTCTGATGGATGGAGTGAAAGTCTCTCTTCAGTTTTGCTTGCTCATCATGAGGGAAAAATGGTCATAGAATATTGCCTTGAACTGTGTCCAAGTCAAAGTAAGCACCCAATCATCTCCTCCATTCGTCAACTTATAAGCCTTCCACCAATGTAGGGCGTCACCCTCCAACTTGTACATAGCTAGCCTGACCTTGAAAGCATCCCCGCAATCCATGGCCTCAAAGATTTTCTCTATATGAGAAATATAGTTCTTCGCGTCCGTTGGATTACTGTATGCTCAAAGGATCGAGGTTTCTGTTTATTAAACCTTTCTAACCAAATAGCTAAAGTGGCAGGTGGTGGAGGAGGAGGGTTGTTATTGTGCTGAGGTCCGTTTTGGTACCCAGCCCTAATCTCATCCCGAAATTGGGGTAGCATGGCTTATAGAGCCGCTTGAACAACTGCAGCAATAGCAGCAGCTGTAGCCTCATTCTCATTATTGCGTCTGGGTGGCATGTGAAAGTTTAAAGAGGATAATATGATTAACTTGTTAGAAACATGGAATAAGAAATCTGAATTATGCATGAGGTAGTTCATGAAGGTATAGAAAACAAAATATGACATGTATACTAGTGAACGCCTATGGTCAGTTCACAAAATGAATGTTGACTGAAAACATGAATTTGTCATGAGTAACATTCGTTGGAAAGCACATGCGACTAAGTATGGCCAGTCCTGTACCAACCTTTTACTTAGTCAAAATTAAGAAAACTGACTGATAACATCCATGAGAAACATGGAAGATGTTGGATCAAAAAGTTGATGTGGCAGAAACTCAAAAACGAAGAAAATATGAAGGCATTTGTCTAAGCGTTGTCAAGAGCAAATCAAGCGTTGTCAAGAGCAAATAAAGAGCAAATCAGGCGTTGACAGAAGTCAACATTGACAAGCATTGTCACATGCAATTCAAGCATTGACAGAAACGTAGACAAGTGTTGTTGGAAGCTTCTATTTAGATAAGTATGCAGAATATATTCTGTATAAGTTTATTTGAATAGAAGATTTACATGTTTATTTGATATTATCTCTTGTAAACCCTAATCCTTACACTATAAAAGGAACCAAGGGTATTAGGTTTATTCATAATGTAAACCTAAAGCGTGTGTTGACTAGGTGTGGGATTCAATGTACACACACCTAGTGATTGTTTGTTATTAATATAATGAGCAATCCTTTTGTTTTAATTCATGTGTCTTTGTGCCTAAACACCTTGTTACATAGTTATTGTTCTTTTCCGCTTTGATTGTATAATCATATGAACAATGGCTATGCCTAGTAGCTAAAAGGTTCGAGGAAACTTAGGTTTCCACAGTTGGTATCAGAGCCTTGTGGATCGTGATGCTAGGACCAACAAGGTGTTCGTGTATTGTGAAGAAGAAGAAAAATCCGTCTAGGGTTTTTCTGGACGTTTTTGTGTGCGCAGCAGTATTCAGAAGGTCATAACTTTTGATTGGACTGTTGGATCGTCACGAAATTTCTTGTGTATGTTCTATACACATATATCTAGACATCCACCAGAGGGATTGTCAAGTTCTATCCCTAAGAAAAAGTTATTAGGCGTTAAAGTCAGCAGCAGAGGTGATTTTCAGACTTCCTGTTTTTCATAAAATTATGATTTAGGGTTTTCTACAAACCCTATATCGATTCTATACAGAGAAGGAAGGTGTGTTCTTGTTCATTATGATTGAGTATACTAGCTTTGGTGAGTGGTTTTCTAAAAATCATGATGAACCCTAGTATACTTTGTTCATAGCTGTTGTGATTTTCGTTTATGGGGATACTTGACAAACCATAGATCCATGATGAAGGTTTAGCAGAAGATTGTGATGCATGATGATAAGCAGCAGATGATGCAGGATTATGCTATGTGTTTGTATCTCGAGGGATACAAAAGAACAGTTGAACATACGTGGATTGTTGTTGGTTAGATTTACTAATGACAAAGGCTTTGATGATTTCTTCTGTTTGACGTATCATAATACAAGCATGGTCCAGTTCTAAGATGATATGGCAAGGATTGGTTGTACGATTCTGTCACTGGCAGTAATCTTTGATGTATTTTTGGTTATCATATGCTGCAGAATTGGAAAGTAAAAAGTTGTGTTAGCATCGCTTAAAGAAGGTCACTGCAATATTTATGGAGTAAAAAGGGGAATGAGTTATGTTGACTAATAAAGAATGGTTATTATCTTCTATAAACGTGGCTTGAATATTGGTCTATTCACACAAGATTGAAGGATGTTTATCCCACGTGTATATTTGCATGATTAAAACGTGGGATATAAACAAAAAGGGGAAGTGATTTATCAAACGTGGGTAAACTTTGGTAATCACGTATCCACAGATCTTGGTAGTGGATAAATGAGACGCTGACAGATTTTTGACGTCAGACGCTGACAAGGTTGGTTTAGACGCTGACAAAGAATAAGTTGACGCTGACAGAACAAGCGTTGACATGTGTTGTCCGAGAAACGCTTGCTCAAGCGTTGATAGGTTTTGTCCGATATCTGACAATGCATGCGATTAAGATATTGGACAATGAAGGTTCTCGGATGACAAAAGGATAGCTGCTGTTTGAGAAAACTGATACGTTTTTAGCACACAAAAAGGAGGAATTTACACACGAAGGTAAATGGAATCTCCGTTTTTATTCAGAATATCAGGTTGATATTTATGGCTCGGATATTTTTAAATGGATTAATGATTTTAATGTGAGTTAACAACAATTCGTGAACTATTTTATTGGAATAATATTTGATTAGATTATGTAATCGGGGTAGCCTTGTGAAAGAGTTATCCGTGTATCACTTCTACATATGATATGAAGATATTATCTCATAAAGATTCGTCTTGAAGAGGTGTTGGCTTAAGGGGAAGAATTCTTATGGTAAGTTTGATGTTTGAAGAAGATTTTCGCGAGTTTATGTTCTATCATATCTTAAAGTCGTGCACTTCCAGTCATGGACTTTTAAGGTAACTTGTTTGTGCTTACATTGTTACTGATGAAGTGATACAAGATCTAGGAATATGTGATTTTTCTTATGGTACTCTATGCACATATTTTCTATCACTTGAAGGAGTTACATTATCGTGCTCAGTGTCTCACAAAGGATGAGGATTTTTGTATCTGCTACACACGTCATCACATCGTACAAGAAATGGAATATAGGTTTGGGTTACTCTACTTTTACATCAAGAATATTATAGTTATTTTTCTTCAAGATCATTACACAGAGCCTACATTTGGAGAATCTTTAAGATTGCATACATTGTTTACTTCCCTGTTGATGTGACAAAAAGGGGAAGACATACATGCTACAATTGAGGGGAAGCAATTTGAAGATGATGTACAACTTACAAGAGATACACAAAGAGTTTTGCTGACATCAACTAGGGGAAGATTGTTGGGTCAAAAAGTTGATGTGGCAGAAACTCAAAAACGAAGAAAATATGAAGGCATTTGTCTAAGCGTTGTCAAGAGCAAATCAAGCGTTGTCAAGAGCAAATCAGGCGTTGACAGAAGTCAACATTGACAAGCATTGTCACATGCAATTCAAGCATTGACAGAAACGTAGACAAGTGTTGTTGGAAGCTTCTATTTAGATAAGTATGCAAAATATATTATGTATAAGTTTATTTGAATATAAGATTTACATGTTTATTTTTATATTATCTCTTGTAAACCCTAATCCTTACACTATAAAAGGAACCAAGGGTATTAGGTTTATTTATAACTTTCATTCACAATGTAAACCTAAAGCGTGTGTCGACTAGGTGTGGGATTCAATGTACACACACCTAGTGATTGTTTGTTATTAATTTAATGAGCAATCCTTTTGTTTTAATTCATGTGTCTTTGTGCCTAAACACCTTGTTACATAGTTATTATTCTTTTCCGCTTTGATTCTATAATCATATGAACAATGACAAGCATTGTCACATGCAATTCAAGCATTGACAGAAACATAGACAAGTGTTGTTGGAAGCTTCTATTTAGATAAGTATGTTGAATATATTCTGTATAAGTTTATTTGAATAGAAGATTTACATGTTTATTTGATATTATCTCTTGTAAACCCTTATCCTTACACTATAAAAGGAACCAAGGGTATTAGGTTTATTCATAACTTTCATTCACAATGTAAACCTAAAGCGTGTGTCGACTAGGTGTGGGATTCAACACACCTAGTGATTGTTTGTTATTAATATAATGAGCAATCCTTTTGTTTTAATTCATGTGTCTTTGTGCCTAAACACCTTGTTACATAGTTATTGTTCTTTTCCGCTTTTATTGTATAATCATATGAACAATGGCTATGCCTAGTAGCTAAAAGATTCGAGGAAACTTAGGTTTCCACAGTTGGTATCAGAGCTTGTTGAGAAACTTTGATCTAAAAGAACACAAGAACCCTAAAATCACCAAAAACCCTAATTTTCACAAAACCCTAAAAACATCATGTCTACTCCAGAAGTAACCTCCTCCTCCTCCTCAAACCACAACATTAAGATTCCCATGCTTGATGTAGACAATTTTGAGCTGTGGAAGTTTAACTTTGAGCAATATCTACAAATCCATGACTATACTCTATGGGAAATTATTGAATATGGAAACACATTCAATAAGGCTCAAAAGATTGCAGATGCCATAGCTACAAGAACAGCTGTTCAAGGATGCTCTGAAGCAGATAGAAAAGAAAAACCTAAAGATGGTAGAGCTGTATCTGCTGAGGACATAGAAAAGAGAAGGGTTGATATGAAAACCCTAAGCATTCTGAAACTCTCTTTGGGACAAGAAAATCAGCACAAATACATAGGTTATGAGTCTGCAAAAGACCTTTGGTGTTAGCCTTAAAATGTGTGCGACTAACGGAATTACATTAGTTTCATAGCCGGGACTTGCAGGGACTAATTTTGTCATATGTAAAGTCCAAGTCCCGTGCTATATAAACCCCTCCATACTTCCATGGAGGGGTGAGGTTGTTCATTTCTTTCTTGTCTTTCTCTTTCTAATAAACACACATTTATTAGAGCAACTCTTTCTCTCACTAACAATGGCTAAACACCTCTATCACCCTCCCCGACCTCCGGATCATAAACCCTTGTTCTTAGGACACAGCAATCAAGCAGTCGATGCACAACCTGACGATGAAGAATTTATCAATCCGTTCGGTACACCGGTACACGAAGTCGGAGAGTCTTCTACTCAACATGTGCATCCGTCCAAAATGCATACATTCTACCAACCATATCCATCCACTCACCATTGGACACGTGATCATCCATTGGAGCAAGTCATTGGAAATCCTTCACAACCGGTTCGAACACGCAGACAACTCGAAACCGATGGCGATGTGTCTATGTATGCACTCACCGTGAGTTCAAATATACCTACAAACATCAAACAAGCCATGACTGATCATGCGCATCAGTTGGGCATATAACTGATTTGGGCTTCAAAGTAAAGTTAGCTAGACCACATTGACGACTTCTCATTCTTTAGTCATTGATTGGATCTCTAGTTAACGACACTCAAACAACACACAACAAACACGACAAACACGAAGACAAAAACAAACAAACACCAAAACGATCCTTTAAGATTCACTAAAATTGTCAAAACGGCTAGTATTCGGGAAAAGTAATGTCAAGTGATTACGAAGTGGATTTGGTATTTATTATTTGAAGGTGAAGTGGAATATCACGAAGGGTTCTACTCAATTCATCATCGAGCCTTTTCACCCCCTCTATCGATTGATGATTCGCTTCAGCATTTATGATTGAGACTTGATTTATCTAGTTTCCACTGTCAAGGGGTGGATGGTCGATGACATGGACAACTATCTCTTAAGGAGTTACGTTGTAGTGCTTAGTGTCACACTCACCGGGAGTTGTGGATACTTCAAGAGGTGTTCTACATCTTATACCTCTCTCTTTATGTATAAGATTCTAAGAGACGTTTCTCTGCACCGTTCTTCAATCATCACAAGTGCTAAGCGTAAGTAACAGATTTGGGGGATTGTACTTCAATTTCAAGTTTGAAATATCATGTTTACTTCACCAGTGGTCACTACAGATAGCCGAAAGAATATGAGGTTGGTAAGTTTAGCCAGAGAGTACAAGAGTAGAGATGTGATCATCAAACAATTCTCACGAGCAACTTGAGCTACAGTATGTCAACAAAGATTACTGCTTCAGACACGGACTTCTCACGATTCTGATTGTACTCGTCAAATGATGCTATTGAGTGTTCTTAACCACCATACTTTTGACAAGAATGCTACCGAGTGTTCTTAACCACCATACTTTTGACAAGAATGCTACCAGTGTTCTTAAACACCATATGTTTGACAAGAACGCTACCGAGTGTTCGTCACCATCATACTTTCGACAAGAACATCTCGCGATTTTGACCGTACACGTTAGATGATACTTCCAAGAGTTCGTCACCATCATGGGGGAAGAACGTGTACTTTGGAGACTTAGTTCCCACTTTGGAGTACTTAGTTCAACTTCCAGGGGGAAGCAATCTACAAGCGTGAGAAGATTTGTTGCTTATTTCTTACATGTTCCCCCAAACACATAATCATAAAGACCAAAAATGTCAAGGTAGCAGTTACTTGGTGGGGTTTACTTCTTCTTCTACAAAATTCCGCTGTGCACTTTAAATGTCAAAGAAAGAAGATTTCTCAAGCTACAGATTCTGCTCAAGACAGGGATTTTGGTTTGGGGGGAAGCTGATTCAGACGCTTCGTCAAAAAGAAGTCTATGAAGAAATCTTTTCAAGACATGTGGTATGAATTGGGGTGAAGTTAATCCAGTTCATACATGATACAATGGTTCCTCAACAAGGAAAGACAAAGAGGATTCAAATTGGGGTATAAGTTTTTCTAGAAGACTTGAAGACAACCGTGTCACCCTCAGCATTAGAAGCAAACTTAATACTGTCATACTTTTGTTGTATTTGCATTTGTTAGGAACATTGTAAGTAATTCCGTATGTCACCACATTGGGGGAAGATTGTTAGCCTTAAAATGTGTGCGACTAACGGAATTACATTAGTTTCATAGCCGGGACTTGCAGGGACTAATTTTGTCATATGTAAAGTCCAAGTCCCGTGCTATATAAACCCCTCCATACTTCCATGGAGGGGTGAGGTTGTTCATTTCTTTCTTGTCTTTCTCTTTCTAATAAACACACATTTATTAGAGCAACTCTTTCTCTCACTAACAATGGCTAAACACCTCTATCACCCTCCCGACCTCCGGATCATAAACCCGTGTTCTTAGGACACAACAATCAAGCAGTCGATGCACAACCTGACGATGAAGAATTTATCAATCCGTTCGGTACACCGGTACACGAAGTCGGAGAGTCTTCTACTCAACATGTGCATCCGTCCAAAATGCATACATTCTACCAACCATATCCATCCACTCACCATTGGACACGTGATCATCCATTGGAGCAAGTCATTGGAAATCCTTCACAACCGGTTCGAACACGTAGACAACTCGAAACCGATGGCGATGTGTGTATGTATGCACTCACCGTGAGTTCAAATATACCTACAAACATCAAAAAAGCCATGACTGATCATGCGTGGATTGAATCAATGCAAGACGAAATTCATCAGTTTGAACGCCTAAATGTTTGGGAACTTGTTGACCGACCCTATGGAATGTCAATTTTAGATTTCAAATGGATCTGGAAAAACAAACTGGATGAAGAACAAACCATCATCAAAAACAAATCTCGTCTTGTGGTTAAGGGATACCGTCAACAAGAAGGGATAGATTTCGATTAATCATTCGCTCCAGTTGCTCGTTTGGAAGCTGTCAGGATATTCCTTGCTTATGCTGCACATAAGGGCTTCACGGTTTTTTAGATGGACGTTAAAACTGCTTTTATCAACGGTCATTTGAAGGAAGAAGTGTATGTGAATCAGCCGGAAGGATTCATCGATCCTCATCACCCTGACAAAGTCTATCGTCTCAAGAAGGCTGTATATGGACTTAAACAAGCTCCAAGGGCATGGTACGAAGAACTATCCAACTTCTTGGTCTCGAAAGGATTCTCCAAAGGTTTTATTGATCATACTCTTTTTATTAACAAATATGGGGATGACATACTGCTGGTGCAAGTTTATGTTGATGACATTATTTTTGGTTCTACGAACCCAAAACTTTCAAAATGTTTTGAAAAATTAATGCACAGCAGATTTGAAATGTCAATGATAGGAGAGCTAAAATTCTTTTTAGGCCTCCAGATTCATCAATCCCCACGTGGTATCTTCATAAACCAAGCTAAGTATGCTCAAGAGATACTTAAAAAGCATGGTATGACCTCATGTGCTTGTGTTGGTTCATTTTACTTTCTCTCTCTAGTAAACATTAACCTTCCAAATTCTCTCTTGTTTCTCTCTCTACTTTCTTCTCTTTCTCTCTCTAAATATCTCTTCTAAATATTGTGTTATGGATTGAATGGGATTAACATTTGGGCAGCCCTTGAAGTTGCCTATGGTGGTAATGCTGATACTGTGGAAGAGAAAAAGAAGCAACTCTTACATGAGTATGCTGTTTTTAAGGCTCAACCTAATGAGAAGCTAAGTAGTGTGAGAAGCAGACTTCTTTACATTACAAGCAAGCTGTCCTTCATGGGGACAGTAATTGGTGATGTTGACATTATTCCACTTTTCTTAAAAGCCTTGGTGATGCATGGAAGATTGAGGCAAGATCTATAATTTCCAACAACACTCACAAAAGTTCTACTTTTGATGATGTTTACAACAAACTGAGGCTGTTGGAGAATGAAAGTCTTTTGGATCATGGAAGTAAGTCTACCAATGGAAACATGGCCTTCTTCTCACATAGTGAAGGTCAATTTAATCAGAAGGATTCATACATGCACCCAGTTACAGGATCAACATATGTCAACGCTGGATCATATCCTGTCAACGCCTCACATTCAGACGCTGACACATACAAAACTGACTCACCAAGAGTTAAGCCTGCTGGTATTGATCTGGATACTGTGTGTGCATTCATTGCTTCATTGCCCAATGGTTCAGTGATTACATATGAGGACCTTGAGCAAATCAGTGATGAGCATTTGGAGGAGATGGACATTAAGTGGAATATGGCTCTTGAAAGTATAAGAGCCAACGGATTGAATAGAAGATTCAAGAAGAAGATGACTTTTAATGCAAAGGACACTTCTGGATTTGATAAGTCCAAGGTTGAGTGCTACAATTGTCATCGTATGGGGCACTTTATGAGAGAATGCAGATCTCCAAGAAGATCTGATGCTGGAAAACCCTCAAGCCAAATTGTTAAGGCTCAGGATCCCAAGGCCATGATGGCAATGCAAGAAATTGATGGTGTTGGATGGGATTGGAGCTATTTGGCTAAGGATGAGGAAGAGGATAAAGCTTTGGTTGCTGAGATAGAAGAAGAAGAGCATGTTCAATATGCTCTCATGGCACACTCCTTAGACATCATTTTATAAGAGATTGTTTTGAAAAGGGTTTAATACAACCAGATAGGGTTGACACAGAAGAAAATGTGTCTGATTTATTAACTAAACCTTTTGATACTGGAAGGTTTCAATACTTGGTAACAAGTATTGGAATGATCAATCTCACTTAATATGTGTTTTGGGGTCTTATTGTAAAATTATGTACAGGATATGCATTGTTATTGGTCTTTTTGAGAAGTTAGATTTTCCACTATATTTGTCTAACGCTGACAAAGGTTATCTTAACGCTGATAAGTGTTATCGTGACGTTGTCAGCAACATGTTAGTTTTGTGGTTTTTGATCTAAGTGTGCAGGTGGTGTTAGCATTGTACCATTGGATACAGAGTTGCTTATGGATCCTTGGAGAATCATTGGAGCATGTTTCAATTTATGGATGATGGTTGGAATATTTATATTCCTATCTTGACATAAATTTTTATATACATGCATATTATTGGGCAACATATGTATCACAGTTTAAGGGGAGGTTTTAGGAACCTTTAGGACTTTTGGGTATTCTTATAATACTCTTATCACAATTCTAGATTGTGTCCACTGGTGAGTATGAGTTAGTTTACTAAATCATGAGGCACTGTAGCATGCAAAGTTGACATACTATGCATGCTGCCAAGACATTTTTGGCCTAGAATTGGATGTGGTCTGTTGGGAGACTTGGGAATGATTTATAATGGGTTTACCTGGGAGTTACAAGGAATTTTATGAGATAACTTAATTATTAAGAATTTTGGTTAGCAAGGGACACTAGAGGACTATTATGTCTATCTTGCATAAGCAAGTGTGCATAACTGGACAGTGCTTGCCGCCCTATAATAATTATCAATTTATAGGTTATCTTCACTAGGATAAATTACTTTGTTAAGGTCCTTTTTCATTTTTATTACTTTTATTTTTGGACGCTGACAAATATTTTTCCAAGCGTTGTTATGACCAATTTAGACGCTGACATGGCTTTGGCAAACGTTGACAAGAACATAGCCGTTGGGCGTTGATGGTTTATTTTTGACCGTTGAGACTCATTGGGACCTACCCAGTTGTTATTTTTGACGAATTTTAGGGCCGTAATTTTGGGAGTAGATAACTTTTAATTAATGCAAAAGATAACTTATTTTCTTTTTAATATTTTCATCATTATATTTTGAAAATACTTGCCTCATTTTTGACCAATCACATGTGCCTATCTCTCCTATATATTTGGCTCCTATTTTTAAACAGGGTACTTCATATTATTGTCTAACACTTTTTCTCCTATAATTCATCTTTCTCAATAATTCACAAACAACTTTCTTCAACAATGGCACCAAAGTTTAAACCAAGTGACTTGGTATTGGGATTCAGGAGTCAGCACAACATGATTGCTTATCTGGAGGCTGATGATACTTTGTTTTCACAATACACTCAGATGGTGGCGTATTTGAATGCATCTCCAATTAGGTATGCACTTTCTCATGCTCCTCTCATCCCTGTCACTCATATTAAAAAGTTTTGGAACACTGTTAGTTCCTAAACAATTAATAATGTGACTACATTATCAGCTATTGTTCATGGGCGTACTTGGGTGGTTACTGAAGCCTTGGTTCGCCAGGTTTTGCATCTTAATGATGCAGATGGTATAATTACTCTCCCCATTAATGAAATAGAACAAGGACTTCGGGCTTTGGGGTATCCTTTCCCTGATGAGGGCACTTTAAACAAATATCATAAACAAGAGTTTCCCCCAGCCTGGAAGTACCTCATACATGTCATCCTTCAATGTTTGAGTCCCAAATATACTGCTCATAATGAAATTAACAGGTCAATTGCTAGTTCAATTGTGTGCATTACAAATGGGCAAAAGTTTAATTTTTGAAAACTGATTTTTGATGGCATGTGTAAAAACAAAGGGAATAAGATACCTTTGGCTTATCCCAGATTTTTGCAAATGGTTTTTGATGTGCAAAATTACTGCACAAGGGATAATGATGATTTTTATGAGATCCCTGTGCAAAAGAAATCTATTTTTAGCAAGATGAACTCACCCCCTCACCGTGAATTACCCCTTACCCAAGCTATGCTTGTTGTTATTGCAGCAGCACAACCCCAACCAGACCCACAACTACAACTTGACCCAATACCAGAACCTTTGCCTTCACCTCAACACATGGAAATTGACCAAGAATCCTTCAACGCTGACACGTTAAATGTTGGCGTTGACACAAGTAATCCAAACGTTGACATCTTTCCTTCACAGACCCAAACACCCCTTAACCTTCAAACTACCACCCAATCCACATCATCTTCTACACCCCCTGAATATAGGTTGATTAAACGCCCAAGGACTACTGGAGTGTTCTCCTCTAGTGGTCCTAGCCATGTTGTAGAGAGAACCACCACCACAAGTGTGGTTGGTGCTATGGATGAGGCTGGGACTATTGGTACTGGCTTAGATGCAGGCCAAGACAGTCTTAACATCTTTAAGACCTCATCCATGCCCCATGACTTTACTGTGGGAGGTCAAATACCCACTCTAGAGGAGGGCAGATTGGAACCATACACATTGATGGTATTGACGGCTGTCTGCATTAGCTTGCAAAAGCAAAATGCAGACTTGGTACAAACAGTAAGTACACAAGGCCTTGAACTCAAGCAATTGAGGGAGAGGATTGTTATTTTGGAGGATGCTAACACTAGGCGTGGAATGGAGGAATCTTCCAAAGGGGAGGATGAGCAGATTCATGTGAGTGACAAAGGCTCACATGATGGAGAATCTTTGGGTGTTGCTGAAGCCCTCACTGAATTGAAGAAGCAACCAGGTTTTGATACATCTCTGGTTACTCCTACAAATTTGAACTTGTCTTTTACAGCTATGATGGAGCAGTTCACAAGAGGCACTGCAACAAGTAATTTGGGCGTTGACAAGCAAAATTTGAACGCTGACACACCAAGCGCTGACAAGAGAAAATTGGGCGCTGACACAAGGAATTTGAGCGTTGATAGACCTGCAGATATGGTTGATGTATTCCAGTCATCAGCTATCATCAAAGAAGTGTCTTCACAGGTACCATTATCATCTTTACCCCTCATTGATCCATTAAATAAGGGTAAAGGAAGCATGGTAGAAGTAGAAGTTCCAAAGGATGCAGCCCTAGTAGAGTATGATTCAAGGTTGGCTGCACAACTTGTGGAACAAGAGATGAAGAAGGTTGGCGAATCACCATTTGTTGTCACTTCCGAGGAATAAGAAGGAAGTGATGAAGGGAGTTCAGATTCAAGTGTGATGACAATTGAACAACCAGAAAGACTTGAATATGGTGATGACTTGGCAAGAGAGAAGCTTAGAGAGTTAAAATTGCAAATAGACTATGATATGCCAGAAGTTGCTCAGATGTACCATGCTTGGGAGAATAGGATTATGGAGAATCCATATTTGACAATTTCAGACCAAATTTGGGGATTGGAGATTCTACTCAGAGTTCAAAGAGACTGCAAGGTAATTCTGAAGCACAAGGCTAGCAATGTTTTCTCACTGCTGAAGAGGGATAGAAGGGAGCTTTATTACATGTTACTCAGATGTCATGGAACTGGATGGACCTTCAAGAAATTGCAGGGATTATCCTTTGAAGAATTGGAGTACAAGGCTTATCCTATTTGGGCAAGAGTGCAGGAAATGAACACTCTTAGACTTCTTTCAGATGAGAGGAAAGAAGAGCTTGAAGAAGAGATGGAGATTCAGAAGGCAATGATTGTTCCAAGGCCTTTGAAGAAGGGAGTCCCACTTGAGTTTCCTAAAGATCTAAATAAAGTAGTTCCCAATGAAGCTGTTCTTAGAAGGAGCATTAAGCTCTCACCCATGGAAGCTTCAGATATGGTACAAGTGTTATCTCTTGATGCTAGAAACCCTATCATTAGCTATGAAGAAGATGCAAGTGGGTTTTGGAAGATTGGCAGATATGGGAAAGAGGTACACACATTTACTACTCTTATGTCTCTCTTTGCAAGTATGGATAGGGAAGACTTGGCAGACCTTTGGAGGTTGTTGATGGCCAAGTATGAGACTGAAGTACCTACTTCAGTCAATGGAATAAAGATTTGGTCAACATTCAAGAGAATGTGTGCACCTGAAGAAGAAGATCTTGTTTGGAAGGATCTTGAGGATGATATCAGTGGTCTTCAATGGCGTTTGTAGTCAGCTGTTGGTGTGTATTATTTGAGCTCTACAAATTTTGCTGAGTATCTTCTTGTAGATGTTGAGTATCCCATGTCCAAAGAAGTTTTGGACAAGATGAAGACAACACAACTGGAGATTGATCATTCAAGTGATGTGGCCAAAGATTTGATTAGGCATGTTTATTACCAATATGATAAGATTTGTAAGATTCCTCCTAGTTCTTAATTTTTATTCAGAAACTTGTTACTAGAGTAGATATCAAGTTTAGGGGAGGATTGTTGGGAATAAAATGTAGCCAGTACACTTGAACGCTAACAAGAAGAAAACAAGCGTTGATAAGAAGAAAACAAACGTTGACTGATCAAGCGTTGCAGGAAGAAGTCAAGCATTGATAGGTTGAAAACAAGCACTGATGGGAAGATATGGTCTACGCGTATTATGTTTCTAGTTTGTTTCTAGTAAAGATAGGATCAACAATGTATTTTCTATAATTATCTTTACCTAGAATAGCTGATACGTAGACTCTTGTACAAGGCTTCTTATGTCTATAAAAGAAGACCTTTAGGTTATGTTTCATATAAGTTTTCATACGTTTAACACTTTCATTGTAAGCAAGTTCGTTATTATCAATCAAGTGAAAGTTTGTTTTACAACTATTTGTGTGTTCTTGTTTCAGTGTTAATTCCGCATAACACTTAAATTGTTTTATATACAAACAAAGTTTCTCTACGTGTTTAACTTGATCTAATCTCGTTTACACAAGCTAAATCGATCTAAGTTTGGGATCAACAGAAGATAACAACGCCAAAGTATAGAAAGTTTCTGGCGACTACCCACTAGTCATAGGTCAAGTTTTAGAGCCTACAGGTCGAACCTTGCGCTCTGATACCATAATTGTAACACCCTACTTGGAAAAGTGGACTGTTACATGTACTTATGGCGTGTCATCAAAGCATGCAAGGCAAATGTCTTAAAAACATTAACTGACCATAACGGAAATATCAGAATCAAACATCGGTAGTCCTAACATAAGCTCAAATAGTAGAGATTAAGTACTGAAGGAAAGGACTAAACAATGTACAAACAAGCCAAGTAAAGTATAAAGTACATAAAGTAAAGAAGTCTAGAGAGCTTCCATCCAATGCACATACTCTCTCAGAATCCTAAGAGCGTCCTTGTGTACCTGCCGTTTAGAACATGAAAGGAAACTACGGCTGAGCATAACGCCTAGTGAACGGATATAAAGCATGATAAGAATGTATAGGAATGAAACAAATAAAAAATACTGAAGCTGTTAACTGATAAGTAAAGAGCAGCGGAAAACTGTGTATGTTCTGAAAAATCTGATTTATAAATAGTAAAGCTGAATTATTATCTGTTAAATATGAAAACATGCAATTACTGTATTTTAAATGCCAAGAGATTATATAGGTCATGTACTGTAACAACGTCTGCATGAACACATAGAGGGTTGACCTCGTCATGCTGTATAGGGGTGACCTCTAAATAATGTGCTGGGTGGAGGGATCAACTCCAATGTGAAGGATGTAGAGCACACACCACATTCACCGGATAAGCTGTAACTGATAACCTAGGATGCACCCTTACACCCCGCTGATAATACTGATAAAATGGCCAAGCTGAAATAAATGGGTCGCTGCGAGAAATCACTCCCTCGCAGAGGAGTCATGACACCGGTGCCTCAAGTGTCATGGTTACGGTACCTCCGTAACTAGTAATAACTGGTCATGCATGTATATAAAGCTCCGATAATTTAACTTAGTTATTAAGATAATTACTGTACATTTCATAGGAAAAGAAGTCCTTACTGAAGGACGGAAAATCTGTACCGTGTGTCCAGTAACTGACTGCAAGGAAAACCGATGAATCTCCTACTCTGACTTCACAAAAGCTACATGAATAATGGACGCGAATGAGTTGTCTGATATCTGATTATTTTTACTGGTCTTAACTGGTCTTTGTTTGATTTATTTTATTCTTGTATTACTGTTTGTATATAATCTGGTAAATTCTAACTATTCGATAATATTACTAATTAATGTATTCGTTGTATTCCTGATACTGTATAATATAGATTCTGATATTACCAAAAATAGTAACTGGCTATAACTAGAAAGTTTCCTAAATTAGAAAAGGTTTCTAAATTCGTTTCTTCGAAAATAATCATTAATTAAATCACACGTTTTAAAGTAATCAAAAGGATAAAACAATATCGATTTAATTTTACTAATTCAAATTAATAAAATCAACAATTTAATTGATTTATTTATAAAACTCCTTTATAAAATGATTTATTTAATTTGAACAATTCCTCGTATTTATTATTACTTGTGATCCCGAAAACCCGTGCTAAAAACCTTTCCCGAGACACCCATGTATCGTGTTAAACCAAACCCGGCCCACCACGACCCACGTCGTGGTCCCCCTTGCTGACGTCACCCAACAGTAGCTACTGGCCTAGTGCCAGTTGCTACTTTTCGTACAGTTCTTCCCACTGGTTGTTATATGTTCCCAATGTTGTCATTTGTTCCCACTGTTTTTTGTTGTTCCCACTATTCTACCCTAAGACCTACCGAGAGTCATAAGGACTCTCGGTTGCCACTGCTGCCAAACAAATACCCTTGCTGATTGGTTTTTACCCACTGTTATGTCAAACCAAACACCCCCTTATTATACGACACCCGTGTTTGGGGGGTTTTGGCTGCGGCCTAAACATCACAACCACCACCGTCCCCTGTGTGGGTCACGGCTGGCCAACAGACAACACACCGAGACCTTATAGGTCTCTATTTTCGTGTACCAACCAAAACCCGACACCCCTTTTGATTATTAAATCATGTTTACCACATATAAATCTCATTTGTTTAGATCATAACATACTAATTCGTGATATAAAATGGAATCAAAGGAAAAGGGTGATACCGTTATAAGATTAAGGATGAATGATGAATACACAACCAATTCAACCAAGAAATCAACTAGTTTTTTCCCTTTGGTTTGTTCACAGCCGGCGACAGGCTCACACACAAGAAACCCTAGTTTTTCTTTATTTGTTTTTGTTAAAATGAAATGAACCTAACCCTTTTGGTGTTCCTGTGTTTGTTTTTAAAACGGGCCAGGCTCAAAGCCCATTTCCTTTCCTTGTTTTCTTAAACAGCCGCCAACCCACATGTATATGTATGGTTTCCATTTGATTTTCGCCACTTATAATTTATCGTGTAAACTCGTATTTAGTTCTCGTGTTTTAATTTCTGAAACGTAGTATTTATTTTCTGAATAAAATACTTACGTAATACTAAATAACTATTATTAATTATTTACAAGTATTAGTTATTTTCTGAATAATTAAATTACTTCACGATTTTAAATAAAACTGAGACTGTGCATATTTAAAGTTCTTGTTTTTTAAATACGGGTTTTACAGCAAGAATCGATAAAGAAAAAGCACGAACGAGAAAGAAAGTAAGTAGAAAAGGGTGACAAGCACCAATGGCAAGGAATACTTTCAGATTGCAAGAGAAGAAGTAAGACCCAAAAAATAACCATTTGCAAGAATGGGAGAATTATACGGGAAAATTTGATACTGTAATGAACGTGTCTAGCAGGATAAAAGAAATGTTACGTGTCTCATGTGTTATGAAGGAGATGGATAATCGTGGAAGGAGCTCGGGTCAGGATCATCAAAATTACAGGGGTGAATGTTGGGTAGTCTTTATGGGTCAAGTTGGTTCATTGGGTCATGGGTGAGTGGGTAGCCCACAACTTGACCGAGTGTTATGGAAGTGTCCTGTTTTTTAGTTAGTTTCTTATGTTTTAGAAGTAGTGGTACATGTTCACCATGATTATTTTCTAGTTAAGTTTAGTATCTTCGTCTAAATAGAATAGGTTGCAACACTATAAGCATGAAATTAGCTTCCATCATTTAATATACAAAAGCGTTGGCACTAAACTTATCGTTTTAATCGGTGTGACCGTGAGTGTGAGTGCATGTTCAAAGAGGCTGTTCCGTCAAACGAACGGAGAGGACATGTCCTCGCCAAAACTTTGACGGAAAAAAGAGAGAAAAGTAATTAGATACTATAATGGAGAGGTGGATCGAGAAATGTCAAAAACGACCAATGGGTCTGCGAGGACTTATCTTCAACAAATTTTTTGGTTAAAATTTTTAACACAAATTAGCGTCGGTCAATGATTAAAAGTGGAACTCTTTGTCATTGGTTTTGGCATGGACATGCTTGTTTTCGCCAAAAATCAAGTCGTCCGAACCCTTTTTCCTTGTAGTGTCTCGTACTGGTTGGAATACAATATGTTGGATATTATGAGGTTGTATAGTTATTATTATTACTTGCAACTTGGAGTATGTTTTAGTTAAATTAAACATTTGTCACATTTGGTTTAAACGTTTCAACGTGGGATGATTGGAAGACTTTTTCTTCATATATCACAAATATTTCTCCCATATTTCATGTAGTTTTGAAACCTTCCACCCACCAACTCTCATGCATCAGAAGTTGGAAACTATTTCGGGACGTGGGTTTGCTTCTTTGCATATAAATAAGGTGTTTTCTTCTCAGCAAAAAGCAAGAAAACAGAAACAATAATACCTTTGAAAACTATACTCAACACTCTTCTACTACCACCATTGTTTTGTGTGTTTTCGGTCGCTGCCGAATATACACGTGTTGGCTGCATCAAATCATGGGGCTTATATGATTGTAGACTCGCAGCGAATATACGAGTTCATATTAAGCTTAAAGTACAAGATTCAATCCGTGTAGTTTGTTTTTTCTTTAGTTGCAGGTTGTTGATTTGATACCGAGTGATCACGACTCTTCCAAGGATCCTTTTGTTGTTAGTTCTTGGGTTCACGGTTTGAAGATAGCTGCTGATACAATATATACAACATTCTTTAAGCTTAATACTCGACATGGATACCGGTGCTTCTTCTACTTCCATTACAAACCTCCAAATGATGAACCAAGAACTGGTTAAACTCGATAGGTTTGACAGGTGTACCTATACTCGTTGGGCTGACAAGATGAAGTTCTTGCTCATCTTGTTAAAGGTTTAATACGTTTTGGATCCAACATTGGCTCCTATTCCTAGTAACCCGATACCCGGACCGGATCAACCGGTAGATGATAAAAAGGTTGCTGAGCTTGAGAAGATGCGAATGATTCAAAAATAGGACGAGACCATTTGTTACGGCCATATCAAGAATGCCTTGTCGGATACTATTTACGACTTGTATGCGTCGGTTACTAATCTGCGATAGCTTGGGAGTGCACTCGAGTTTAAGTATAAAACTCATGAGCAAGGTACGAATAAGTATTTAGTTTCAAAATACTTAGAATATGCTATGATTGATGGGAAATCTATTATGGAGCAAGTGCATGAGCTCTAAGTTCTTGTGAACAAACTAAAATCGCTTGATGTTCCCGTTAGTGATGCGTTCCAAGTAGGTGCTATCTTAACCAAGCTTCCACCTTCTTGGAAAAGTTTCTCTAAGAGAATGTTGTAGAAAACCGAAGATTATTCGTTAGATGATCTTCTTAAACTTCTTGGTAAAGTCATCCCAAGTGGTAATGCTATTAGGAGGTTGTTTATCTAGCCAATACTTAACATTGCCCTCTAAGGAGAATGGAACTAAGATCAACTTAATGGCATCATGAGGAACCCCATTGTACTTAAGTGTATTGCAAATGGATAGAAACTTCTTGATATGATCATGTGGATCATCATTAGGTGTCCCAAAAAATAGTGTGTTAGAAACCAAGGTAATCATAGATGTCTTAAGCTCAAAGGTGTTTGCGGGTATCTCGGGTATAACAATGGCATCGGCATATCCTTCCACATTTGATTGGAGGTGCTCCATGAATGGTCTATTGTCAACAGCGGCCATGGCTTCTTGTGTGTTGTTCAAAGCACTATTCTCGGGATCGACTTGATGGACGGTGTTGTTCTTACTCTTTCTCTTTTTCTTCCTTTTGGGAGGAAGGGGTTGTACACCAAAAGGTATTTGTGCACGCCCTAGGGTGAGCATGCAACTCAAATCAAGGAGTGAGAGAGAAGCTCTCGTTCGACTTTGGAAAAAAAGGATTATCCTTTACGTGGTTTAATAAGTAATATCCATAAGAAAGTATAATATATGTAAGTAATACTTGGGTGGCAAGACCCCCAATCAAGTTTTCCTTCATGGAATACTCACTAGTGAACGGGGGGGGGGGGGGGGGGGGGGGGTTAGGTGGAGCGAGACACTTAAGTACTATTAACCCTTAGATGAAATTTTATAGCACGTCGCCTTTCTATTCACTTTGTAGTTTGTATTCTTCGAATTCTTGCCTATTGGAAGTATTTATATATTATTGCCTTAATTAAATTTGATCGATACACGTGTCAAGGATCGGAACGCTCCCGAACACGGTGTATTGCAAAAGCAATACTTATGGAAGTATGTGTATTGAGTGTTCGTATATAATCAAAATCCAGGGACTAACACTTGCAAAACCTAAAAACTTGGAATTAACAAAACAGATTAATAAAACTTGAAAAGCTGGGACTAAACTGCAATTATCAACAAGTTTTTAACAAAAACGTACAATAAGACTCGAATAAGCTATAATGAGCTTATTTCTTAACCAAATTTGTTCTAGTTTTCTCTAAAATGCTTAAAATCCAAATTAGGCTAGACCTGCAAAAGGATTTTGGCTAAAAGCTCTTAAAACTATGGATTGCTTATTTCAATAAACTCACAATAAACTAAAAACAAATCCAGACATCCACTAACTAATTTTCTTGTCGAAAATGATTAAACAGGTTAGAAGCTTGGAATGTCAATTGGTTTTGAAAATCATCAAGAAAATAAGCTGGAATTTGAAATAAGCCAAAAGAGCTTATTTTGACCAAGTTTGACCAAAATATTCAAAAAGCTCAAATTCTCAGAATCAACTCAGGACATGTTTGCAAAGAAGTTTGTGAAATAAAATGGGATGTTTTATGAAGAGGATTAAGAGATGTTGAAAAACAGTAGGCTTAATGTCACAGAAACTTGCAATTGCCTAAGTGCTTATTATTAAGCTGATATCACACTCAAAACTGAAAATTGTATGGTTTCCTTACTGTTATTGAAAGCTTGTATGTTAAACTTCAAATTAGAACATGTTTCAGCTAAAATGATCCAGTAACAAACAAATGCCATTGAATCAAAGTTGACTTGTTTTGACTGATGAACTTGTACAAAATTTGACCAAACTTTTTAAAGGTCATTGCCTGTTTGAATCTAGATTTGACTATAAAACTTCACCAAAAGATTCACACTCACCTATTGAGTGCAAATGAGCTCAAAACAACAGGTTTTAACAACTGATTCACCAAAATGAAGTTAATCCAAACACATGTTTAGTTACTAATATAAAACTTTTTCAAAGGATTTTTGAGCAAATGTTAAAGACAACTAGTGACACTTATCAAACTTTGTTAAGGGAATGAAATGAACCAGTTTGAAATAAAAAATAAGCAAGTTCACTTGAAAGACCACAAAGTGAGTACTGGTGAACTAAGACTGATGAAAATCAAGTTTTACCAAACTACAACTGAATTTAAGCTATGAGAATGCTTGTAAACTATCAGAATATCAAGATTATACTATAAATACACTAACACAATCACAGTTCAACAGATAAAAGCTATTACTAAGAATTGAGCATGCAAGACTGTTTAGATGAATTTTAAACAAGAAAATATGTTCCTTTTAGCTAGATGCCACCACTGATGGAGTAGTGAGGCGCTGAGCCTACTAGGTACATTCAAAACACCAGAAATCAACCACCAAACACGATCATAACATCATCATCTACTGGAAATGATATCCCCTGCTACAAACCGCTGAAATGGCTATGGAATGAACTCAAAACAATTCTGAACCAGCTACAGTCTTCAAATCAACATCAAAGTCATTCCGTTGATCATGAATGATCAAAAGAATCACAATAGTAACAAGTATGAATGATTATGCAGGTATGGGATGAAGATTTGAGTGAAAGTGAAAATGGAATTTCATTAATGGGGGAAAAATTTGTTACAAAACGGTTACAGCTAACTAACTAACTCTTAAGTGTTTGTCAGTCACTTAAGAGTAGTTTTTACTAAATTGCTAAGTGAAAGGAGAGAGTTTATCAAGTGTGTGAAAATTACACACACTAACTACATGTACAAAATGAAGACTACGCTGGGTATTTATAGAGGTTGGGATGTGATCTGTTGGAGGTTAGTGACGTGTTGCAACCAATGGTGAGCTTCCACATGACTTGAATCTCTTGATTGTTGATATCCATTGAATAACTTGAATTGGGGGTTTTTGATTGAGTAACT
The DNA here is from genome assembly GCA_025667525.1 of Glebionis coronaria. Classification (NCBI taxonomy): domain Eukaryota; kingdom Viridiplantae; phylum Streptophyta; class Magnoliopsida; order Asterales; family Asteraceae; genus Glebionis; species Glebionis coronaria. Next base: position 457,532,425 of record CM046882.1, read on the forward strand.
TTCAGGCTAAATAGGTAGTTGGGTTGTCTTCCTTACTTGATTTGGAGCAACTTTGATGTTTATATCTTGATCTGAAATTAACTCTATCATAATCTCGTTCCTGGGCTCATATGAGTTTGAAAGTGCAACGTAAAATAATGTGATTGGTTTACAACAATAGACACGGATCATTATCTATTTCTTGATCTTTGATTGGTGGAAAAAGTGTTAGTGTGGTGCACTGTTCTGATTTTGTTATTAAATGAACTGCCGGCTAGTGGAGTGATGTGGCACATAAAGTGCAATCCATGTGACTCAAGTTCTCTTCTCACATTGGTTTAAACAAGTTACACACGGATTGAGCCCAAACTTTGTTCACTTTTGGCAGTTTTAACCCCTTGACTTGGCAGATTGTAAAATTAAGCTCCAAGCTTCATTTCTTTGACATTTTTGGTCCTTCCAACTTCAATCTTGTTCAAAAATCATCCTTTGACTTGTTGACTTGAGAGTTGACAAGATTTGACTTTTTTCTTAACTTTTGCATAATTACACTTTTAATCCCTCATCTTTGAAAGTTGTCAAGAAAGGTCCTTTGTCTTTGCAAGGCTTGTCACTTTTCATCCTCCTTTTATATTTTCTTCATCATTAAGGCTTGATTTCACCTGTTTGCTCCAAAATTGTATCTTTATTACCTACACAAGCACAAACAACAAAACATACCCATAATACTGCTTTTATGAATAAAATTAGGGTATTTTGCTTTTTGTTTTAGCGTAATTTGTGATATAATTGAAATGAGATTTCACTCATATCAATAATTTTTTCTGCGAGATCGGATCAATACTGAAACAATCTAAGTTAACTTCTAGTAAGAGTCGTTGATCTAAGCTTAGGATAAGAGCCTATAAATAGTGATTCTGAATTGTTTATGCTGCTGCGTCTAGTTGGTAATTCGATATAACTGCTGCATTTTGTTGTCGTTCTAGTTCCCTTTGAATACTATTGCGTATTTTGATTTTTGTGTGCAATGAATATAATCTGTGGTTTTAAACTGTATGAAGTAGTTTAATCGTGACAGGCGAGTAGCTAATGTTTTCTGATTAAGGTTTTGAACGTTGGATCTAGTGCAGACCTTTATCCACAAGAAATAGATATAGAGGCGTAGGATGTGTGCTATTGTTGTAGTAGTTTGATGGTACTCGTTGCTGAAACACTCGTTTTAGCTGCTGGTTGTATTTAGTCGTATTAAGCATTTGATTTTTTGCTTGTTTTGTTTCATTCTTTTGCGTTTATTAGCTATTAATCTTGCTTCTAGTATTATTGTTGTTGCTGAGTCCACGTGATGTGTTGCTTGTTCAAAGATTGAACTGAATGCTAGGATACGTCTTAATGTTCTTAATGTTTCTTTAGTGCTATAGGTTGCTACAATCAGGAGTATAAATTGTTCTTATGAGCTGAGCACTTAGGATCTGCTTATCTTAGCCCTAATCTTTTTAATGAGTCGATTGGTTTGAGTTAAAGTATGATTAATTAAAGTGTAGTTACTGCTTTTGACTGAGGTTCGCTGTTCCATTTGTTTGTTGTTGGCTTATTATTATGCTAGCTAATCTGTTGGTATAACGGGAAGTCTGGATCTTTGAATGTTGCGTTTTTCTACCACTAATCGATTGAAGTTGCTGTAGAATTTGTGTTTTTTTTGCTGCTATTGTGCTTTTGTTATGTTGGTAGATTTAATTCTTGCTGCTGCATTTTATATTATCCTTGTTGTGTATCGTACTAGTAGTTTCAGTTATGGGTATATTTTGATCACTGTTAGCTTGTTTTTAAGACCTTTGGTTAAAAATTAAACTCTGTCATCCAAAAAAATTCATATCAAAAAGTTGTCAGCCATAGGTCTCGAACTCGTGGATCTCTCGTTTTACACCACTCGTACCCAACAATCTGCTCTAGCTAGTTGTTTTGTTATACCTTTGCTTTTAGATTTTAATATAGGTTTTGTTATTTACACTTACTTTATTCTTATAACCGGTTTTTTTAATTTGTATTATTATAGTTAGAGTATAAATTTGGTTTATTAAAATTAAAATTAGTTAATTTAGGTATAGTAAAAGTAGAATAAAAAAAAAATTAAATAAATAAAAGAATTTTAGAATTGTCTCGATTCGCATGTCTTGCGTTTTTAGCTTCGTCGTTTAAATTTTTCATATCGTAGGATTTTAAATAAGAACGCCTTGTAGATTAATTTTAACGATTCATGCACTTTAATAAAAAATAGGATTTTAGTTAATCAAATTGAATGTATTCAAATAAATTGTCAAACCAAAAGAAAGTCTCAAATTCGCAATTTCTTCGTGTACAACGAACCGGGATCACTCTCGTGTTTAATTAATCCGTCTTTAGTGAGTTTTAGATTATTACTTTTTCCTAAAGGTAATTTTCTACTACTTACTCTATAACGTATTACATTAAAATACACCGACACGTTTCCCACACATCAAGGCTAAAATTAGATAGAAACGGGGGTAACAATGTGTCAAGTGTTAATCATGTGCAAGGTGAAAGCTCTAAGAAGAGAGTCTTTCGGAATGATTCAAACAAAGCGAAAATAAGAGTCACAAAGAATAACTTCAAGAAATCCGCTCAATCAAAGCTGTCCCTATGGTGCCATGTTTGTGGAGAGACCGGCCACTTTGCTCGCGAGTGCAAAGATCGAAAATCAGGGACTAATGAAGTTAATATGGTGAACACGGAAATAGCCGGGAGGGTGGCTCAGGTTCATCTTGATGATGAAGATGATCTCGTGGCGTAACACGGTTCTATCGAGTATCATTAGAGCACTAGCAAGCAGTTTTAACGTCTCTTTTAATTTGAGTTGCATTGTTGTTTTAATTCTAACGTACTATGTTTGATTTGAATTCTAGTGTAGTTGCTTTTCAATTAGAGTCGGTCCGTATTGGTTTCAATTATCCTAATGAAAGATAGTGTTCCTTATTTTCTCTTATCAAGCTATGTTTTTAGTATTGTTTTGTTGCAAACAGTTACAAGTATAGTTGTTACAAATTCTTTTGTTAAATATTACTGTTTGCAAAAGTATTGATTGTTTGATGCAAAACTAAAAACAAAACCTATGGTGGCTTTTGAAACAAATATTTTATGCTTGAATGATTTGTCAAAATTATTGATTTACTCATTATTCATCATCCGTGTACCAACTGAATGTGGTGACAAATTGTGATTATGGCTTTGTTGATACAATGTAAATGTCATTTTTTGACATAAATTAAATAATGTTTAGACTTATATGAAATAGTCTAAATAATAGTAGTTGAGAAAATAAATTCTTGAAAGAAGTCAAAGATAAGTGATTCATGTTAACTCATGATATAAATGTGTGTCATGTTAAGTCATGATATACAAGATAAAATTTTGAGAATGGTACCATTGTTGACGTGTTTGTTAAGTGATCAAGAAACTTAATTATAGCATTTATCAAGTCTTTGACGAGAGATTTGGTAAGTGTTTTGAGACGTGATTGATAACCTCATAAGTTTCTGACGAGAAATTTAATGTGAGTGACTAGAGGCATGAGTATGAAACCATATGTGAACCGGTTAGTGATGAAAACCCGACTTGGTGGTAGTGTTCCTACTTCACGAGTTTAATGGGTAATAACAAAATTACTAATGGATAGAAGGTACTATCGTATTATTGACTCATGTATAGTAAAGATAGTACGGCGTTGCCGAGAAAAGGTTGAGGTAAATCCTCTTAACAAAGCTTTAGAGGCATCATAGCAACGAAGATGTTAGAAGTTTTGCCTATATGATCTAGAGGTGGTGTTGCCTTGAATGAAGAGTGTTGGTTTCTCTTTTAGAGGGTCATGAAACAAGATTTAAGCACATGGCCATATTCGCGCTCAGTGCGAAAACAATGGTTACAATAAGAAATGTGTATAAGTATGCCATTGAAATCAAAAGGCTCTTGGTTTAATTCCTTTTGGAAACCATTTGAATCGATTTCATATAATTTGCCTACTTATATAATGCAAGGTTTAATCTTTATGACACTTTGCGACATAACTTATTAGAGTAGTAGAAAACTATCCAACCTGGCGGGGGATTGTTGGATATTATGACGTTGTATAGTTATTATTATTACTTGCAACTTGGAGTATGTTTTAGTTAAATTAAATATTTGTCACATTTGGTTTAAACGTTTCAACGTAGGATGATTAGAAGACTTTTTCTTCAAATATCACAAATATTTCTCCCATATTTCATGAGTTTTGAAACCTTCCACCCACCAACTCTCATGCATCAGAAGTTGGAAACTATTTTGAGACGTGGGTTTGCTTCTTTGCATATAAATAAGGTGTTTTCTTCTCAGCAAAAAGCAAGAAAACATAAACAATAACACCTTTGAAAACTATACTCAACACTCTTCTAATACCACCATTGTTTTATGTGTTTTCGGTCGCTGCCGAATATACACGTGATGGCTGCATCAAATCCTGGGGCTTATACGATTGTAGACTCGCAGCGAATACACGATTTCGTATTAAGCTTAAAGGACATGAGTCATTCTGTGCAGTTTGTTTGTCCTTTAGTTGCAGGTTGTTGATATGATACCGAGTGATCAGGACTCTTCCATGGATCCTTTTGTTGTTAGTTCTTGGGTTCACGGTTTGAAAATAGCTGCTGATACAATATATACTGTTGATCCCAAACTTAGATCGATTTAGCTTGTGTAAACGAGATTAAATGAAGTTAAACACGTAGAGAAACTTTGTTGTGTATAAAACAATTTAAGTATTATGCGGAATTAATACTCAAACAAGAACACACAAACAATTGTAAAACAAACTTTCACTTGACTGATGATAACAAACTTGCATACAATGAAAGTGTTAAACGTAAAAAAACTTATATGAAACAAAACCTAAAGGTCTTCTTTTATAGACATAAGAAGCCTTGTACAAGAGTCTACGTATCAGCTATTCTAGGTAAAGATAAATATAAAAATACATTGTTGATCCTATCTTTACTAGAAAGAAACTAGAAACATAATACGCGTAGACTATATCTTTCTATCAGTGCTTGACTTCATCCTATCAACGCTTGATTTCTTCCTGTCAACGCTTGATCTGTCAACGCTTGTTTTCTTCTTATCAACGCTTGTTTTCTTCTTGTCAGCGTCCAAGTGTACTGGCTACATTTTATTCCCAACAATCCTCCCCTAGACTTGATATCTACTCTAGCAATCAAGTTTCTGAATAAAAATTAAGACATAGGAGGAATCTTACAAATCTTATCATATTGGTAATAAACATGCCTAATCAAATCTTTGGCCACGTCACTTGAATAGTCAATCTCCAGCTGTGTTGTCTTCATCTTTTCCAAAACTTCTTTGGACATGGGATACTCAGCATCTACAAGAAGATACTCAGCAAATTTTGTAGAACTCAAATAATACACACCAGCAGCTGAATACAAACGCGATTGAAGTCCACTGATATCATCCTCAAGATCCTTCCAAACATGATCTTCTTCTTCTGGTGCACACATTCTCTTGAATGTTAACCAAATCTTTATTCCATTGACTGAAGTAGGTGCTTCAGTCTCATACTTGGCCAGCAACAACCTCCAAAGGTCTGCCAAGTCTTCCCTATCCATACTTGCAAAGAGAGACATAAGAGTAGTAAATGTGTGTACCTCTTTCCCATATATGTCAATCATCCAAAACCCACTTGCATCTTCTTCATAGCTAATGATAGGGTTTCTGGCATCAAAAGGTAACACTTGTACCATATCTAAAGCTTTCATAGGTGAGAGCTTAATGCTCCTTCTAAAAACAGCTTCACTGGGAGTCACTTTATTTAAATCTTAAGAAAACTCAAGTGGAACTCCCTTCTTCAAAGGACTTGGTACAATCATAGCCTTCTGAATCTCCATCTCTTCTGTCAGTTCTTCTTTCCTTTCATCTGAAAGAAGTCTGATAGTGTTCATCTCTTGCACTCTTGCCCAAATGGGATAAGCCTTATACTCTAATTCTTCAAAGGTTAATCCCTACAATTTCTGAAAGGTCTAGCCTGTTCCATTACATCTGAGTAGCATGTAGTAAAGCCCCATTCTATCTCTTTTCAGTAGTGAGAAAACATTGCTAGCCTTATGCTTCAGAATGACCTTACAATCTTTTTGAACTCTTAGAAGAATCTCCAATCCCTAAATTTGGTCTGAAATTGTCAAATCTGGATTCTCCATAATCTTACTCTCCCAAGCATGGTACATCTGAGCAACTTCTGGCATATCATAATCTACTTGCAATTTTAACTCTCTAAGCTTCTCCCTTACCAACTCATCACCATATTTAAGTCTTTCTGGTTGTTCAATTATCATCACACTTGAATCTGAACTCCCTTCATCACTTCATTCTTGTTCCGCAGAAGTAACAACAAATGGTGATTCACCAACCTTCTTCATTTCTTGTTCCACAAGTTGTGCAACCAATTTTGAATCAAACTCTACTTGTGCTACATCCTTTGGAACTTCTGGTTCCACCAAAATTCCTTTACCCTTGTCTAATAGATCAATGATGGGTAAAGATAATGATGGTACCTGTGAAGACACTTCTTTGATGATAGCTGATGACTAGAATACATCAACCATATATGTAGGTCTTTCAACGTTCAAATCCTGAGTGTCAGCGCTCAAATTACTCTTGTCAGCGCTTGGTGTGTCAGCGTCCAAAGTCTGCTTGTCAACGCTCACCTTACTCGTCTCAGCGCCTCTTGTGAACTGCCCCATCATTGTTGTAAAGGACAAGTTCAAGTTTGTAGGAGTAACCAAAGATGTATCAAAACCTGGTTGCTTCTTCAATTCAGTAAGGGCTTCAGCAACACCCAAAGATTCTCCATCATGTGAGCCTTTGTCACTCACATGTATCTGCTCATCCTCCCCTTTGGAAGATTCCTCCATACCACGCCTATTGTTAGCATCCTCCAAAAGAACAATCCTCTCCCTCAATTGCTTGATTTCAAGGCCTTGTGTACTGACTGTTTGTACCAGGTCTGCATTTTCATTTTGTAAGTTAATGCAGACAGCCGTCAATTCCAACATTGTATATGGTTCCAATCTGCCCTCCTCTAGAATAGGTATTTGACCTCCCAAAGTAGAGTCATGGGGCATGGATGAGGTCTTAAATATGTTAGGACTGGCTTGGCCTACATCTAAGCGAGTACCAATAGTCCCAGCCTCATCGATAGCACCAACCACACTTGTGGTGGTGGTTCTCTCTACAACATGGCTAGGACCACTAGAGGAGAATACTCCAGTAGTCCTTGGGAGTTTTTGCAACCTATATTCAGGGGGTGTAGAAGATGATGTGGATTGAGTGGTAGTTTGAAGGTTAAGGGGTGTTTGGGTCTGTGAAGGAAAGGTGTCAACGTTTGGATTACTAGTGTCAACGCTAACATTTAACGTGTCAGCGTTGAAGGATTCTTGGTCAAGTTCCATGTGTTGAGGTGAAGGTAAGGGATCTGGTATTGGGTCAAGTTGTGGTTGTGGGTCAGGTTGAGGTTGTGCTGCTGCAATAACAGCAAGCATAGCTTGGGTGAGGGGTAAGTCACGGTGAGGGGGTGAGTTCATCTTACTAAAAATAGCTTTATTTTGCACAGGGATCTCATAAAAATCATCATGATCCCTTATGCAGTACCTTTGTTCATCAAAAACCATTTGTAAAAATCTGGGATAAGCCAAAGTCACCTTATTCCCTTGTTTTTACACATGCCATCAAAAATTAGTTTTGAAAAGTTATACTTTTGCCCATTTGTAATGCACACAATTTTACTAGCAATAGATCTGTTAATTTCATTATGTGCAGTAAATTTGGGACTCAAACATTGAACGATGACATGTATGAGGTACTTACAGGCTGGGGGAAATTCTTGTTTATGATATTTATTTAAAGTACCCTCATCAGGGAAAGGATACCCCAAAGCCCGAAGTCCTTGTTCTATCTCATTAATGGGGAGAGTGGTTATACCATCTGCATCATTAAGATGTAAAGCCTGGCGAACCAAGGCTTCAGTAACCACCCAAGTGCGCCCATGAACAATAGCTGTTAATGTAGTCACATTGTTAAGCGTTGAGGAACTAACAGTGTTCCAAAACTGTTTAATATGAGTGACAGGGATGAGAGGAGCATGAGAAAGAGCATACCGTAATGGAGATGCATTCAAATACGCCACCATCTGATTGTATTGTGGAAACAAAGTATCATCAGCCTCCAAATAAGCAATCATATTGTGCTGACTCCTGAATCCCAATACCAAGTCAATTGGTTTAAACTTTGGTGCCATTGTTGAACAAAGCTGTTTGTAAAAGATTGATGAAAGATGAATTATAGGAGAAAAAGTGTTAGACAAGAATATGAGAGTACCCTGTTTAAAAATAGGAGCCAAATATATAGGAGTGATAGGCACATGTGATTGGTAAAAAATGAGGCAATTATTTTCAAAATATAATGATGAAAATATTGAAAAGAAAATAAGTTATCTTGTGCATTAATTAAAAGTTATCTACTCCCAAAATTACGGCCCCAAAATTCGTCAAAAATAACAACTGGGTAGGACCCAATGAGTGTCAACGGTAAAAATAACCCATCAACGCCCAACGGCTATATTCTTGTCAACGTTTGCAAAAAGCTATGTCAGCATCTAAATTGGTCACAACAACGCTTGGAAAAATATGTGTTAGCGTCCAAAAAGAAAAGTAATAAAAATAAAAAGGACCTTAACAAAGTAATTTATCCTAGTGAAGATAACCTATAAACTGAAAAGTTATTATAGGGCGGCAAGAACTGTCCAGTTATGCACACTTGCTTATGCAAGATAGACATAACAGTCCTCTAGTGTCTATTGCTAACCAAAATTCTCAACAATTAAGTTATCTCATAAAATCCCTTGTAACTCCCACGTAAACCCATTATAAATCATTCCCAAGTCTCCCATCAGACCACATCCAATTCTAGGCCAAAAAGGTCTTGGCAGCATGCATAGTATATCAACTTTGCATGCTACAGTGCCTCATGAGATAGAAAACTAACTCATACTCACCTGTGGACACAATATAGAATTGTGATAAGTGTATTTTAAGAATACCCAAAAGTCATAAAGGTTCCTAAAACCTCCCCTTAAACTATGGTACATAAGTTGCCAAATAATATGCATGTAAATAAAAATAAAAATTTATGTCAAGATAGGAATATAAATATTCCAACCATCATCCATAAATTGACACATGCTCCAATGATTCTCCAAGGATCCATAAGCAACTCTGTATCTAATGGTACAATGCTAACAACGCCTGCACACTTAGATCAAAAACCACAAAACTAACATGTTGCTGACAACGTCACGATAACACTTATCAACGTTAAGATAACCTTTGTTAGCGTTAGACAAATAAAGTGGAAAATCTAACTTCTCAAAAATACCAATAACAATGCATATCCTGTACATACTGTTACAAAAGATCCCAAAACACATATTAAGTGAGATTGATCATTCCAATACTTGTTACCAAGTATTGAAATCTCCTAGTATCAAAAGGTTTAGTTAATAAATCAGACACATTTTCTTCGGTGTCAACCCTATCTGGTTGTATTAAACCCTTTTCAAAACAATCTCTTATAAAATGATGTCTAATTTCTATGTGTTTTGTTTTAGAGTGATGTACAGGATTTTTAATAATGCATAAGGTGCTGTTATTGTCAACAAAAATCTTGGTATGCATGAAATTATACCCATAATCCAACAGCTGGTTCTGAATCCATAAGACTTGTCCACAACAAGCAGCTGCTGCAACATACTCTGCTTCAGTTGTATAATTTGCCACCACTGCTTGTTTCTTGCATTGCCAAGATATCAACCCACTCCCAAGAAACTGACATCCACCAGTTGTGGATTTTCTATCAAATTTGTCACCACCATAGTCACTGTCTGAATATGAAATAAGCTCCAATGGTGAATCTTTTGGATACCATAATCCCAGGTCTGGATAACATCTAAGGTACCTAAAGATTCTCTTGACAGCATGAAGATGACACTCTTTGGGAGTCACTTAGTGGCGTGCACATGCACACACAACAAACATAATGTCAGGTCTTGAAGTTGTGAGATACATCAATGAACAAATCATTGATCTATAGTGCTTGACATCCACATCTTTTCCATCTCCAACTTTTCCCCAAGGGTCTTCTCTATCCATAGGAGTACTAGCCCTTTTCTCATGTGGAGAAAAGCCAAACTTCTTCAAGATTTCTGCTACATATTTATCTTGAGAGATGAAGATACCATCTTCTTTCTGCTGAACTTGTAACCCTAGAAAGAAGTTCATCTCCTTCATTGCACTCATCTTGAACTTGTCTGTCATAAGCTTGGAAAAGTCTTCACTCATCTATGGGCTTGATGAGCCAAAGATGATATCATCCACATAAACCTGGACAAGTAAGAAGTCCTTACCAGTCTTCTTTGTAAATAAGGTTTGGTCTATGGTGCCCCTTTTGAATCCATTTTCCACCAGATAGGTGGACAATGTGCCATACCATGCTTTTGGGGCTTGATGAAGTCCATACATACCTTTCTTGACTCTATACACCTTGTCTGGATGTTCTGAATCTTCAAAACTAGGAGGCTGCATTACATAAACCTCCTCTACAATTGTGCCATAAAGAAAAGCACTCTTCACATCCATTTGATAGACAGTAAAGTCCATGCAGGAAGCATAGGCTAAAAATATCCTTATAGCCTCAATCCTTGCAACTGGTGCAAAGACCTCCTCATAGTCTATACCTTCCTCTTGTGTATATCCTTGAGCAACTAAACGTGCCTTGTTTCTGACCATAATGCCTCTTTCATCCTTTTTGTTTCTAAGAACCCATCTTGTCCCAATAGGTCTGACATGTATGGGACAATCAACCAACTCCCAAACATCCTGTATAGCAAATTGGTGAAGCTCATCCTGCATTGCTTCCACCCAACTTGGTTCGTTGAGAGCATCAAAAATCTTCTTGGGTTCCTGTTGTGACAGAAAACAAGCAAACAAACATTCTTGAACAAGAGGGGTATCAACCTTCTTGTGAATATTGGCAATCAATCCTCCAAGATTCTGATGAGATCTTCTAGTTTGAACAGGAGACATCACATCACCAATAATTAGAGAAGATGGGTGATCCTTCAATGTAGAAGTAAGAACTCCTCCCTCAAAAAGTGTGTTGTCTTCAATCTCATCTTCCATGTTACCAATATCTTCTTCAGACTCTCTTCTATCAATATCTGTATGAACCTCTCCATTTCTGCTTGAAGGTTCACCTTGTTCAAAATTGGAAGAGAATATATGGTCAAAAGAGTTGTCAACGCCTGAATCAAGGTTGTCAGCGTTTGAGCCATCAACGCCTGAATTAGAGTTGTCAACGTTTGAGCCATCAACGCCTGAATTTGTCTTGTCAGCGCCGGATTTTCCTTTGTCAGCGCCTGAAAGATCATGCATGTTTTCAACTGGTGATACTTGGGGACCACCATTTTCCTTTCCAGCAGCAGCAGCAGCATATACATCTGTCCATATGGGAATAGTGACATACTCAAGTATGGGTGATGATTTGTCTGCTTGTGATCCAACCTCTTTATTAACCTGTATACCTGAAACATCAACAACTGGTTCTTGCACAACATTTGAAGTTACCTTCACAATGTTTGGATTAGTAACAGGCATATAATTCAAAGTCCTAGATAGAGGTTCCAAGTCAAATAACCAATTTGGACCACTTTTAGGATCACTAGGTTTACTTTATAAAAACCTAACATGTACTTTTTCAAGTATACATTTTTCCTTCTTAATGTAAACCCTATATCCTTTACTCTGCACTGAATAACCCATGAAGTAGCCTTCATCACCTTTAGCACTAAATTTACCTAAGGCATCACTAGTATCCAACACAACTACATGACAACCAAAAGGTTTAAGAAAACCAATATTAGGTTTCCTTCCCCAAAGTAACTCATAAGGTGTTTTGTTATGAATCTTATTGACTAATGCTCTATTCTGAACATAACAAGCTGTATTCACAGCCTCAGCCCGAAAAGCAATGGGAAAGTGAGCATCAACTAACATAGTCCTGGCTGCTTCTATGAGGGTTCTATTCTTTCTCTCAGCAACCCCATTTTGCTGTGGGGTTCTGGCTACAATAAACTGTCTAGTAATCCCTTTCTTGGCACAAAAATCATCCAACAACTTATTTCTAAACTCACCACCATTATCACTTCTAAGCATCTTAACTTCATTGCCAGTCTTCTTCTCAATTTGGTTAATAAAGTTAATTAAAGTATCAGCAGTGTCACTTTTCAAAGATAAAAAGAAAGTCCAAGTAAACCTAGAAAAATCATCAGTGATGACAAAACAGTAAGATTTACCATTCAAGCTTTCTATATTAGTTGGACCAAACAGGTCCATATGCAGCAAGTGAAGAGGTTTAGAACTAGAGTGCACCTGTTTAGACTTAAATGAGACCTTGTGCTATTTGCCTTTAAGGCATGCAACACAAGAGTGGTCATTATGGAAAGCCTTTTCAGGCAAACCATCAACCAAGCCATGTCTCACAAGTCTGTTTATATTTTTAAAGTTAATGTGCCCTAATCTCATGTGCCAAAGATTACTCTCATCAACTGAAGCCTTAGCATAAAGACATGACAAGTTATTATTCATCCTAATTCCATTAAGATTCACATTATAAATGTCCTTATGCCTAGGTGTTCTATAATCAATGAATTTATCATTTGGAATTTTAAAATCCTTCCTCAACACCAAGCATTCAGTATCAGTGAAAAGAACCTTATTTTTGTTATCACAAACTTGTGATACACTAAACAGATTATAGTCAAGTTCTCTTACCAGAAACACGTTTTCAAAACACAAATTGTTGGTGAGAAGAGTTCCTTTGCCTGTAATAGTTCCATATCTGCCTCCAAAGTAAACTTTATCACTATCCTTAATGGGAGTGAAGTTTGTGAGATAATCTTCCTTCCTAGTCATGTGCCTAGAGCATCCACTATCCCAATTACCATAATCATTAACCTGCTTTTGAATGCCCTACACATAAAGAAAACAAATTAGTTTTCTTTGGGAACCTAAACCTGAGCAGACTTGGATTCATTTGGTTGTTCAACAAGAACAGACTTAGTCCTCATAACAACCCCTTGTTCATCCCTTTTTGGATTAAACACCCAGTTAACCCCAATTGGTTTTGTTATGACCTTTGAAATGTAATTAAATCTATTACAGGTCATAGAAATCCCATCTGAATTAGGGTTTTGATCTTGCTTAGGTCTCCATGTCAAGCTAGAAGAAGCTCTAGACCCTTTTCCCTTTGGTTGCAAATATTTACCATTATTAGGTCTGACAACGTTTCTGTCAGCGTTTGATTTGGTCTTGTCAACGCTGAAATTACCCTTGTCAGCGTTGAACCTAGGGTTTGCTACAGGAACCCATTGTCTATTAGACCATGTATTGGTCTTCTGAAAAGGTCTTTGTCCATAAGTATTAGACCCTTTAGTAAAGAATGAGGCTGGTCTAACAACTTGTGGACTTTGCTGAACAAAAGTTTTAGGTTTGACAGTGTTTGACTTTTTGTCAGCGTTGACCTTGGAAGCGTTGACACACTTATAGGCTAAATGTGAAAAACTACCACAAGTATAACAGGCTTTTCTAGACATAACTCTAGGTCTAGAAGAAAAGAAACCTGTCCATCATCACTAACTTGGCTTTTTCGTGACCTAGTTTTTCTATACATTTCTGCATATTTAATGCTAGGTTTTCTAACAACGTTTGAGCCAAGGTCAACAGTCTTGCCAGTGATTGGGTTTGTTATTTTGATAAGGGTAGACTCATTAGGACTATCACTAAGCATGCCACCCTCAACAAACAAGGTAGGGTTGGATTTCTTCCATTGGTCCAAATCAGTCAACTTCTGCCTATATTCTTCTACTGGGGTTAGAATCCTTGGTGAAGGAATAAATTCATCTTCTTGGAGTTCTGGTAAACCAGTCCAAGATAAGTCCTTTCTTTGGACACCATAGAAGTCCCCAGCTGGTGGTGGAACACCAGCATACTCTTTCATCTCAATCCCAGTCATATCCCTAGAATCCCTTTGTTTACTAACACATTCTCCTAGGGTTTGTGAGGCTTTATCAAATCTCTGAATTTTAAGATCTACATTATCGTTATTCTTAATAGCCTCATCTAACTTAGCTTGTAATTCAGCATTGACCCTCTCCATGATGTTTCTAATATCAGTACTAGCACTTAAATCATGTTTTAAGATATTGATTTTATCTTTTAGGTTAAGCTCCATTTTCTTATACTCAGCTACAGTCTTTTCAGTTTGAGTAAGAGCAAGTTGATAGTTAGACAACTTGCATCTTTCATTACCCACATCTGTTGACAATCTTAAAACTTCTTTATTAAGTCTTTCAGTATTTAGACGACAACCCTTACTACAAAAAGTATCATCATATACCTCATTGTCTGATGAAGATGAGGAGTGTGCACTGAGAGCATAGTGAACATGCTTTTCTTCTTCCATCTTAGCAACCAAAGCTTTATTCTCTTCCTCATCCTTAGACAAATAGCTCAAATCCCATCCAACACCATCAATTTCTTGCATTGCAACCATGGCCTTGGGATCCAGAGCCTTAACAATTTGGCTTGAGGGGTTTCCAGCATCAGATCTTCTTGGAGATCTACATTCTCTCATGAAGTGTCCCATACGATGACAATTGTAACACTCAACCTTGGATTTATCAAATCCAGCAGTGTCCTTAGCATCAAAAGTCATCTTCTTTATGAATCTTCTATTCCATCTGTTTGCTCTTATACTTGCAAGAGCCATATTCCACTTTATGTCCATTTCCTCCAAATGCTCATCACTAATTTGCTCAAGGTCCTCATAAGTAATCACTGAACCATTGGGCAATGAAGCAATGTATGCACACACAGTATCCAAATCAATACCAGCAGGCTTAACTCTTGGTGAGTTAATTTTGTATGTGTTAGCGTCTGAATGTGAGGCGTTGACAGGATATGATCCAGCGTTGACACAAGTTGATCTAGTAACTGGGTGCATGTATGACTCCTTTTGATCAAATTGACCTTCACTATGTGAGAAGAAGGCCGTGTTTCCATTGGTAGACTTGCTTCCATGATCCAAAAGAGTTTCATTCTCTATCAGCCTCATTTTATTGTAAACATCATCAAAAGTAGAACTTTTGTGAGTGTTATTAGCAATTATAGACCTTGCTTCAATTTTCCATGCGTCACCAAGGCTTTTAAGAAAGGTGGAGATAATATCAACATCACCAAGCACTGTTCCCATGAAGGATAGCTTGCTTGCGATGTCCAGCAGTCTGCTTCTCACACTACTTAGCTTCTCATTAGGTTAAGCCTTAAAAACAGCATACTCATGCAAGAGTTGCTTCTTTTTCTCTTGCACAGTATCAACATTACCATAATAAGCAACTTCAAGAGCTGCCCAAAGATCTTTTGCAGACTCATAACTTCTGTATTTGTGCTGATTTTCTTGCCCCAAAGAGAGTTTCAGAATGCTTAGGGTTTTCATATCAACCCTTCTCTTCGCTATATCCTCAGTTGAGACAACTCTACCATCTTCAGGTTTTTCTCTTTGTTCCTCTTCAGTAGAACCTTGAACAGCTGTTCCTTGAGCGATGGCATCTGCAATCTTTTGAGCCTTATTGAATGTGTTTCAATATTCAATAATTTCCCATAGGGTGTAGTCATGGATTTGTAGATATTGCTCAAAGTTAAACTTTCACAGCTCAAAATTGTATGGGTCTAGCATGGGAATCTTGATGTTGTGGTTTGAGGAGGAGGAGGAGTTTACTTCTGGGGTAGACATGATGTTTTTAGGGTTTTGTGAAAATTAGGGTTTTTGGCAGTTTAGGGTTCTTGTGTTCTTTAGATCAAAGTTGTTGATCCCAAACTTAGATCGATTAGCTTTGTGTATACGAGATTAGATCAAGTAATACACGTAGAGAAACCTTTGTATATGCTTTGTAAATCTAAGTGTTATGCGGAATTTAACACTTAAACAAGAACACACAAGATATAAACAAACTTTCACTTTGATTATCAATGTCGAACTTGCTTACAATGAAAGATGTTTATGAACGAAAACTTACGTAAAACTTATATCAAACATTAACCTAAAGGCCTTCTTTTATAGATACAAGAAGCCTTGTACAATAAGCTACGTATCAACTATTCTAGGTAAAGATAAATATAGAAAATACATTGTCGTTTCTATCCTTACTAGAAGTATTCTAGAATATAATAAACGTGTAGATTATATCTTCCATTAGTGCTTGTCTTCAATGTGTCAACGCTTGACTTTAACTTGTCAACGCTTGAGCTGTCAGCGCTTACTTTGCTCTTGTCAACGCTTGAATTGTTCTTGTCAGCGCTCAAGTGATTCTGGCCTTAATTTATTCCCAACAATCCTCCCCTAAACTTGATATCCACTCTTATGATCAAGTTTCTGAATAAGCATTAAGAACTAGGAGGAGTCTGACAAATCTTCTGATATTGGTAATGAATAAATCTGATCAAATCCTTTGCCACGTCACTTGAATAATCTATCTCCAGCTGAGTGTCCTTCATCTTTTCCAAAACAGCTTTGGATATGAAATACTGAGCATCCACAAGTAGATACTCAGCAAACTTTATAGAACTCAAATGGTATACACTAGCAGCTGAATATAACCTCCATTGAAGACCACTGAGGTCATCTTCAAGATCCTTCCATATTGTAGGATCTTCATCTTTTGGCCCACACATTCTTTTGAATGTGGTCCAAAGTTTTATTCCATTAGCTGAAGTTGGTGCTTCAGCCTCATACTTGATCTCCAGCAACCTCCAAAGGTCCACCAAGTCTTCTCTATCACAACTTGCAAATAAAGATATGAGAGTGGTAAAAGTGTGTACCTCCTTGCCAAATCTGCCAATCTTCCAAAATCCACATTCATCATCTTCATAGCTCACAATTGGATTCCTGGAATCTAATGGTAACACTTGCATCATATCTGAAGCTTCTAATGGGGAGAGCTTGAGGCTCTTTCTTATAACTGCTTCACTTGGATATAGTGGATCCATATCTTTTGGAAACTCAAATTTACTTCCCTTCTTCACTGGCCTGGGAATCATCATAGCTTTCTTGATTTCCATTTCTTCTGCAAGTTGCTCCTTTATTTCATCTGAAAGAAGTCTGAGAGTGTTTGCTTCTTGCACTCTCACCCAAATAGGATAAGCCCTGCTTTCCAACTCATCAAATGTCAAAGCCTTCAACTTTTGATATGTCCATCCAACTCCATGACATCTGAGCAACATAAAGTAGAGCTCCCTTCTATCCCTTTTCAACTCTGAGAGAATATTGCTTGCCTTGTGCTTCAAAATTACCTTACAATCTTGCTGAACTCTAAGAAGAAGTTCCAAACCCCATATTTGATCTGAAATGGTCAAGTCTGGATTATCCATGCAGCTTTCTTCCCAAGAATTGTACATTTGAACCACCTCTGGCATGTCAAAATCAACCTGCAATTTCAATTCTCTCAACTTTTCCCTAGCAAGCTCATCACCATACTCAAGCCTTTCAGGTTCTATAATCATCACACTTGAATCTGAGCTAGCTCCATCACTTTCTTCTTCTGAAGACACAACAAATGGTGACTTCTCATTTTCATCTTGTTCCATCATTTGTTCAGCCAATCTTCTATCAAATTCAACCTGGGCTGCATTCTTTGGAACAATCTCTTCTACCAATTTACCCTTACCCTTATCAGATGGTGCAATGGTTGGTAGGGTAGATGGTAATACCTGAGTAGAAACTTCCTTGATGATAGATGATGTCTGGGATACATCACCTTCATGTGCAGGTCTGTCAACGCCCAAATTTATCCTATCAGCGCCCAAAATACTTCTATCAGCGTCCAAATTTGCCTTGTCAACGCTCAAATATTTTCCCTCAGCGCCTTGTGTAACCTCTCTCAACATAGCTGTAAATGATAAATTTAGATTGGTTGGAGAGATTAAGGACGTATCAAAACCTGTTTGTTCCTTCAAAGTTGTAAGGGCTTCAGCAACATCCATTGATTGACCATCTTGGCTGTCCTTATCACTCAGATTTCTTTGATCTTCATCCCCTTTGGAAGACTCCTCCATACCCCTCCTAGCATGATCACTTTCCAAAACAACAATCCTCTCCCTTAATTGCTTGAGTTCAAGGCCTTGTGAGCTGACAATTTGTACTAAGTCTGCATTTTGCTTTTGCAAGCTAATGCAGACTGCCGTCAATTCCAAAAGAGTCATTGGTTCCAGGCTGCCCTCTTCTAAAATGGGGATTTGACCTCCCAAGTCAGATTCATTGGGCATGGATGAGGACTTAATAATGGTGGGACTGCCTTGGCCAGCATCTAAGCCAGAACTAATAGTCCCAGCCTCATCCAGGTCACCAGCCACACTTGTGGTGGTGGTTCTCTCTGCTTCATGGCTAGGACCACCAGAGGAGAACACTCCAGTAGTCCTTTGGCGTTTCATCAACCTATATTCAGGTGGTGTGGAAGATGGTGTGGAACAATGGGTAGATGTGGGTTGGTTAAGGGGTGTTTGGGATTGTGAAGGTTGTGTGTCAGCGTTGGAAATAGGCACATCAATGCCAACATTGGATGTGTCAGCGTCAAAGGGTTCTTGGTCAATTTGCATTTGTTCAGGTGAGGGTAAAGGTTCAGGAATGGGTTCTGGTTGGGGTTGTGCTGCTGCAATAACAGCAAGCATGGCTGGGGTTAAAGGTAAGTCTCTATGGGGTGGTGAATTCATCTTCGTAAAAATAGCTTTCTTTTGCTCAGGGATCTTATAAAAATCATTGTGATCCCTTGAGCAGTAACCTTGATCATCAAAAATCATTTGCAGAAAACGGGGATAAGCTAAAGTCATTTTTGTCCCCTTGTTTTTACACATCCCCTCAAAAATCATTTTAGAATAGTTATATTTTTGCCCTGTTGCAATGCACACAATAGCACTGGCAATGGATCTATTGATCTCATTGTGTGCAGTACATTTGGGACTCAAACATTGAAGGAGGACATGTATGAGGTACTTCCAGGCTGGGGGAAATTCCTGCTTATGATACTTGTTTAGAGTACCTTCATCAGGAAAGGGATATCCCAAAGCCCTAAGCCCTTGTTCTATTTCATTTATGGGAAGAATGGCTACACCATCAGCATCATCAAGATGCAAGGCTTGGCGTACCAAAGCCTCGGTAACCACCCAAGACCTCCCATGAACAATAGAAGTCAATGTGGTCACTCCATTAACTGTTGAGGAACTAACAGTGTTCCAAAACTGTTTAATGTGTGTGACTGGAATGAGTGGTGCATGAGAAAGAGCATACCTTAATAGGGATGCATTCAAATACGCCACCATTTATGTGTATTGAGGAAACAGAGTATCATCAGCAGCAAGATAAGCAATCATGTTGTGTTGAGACCTGAACCCCAATTCCAATTCTGCTGAGTTAAACTTTGGTGCCATGGATGAAAGCTATGAATTTTAAGTATAGAAGATGAAGTTGATAAGAGAAAAGTGTTAGACAAGAATTATAGATACCCTGTTTAAAATAGGAGCCAAATTTATAGGAGAGAAAGAATGCATGTGATTGGCCCAAAAATAGGCAAAGATTTTCAAAAATCAATCATGAAAATATTGAAAAAGTTATAAGTTTATCTCATGCATTAAATGAAAGTAACAACTCCTAAAATTACGGCTTGAAAATATGTCAAAAAGTAACAACTGGGTAGGTCCCATTGAGTGTCAACGGTTAAAAATAACCTATCAACGCCCAACGGCTATAATCTTGTCAACGTTTGCCTAAAGCCATGTTAGCGTCCAGTTTGGTCACAACAACGCTTGGAAAAATCTTGTCAGCGTCCAAAAATAAAATTATTTTAAAAAGTGAAAATGACCTTAACAAGTAATTTATCCTAGAGAAGATAACCAAAAGCTGATAATTATTATAGGGCGGCAAGCACTGTCCAGTTATGCACACTTGCATAAGCAAGATAGACATAACAGTCCTCTAGTGTCCCTTGCTAACCAAAACTCTTAGCAACAAAGTTACCTTATAAAATCCTTGTTACTCCCAGGTAAATCCCATATCAAAATCATTCCCAAGTCTCCCAACAGACCACAACCAATTCTAGGCCAAAAATGTCTTGGCAGCATGCAAAGTTGATATACTATGCATGCTACAGTGCCTCATGATTTAGTAAAACTAACTCATACTCACCTGTGGACACAATCTAGAATTGTGATAAGAGTATCATATGGATACCCAAACATCCTAAAGGTTCCTAAAACCTCCCCTTAAACTATGATACAAAAAGTTTGCTAAAATCATGCATGAACATAAAAATTTATGTCAAGATAGGAATGAAACATTCCAACCATCATCCATAAATAAAAACTTGTCCAAATGCTTCTCCATTGATCCATAAGCAACTCTGTATCCAATGGTATACTGCTAACACCATCTGCACATTTAGATTGAAAACCACAAAATTAACATTGTTGCTGACAACGCCCCGATAACACATAACAGCGTTGAGGGAAGCTTTGTCAGCGTTAGACAATTATATTGCTGACAACGTTGCAAAAGCACTTATCAGCGTTCAAGCAACCTTTGTCAGTGTTTGAAAAATATAGTGAAAAATCTAAATCATCAATAAGACCAATAATAATAATGCATCATCCTGTACATACTTTTACAAAAAGAATCCAAAACACATACTATGTGAGATTAACCATTCCAATGCTTGTTACCAAGTATTGAAATCTCCCAGCATCAAAAGGTTTAGTTAATAAATCTGACACATTTTCCTCAGTGTCAACCCTATCTGGTTGTATTAAACCTTTCTCAAAGCAATCTCTTATAAAATGGTGTCTAATTTCTATGTGTTTAGTTTTAGAATGATGTACAGGATTCTTAATGATGCATAAAGTACTATTATTGTCAACAAATATCTTAGTATGCATGAAATTATACCCATAGTCCAACAGCTGGTTCTGAATCTATAAAACTTGGCCACAACATGCAACTGCAGCCACATACTCTGCTTCAGTTGTAGAATTAGCTACCACTGTTTGTTTCTTGCATTGCCAAGATATTAACCTGCTCCCAAGAAACTGACATCCACCAGTTGTGGATTTCCTATCAAACTTATCACCTCCATAATCACTATCTGAATATGCAATCAGCTCCAATGGTGAATCCTTTGGGTACCACAAACCAAGATTAGGATAGCATCTTAGGTACCTAAAGATCCTCTTCACAGCATAAAGGTGACATTCTTTGGGAGTCACTTGATGGCGTGCACAAGCACATACAGCAAACATAATGTCAGGTCTGGAGGCAGTAAGATACATCAAGGATCCAATCATGGATCTATAGTGCCTGACATCAACATCTTTCCCATCTCCAATCTTTCCCCAAGGGTGTTCTCTATCCATCGGAGTAGTAGCCCTCTTTTCATGTGGAGAAAAGCCAAACTTCTTCAAGATCTTAGCAACATACTTGTCCTGGGAGATGAAGATACCATCTTCTTTCTGCTGAACTTGTAAACCAAGAAAGAAGTTCATCTCCCCCATAGCACTCATCTTGAATTTGTCTGTCATAAGCTTGGAGAAATCCTCACTCATCTTTGGATCAGTAGACCCAAAAATGATATCATCAACATAGACCTGAACAAGCAACATATCCTTGCCTTTCTTCTTTGTAAATAGTGTCTGATCTATGGTGCCCCTCTTGAATCCATTGTCCACCAAATAGGTAGACAAAGTACCATACCATGCTCTAGGGGCTTGATGAAGGCCATACATAGCCTTTTTGACTCTATAAACTTTATCTGGATGCTCTGGATCCTCAAAACCAGGAGGTTGCATCACATAAACTTCCTCAACAATAGTTCCATAGAGGAAAGCACTCTTGACATCCATTTGATAGACTGTGAAGCCCATGTAGGATGCATAGGCTAGAAAAATCCTAATAGCTTCAATCCTTGCAACTGGTGCAAAGACCTCCTTATAGTCTATCCCCTCCTCTTGTGTATAACCTTGAGCCACTAACCTTGCCTTGTTTCTGACCACAATACCTCTTTCATCTCTTTTGTTCCTGAGAACCCATCTTGTCCCTATAGGTCTAACATATCTGGGACAATCAACCAGCTCCCAAACATCCTGAATTGCAAATTGGTGAAGCTCATCCTGCATTGCTTCCACCCAACTTGGTTCTTTGAGAGCATCAAATATTTTCTTGAGTTTTCTTGTGACAGAAAACATGCAAACAAACATGCTTGCACAAGAGGGGTATCAACCTTCTTGTGTATATTGGCAATAAACCCACCAAGACCTTGATGAGATCTTCTGGTCTGAACTGGAGTCATAATATCACCAATGATCTGAGATGTGGGGTGATTCTTCATTGTGGAAGTGAGAACCCCTCCTTCAACAAGTCTGATGTCCTCAACTTCACGCTCCATGTTGCCAATATCTTCTACATCAGACTCTCTTTGATCAACAGGATTCTCTTCATGAACATTGGAAGGTCCACCTTGTTTAAAACTGGAAGAGAAAAGATGCCCATAAGTGTTGTCAACGTCTGAATCTTGGTTGTCAGCGTCTGGGCTAACAGCGCTTGAAATGTTGTTGTCAACGTCTGAGCCATCAACGTCTGAAGTGGTCTTGTCAGCGCTAGATTTGCCTTTGTCAGCGCCTGAAGAACCATGCATGTTTGTATCTGGTGGTATTTGGAAACCACCATTATTTTGTCCAGCAGCAGCAGCAGCAAAAGCATCTGTCCAAATGGGAATTGTGACATATTCAAATGTAGGAGATGCCTTTTCTGCTTGTGATCCAACCTTCTCATGAACTTGTGTACCTGAAACATTAACAACTTGTTCCTCCACAACATTTGAAGTTACCTTCACAATGTCTGGATTAGTGACAGGCATATAATTTAAAGATCTAGATAAGGGTTCCAAATCAAACAACCAATTAGGACCACTCGCAGGATCACTAGGTTTATTCTCTAAGAACCTAACATGTACTCTCTCAACTATACGTTTGTCCTCTTTAAGATAAACCCTATAACCCTTGCTCTGGACTGAATACCCCATGAAGTAGCCCTCATCACCTTTTGCACTAAATTTCCCTAAGGCATCACTAGTATACAAAACTACTACATGACAACCAAAAGGTCTGAGAAAACCAATATTAGGTTTTCTTCCCCAAAGTAACTCATAAGTTGTTTTGTTCTGAATTTTGTTAACCAATGCTCTATTTTGCACATAGCATGCTGTATTAACAGCCTCAGCCCAAAAGGCTATTGGAAAGTGAGCATCAGCCAACATTGTTCTGGCTGCTTCAATTAGGGTTCTATTTTTCCTCTCAGCAACCCCGTTTTGTTGTGGGGTTCTAGCAATACTGAATTGCCTAGTAATTCCTTTCCTGGCACAAAAATCATCTAGCTTCTTGTTCCTAAATTCTCCTCCATTATCACTCCTAAGCATTTTAACCTCATTTCCAGACCTTTTCTCAATCTGAGTGATAAAATCAATAAGAACATCAGCTGTGTCACTCTTCATAGCTAGAAAGAATGTCCAAGTAAACCTAGAAAAGTCATCTGTGACAACAAAGCAATATGACTTACCATTCAAACTCTCTATATTTGTTGGACCAAAGAGGTCCATATGAAGCATATGAAGAGGTCTGGAACTAGTGTGCACCTGTTTGGACTTGAATGAGACCTTGTGCTGCTTGCCTTTAAGACATGCAACACAAGAGTGGTCATTGTGGAAGGCCTTCTCAGGCAAACCATCAACTAAACCAAGCCTCACAAGCCTATTTATATTCTTAAAATTTATGTGCCCTAGTCTCCTGTGCCACAAATTACTCTCATCTACTGAGGCCTTAGCATAAAAACAAGACATATTTGCATTCATTTTAATCCCATTTAAATTCACATTATATATGTCCTTATGCCTAGGTGTTCTAAACTCAATATATTTTTCATCAGGGATCTTAAAATCCTTGCTTAACACCAAGCACTCAGTATCAGTAAAAAGAACCTTATTTTTGTTATCACAAACTTGTGATACACTAAACAGATTATAATCAAGTTCTTTTACCAGGAAGACGTTTTCAAAACGCAGATTATTGGTGAGAAGGGTTCCTTTGCCTGTAATGGTACCATAACCACCTCCAAAGTATACCTTGTCACCATCTTTAATAGGGGTGAAATTCGTCAGATAGTCTTCCTTCTCTGTCATGTGCCTTGAGCATCCACTATCCCAATATCCATAATCATTGATCTGTCTTTGAATGCCCTGCACATAAAGAAAACAAATTAGTTTTCTTTGGGAACCCAAGTCTCAGAAGACTTGGATTCATCTGGTTGTTCAATAAGAACAGACTTAGTTCTCACAACAACCCCATTCTCATCCTTTTTAGGATGAAATACCCAGTTAACCCCAATAGGTTTTGTAATGACCTTTGAAATGTAATTAAATCTATTGCAAGTCATTGAAATCCCATTTTCATTAGGGTTTTGATCTTTCTTGGGTCTCCATGTTAAGCTTGAAGAAGCTTTAGACCCTTTACCTTGTGGCTGCAAATATTTAGGTCTGGTCACGTTTCTGTCAGCGTTAGATTTTGTCCTGTCAACGCTGAAATTACCCTTGTCAGCGTTGAACCTAGGGTTTGCTACAGGAACCCATTGCCTATTTGACCAGGTGTTTGTCTTTTGAAAAGGTCTTTGTCCATGAGTGTTAGACCTTCTAGAAAAGAATGGGGCAGGTCTAATCACTTGTGGACGTTGTTTCACACAAGGTTTGGGTCTGACAACGTTTGACTTCCTAACAACGTTGACTTTCTTCCTATCAGCGCTGAAATTTTTCCTGTCAGCGCTGGCTTTGGGAGCGTTGACACACTTGTATGCCAAATGTCAAAAGCTACCACAAGTGTAACAGGCCTTCTTAGACACACCCTTAGGTCTAGAAGAGAAGAAACCTGTTCCATGTTTACTAACTTGGCTCTTGGGTGACCTATTATTCCTATACATCTCTGCATATTTAATGGTAGGTCTTCTAACAGTGTTCGAGCCTAGGTCAACAACTTTACCAGTGATTGGGTGAGTAACCTTAATGGGTGGTGATTCATTGGGACTTTCACATAGCAAACCTCCCTTAACAAATAAAGTAGGGTTAGCTTTCTTCCACTCATTTAAGTCAGTCAATTTTTGTTGATACTCTTCCACTGGAGTGACAACTCTTGGTGGAGGAATGATTTCCTCTTCTTGGCATTCTGGTATACCAGTCCAAGACAAGTCCTTTCTAAGGACACCATAGAAGTCACCAGCTGGTGGTGGAACCAGAGAGTAATCATTCATCCCAATCCCAGTCATGTCCTTAGGATCCCTTTGTTTAGCTACACAGTCTCCTAGGGTTTGGGTGGCTCTATCAAATCTTTGAATCTTGAGGTCAACATTATCTTTATTCTTAATGGCCTCATCTAACTTAGCCTGTAGATCTCTATTAACCTTTGTCATGATGTTCCTAACATCCATACTACCCTCTAGCTCATGTTTTAAGATATTGATCTTATCTTTTAAGTCAAATTACATTTTCTTGTATTCAGAAACGGTTTTCTCAGTTTCAGTAAGAGCTAGTTGGTAATTAGACAATTTACACCTTTCAGTGCTCATATCATCTTTTAGTTTTAACACCTCTTTGTTAAGTATTTCAGTGTTTAACCTACAACCTTTGCTACAAAAAGCATCATCATATACCTCATTATCAGATGAAGAGGAGGAGTGTGCCATGAGAGCATATTCCACATGCTCTTCTTCTTCAATATCAGCAACCAAAGCGTTATCCTCTTCAGCATTCTTAGCCAGATAGCTACAATCCTATCCTGTACCATCAATTCCTTGAACTGCAACCATGGCTTTGGAATCCTGAGCTTTAACAACCTGACTTGAGGGTTTACCAGCATCAGATCTTCTAGGAGATCTGCATTCCCTCATGAAGTGCCCCATACGATGGCAATTGTAGCATTCAACTTTGGATTTATCAAATCCAGCTGTGTCTTTAGCATTGAAGGTCATCTTCTTTTTAAACCTTCTGTTCCACCTATTTGCTCTTATACTAGCAAGAGCCATGTTCCACTTGATGTCCATCTCTTCCAAGTGCTCATCACTTATCTGCTCAAGGTCCTCATATGTAATCACTGAACCATTGGGCAAAGAAGCAATGTAAGCACACACAGTATCCAAATCCAAACCAGCAGGTTTAACTCTTGGGGAGTCATTCTTGAATGTGTCAGCGTCTGAAAAAGAGACGTTGACAGGACTAGTTCCAGCGCTGACATATGATGATCCAGTAACTGGATGCATATAAGAGTCCTTCTGATTGAATTGACCTTCACTATGAGAGAAGAAGGCCATGTTGCTGGTGCTAGATTTGCTTCCATGTTCTGAAAGAGTTTCATCTTCCAACAGTGTTAGTTTGTTGTAGATGTCATCAAACGAGGAGCTCTTATAAGTATTATTGGCAAGAATAGATCTTGCCTCAATCTTCCATGCCTCACCAAGACTTTTAAGAAAGGTAGCATTGGTGTCAACATCACCAACTTGTGTCCCCATGAAGGACAACTTGCTTGTGATGTCAAGCAATCTGCTTCTCACACTACTCAGTTTCTCATTGGGCTGAGCTTTGAAGACAGCATAATCATGCAGAAGTTGCTTTTTCTTTTCTTCCTTAGTGTCTGCATTGCCACCATATGCAACTTCAAGTGCTTCCCAAAGATCCTTAGCAGATTCATAGCCTCTATATTTGTGCTGGTTTTCTTGTCCCAAAGAGACTTTCAGAATATTTAGGGCTTTCATGTCAACCCTTTTCTTTGCAATATCTTCAGCACCTACAGCTCTACCATCTCCAGGTTTTTCTCTCTTATCTTCATCAGGGCATCCTTCAACAACTGATCTTTGAGTAATGGCATCAAGAATCTTTTGAGCCTTATTGAATGAGTTTCCATATTCAATAATCTCCCAGAGTGTGTAGTCATAGATCCCCAGATATTGTTCAAAGTTGAACTTCCATAAGTCAAAGTTGGTTGCATCAAGCATGGGAATCCTGATGTTTCGTAAGGGTGAAGAGGAGGTGGTTATTGCTTCAGACATGATGTTTTAGGGTTTCTGAGAAAATTAGGGTTTTGGTGTTTTTAGGGTTCTGGTGTTCTTCAAAGATCAAAAGTTCCTCAACAAGCTCTGATACCACTTGTTGATCCCAAACTTAGATCGATTAGCTTTGTGTATACGAGATTAGATCAAGTAATACACGTAGAGAAACCTTTGTATATGCTTTGTAAATCTAAGTGTTATGCGGAATTTAACACTTAAACAAGAACACACAAGATATAAACAAACTTTCACTTTGATTATCAATGTCTAACTTGCTTACAATGAAAGATGTTTATGAACGAAAACTTATGTAAAACTTATATCAAACCTTAACCTAAAGGCCTTCTTTTATAGATACAAGAAGCCTTGTACAATAAGCTACGTATCAACTATTCTAGGTAAAGATAAATATAGAAAATACATTGTCGTTTCTATCCTTACTAGAAGTATTCTAGAATATAATAAACGTGTAGATTATATCTTCCATCAGTGCTTGTCTTCAATGTGTCAACGCTTGACTTTAACTTGTCAACGCTTGAGCTGTCAGCGCTTACTTTGCTCTTGTCAACGCTTGAATTGTTCTTGTCAGCGCTCAAGTGATTCTGGCCTTAATTTATTCCCAACAAAAGTTTCTCAACAAGCTCTGATACCACTTGTTGATCCCAAACTTAGATCTATTTAGCTTGTGTCAACGAGATTAAATCAAGTTAAACATGTAGAAAAACTTTGTTGTGTATAAAACAATTTAAGTATTATACGGAATTAATACTC
Source organism: Glebionis coronaria (assembly GCA_025667525.1). Taxonomy (NCBI): domain Eukaryota; kingdom Viridiplantae; phylum Streptophyta; class Magnoliopsida; order Asterales; family Asteraceae; genus Glebionis; species Glebionis coronaria. Next base: position 457,560,523 of record CM046882.1, read on the forward strand.
AAACAAGAACACACAAACAATTGTAAAACAAACTTTCACTTGATTGATGATAACAAACTTGCATACAATGAAAGTGTTACACGTATGAAAACTTATATGAAACAAAACCTAAAGGTCTTCTTTTATAGACATAAGAAGCCTTGTACAAGAGTCTACGTATCAGCTATTCTAGGTAAAGATAAATATAGAAAATACATTGTTGATCCTATCTTTACTAAAAACAAACTAGAAACATAATACGCGTAGACTATATCTTTCTATCAGTGCTTGACTTCATCCTATCAACGCTTGACTTCTTCCTGTCAACGCTTGACTTCTTCCTGTCAACGCTTGATCTGTCAACGCTTGTTTTCTTCTTATCAACGCTTGTTTTCTTCTTGTCAGCGTCCAAGTGTACTGGCTACATTTTATTCCCAACATATACAACATTCTTTAAGCTTAATACTTGACATGGATACCGGTGCTTCTTCTACTTCCATTACTAACCTCCAAATGATGAACCAAGAACTAGTTAAACTCGATAGGTTTGACGGGTGCACCTATACTCGTTGGGCTGACAAGATGAAGTTCTTGCTCATCTTGTTAAAGGTTTACTACGTTTTGGATCCAACATTGGCTCCTATTCCTAGTAACCCGATACCCGCACCCGATCAACCGGTAGATGAGAAAAATTTTGTTGAGCTTGAGAAGATGCGAATGATTCAAAAAGAGGACGAGACCATTTCTTGCGGCTATATCAAAAATGCCTTGTCGGATACTCTTTACGACTTGTATGCGTCGGTTACTAATCCGCGGGAGCTTTGGAGTGCACTCGAGTTTAAGTATAAAACTCATGAGCAAGGTACAAATAAGTATTTAGTTTCAAAATACTTAGAGTATGCTATGATTGATGAGAAATCTTTTATGGAGCAAGTGCATGAGCTCCAAGTTCTTATGAACAAACTAAAATCGCTTGATGTTCCCGTTAGTGATGCGTTCCAAGTAGGTGCTATCTTAACCAAGCTTCCACCTTCTTCGAAAAGTTTCTCTAAGAGAATGTTGTAGAAAACGGAAGATTGTTCGTTAGATGATCTTCTTAAGCATCTTCGTTTAGAGGAGGAGGTTTGATATGAGTTAAAATACTTATATCATTTATTTAATAAAATGGTTTAAGAATAAATTAAACACATGAATATAGTATCATACATGCTTGTTCTGTTGTTTCGTGTGTGTAGGTACACTATTATCTAGAATATCATAAGAACCGGAAAAACCGACACGAGTTTGAAGATTTCACCAAAAGCCGAAGACGGGAATTGAGTTTTGATGAAGTGGGGCCCACTTGAGCTTAATGGGCCTGAAAGCCCGTATATGGAGTTACTAAGTTTAATTTGGGAAATAAATATATAAATGGACCAAGCAAACCCAACTTGAGCCCAAGTCCATCCAAAGATAATAAAGAGACGGATGAAGTGAATATATATCTTGGGTCAAAGCCCAAAACAAAAAGAAAGAATGAGACGTAGAAAGTTTATTTATAACTTTTGGTCAAAGAAAAAATAGACGGTCAAAGAAAGAAAGAAAAAAAATAAGAGACGAGAGAAAGAAAAGGCGGGAAGAACTCATAGCAGATTATGAACCCTAATATTTAGGGGATTATAATTAACAGCGATTGAAGAACACGCAAGATGAATCAGAGAAAAGAGGGATGAAGGGCGCGTGTGAATCACGAAGATGCTGAGTACCAAGTGCCAGCCTGGCACTTGGATTCGTCACTGCTCAAAGCTGATTGGTTTATGGTCTGCCATGTCAGAAGCAAAGAATCACAAAAACAAGTAAGATTTACACTAAATCCTTTGTAAAAGAAGCACAAAGTGTGCAAAATCGTACGGATCGCCAGCGTGGCATCTTTTGGGAGTGGAATGATCTAATGGTCACAATTGGAGATGCTTCATCAAAGGCCAAAAACGACTCTTCTCAAACAACCCCCTACCCTCTCTTTAGCCTATAACCCCCCCATTTCCCTGTAATTTTTATCCCTCTTTTAGCTTAAAGTTATAATGTTTAAATAGTTGTAGATTAATTTCTTTTAATCTTTGTAAACAATTTTCAGATTTAATGAAGTTTCAATTTCAGTCTAATTAATCTTGTTATGTTATTGTTATTATATTGAATCGTATTTTACTTGCAACTTTAATCTACTATTTCTTTCATTATAATAAAAAGTATGGTTCATTTAAGCTTCTTAATAGCTTAAGGGAACGATATAAGTTGGAACGTGGGATCGACTTATCTAACTGATAAGTTTAGAAAAGCGGGAATGGTGATTTAGATGGAAGGTTAAAAGTTTTTATAAAAAAAGAGGAAGCACGGCGTTTGGTTCTAGTGTCGAGGGTCGACGTTAGGTATAGAATAGTCTTATAAGATTTTGGTGTTTAAGCTCGTGGCTCGTCAGATACGGGCAGAAAGAAAAGCTCCATCGAGCAATTTGAGAACCCTCTGTTTAGTTGAGGGTTGAGGTATTCTTCTTCCACTGTATTTATTTTCATGTGTTTGGATTTTATGATTTTAGTTGATTTAATTTAGTATACTGCTTTTAATATGTTATAATTGCGTTTATGCATTGTTAGATAACTTAGACCTGTAATTGTGTACTTGCCTAATATGTTTAAGGAAACTGGTTTAGTTCATTAATTGGTATTGAATCTCGGTTTCTATAATCAGTGATTAGTTTATTTGACCTTCATGTTTTCAGTTACTGCTATATGTTCGTATAATGACTGGTTGGTGAATCTGGATTGCTGTTGATGCATTAAAAGTGGTAGTGTATTTGTTTGAGATAAAAGTTATCTTCTATTATAGCCTTGTCATTTAGTTAATATTGGGATTTCTTTGCTATTCGCTGAATGTATTTTGCCATGTTATTGTTGTTGATAAGTTTTTTCTGCGAGATCGAATCAATACTGAAACAATCTAAGTAAACTACTAGTAAGAGTCGTTGATCTAATCTTAGGATAAGAGCCTATAGATAGTGATTCTAAATTGTTTATGATGCTGCGTCTAGTTGGTAATTCGATATAACTGCTGCATTTTGTTGCCGTTCTGGTTCCCTTTGAATACTATTGCGTATGTTGATTTTTGTGTGCAATGAATATAATCTATGGTTTTAAACTGTATGAAATAGTTTAATCGTGACAGGCGAGTAGCTAATGTTTTCTGATTAAGGTTTTGAACGTTGGATCTAGTGCATACCTTTATCCGCGAGAAGATATAGAGGCGTAGGATGTGTGCTGATGTTGTAGTAGTTTGATGGTACTCGTTGCTAAAACACTCGTTGTAGCTGCTGGTTGTATTTAATCGTATTGAGCATTTGATTTTTGCTTATTTTGTTTCATTTGTTGCGTTTATTAGCTGTTAATCTTGCTTCTAGTATTATTGTTGTTGCTGAGTCCACGTTTATGTGTTGCTTGTTCAAAGACTGAACTGAATGTTAGGATACGTTTAATGTTCTTAATGTTGCTTTAGTGTTATAGGTTGTTGTAATCAGGAGTATAAATTGTTCTTATGAGCTGAGCACTTAGGATCTGCTTATCTTAGCCCTAAACTTTTTAATGAGTCGATTGTTTTGAGTTAAAGTGTGATTAATTAAAGTGTAGTTACTGCTTTTGACTAAGGTTCGCTGTTCTATTTGTTTGTTGTTGGCTTATTATTATGCTATCTAATCTGCTGGTAGAAGGGGAAGTCTGGATCTTTGAATGTTGCGTTTTTGTGCCACTAATCGATTGAAGTTGCTGTAGAATTTGTGTTTTTTTTGCTGCTATTGTGCTTTTGTTTTGTTGGTAGATTTAATTCTTACTGTTGCATTTTATATTATCCTTGCTGTGTATTGATGAGACTGTATTTATACATAGTCTCATCGTCCAAATCGGGCTTAAAACGCTTAAAATATCATCAAAATACCCATATATGTGCTTGTATTTGTTCATTGTGTATTTCAGGTACGGATATCGTGAATTCACCAAAAGATTACAAGAATAAAGCAAAAACGAACACGGGAAACGAAGCCGCACAAGAAACCGGGCCCAAGTATGAATTTTCCAAAAATGCCCTTGAAGTTTGAAGAATTGGCAAGTTTGGTCCCTCAACTTTTGAAGATTGACACTTTTACCCCTCAAATATTCATAAATATGAATAGGGTCCCTAAAGTTTGAAGACCTTACACATCTAGCCCTTGAAGATTGAAGGAATCGCAAGATTAGTCCTTGTTATAAACTTTGAAAAACCTTGGTGCCAAATTTGACAAGTATATCAAAGTTTTTACAAAGGAAAAAGTGTTTGGCTGTTTTAATACAACTTGAAGACATTTTGGAACTTGGGGGGGCTATACTGCCCAGACAACAAAACTCCTTTCCACCTCTCACAACTTGACACGTCACCCACTACACTCTCTCCTCCAATCACCACTCCCCACATCACACCACCCCTCCACGTAACTATCCACTAACCCCATTTTATTATTAATAATCAATTTAAATTGATTATATTAGTAATATAACTGGCGCCAAAACATAATCAACACCCCCAAATCTGCATCAAACTAATCCTATTCACCCCAAGAACCCTAATCTTGAATCCATTTCTAGGCAAAGGGGTTTTTGTTCCATCAATCCAGATCATTAATTAAATGTCCCCTAAACCGAACCCCACCATATAAACCTTACCCCGTGACCCCCTGGACCCCACAAAGACCTCCCCTGCTGCTTGGTTTGTTCACTTTTAGCAAAATTAGCATCTAGACAGCCATCCAACGTCTCCAAATGAATCCTTCTTTCCAAAGACTTCATAGAAGGGCTGAGATTGGTCCAACACCAGCTGGCATCCAAGAACATATCACATGTTGTTTCTTTTGACCAAAAATTGTCAACAAGACTAAGGGCATTTATGGGCATTCATGTATTAGGGTTTATGCACTCTAGAATCTTCTTTCATGTAATATTTAAACCACTCTCGACTTGTGAGATGGTTGTTCCAGTTTTTATTGTAAAAATCTTTGAGTGATTAATGATAATGAAAACTTTTAAATTTTAAGCAATAAAATCTGTGTTCCATCTATTTCAATCTGTTTTAGTATAAGACATTTATATTTTTGCAATAGTATAACTGGTTTAAAAGTTTTGGGTTCAAAGGATTTTTGAGATAAAACGTTTTTTTTACACTTGGACTTTCTGAAATCCACAATCACTGAAGTGAAAGTGGATTTGTGAGTGGATTTCAGGAAGGGTCATTGAGTTTGTTTTCAGAAAGTTTCAAGAAGAGTGGTGGTTTCAAAAGGATTTCAAGAAAAATCATTTTCAAGTGTTTTTTTTGCTAACCTGTTACTGTAGCATAAGCCACAAGCTTGCAGCTTGTGGCCTATTGCCTACTTGAAGTGTGTTTGTGGGTTTGTGGTGTTGTGCAGGCAAGAAGACCCAAGTAATCTCATCCTTCTCATCACATCATTTCATTTCATTTTTTTTTCACCTTGAAGATATTACATCTCCCTGGTTCAGTTGTTGAACCCCAACAGGGATTCTCTACAAGCTTGCATAAGCTCAAAAAGTCCAAAGGTTGACCAGGGAAGGCATCAGCTAAGGTCCTAAGGCTTGAACCCCCTTGTGCTATTTTTTTTTACTTTTTTAAGTGATTTATGTGATTTTGAGTATAACCTGTTTTTGTGTGATTTTTCTTTGCTTAATATTGCTTGTTTAAGTGTTGTATGCATGCTTGAGTTAGTTTAAATTAGTTTGGTAGGGATTTGATTTAGATTTCTTTGTTAATTTTGAGTCACTGATTTTAAGGGGGTGTTTGGGATTAGGGCTTTGGTCTAGGGTTTGACAACCTGTTGGCTTAATTCCAGCTTAAACACACTCCATTAGGGTAGTTATATTAAATGGGGTATTTGGTTTGAGTTCAGTAGGAGTTATAAGTAGTTTGCATGTTAAAAAATTGGCACAAAGCTAAAAAAATAGTAAGCCCATTTTCTGTCTTGATTTAGAGTAATTTTGCCATGAAGTTTTGTGGATTGTTAGAAGATAGGTCTAGCTAGGATTTTAGATAGGTTGTGACTGATTTGGTAAGCTGGTGTGCAAGATTTTGTGGATTGAAATTCGTTTTTGTGCCTTGTAGACCAGATTACTGTTCCCAGATAGATCATAGAGCATTACAGTAACTGTTTTGGCCCTTTTTTGTGATTTATTTGTATTGAACATTGGTGTTTTTGTGTTTAAACTGACTCCCCGCACTTCCATGAGTGTGGGGTGATATGTGTGTAAACACACATCTTTTCTACCACTTAATTACAATAATAACCGGACCAAAACGTGTATTTTATGTCTTTTATGTCGGAATTATGCGTGGTTTGTGTTTTTGTTGTGATTTAGGACGAAAAGGTGAAAAGTGGAGAAAACACGGGAATTCACGGGCATTTACGGACTTTTATTGAAGAAAAAGATGAAAGACGAAGTCAAGAAGTCAAGAGTGCAAAAAGAACGGAAGTCCAAGACCAATTCTGAAGATTTATCGAAGAAAAAGTCAAAAGACGGAAGTTTATCAAAAGCCGAGAAACTCAAGTCTAATTTATTGAAGAATTTAAAGACGAGTTCAAAAGAAATCCCGAGCCAAAAGTCATTTAAGTCCAAGTTTAAAGAAGATTAGAAGAAAAGGACTAAGCATGCAATTAATGAAGATTAAAGAAGGAAGGACTTAAGCTTGTAATTAAGAGAAAAAGAAAGAGGGGAGGAAGCTTCCTAATCCTCCCCTATATAGATTAGGACTAGTTAATTTTCTTTCTTGTTGGCTAAGTGTGACAATTAGTCTTCCACTTTTAATTACCTTGTCATTTAAATACTTGTCAATTTAATTACCTTGTCTTGCACCTTAAATTCATTTAATTTCAAGTAAGTTTCTATTTAATTCTTGTCAATCTTTACTTTATCTTGTTAATCTCTCATCCTTGATTTTTATGTTTATGTTTGTGTTCATGTTCATGTCTTTATTTTGATCAAATGGGTTTTTCATTATTGTGGTTAAATTTGTTAGTTTTGTTGATTTAAATTGTTTGTTTATGATTATTAGTTGTTTCGTTATTAGTTTGGTTGAAACTTTTGTTTTGATTTTGATTAATCTGTGTTAGATTAATTATTTCTGTGATCCCTTGTTCTTCGGGAGTGTTTGTTTGTGTTTCTGTATTCCCAGGAGAGTTCCGAGCCAAAACAAGAAAAGCTGCTCATTCGGAACTTTCAAAGTTCCGAACCAGTGGGTTTCATCCGGAACATTCAGAGTTCCGACTCAAGGGGCTTCATCCGGAACATTCAAAGTTCCGGATGAAAACTTCCGGATCAATACTTCCGACTCAAGGATTTGTTCATTCGGAACTTAAAAGTTCTGGATCAATAGACTTCATTCGGAACTCAAAAAGTTCCGGATCAAGAAGATTCATTCGGAACTCAAAAGTTCCGGATCAACCTAAAAGTTCCGGACGAAGGACAAAGTTCCGAATCAGCCAGATCTTCCGAACCAAGTTCCTGGTCAATAAGTTCCGAGTCAAGAGTGTTTCATTCGGAATAAGTTCCGGATCAACATCTTTTTGTTCATTCGGAACTTAAAAGTTCCGAATCAAGGTTTAAGTTCCGGATCAAGCCAGTTCATTCGGAAGTTTTGAACTTCCGAATCAAGGGGTCTGTAAGGTTCTTTTTAGTCTTTCTTCTTAAGTTCTGTCTTTTATTTTCAAGCTTTATTTTTCCCGCCTTTTATTTAGTTGCACTTTAAATTTGCCTTAGCTTTATTTTAGCCTTGCCTTAGTTTAAGTTTTAGTTGCGTTTTAAGATTGCCTTAGATAGTTTTAAATTTGTGTTATTTACTTTTAAGTGCCCTTTAATTTCTCGTCTCGCTTTTAAATACTTGCCCATTATTTTAATTAGACTTAGATTTACTAATTGTTTTGCACATTTTATTTACAATCAACCAAAAAGATTTGTTTCACCAAAATAAAACTGAGTCACATAGAGAACCTAGATCAATTCGTTAAGATACCGAGAACACGAACTTTAATCTTTTTAACCTGAGTAAAATCCGAGTTATCAAATGGCGCCGCTGCCGGCTCTTTTCGTAAAGATTAACGGTTATCTGTGAGAGACGCGTTGCTTTTTGGGATCCGTTCACTTGTGAGCGTTATTTTTCTTGCATATAAAAAAATTCAAAAAAATCATAAAAATTAAAAATTGTTAAGAAATCATAAAAATTAAAAATTTCAAAAATCCAAAAGGATTTTATCTGTATTGTGTATATATATTGTCTTTGTCTTTGGTTTCTTTTTCTTTTGCATTTTCAGGTGTATGCGTACTAGATCTTCTAATTATCAAGAGCCCGAGACTCAGGAAGATTTAGCTATGTCAGGTGTAAACAACAATAATCCACCGCACCCTAATAATAAGAACAATGTTCTTCCACAGCCCGATCTTCGGACTATGGAGGAGCATTGTCAACCAACCATGTTTGGACGAGGAGGACCGATTGCGCCGATGCAAATCAACGCTCCTGAGTTTTCGTTGAAGCACCACATGATTCAGCAAGTGCAAACTAACCCATTCCGTGGATTGCCTGATGATGATGCCAAAAACACCTCGACAAGTTCATTACAATCACCCAAAGCATGAAGTTGGCCGGTGCCACAATGGATGAACTTCGCCTACAACTCTTTCCACACACTTTATTACATCATGCCGAGAAATGGTTTGATCGTCTCCCGAAGAATTCAATTCACACTTGGGATGACATGACTCAACGCTTTTTATCGCGCTACTTTCCACCATCCATGGTCACGAGCCTTCGCAATCAGATCAGCAGTTTCATGCAAGATCCCGATGAATCTCTTTTTGATGCTTGGGAAAGATATAATGTCTTGATCGATAGATGTCCAAACCACAACATGCTCCCTGTGACCTTAATTGATACTTTCTACAACGGTTTGACTTTTCGAGATCGTGATACGATTAATGCAGCCGCCGGTGGCACATTCATGAAAAGGAGACCCGAGGAGTGTAGAGAGCTTATTGAGAACATGAATACTCACCACAAAAACTGGGATTCCTCTGCTTCTTCAAGGAACAACCCGAGAGTCAATGTTTCTTCCACCTCAGCAAACCCTGATATGACCGAACTCACCCGCATGATGACCGAAATGAGCAAAAGTATTACGCTTCTCGCTTCAAACCAACAACAACAACAAGTTAAAGCGGTTGCTAATCCTTGTGAAACATGCGGCGGTCCTCACTCATACACCGATTGTCCTTCGACACAAGGAAATCCGGAAAATGTGTATGCTGATTATGGTAATTATTCACCGGAAAATTACCAAGCTAGACAACAAGGGGATAGAAATTTGCTGAGCTACCGTTCCAACAACTACCTTTCACCCGGTTTTTCTCCTCAAAACCAAAACCCCGCCAACAACTATAATAGAAGCAACCAAATCCCACCAAGAGCTTCTAATCCTTATCACCCACCCGCTCAACAAACCCCACCCATAAACACCGATGTTGAAGCCACAATGAGAACCCAAGGTGAGCAAATTAAGAATCTGCAAAGCCAAATTATCAATCTTAGAGGAGATATCACGAAGCAAGGAAATGAGATTAGAACCGAGGTTCGCGATAATATTCAATCCTCCTTCAGCATTCAAACGAATGAATTAAAGAATCTGTTGGCTAGTTTCTTGCCCGCCGCTCAACCTTCTTCTTCGAGTTCTCTACCTTCAAACACCGTCACCAATCCGCGAGCTAATGTGAGTGCTATTACTACTCGTAGTGGAGTCACCATCGTAGGACCACCAATCCCACCCTCATCATCTACACCTCCTCCACCACCATGTATCCCTACTCCTCCTACACCTAGTATTAGTGCACCATTACCGTCTCCGCCTCGTAATAACGATGTCTCTCGGAAGGACCCTTCAACATCTCAACCTTTACCGACTACACCTTCACCTTCCACCTATAAACCTAAAATCCCATACCCTTCTCGCATAGGCAAGACCAACGATCTAACAAAGGAGGACTCTCAAGTGTCAAACTATATCAAGATGATTTCTCAAATGGGCTTCAACATTAGTTTTCTTGAAGAACTTGTCCACATGCCCAAATTTGTTAAAGCATTTAAGGAATTGCTTAACAAGAAAGAGAAGCTGATTGAACTCGCCAACACACGCTTAAACGAAAACTGCTCTGCAGTTATTCTTAAAGAACTTCCGGAAAATCTTGGAGATCCCGGTCATTTTGTGTTGCCTTTCTTGTTCAACAAAACTGAAGAGTTCACTGCCCTTGCTGATCTCGGGGCCAGTATTAATTTGATGCCACTGAGTGTTTGGAAAAACACTATCATTACCCGACCTCACTCCAACAAAGATGACTCTTGAACTTGCAAATCGCACTCTCGCTTACCCCGTTGGTATAGCCGAAGATGTGTTCATTAAAGTTGGCGCATTTACTTTCCCAGTCGATTTTGTCGTAGTTGATTATGAAATGGACCCTCGTATTCCTTTAATACTTGGTCGGCCATTCTTAAGAACCGGACGAGCTTTAGTGGATGTGGCCGAAGGTGAGTTAATCTTAAGAGTCGGGAATGACTCACAAATTTTCAAAATGGGGAAGCTTACAGGCAAATACTATGGACGAGAATCAGTGAATATGATTAATGTGCTCGATGACTTTACCGTCTATGACAATCCTCTATTCGATTCTTCTATCGATAATCCACTCTTTGACGATGATGTGGATGATTCTCGGTCCACTTTGGAACCTTCTCCCATTTATGATTCGCCACCGGTCTTTGATGCTTATGATGATGATGATTCTAGCTCAGATTCAGATGATTTTGATGATTGTACTTCTGAGTATCCCGAGATACCCACTTTCGATGATTTTGATGCGGCCGATACTCTTTCGAGCGATTCTTCACATGATGAAGATCCTCCGCCATCACTCGATCCTACTTTGGACGATTACTCATTTGAGGAAGATTTCTCTGAATTTCTCAACACTTACTTCCCTCATGAGAGTGATGCTCCTCCTTATGTCTTTGAAGATTATCGTCTTGATCCTACTTTGGATTTGAAGCACATTCTTTCTAAGGAGAAGAAACCGGTCGACACCAATATCCGTTGCATATATGATTTGACACCTCTTTGTCCCCCTTCTGAGGACGAGGTTGTGCTTCTTTGCGGATCTTCTTCACACTCTGCTGAGCCTGAGTGCTATTTTCCCTTAAAGGAAAAGGTGTTCGACCCCGGTATTGAAGTCTTTCAGCCATCTCAGTATCCACCTGATGAAATAAAAGGAAAAATCTTTGGAAATTTTAAAGACATGCTTGCACCACTTCATCCTTGCTTCCACCGTGCTCCATCACTGCTTAAGGGAACCTTGCCTACTCTTCTTTGGCTTGCCTTGTTCGCCTTAAGCTTGTGCTATTTGATGGACGAAAACTATGTCTTTGATCCTGGTGGATATGTTTCACGCTTCTTCCGTTGATGATCAAGGTCGAGTCAGGCTCACGACTCGGTTAACAAAAATCAAGCGCTTCTTGGGAGGCAACCCATGTATCTATCTTTTAGCTTTCTTTATCATAAGTGTAGGGGGAAACCCTTTGGTTTGCTATTTCCTCTCCTCACTTCTTAATCAGGGATTCGAGCTTCATTTGTCCACTCTTGATGATTCTTGACGACCCGTGATTCTATGTTCCACTTCTTCCCGGTTCTATCCTAAACTCTTTTCGATTCACTATTTTATATTTTCTCAATATTAAAATAGGAATCTCTTTAGTTGTCTTTTCCTTAGCAAGATTTAAACAAAGTACACAATGTCCTAAGTGTAGGGGAGTTTACTCCCACATGCTTAAACATTGAGGACAATGTTTATCTTAAGTGTAGGGGGGACTTCTATCGAAGTTAAGTGGTCTTTTCCTTGTATTTGTCCTCATTTTAACCGGAAAATCAATTTTTCGACATTTTTCAAAATTTTTGATCTATTTTGGCCTATTAGTTTTTCCTTTGTATAGTTATTTTCTTTCTTTATTAGAATAAATGTTTAATAAAGTGGTTTTAATTTTCTAACGTTGTGAATCTTTTGACTCAACCCGAGTTACTTATCTAAGTTACTCTAGCTAGTATCCTTAACGTGTTTAAGTCGAGTTTTGCTAGGCTTTTATATAGGGAGCTATAAAACGCGAAAGTCTTAACTCTCACGGGTTAAGAACAATAACTTTTCGCAAGTTCCTATAATTGATCCTAGAGAGTCATTTATCAAGGGAACTTTAAAACGCGATTTCTAAACTTGAAAAAGTCTAAGAATTTGCAAGATCCTATAGGCGACTCGAAAACCCAAAACTTTGATTTAATAGGCTAAGTATCCACGAGTCTCATTCCTTGAGATTTTAAACTGTGGAGAACGAGAGATGATAGAGCCAATTATAAGTTCGGTATTCTTTCGTGAATTTATGTGAGTTAATTATGAGCCTATTCTCCCATCACTTGCTAATAAATTTATCTGCTAATAAATAAGGTTGTACGATTTGAAAAGTTACTTAGCTTCTAGCCCAAGATCGTTTAAAAGTTGCTCGGTATGGATTAGAGTTCATAGCCAAGGCATAACTTATTGAAGCGGGACGCGAAGATTGGCGAGTCCAAAAAGGCCCTAACAAGGCATGAGGCCTATATTTTGTTGCTAAAGATCCCAAGTGATGTGAAGAATCATTTATCGAAAATCAATATGAAGGATCGAGACACACGAAGAAAAGCAAATACTCCCCAAAAGTCATGGAGAAGTGTATCCAAAAAGACCCTAACAAGGTATGAGGATAAATAGATCCAAGTCATAAAAGGAGGCAGATCGTTGTATATCAAAGTCCAAAATAAAGATTGGAGAAAAATGAAGAAGTCGTGGTCCAAGTATGAATCTCTCAAAACTTCAAGTGAAGAAATTCCATTATGAAGAGAAGACCATAATTTCATGAACGTCTCTCAAGGTTTGAAGTATGAAGTCGCTGCCAAATATCGGTCCGAGAAAGGTCTCAAATCGCGAAGCGAGTTATGCCAAGATATGAACTTTATGAGGTCCCGAGAAGCAGTTTTAAAAGATTTTGTCCTTTAGCTAACTATTGATTAAATCGTGCACTTTATTTTCGGCCTAATAAACTATCGAAATAAGTCAAACAATGCATCCTCGTGATCATTCAAGACAACAATAAAATATAAGAGATACACCTAGGAATAAGGGAGTCTAAGTGAATAATTGACCCACATGAGTTCGTGTTAGTCTACTAACTTATAATAACAATGATCTCGTTTTTAAGCTTGGTTTGGAGAAAGTGAAAACTTGAGGATGATGATTGTTCATAACATTTCCAAAAACCCGAGGTATGCTTTTGATTTCTTTATTTTGTATATTTTTAATTTTCTATCTCTTTAATAAAGGCCACTATGGATTGATTATGATGAAAAAGTGTAAACGTGCTTTGTAACTAATGCATTGCATGAGGACATTGCAATGGTCAAGTGTAGGGGATTTGATATGTGTGTAAACACACATCTTTTCTACCACTTAATTACAATAATAACCGGACCAAAACGTGTATTTTATGTCTTTTATGTCGGATTTATGCGTGGTTTGTGTTTTTGTTGTGATTTAGGACGAAAAGGTGAAAAGTGGAGAAAACACGGGAATTCACGGGCATTTACGGACTTTTATTGAAGAAAAAGATGAAAGACGAAGTCAAGAAGTCAAGAGTGCAAAAAGAACGGAAGTCCAAGACCAATTCTGAAGATTTATCGAAGAAAAAGTCAAAAGACGGAAGTTTATCAAAAGCCGAGAAACTCAAGTCTAATTTATTGAAGAATTTAAAGACGAGTTCAAAAGAAATCCCGAGCAAAAAGTCATTTAAGTCCAAGTTTAAAGAAGATTAGAAGAAAAGGACTAAGCATGCAATTAATGAAGATTAAAGAAGGAAGGACTTAAGCTTGTAATTAAGAGAAAAGGAAAGAGGGGAGGAAGCTTCCTAATCCTCCCCTATATATAGATTAGGACTAGTTAATTTTCTTTCTTGTTGGCTAAGTGTGACAATTAGTCTTCCACTTTTAATTACCTTGTCATTTAAATACTTGTCAATTTAATTACCTTGTCTTGCACCTTAAATTCATTTAATTTCAAGTAAGTTTCCATTTAATTCTTGTCAATCTTTACTTTATCTTGTTAATCTCTCATCTTCCTTTCTTAATCTTTGATTTTTATGTTTATGTTTGTGTTCATGTTCATGTCTTTATTTTGATCAAATGGGTTTTTGATTATTGTGGTTAAATTTGTTAGTTTCTTTGATTTAAATTGTTTGTTTATGATTATTAGTTGTTTCATTATTAGTTTGGTTGAAACTTTTGTTTTGATTTTGATTAATCTGTGTTAGATTGATTATTTCTGTGATCCCTTGTTCTTCGGGAGTGTTTGTTTGTGTTTCTGTATTCCCAGGAGAGTTCCGAGCCAAAACAAGAAAAGCTGCTCATTCGGAACTTTCAAAGTTCCGAACCAGTGGGTTTCATCCGGAACATTCAGAGTTCCGACTCAAGGGGCTTCATCCGGAACATTCAAAGTTCCGGACGAAAACTTCCGGATCAATACTTCCGACTCAAGCATTTGTTCATTCGGAACTTAAAAGTTTCGGATCAATAGACTTCATTCGGAACTCAAAAAGTTCCGGATCAGGAAGATTCATTCGGAACTCAAAAGTTCCGGATCAACCTAAAAGTTCCGGACGAAGGACAAAGTTCCGAATCAGCCAGATCTTCCGAACCAAGTTCCGGGTCAATAAGTTCCGAGTCAAGAGTGTTTCATTCGGAAGAAGTTCCGGATCAACATCTTTTTGTTCATTCGGAACTTAAAAGTTCCGAATCAAGGTTTAAGTTCCGGATCAAGCCAGTTCATTCGGAAGTTTTGAACTTCCGAATCAAGGGGTCTGTAAGGTTCTTTTTAGTCTTTCTTCTTAAGTTCTGTCTTTTATTTTCAAGCTTTATTTTTCCCGCCTTTTATTTAGTTGCACTTTAAATTTGCCTTAGCTTTATTTTAGCCTTGCCTCAGTTTAAGTTTTAGTTGCGTTTTAAGATTGCCTTAGATAGTTTTAAATTTGTGTTATTTACTTTTTAGTGCCCTTTAATTTCTCGTCTCGCTTTTAAATACTTGCCCATTATTTTAATTAGACTTTGATTTACTAATTGTTTTGCACATTTTATTTACAATCAACCAAAAAGATTTGTTTCACCAAAATAAAACTGAGTCACATAGAGAACCTAGATCAATTCGTTAAGATACCGAGAACACGAACTTTAATCTTTTTAACCTGAGTAAAATCCGAGTTATCATGGGGGTGCCCTTGTATCCAAGAAAAAGCCACCAACAAAGCTTTCCTAAGCTTATAAAGCACCAGACCTGTTTATTTTCATTGTCAGTGGGAACAAGGTTCCCACTGTTAGTGTATTAGTTCCCCCTGCTACACTAAAAGACAGAAATAGTCCAAGTGTCACTTTCAAGGTTTTGTTTTTTTGTCTTTAGTGAAGTAATTTAGGATTTAGGATTTGAAACTTTTGTCTATATTTTTCTTATTTAATTTCTGATTTTTTAGTTTAAATTATTTTAATGTTACTGTTCATTTGATATTTTTTAGATTAAATTGCATTTTTAATTAACTTTTTATTATTCTGTTTTTGTCTTTTAGTGACAAAAATACATATTTTACTGTTTTAAAATTTTTCTTAGATTTAGAAAATTAATTTAAGGTTTTTAGTTTTAAAATATTTACTGTTCACTGTTTTAATTAATTTTTAGAATTAATTTAGTATAATTAGGGTTTAAATATTAAACTGTTTTGTCTTTTAGTGGAAAATTTTACATTTTTCAAACTTTTTCATTTTTCTACTGTTCATTAGCGCAATTTAGGATTTTTAAAATTGTCAAATTATTTTTCAGATTATTTTATTATTTTTTATGATTATTTTAGTTTAAAAATAGTTTTAAGTGTTTTAAAAATAGAAAAATAGTTTTGAAAATTTAGGAAAAATACTTTTTAGTCTTTAAATAATATAATTAACTTATTTGTTCAATAAAATGTTATTTTGGACATTTTGTTAATTATATTTAATTTTAGGGCTTTAATTAGCATTAAAAATTGAATATTTAATTAATAAAAGGTTTTAAAATATATTTGTTGGATTTTTATCCTTATTTATATTATTTTGGACTTAGTTTAATCGTTTAATTAATTTTTAGGTTTAATTTTTAATTTTGTCGCGTTTTACGTATTTACGTTCGCGTTTTACGTCAACGTCGTAGTGTAATCGTAGTCGTAGCTCGTCTTTACTTTTTCTCTTCTAAACCAAAAACGTCACTAATCCAAACTTGATTTTATATAATTGGGACATTAATCCACACACCTCCTTCGAGAACGAACCCACACTTATTCGACTTGTCGGTTTTCCTAAATCGTCGAGTTTAATACTTGCCGCATCTATACGTTTGTTTTCCTAAACGCGTATTTCTACACCTATCATTTGGCGCCGTTGCCGGGGAGGTGTTTAGTGTGCCATTATTATTAGTATCGTGTTTGTGTGAGTAGTGCCTTTTTGCTTTTCAATTTTTTAAAAGCGTGAATATCGTACATACTCATTTTTGTTATTTTTTATTACTATATTATAATATCCAAATAAATCGTGTTTAATTTTCCTAAATTAAACACAAATCAATCATTTTACTATATTGTAGATATATTGGTTTTCGTTTTTCTTGTGAATATATTATTACTATATTGTATCTACGTAAGAACAATAAATATACAAGTACTCCAAAAGCGTGAAAACGCAACCTTGATTCGGGATTTCATCACTCGATCATTGTATTCGAATCCAAAGCAAAAGTTTAAAGGCAAAATAGATAAATACTTTCGTGAGGCTTAATTTCAATTAACACAAACTATAAGGCGGTTGTATTTCACGACCTAAAGGAAAAAGGCTCTTAAGTGCTTCGCGCCGCCTCGTTTCCTCCGCTTGCTTGTGCGTGTTTTGAGAAAGAGGGCTAATCGAGGGTTTGCCGCCCAAGTATTATCTACGTATATTATATTTGCTTGTGTTTTCAAGATTAAACCCGCTTGAACGTTTTGGTGTTCCACCAACGTTCCAAAGTCATCGAGGACGTTCACTCCACGTGATCGTTTTCATTCTTTGAGGCTCCTTTAATCGGGAAAGTCGATTCGAGGAGAGATTTGTAGATTTGTGTCTACGTAATACATTCAAAAATCCAAAAAAATGAAAAACAATCAAAAACCAAAAAAAAATTGAAAAATCGAAACACCGCAAAAAGAATCTTCTTTGCTACCACCCATTCTACGCTTAGTGCATGCGCACTCGATCGAAGGATTATTCCAATTCTAGCGAAGCTTCGAATCGACGCAATCGTAATCGAAGGAATCGACGACGTAGACGAGAATTAGAAACCGACGTTCCTAATATCGTTGTTGAAGAAACCGTAGAGGAGATGGCCGACAATCGTTCGATGATGGAATTGCTCCAAGCGCCCACCGAGGGTTATGGAGACGCGATCGTAATTCCCGCTATCGAAGCGGAGAAATTTGAGATTAAGAGCGGAATGCTTTCGTTAATCCAAGCTACGAAGTTTCGAGGTCGTGAAGCCGATAATCCTCACGACCATATTCGGAATTTTGATCGTCTTTTGGCCACGAGCAAGTTTAAGAACGTCGACACCGATGTCGTCAAGCTTATGCTTTTTTCGTACTCGCTCGATGGTGCCGCCAAGGATTGGTACGAGAAAGAGCCACCTAATTCGATAGTTACGTGGAAGGATCTCGTTTCCAAGTTCGTTAATTATTTTTTCCCACCGTCTAAGACAACGTTTTTCAAGAATGAAATTACGAAATTTGAGCAAAAACCGAATGAATCTTTTAGAGACGCGTGGGATAGTTTTAAGGAATTGCTTAGGCAATGTCCTCACCATGGTTTTTCCGAGTTGCACCAAATCGATACGTTTTACAACGGTCTTAATTTTCACGAACAAGACTCGTTGAATTCCGCCGCCGGTGGCAACTTTTTGTGTAAAACTCCGAAAGACGCTTTGATAATTATCAAAAACCGATCCAAGGTTTACCAACTCCGCAACGCACCGAGTGTTGCCGATGTCGCCAATGTTAGTAATTCTAATCGCGACATTGAGAGAGTTGATGTGAAAGTCGACAAGTTGACGAATGTGTTCACGTCTTTTCTCGTTGAGATGCAAAAGAAAGACGCTCCCGCTACGGTGAAAGCGGTTGAGGTTTCATGTACGTTTTGTGGTGGACCTCATAATTATTACGAGTGTGCGGCTACGGATGGCCAAACGTCGAATGTGAGTGCGTTAAATGGAAACAACAATTTTCAAAATCAAAATAACGCGGGTCCATCACAACAAGGAAATTATAACCAAGGCAACAATTTTCAAAATCGAAACAATTTTCAAGGAAACAATCAACAAGGAAATTTTTCGAATCAAAATCAAGGAGGTTATAATCAAGGTCGTAATATAACTTGGCAAAATCGAGACAATAATCAAAACTCGAATTTTTCAAACAACAACAATCAAGGCAACAATTTTTCAAGTGGTAATCAAGGAAATTTTCATAGAAACAATCAAAACCAAGGGAACTTTAATTCAAATCAAAATAGTTCGTCAAACGATTTTCAAAATTACATGAAAACGAATAAGGCTAATATGAGACGATTAGAGGGAGAAATTGGTACTTTGAAAAACGACTTTACAAATACTTTGAAATTGCAAAACACGAAGATTGAGCAAAGGCAAATTGATATAAAAAAGATGTTTTCGGCCATAATGAACAAGTCCTCGGGTGCGTCATCGAGTTCGTTACCTAGTGACACCGTTGCTAATCCGAAAGAACAATGTAAAGCCGCTTCGTCTCGTGAGAAAGGTCGTGTGATTACCCCTAACCTTGAAGGATTCCGTGTTGTTTATCCCTCTCAACCCTCGACTTCTAAGACGTCTTCTTGTTCTAAAGTCGATGGGGTGAACGTGGCGACCAAGGAAAAGAGTGCACACCCTCGTGTACCTCAAATTCCATCCACGGTTCAAAAAGAGAGCTTTGTCGACCTTACCAAAGTAACCCTTGAAGAAACTTGTGCTTCAATCCTTCTTAAAAAACCCAAAAGGCGTATGCCGAGAAAGGAAAAGGATCCGGGCCAATTTCTACTACCTTGTGATTTTTCCGAGATTGAGGGATGTTTAGCCCTTGCCGATTTAGGTGCTAGCATCAATCTCATGCCTCATTCTCTTTGGAAATTGATGAGATTGCCTTCACTTACCCCCACGAACATGACAATCGAGCTTGCATATTGTACGCCACTTATACCAATTGGAATAGCCGAGGATGTCTATGTGAAAGTTGGAAAGTTTGTTTTTCCCGCGGATTTCGTTATATCTGATTACGAGTGTGACCCTAAATGTCCCATTATTTTAGGCCGACCATTCTTATCGACGGCTAGAACCGTAATCGACGTTCACGAGGGGAGACTTACTATGAGATATGGGGATGAGAAAATAGACTTTTTCGCTAGAAAATCCCAAGGGTTTAATGAGAATGAAAAAACCGAGGTTTCAAAACCTAATGATTCAAATCCTAATGATTTCAAAATGTTCACTTTAGCGAAAAGAATGAAGCTTAATGCATGTTTTGAAAGAATTAAGAAAAACGGTTTTAAAGATGATGATTTTAATGATAAAGAATACGTGTACCTAATTCAAAAGGGTATGTGTAAATTTATGGATGAAAACTCACTTTGGGATGTTTTTAGCGAAACGAGTGAAACACCAATTCCGAAGGGCGACGTTAGTGCCATCACGACAAAGACCAATATGGGCTCGTCTTCACCACCTTCGAAGGACCACGTCTTTGAGGCTTCAACTTCTAACTCCATCGAAGTGCCTCCTTTGCCTAGCCCAACACCCGTTGAGGCTAAAGGGTTGATCGACATCGATCCTCTCGTCATAGGAAAGTCACCTAAGCATAGTCATTCGACTTGTAAGACCATGGTTGTGAGTGCTCACATCGACTCTTTCTTTCACGATGACGATGGCGATTTTGCTGAGATTGATCACGTACTTCGAAATCCACATGCAATTTTTGATTCTCCTAAGAAGAAACATGTGAAGTACGATGATTAAGAGTTTGATCCCGAGATTGAGGAAATCATTGAACGAGAGCTAGCTCTTATACCTTCACTTCCACCTACGAGTGAGGTCGATCTTTCCAAAATCGAGGATGAACATAATGAGTTGGAACGTCTTATTTTCAATGACGAACCAACTCATGTGACCACTAAGAATCCAATTCTCGAGGAGTTACCTAATCAACACTCCTCATTTGAGAATGACATTTACCACATTCGTGAGGATCTAACTTATCAACGATCCCCACAAAAGAATGATGGTTTCGTGCTTGATCGTGATCTTTTCGAGAGAGTTTCTAAGATACTCAAGGAGGGTAATGACAAACCTTGGTTTGACAAGCCTATCTTTGATGAAGAAATCGATGGGATCGACGTTCATGAGGATGATGAGTATGTTGACCCCGAGGGGGCGGTGTTCTTTATTGACAAACGTTTTGAGAACTCATACAATCCGCCACCCCCTCCCACCAAAGACTTAAATGTGAGGATTTTTAGCGCGACTAATTTTGAATTTGACACGCCAAATATTTTCGACATTATCAAATCGGGTTTTCATAAATAGTTTTTGAACGATGAAAAAGGAAAAGATTTTAAAAATGTTTTAAAAGATTTTTCTACATGTTTAACTCCGTCATCACCGCGTTTTATGAGTGCTACCACCTCGTCTACTCCTTTTGACGATGGTTGGTGTGGTTTTAGTGTGGGGGAAGCCCCAAATGTTCCCTCGCATTTCTCCACCGAGGACGAGATTTACGATCCCGGAATTGCTTGTAAAGGGAAATCTCGGTCTTCCACCGATGCAATAAATGGAAAATCTTTTCGTTTGCTTGGTGTGAGTCTACCTCGAGTAGCTCATGTTATTGACTTACCCATTGCCCCACCTTTCTACTTCTCATCTCTTTTCTTCTACCCCTTTGGGTTTTTGGCACGTGTCGAAGTGGCGTTGGTTCGTTTATCCCATGAAAACGAGGACGCCATCTTTGATCCCGGTATTTTGCATCATGAAAGGACTTAGTCCTTAGTACCGGTTGCTTTTGGGCCTTGTTTATCATGTAAGCCCCACCAAAAATGACCATACCAAGATTATCCCTAAATGATCACATTTATGGGGATCCGAGTCGAGCTTTTGACTCGGTTATCAAAAACAGGGTGCCTCGTGGGGGATTCTCATGCTTATCCTTGTAAATATTATTGCTTTCTTAGTTAATGTAACGTGGGGACTTGTGCTCTTCCAACCTTTGTTCCGTGGTTGTTTGTGATTGTGATTTATTAGGTTCATCGTCATCATTGAAGCCTCTCGTGTTCGTTTTACGGATCACTCGAGCTTCGTTCGTTGCTTTGGAGATTCCGATATCCGATGATATCCTTTTATGTTCTAACGTTTATCTTATTAGCATAATTCATAAACGGCTTTTAGGTTATTCGTTTTACCCTTTCCATGCTCGAGATTAAGCATTCGACTTCGTCTCTAGTATGGGGGTGTTTACACCCCTAGACTCGAAACATTGAGGACAATGTTTAGTTTTAGTATGGGGGGTGAGTAGATACTTCACCTTGCTTACGTCACCACGCAATCCAATATTCATCTTTTTGCTATTGTTTTGTTGCAAATAAGGCTAAAAATGGCCAAATTTTAAAATTTTTTGTATTTTTCATAAGTGTTTAAGACACGAATGTAGGTTTTCCGATGGTGAGAACAAGAGTAATTTTTGACTCGACCGTGCGTGTTGAGCACTTAGCTTCGATTCCGTAACTTTTTAGGCTAAGTCTCTTAAATGAGGACGAGAAATGATAGAGTTATTTATAAGTCTCGTAATCGTCACGATCTTATGTGTAGTAATTATTAGCTTATTCTCCCCACGCTTTTGCATAATAAATTGTTAATAAATATTGATTTAGCGGTTTAGTCACTATTGTTGGTTTCTAATTTGTTTTGGTAGCTTCCATGTAATTAAATTGGGAAAACATTAAGGTATCGCCAGCGTCACGGTTTTGAAGTATTGGCACCCGAATAATCGAAACCTTCACCTAATAATAAGATTTCAAGTGCTCACCTAAATTAAGCAAAAATTTGAAGCTCACAAGGCCGAAAAATCTATGCCCAAATTGAAAGTGAATAAAGCCTTAATCTTCGAAGCTTTAAAGATCCAAAATTTGCTTTAGCGTGAGGATATACGTCTTTGGCTAATAAAACCACCGATGAGGCGGATAATAAAAGGCAAGGCAAGACCGAAGTCATAATAAAAGCTCCATGGCGGAGTTGAATAAAAGATGGAGGTAAACCAAAGATAATAAGGCCCTTCCGTTAGGGGGCGTATAAAAGTCTTGGTAATAAGTCTCATGTTCAAAACCGTTATAAAACCGTGTTTATCGATCCTTCTTGTTGACTTAATTTTTTGACATCGTTGTCTATTAGAGTGAATTATTGATTTAATGATTTTGGTTACACCGTTAAAACTTTATTTTTAGACTTAATCTCTATTCACGCATAAGTCAATGATGTATCCCCGTGATCATTAAGACAAAAATAAAATATAAGAGATACCAATTAGGAATAAGGGAGTTTAGGTTCGTAATTAACACTCATGAGATGTGTTCGTGTTGCTAACTTATAATAACAATGATCTCGTTACACGCTTAGCATGGAATTGGGTGAAAATCGAGGACGAAGAAATTATTTCTAACGAAGCGTTCACGTGTTCTTGTTCTATGATCCCAAAAGTCACTTTATAGTGATGAAAACAATACATTATGTCTAAAACGCATGTAGTAGTTTATTTAAATTTATGTCTTCAATAAATGTCATCATAAAATGAATTTTGGAAGTGCTAAGATACTTAATTCTAGCATTGCGTGGGGACACGGCAATGGTTTAGTATGGGGGAGTGATGAGACTGTATTTATACATAGTCTCATCGTCCAAATCGGGCTTAAAACGCTTAAAATATCATCAAAATACCCATATATGTGCTTGTATTTGTTCATTGTGTATTTCAGGTACGGATATCATGAATTCACCAAAAGATTACAAGAATCAAGCAAAACCGAACATGGGAAACGAAGCCGCACAAGAAACCGGGCCCAAGTATGAATTTTCCAAAAATGCCCTTGAAGTTTGAAGAATTGGCAAGTTTGGTCCCTCAACTTTTGAAGATTGACACTTTATACCCCTCAAATATTCATAAATATGAATAGGGTCCCTAAAGTTTGAAGACCTTACACATCTAGCCCATGAAGATTGAAGGAATTGCAAGATTAGTCCTTGTTATAAACTTTGAAAAACCTTGGTGCCAGATTTGACAAGTATATCAAAGTTTTTACAAAGGAAAAAGTGTTTGGCTGTTTTAATACAACTTGAAGACATTTTGGAACTTGGGGGGGCTATACTGCCCAGACAACAAAACTCCTTTCCACCTCTCACAACTTGACACGTCACCCACTACACTCTCTCCTCCAATCACCACTCCCCACATCACACCACCCCTCCACGTAACTATCCACTAACCCTATTTTATTATTAATAATCAATTTAAATTGATTATATTAGTAATGTAACTGGCGCCAAAACATAATCGACACCCCCAAATCTGCATCAAACTAATCCTATTCACCCCAAGAACCCTAATCTTGAATCCATTTCTAGGCAAAGGGGTTTTTGTTCCATCAATCCAGATCATTAATTAACTGTCCCCTAAACCGAACCCCACCATAAAAACCTTACCCCGTGACCCCCTGGACCCCAAAAAGACCTCCCCTGCTGCTTGGTTTGTTCACTTTTAGCAAAATTAGCATCTAGACAGCCATCCAACGTCTCCAAATGAATCCTTCTTTCCAAAGACTTCAGAGAAGGGTTGAGATTGGTCCAACACCAGCTGGCATCTAAGAACATATCACATGTTGTTTCTTTTGACCAAAAATTGTCAACAAGACTAAGGGCATTTATGGGCATTCATGTATTAGGGTTTATGCACTCTAGAATCTTCTTTCATGTAATATTTAAACCACTCTCGACTTGTGAGATGGTTGTTCCATTTTTTATTGTAAGCCCATTTTCTGTCTTGATTTAGAGTAATTTTGCCATGAAATTTTGTGGATTGTTAGAAGATAGGTCTAGCTAGGATTTTAGATAGGTTATGACTGATTTGGTAAGCTGGTGTGCAAGATTTTGTGGATTGAAATTCGCTTTTGTGCCTTGTAGACCAGATTACTGTTCACAGATAGATCATAGAGCATTACAGTAACTGTTTTGGCCCTTTTTTGTGATTTATTTGTATTGAACATTGGTGTTTTTGTGTTTAAACTAACTCCCCACACTTCCATGAGTGTGGGGGTGCCCTTGTATCCAAGAAAAAGCCACTAACAAAGCTTTCCTAAGCTTATAAAGCACCAGACCTGTTTATTTTCATTGTCAGTGGGAACAAGGTTCCCACTGCTAGTGTATTAGTTCCCCCTGCTACACTAAAAGACAGAAATAGTCCAAGTGTCACTTTCAGGGTTTTGTTTTTTTTCTTTAGTGAAGTAATTTAGGATTTAGGATTTGAAACTTTTTTCTATATTTTTCTTATTTAATTTCTGATTCTTTAGTTTAAATTATTTTAATGTTACTGTTCATTTGATATTTTTTAGATTAAATTGCATTTTAATTAACTTTTTATTATTCTGTTTTTGTCTTTTAGTGACAAAAATACATATTTTTCTGTTTTAAAATTTTTCTTAGATTTAGAAAATTAATTTAAGGTTTTTAGTTTTAAAATATTTACTGTTCACTGTTTTAATTAATTTTTAGAATTAATTTAGTATAATTAGGGTTTAAATATTAAACTGTTTTGTCTTTTAGTGGAAAATTTTACATTTTTCAAACTTTTTCATTTTTCTACTGTTCATTAGTGCAATTTAGGATTTTTAAAATTGTCAAATTATTTTTGGGATTATTTTATTATTTTTTATGATTATTTTAGTTTAAAAATAGTTTTAAGTGTTTTAAAAATAGAAAAATAGTTTTGAAAATTTAGGAAAAATACTTTTTAGTCTTTAAATAATATAAATAATTTATTTGTTCAATAAAATAATATTTTGGACATTTTGTTAATTATATTTAATTTTAGGGCTTTAATTAGCATTAAAAATTGAATATTTAATTAATAAAAGGTTTTAAAATATATTTGTTGGATTTTTATCCTTATTTATATTATTTTGGACTTAGTTTAATCTTTTAATTAATTTTTAGGTTTAATTTTTAATTTTGTCGCGTTTTACGTATTTACGTTCGCGTTTTACGTCAACGTCGTAGTGTAATCGTAGTTGTAGCTCGTCTTTACTTTTTCTCTTCTAAACCAAAAACGTCACTAATCCAAACTTGATTTTATATAATTGGCACATTAATCCACACACCTCCTTCGAGAACGAACCCGAACTTATTCGACTTGTCGGTTTTCCTAAATCGTCGAGTTTAATACTTGCCGCATCTATACGTTTGTTTTCCTAAACGCGTATTTCTACACCTATCATGTATCGTACTAGTAGTTTTAGTTATGGGTATATTTTGATCACTGTTAGCTTGTTTTTAAGGAGACCTTTGGTTAAAAATTAAAATCTGTCATCCAAAAAAAAAATAATATCAAAAAGTTGTCAGCCATAGGTCTCAAACTCGTGATCTCTCGTTTTACAGCACTCGTACCCAACAATCTGCTCTAGCTAGTTGTTTTGTTATACCTTTGCTTTTAGATTTTAATATAGGTTTTGTTATTCACACTTACTTTATTCTTATAACCGACTTTTTTAATTTGTATTATTGTAGTTGGAGTATAAATTTGGTTTATTAAAATTAAAATTAGTTAATTTAGGTATAGTAAAAGTAGAATAAAAAAATAATATATAAAAAATAGTTAAATAAATAAAAGAATTTTAGAATTGTCTCGATTCGCATGTCTTGTTTTTAGCTTCGTCGTTTAAAATTTTCATATCGTAGAATTTTAAATAAGAACGCCTTGTAGATTAGTTTTAACGATTTATGCACTTTAATAAAAAAAACAGGATTTTAGTTAATCAAATTGAACCAATTCAAATAAATTTTCCAAACCAAAACGAAAGTCTCAAATTCGCAATTTCTTTGTGTACAACGAACCTGGATCACTCTCGTGTTTAATTAATCCGTCTTTAGTGAGTTTTAGATTATTACTTTTTCCTAAAGGTAATTTTCTACTACTTGCTCTATAACATATTACATTAAAATACACCGACACGTTTCCCACACATCAAAATTTTGGCGCCGCTGCCGGGGAGATTGTGTACGATTCTTTCTTGGCGATTTGTTGATCGTTGATTTGAAGACCCTTTCCATCCTTGGAAAGTTTTGTTATTTTCTATATATATAATATACATATCGTTTTTCGTGTTTTTTGTTGCTAATATATTGTATTATGTATAAGAACAATAAATTTACCTACCTCCAAAAGCGTGAAAACGCAAACCTTAATTGGGATTTCATCACTCAATTATTGTATTCGAATCCAAAACAAAGAAAATAAGGAAAAGTAGATAGACTAATAAAAAGTTTGAACTTGATTTATACAAACTATAAGGTGGGTATAAGGCGACGAGCTATAAAATGCCGTCTAAGGAAAAAGGTTTCTAAGTGCTTTGTGCCACCTCGTTTCACCGCCCGCTTGTGCGTATGTTGAGAGGGAAGACCGATTATTGGTTTGCCACCTCGAGTAATAAACCATACTTTTGTTTTGTTTACATATTGAACCTCGAGACGTTTAGGTTTTCACCTATGTTTCAAAGTCGAACGAGGGTCGTTTACTTCCATACTAAACACTTTCACTCCTTGTTTTTATCAATCTTTGATTGATTTGAAAAAAATAACAAAAATAATCTTCTTTTAATCTATTTTCTTTTATTCAACCTGTAGAATATTGATAACCTATGAATCTATGAAGTGGGTTGATGTTTTCTAGTGAGAGAAACTAGAGAGAGAAAGTGAGAGAAAATGTGTATGATTTTATTAATATGAAAGTGAAATGAGAACAACAACCAACCCCTTTCCATGGTGGAAAGGGGTATTTATACTCCAAGCATAACATTGGGCTTGGGCCGGTCCATGACAAGCCCATGGACCGGTTCTTACTTAACTTAATAAGTAACATTTAACTAATTGTTAACTACGAGCTATTACAACATAAATCATATTGTGGAGTGACCGATACTTCTAATATACGTTAAAACGTATTTCTAACAATCTCCCCCTAAGGGAGGTCACTCCACGTTACAAAGTTCTAAACCTAGCATACTATACTAAGTCTTCGTTCTTTAGCTCGTAGTCTTTTCTTCTTTTCTTTCTTTTGTTCTGAATATGTTGGTTTGATCTTTTTGGCTTTGACTTGAGAGCATTGTTCTTTGGCCTTTCACGTGCGATCTTTGCCTTTCTTGTGAACTTTGCCTCCTCGTGACTTCATGTTCCACACACTTACGTCTTTTTGTTGAATTCTCGAAAGCTTCAGAGTTTGGTACAGCGGAAGACTTCATCTTGTACTTTCTTGAATTTTTGCTGAACTTTGTTGCAAAAGACATAAGCATGTGGGAACGACTTTTACAGGTACACCGCAACACCACCGTCTTCACTGGTACACAGCAACGCCACCGTCTTTAACAGGTACACAACAACGACACGAATAAAATGGCTTTGAACATTTTATTCTAATTCGGTAGCATTTTACCTCCGGTCGGTGAAGACCGTTGGACGATATTAGATATCGTACCCGTGACGGATAGTTTCAATTAAGTAACTTCCTGACAGGATTTCGCGGGTAAACCCGTTCTCTTTATTCGACCGTCCAAAGCTGACTGCGAACATAAAGAGTGAATCACTTGGATAAATTATCCTTGTGATTTGAAGCCGTCAATTCATGAAACCTGGAACAAGTGAATTTCAATTAAGATTTTCACCATCGTTGCTTTCCAGTTGTCACGAGCTCAATTCATAAAGAATCTTGCACGTCACCTACCAAGTGCTGTTTGATGTTAACACTAGAAGGATTTCCACTCGTCACTGTGGTCAATAAAGAGTCACTCTGAGTGTTCTGGCAAGATCATATGATAATGCGAAGAGGCCTGGAACGAGTTTAAGTTCAATTAAGAATTAAACCACTGTTACCTTCCAGTTTTTCACAAGATTGGTTCTAAAAGAACCGCACGTGTAACCTACCATGAGCTTGTTTGATGTTGGCTCAAGCAGGATTTCCATCTTCATTGTAATACTTGCGTATTACTCGGATGTTCTGGCAATATTACAGGAATACTGCGTAGGACTCATGAAAATCTCTTACTTTTCACAGTGTGTGAGAAAGCAAGGAATAAATGGAAAGTGTCCTAATGAGACTTTTGATGATCTCTTGGCTCTAGACTCGATTGTGCGTTTTGATTTAGTGAGCGATGGCTGGAGAGGAGTGCCACCTTTTCAATACCAGTCTATTCGGAGTGTATAAACCAATAGATAACGTGTTGATCTCCGTGTGATTAAAACAAATACCTTTTGAGAGATATTTGAGTTAGCTGGGAAGGGTTGTGCATTGCATCACTGGGTCCATGATGTCTTTCTTCAATACCGAGAATCATTAGCAAAAATGACCTCAATAGCATATGTATTGACCCGGTTTCTGCCTAAAGTTGTAAGGAGGGCTTCTTTCTTTACACCCTTTATCTTTACAATTCTTTTTCATTCTTCAACCCCTTCAATGCTTACCAATACGTCATCACTAGCACCTTGTTGTGATTGTTCCAGTGCTAGCTTAAGTACTTGGTCGGCATTCAGCTACGTTCACATTCTTTCTCCATCTTTCCTAGGACTTCTAATTCTATCTAGGGAATTGTCCTTGGGAAGATTCCATCGGCTCTGATGAATCATTGGACTAAACCTATTCCTACCACCCTTTTGTCACCATATTCGTCGTGAATTAAGCGTGTTTTGGAAAGGAATTGCCACCATGAAAAATCATTGAAAATCACATAAGGTACTTGTGATATTAAAATCAAAAGTTTTGTACCTTAGGTGTTTTGTTCATCAAAAACGCTCCCCCTTAACACGTGCTTAACACATATTAAGTTGGATTATCGTTAAGTCTTTTTCATCTTTTAGCCAAGTATCACTTAAGTCTCCTTAATCCCATTTTCTCCCCTTATCCAAAATGTTAACCATTAATATTTGGGATATTGAATGGATTAACCGGTCTTTGGGTAAAAATGAAATCGATGTTTGGCCATAGAACAAGTTATTGCTCCCCCTTAATTTAATTTGGGATAGTTGTAGTGCTTTGGTATAATATATTTTGAAAGATTTAGAATCTCGTGAGAAATTCTTGAAAAATTATCATACTTTAGCACTACATCAAGCCATTAATGCACAATATTCACAAATATACATATTCACAATTGAAAACCAATATAAAGTGGACCTGAAATGTACGACCCATTAGATGGATCGTTGCAGTAGCTTGTGGTGCACTAAATATGGTCTTCCACCAACGAACCTTTCCAAGCTCCTCATCAATCTACGTTCACGGAGCTTTTGATCTATCTTCTTGATCACGTACTTCGCCATCTGCCGGTAACCCGGATGCCAATCCTCCGTCATTTCTGGCAAAGTCCCACCCGAGTTCAGATGCTCCAACTTTCCTCTGACTTGTAGAAGAGTCCCATCACTGTACTTATGGAGCTCACCCACCCTCATAAACTTCATTAAACCTCGACTATTCAAGTAGAAAATGCCGTAATTCGGGACAGAAATGCCGGTATAGGGACATCTTTCTACATGTTGAGGTAGCACTTTATTCACTGGACGGGTTAGGTTAAGCTTCCTTTGATAGCTTTCGACTCCCAACTGAAGATCTTCAACTCGTGTCTTGATGACAACGCTTCGTGTGAACATACGAAGTGCTGTATTCAAAGCAATGAGGTCTTCACAAGGAATATGTGTGAGTTGATCTTGGGTCATCAGAAGCAGCATATCTTCGATATCCTCAAGGCGAATGATGGAAAAATCTCCCTGCTGGATTTTGTATTCCCTGTCATCCTCCCTTTTCAAACGAATCTCCGTCACATGGTAATAGCCATTCTTGGCTTCAGTTTTCATCCCTAAGATGCTGGAGATGCGGATGTCGGATCTAACGTTGCTTCCAGAATTGACTAGGCAGCAACCCCTGTACGCCCTTCGGACTCGTTCGTCCCAATGAGATGCACCTATGACAGCATACATATCATAATTACGATTTATCTTTGGGACCCAGAGTCGGTTTACCTTTTCCTCGATAAAGGGTATTGTCCCCCAGTTGGCAGCTTTCAGCAAGCTCAGGGAGGTTGCGTACTTTGATGACCCTTTCAGAAGATACACAAGATCATTGGTGACGAAGAAGTCAAGAGCAATCTGATTATCTTGAGAAGGATCCATTGGAGGTGGAGCTCTTTCTGATTCATGAAGTCCTGGCCGTTGAACGGTATTCAGAGCCTTCAGGATCTCATCGGCATAATACTCGAACTCCATTTGGGTCAACCGGGTTTTGGCTCGAAGTCTCTTATCCTTCAGTGCTTTCTTCACCAAAGATGGAGTAACCGAAGTCTTATACTCATGAGCAAGAAATGCACATAAGTCAATCGGACTTCGGATGCGGAGATACAAGACATCTTTGTCAGCGTCTGTGATCGGATCATATTGCGCCGCTGCCGTAATCCAAGCCTGTGGTGGTGCAGTCTCGTCAATATCCAACGTGTCTGCCCAGTCCCTTGTGCTTGGAACAGTAGATTGTGGGTCTTGTTGTAGAGGAGTGGAGACGTGAACATCTGCTTGTTCTGATTCAGGCATGTCGGCAGTGTCATGAACGGGTGAGTGTTGTGCAGCTTCAGGTTCGGTTACCGATTCTGCAATCACAGGAACAACAACAATAGAGCTAACAGGGTTAGTGGTAACAGGTATGGATGCAACGATAAATGTACCAGGAATAGATGACCCTGTAGTGGCATTCACATCGTGGCGCCACTTCGATCGTCTGGATTCCGTGGAAGTAGATTTCTCCTTTGCTGTTGCATCTTTCTTTGACTTGGTGCCAGACTTAGCAGGTTTCTTTGAGCTGGCAGCCTTATCCCCTTTCTCAGGCTGTTTACCCCCATCAGCATCCTCATTATCATCCCCGTTGCTCCCCCAAACACTCTCCTCATTACCATCACCACCATCATCGCCATCATCATCATCGTCATCATCATCCTCATCATCATTATCATCATCCTTATCATTATCATCCTCATCATCCTCATCATTCTGATCCTCATCATTCTCATCATCATCATTATTCTTATCTTCTTCTTCTTCTTCTTCCTCTTCTCCACCAGTACCCTCTTCTTCGTCACTCTCTTCCCTTTCTTCCTCAGGGAGAATGTGGTAGGGTACCACACTTCCAAACGTCTTGAACAACCTATCATCCTCCATGATAGCGTCATTCAGGGATTTGAAGAGAGCCCGTTGAATCCTCGATTTATCAAACGATCCAAGTTCCCTCATTCGAGCTTTGAGGATCTTTTTAAGTTCAAAATCTGTCAAGTCATAAGCAATCTTGTAGGCGGCTTCTGAAGGATTGGATGATTTGATCATCAAGTTGTCAGCAGCAAGTGTCTTCAACTCATCACGCAGTTTAGGCATTAGGGATTCAACGGAGTCTTTCACTCTCTGCTCAATAGAAGCTTCAAGAGCTTCTTTTTGCTCTTTAAGGTCATCCTTAATAGCTTTAAGTCTCGTAATTCGTGCTTGATGCCTATCAGCTTCAGCCTTTTTAACCCGAGCAAGTTCTTCTGCATGAGTTTTACGTGTAAATTCCATATCTGCATCGAACTTAGCAATCAACTCTTCTTGAGCTTTCTTAGATGCTTCTTCACTTTGAGCTCGTCTACGTAACTCTTGGCGAAGTTCATCCATTTCTCTCTTGTGAGTATCCACATGTTTATCCAACATTTCGGCCATCACTAATGCAGCCATTGCAGACGTTGCAGAGCTGCTCTGGGTTGATGGAATAGGCTCGGTTGTAACTGCGGTACTAAGGATGGGGTTTATTGGTGGTGGAAGAAATGGTGTTGAAACCGGTCTGGTTGGTAAGGGTTGAGTTGGTTGAAGTTGAGTTGCCAAGGGTTGAGTAGACTCTTTTTCAATACTGGCTGAAACAGGGGGGGTGGATGTCTCCTTCAAAGTAGAATACTTTTCAGGTGATCCAAACTCAAACACATCATCTGGTTCCACGTACTCTTCTTCAACATTTACCCGTGCACCCGAACCACTACCTCCAGTATCTTTCCTACTCCTTTCCATAGCTATCTTCATAGATTTTCTCTCAGCCTTGTTAAGAGCAGGATCATTAATATCTTCTTCATCGTGGAGAACTAACTCATCAGCCGTACCCTTTCCCTTCTTAACTGCAGTCTTCTTCTTTTTGGC
Organism: Glebionis coronaria; assembly: GCA_025667525.1. Lineage (NCBI taxonomy): Eukaryota > Viridiplantae > Streptophyta > Magnoliopsida > Asterales > Asteraceae > Glebionis > Glebionis coronaria. Next base: position 457,593,270 of record CM046882.1, read on the forward strand.
TTCGGGTTCAGGTAAATCTGTTTGCTTCCGTTTACCTTTGCTCTTAACCGTGGTGGAAGAGTCTTCACCTGCTAGAATGCTTGCTCGTTGATTCTCAATTTCTGTTAGCAAGTTCTTGTAATCAGCAGATGCGATAATCTCATCGGTCAGAAGATGACTGGGAATGGGACCAGGAATAACCGTATTCGAATGAGTCTCCTGCCTTAAGTCTACCAAATCATCATCATCCATCGTGTGGTGACGACTACCTGCACGCTTGTTAATGGATGCATCGTTTTCCATAAAGTAATGTATGATCAACTTAATAAACCTAGGGTACTGGTAACTTTTAACCTTACCCTTTGTGTTTGTGAAGAGTTGAAAAGTAAACTCCTCCCACAGCAGTGATGCATAATCAATACCCATACCTTTAAACATACCATAAAACATCTTGATGATTGGTGGACGAACAGCATCAAACCCAGTTGTTTTGGGTGTTAAACATCGGCTTAGAATCCCAAAAATAGCTTTCCATGGTTGACCAACTTTGGCAGTAGTAAACTCAGACGGGGTTCGTATGTCAAGACATCCAATGGCGGTGAACATCTCCATGATCTGGTCCTTAGTTGGGTTGGCTGAGTATGATAGACCTTTGAGTGTCGGTCGAAATCCAAAGATCTTCCTAAAGTCTGACATAGTAAGCGTCTGCTGCTTGTTATCCAAGGAAAAAGTGATTTTGTTCGACGTCCTCTCTTTGGTAGCCCAGAACTCGTAAAGATATTCATAGGGCACTGAAGCACTTCTCCTTAGCGCATGCTTGAAATGAGATTTATCAAGCATGGCTGTACCTACCTTAAATTCATTATGGGTAGAGTGAGATACCTCCTTCAAACGGAAGTTGTTTGGAATAAACTTTAGAGTCTTGGCTTCAGCAATGGCGGCGGCTTTGGTGTCTTGTATATGTTGTACTGTAGGGTTAGTCATCGTCTCTGCTTAAGATAAAACACAAAGGTTGAAACATACAAACATGAATATCAATATGACTTTAAACCTAAGCATTGAACATATGACCTAACCCCTTAAGCTTTGAACCATTCAAACATCTTCAAACATCTTCTTATACGGAATAATCATTCAATTCGGAACATATAGCCTATGCGGAATAATATCCCATGCGGAATGATAAGTCTATTCGGAACATATAGCCTATGCGGAATAACATCCCTATTCTGAATAAAAAGTCTATTCGGAACAATGGGCCTATGCGGAATAAAACCCTATTCGAAACATTGGGCCTATGCGGAATAAAATCCTATTCGGAACATTGGGCCTATGCGGAATAAATTCCCTATTCGGAACATTGGGCCTATGCGGAATAAATTCCTTATTCGGAACATTGGGCCTATGCGGAATAAATTCCCTATTCGGAACATTGGGCCTATGCGTAATAAAACCCTATTCGGAACATTGGGCCTATGCGGAATAAAATCCTATTCGGAACATTGGGCCTATGCGGAATAAATACTCTATTCGGAAAGAACAGTCTATGCGGAATAAAAAATCCTATTCGGAAAGGCTTGGCCTATGCGGAATATTCATTCTATTCGGAAAAATTTTCTCTATGCGGAATATTCATTCTATTCGGAAAGATTTTTTCTATGCGGAATATTCATTCTATTCGGAAAGATTTGGCCTATGCGGAAAGATCATTCTATTCGGAAAAACTTCTCCTATGCGGAAAGATCTCCTATTCGGAATGTTTTTCAACACTTACATATTTTCTAATTTAAGCACGAAATCCGTTTGATTCAAGTGATCTAAAGGCCAAAGCAGTGCAATTTGATCTATTCCGAATACAACCCAGGCAAAACCCCCAATTTAATTAACCCTAATTAAGCAGTAACTTCGTTCTAGTGATTTTCAATTAAAAGGAGTTTAATTAAGTTGTTTTGCATGAATGATTAAGCCAAATTGATTACCTTTTGATGATCTTGAACTAGAAGATTAATGAATAGATTCTTGTTTGTTTGATTTCGTGAGTGTTTGTGTGTTTATTTGTTAATGGCGGCAAAGAGATAGAGGAACAGTGAGATGAGAGAAAGAAGAAAACGGGGGGGATGATTGACTAGGTCAAATTTTTTAGCAAGTTTGAAACATAGTCACATTTAACCCCTCACTTTTCTTTTCACTCCAATCAACATGCTTTTGTTTTTCCAAGTTTTAATACTTGTCATTTTGACCCTATCTTATGTTAAATTACCCGAGCCTTAGTGATTAACTTATCTTAACACAAGCACAAAACTATCCATGACAATCTTATAAGCAACAACAAAACCAATGCCAAAGCAATCCAACCATTAACCATTAAGCTTTTTGAGTTTCCTTGAAAACTTTTGAAGATCTTTTTGATGTGAAAGATGATGTAACATTTTCTCCCCCTTAAACGATGACCCGTTTTCTATTTAAAGAGCTGTAGTCATTGTTTAACGAGGCACATGATGATGAAAAACATTTCCCAATTGATATCTTGAAAAAGTTTGATTCGTGGTGTCAATAAGATTTCTCTTATTTTAACAAATTAATGCACTGAGACGTACACTAATTCGTGTTAGACCAAGTTGTAAAGTAAACTTGATCCCTTTGCATGATTTGGCTTGTAAATCACGCCCGAGAAAATTAATTCCCGTTCTGAGCCAACGTTTTCCAAAGAAATACGTGACTTTAGTATGAAAACCGGGTTGTAGTCAGAAATAACTACAAGCCATAATGGGCATGTTTTAAAAATGTACAACTTTTATACGGACTCTATTTATGGCACCGTGTCAATATTGATCGACATTTCTAAGGCCGTAAATATTACCGTACTAAAAGACATGCCCGTTTTAAAAACGAAAAATATTTTTGGTTTTTCTTGATTTTATAATTTTTATGGTTTTTGTAGGTTTTATATTTTTTATGGTTTTTCTTGGTTTTATATTTTTGTATTTTCTTTTTGTGGTTTATATATTTACTATAATATACATGATCATGAACAAAGGATACTCTGAATAGTTTACCACGACTATTCAGCTGATTCTTCTGCCAACTCTTTGAGAGTCGCTGGAGTGAATGATTTCATGCCAAGCTTGTCGATCAAAAACTCGATCCGTCCTCGATCTAAGGCTTTGGTGAACATATCCGCCAGCTGGTACTCAGTAGTGACAAAATACAGCTCGATCACTCCGTTCTCCACGTGCTCCTTAATGAAATGGTAGCGAATGTCTATGTGCTTGGCCCGAGAGTGTTGAACATAGTTGCAGCAAAGGGCAATGGCGCTCTTGTTGTCACAATACATCGGGATTTTGTTGAATCCCAAACCGTAGTCAGTTAATTGTGATCTCATCCAAAGGACTTGAGCACAACAACCGGACATGGCGATGTATTCAGCCTCCGTGCTTGATATTGCAGCGCTTTTCTGCCTTTTTGAAGACCAACTGATCAATCTATCTCCAAGGAGTTGCACAGATCCAGAAGTGCTACGCCTCGTATCTTGACATCCAGCATGATCGGCATCTGCGTATGATATTAAAGCAATCGAGGAATCTTTCGGATACCATAGACCACGATGAAGTGTTCCTTTTAGATACCGAAAGATCCTTTTCACAACATGTAGGTGCTTTTCGGTAGGCCGAGCCTGATACCGGGCACACATGCATACAGCAAATTGCAAATCAGGCCTGCTAGCAGTCAGATATAGAAGGGTGCCGATCATCCCACGGTAAAGTTTTGGATAGAAAATAGTCCCATTCCTATCTTCACCTAACTTAGATTTCTCCACCATTGGAGTGGCCACGGGGTCACAATTCTCAAAGTTATATTTCTTAAGAGATTCTAGAGCATATTTGGATTGATTAATAAAGATGCCTCTGGGATTTTGAGAAATCTGTAATCCTAAGAAAAATGAAATTTTTCCCATCATCGACATCTGAAAGCGTGTGGACATTATCTTCTCAAAACGATTTGACAATTCTATGTTAGTGGCAACAAATATTATATCATCAACATAAATTTGTACCAGAATCATGTCGTTGCCTTCCTTGAGAGTGAATAAAGTAGGGTCCACCTTGCCTTTGGAGAAGCCTTCCGAAATGAGATATGTTGACAGGAGATCATACCACGCGCGTGGAGCTTGTTTCAACCCATAGAGAGCCTTCTTAAGCTTGTACACATGATTAGGAAACTCCGTACTGACGAACCCATCCGGTTGACTAACATAAACTTCTTCCCTTAGTTCACCGTTCAAAAATGCCGTCTTCACATCCATTTGATAGACGATCATGTTCATATGAGCAGCATACGCAAGGAATAGTCTAATAGCCTCCAATCTAGCCACAGGAGCAAAAGATTCTTCAAAGTCTATACCCAAGGCTTGTTTATATCCTCTAGCGACCAATCTAGCCTTATTCTTTAATACCGCACCCATTTCATCAAGTTTAACCTTATAAACCCATAACAAAGTAAGGATGTTAACCTTGTCAGGGAGAGGAACCAATTCCCATACTTCAAGTCGTTGGAATTCATTTAGTTCCTCCTGTATAGCTTCAATCCAAGATGATTGGGTCATAGCCTGCTGCCAATTTTTGGGTTCAACTTCAGAGAGAAATGCATCAAAGTAATAATAGAGTGCATTCTCTTGTAATTGATGGCGTGTAGAGACTGGTCGATCTAGATCTCCAATGACATTCCTAATTGGGTGATCTTTTGTCCATTTAGTGCTATGGTTTTCAATCCTAGGTGGTCTGGAGTGAACAATAGAAGGAGCTTCTTCTAAGGTAGACGCGGCTGAAGGGTTTTCAGGGATCGCTACACCAAAGAAAGGAAGCTCTTGCAAGTGAGCATATTCCAAGTCGTGATCAGTAGAATCCTCTTCCACATCATTAGGCACAAGTAGGGGTGATGATTCAGGTGTAGTTTGAGAATCACTTGGTGAAGGTGCATCCGGTTCAATGTGAATTGTAGATGCATTAGATGAAGGTTCATTAGCTTGAGCAACCACTTCAGGGATTGGAGCGATTACTACAGGTGCTGAAACTTCATCAGTCGGGGGATCGAAGAATTCATCAAACAACGGTTGAAACAGTTTATCCCACTCGGGCCTTGTTGGTGGTAAAAATGATGTAGAAGTAGGATTATTGGGAAGTAATCCGGAACTTATAGCACCGGTTCCCATCTCATGAAGCGCGGGTTCAGAGCTGTGATGCTCAGAAGCCATCACTGTCAGCTCATCGAAATCTGCGTCCATAGTTTCTACAATCTTGCCAAGACGACGGTTATAGATTCGGTATGCTCTCTTGGACGGTGAGTAACCAATGAAAATACCTATATCGGCTTTCGGTTGAAGCTTACCCAAGTTCTCACTATTGATGTTTGGATAACAAAGAGCACCAAACACATGAAAGAATGAAACATCGGGTTTACGGTCATGTAGAAGCTCATAAGGTGTTTTTCCATGGCGTTTCCGAATGATAGAACGGTTTTGGGTGAAACATGCAGTAGATATAGCCTCTGCCCACAAGAACAATGGAGCGTTCGCGTAAATAAGCATGGTCCTAGCAGCTTCCATAAGTGTACGATTCCGTCTTTCAACGACAATTTTGTCGTGGAGTGCGTGCAGCGGATGTTTCATGTGAAATACCAACTCCTTCATAGTAATCACGAAGAGTCTGGTTTACGAACTCTGTTCCATTGTCTGTACGAATACGGCGGACAGTGGTATTCAAACGTACTTGAATAAATTTCAGAAAAGTGATGATAGCCTTCGGCGCTTCATCCTTTGTACGTAAAAATCTAACCCATGTAAACCTGGAGAAATCATCCACAATAACTAGAATGAATTTCTTACCGCTCACACTTTCAGTTCTCATTGGTCCACAAAGATCCATATGCAAAAGATGAAGTTTTTCTTGATTGGTGTCTTCAGCTTTGGGCTTGTAAGATTTCTTGGTACTTTTCCCTCTTGAACACGAGGAACATAAATGGTCCTTGTGAAATTTAAGCTTTGGAAGACCACGAACTAACTCGTTTTTAGCCAGATGATTAATAGCATCAAAATTAAGATGAGATAATCTGCGATGCCATAACCATGACTTGGTCTTAGATGCTTTAGAGAGAAGACATACTGGAGAGGCGGCCATCATGTCTTGTAGAGACAACGTATAAAGATTTGCACCACGAGATCCCTTCAACAAATCTTTTCCTTCCAAGTTGCGGATGAAACAAGTGTGTTGTCGAAAAGCAACCTCTAGGTTGGAATCACAAAACTGTCCTACTGAGAATAAGTTATGACCAAGACCTTCTACATAGTATACCCTAGAAATCGTCACGTTTCCAATCTGATATTCACCATACCCCATAATCTTTGCTATATGATCATTCTCGAATTTAACCGTACCAAGAAACTTGCTGACGGAATTTCGGAGCATCGAGCGATTTCCGGTCATATGTTTTGAACAACCGGAGTCCAAATACCACAGGATGATTTGGACCACCTGAAAATATCACCACACAAAGACAATGTAGAGGTATCGGAATCTGAGTGTTCCTTGTTATTAGCAGGTACAGATTTAATAATCTTAGATTTGCTAACTCTAGGTTTCTTAGATTTCCTAGCCTTCTTCTTCTTAATTGGTGGTGTAGATTCTAGTTGGTTTAAATCCTGAGGTATTTCTTCACTGATAGGCACTATAGTGGGGGCTGACCTAATTAAAGGGCGCTGTTTCCATACTTGAGTGCGAGTGTTCCTAACTAAAGGACGCTCAGACCTAACCTCAATGGATGCATTCCTAGTTAAAGGGCACATTTTTCCATCTAATGTAAAGGTCCTACCAGTGGGACGCCATTGCCAGCCAACTTGGGCACGAGTTCTACCCGTTGGCTTCCATTCAAGACCATTCTTAATTGCATTCATTTCATTCACATGCTCAATAAGACACAAATCATGACGTTGGGAAAACATACATTCATTACAATTCCAACAATTTAAATTAGAATTCACGAATGGTTTTGGCTTCTGCACAGGCGCAGAGCTTTTAGTCTTAACATGATTCTTCTTATTTAAAACTGAACTAACATTCCTATTGTGAACTTCTACTTTCTTCTTTTTGGCACTACTAGTGGAGGGCTTGATCTTATCTTTCTTGAGTGGCGATCCTTTAGCCTTAGTAGTCTCTTTTAATCCTGTAGAAGGCAAAGTGGGAATATTAGCAGCAGATTTTAAAGGTGCCTTACTTGATTGTGCCAATGACGGTTTTGCTCCTGGAGTCTTATTAAATGGAGTTACAGCAATGGGCCTATTATTAAGTAGTGCAGAACCTGGTGTACCTATGTATTGCAAATATGCCAAGCAATATTGAACTCGCTTAATATATTCATGAGCCGAATAATAGTCGCTACTTGAGGGATCTAAGGCATAAAGATCGTCTAAAATATCCCTAAGAAGATCGACATGCTTAATGGCATTCCTCATATAATCATCATAGGTAACCGGGTTTCTCTTATGAAGCGGGTTCTTATAAAGCACTACTGACTTGGTTGTTGGAGCACTAGTGGACGGTGCAGAGTCGGTAGCTAAGTTATCAACAACTTCTTGTCGGGTGAGAAGAAGTGTCTCCTTTAACTATGCCAAAACCATATTTTTGTCAATGAGCAGGATGTTCAAATCAGAGATTTCCTCGCACTTTTGGTTCAGTTGTTCAACATAAGATTGTTGCTGTGCCGCATTAAAAGCGAAGCGTTCTTCTAGTGAACCATAAAGAGCGGATAGTCCCTGTCTTGTCCGATCCATCTCCCCTAGAACAGACGAAAGTCTAATTTCTAAGACCTGGTTTTTAGACTCTGCAGCCTCTAGTTCCATTTTGAGTGTTTCATTTGATGACACATCTCTCTTCAATCTCATTATCTCTTCCTCTAATGTCTTAACAATTGCAATCATCTTGTCACTCGTCTCAACACCGTTTTCACAAACATTTGATATCAAAAGATTCTCATTTTGAGTTTGTTGTTTTAATTCTAAAGATATACAATGTTATTCTAGTTGATTAAAGCGTTTTGAAAGTAAATTGTAAGAATCTTGTAGATTTAAAAACTCAGCGTTAGATTCGTGACAAGAATGATTATCTACCTCATTTACAGTATCAGCAACCTTTACAGAAAGATCACAAACATCATAACAAATATCATTACAAATATTCACAGCATCACAATTAATCATAGCGGATGTAAGCTCATTCGAATAATTAACATTTACAGTAGTAAGCACATCACACGAGATTACTGCAGACAAGAATCGGTCATATTCGGTTAAAATCTTTTCTTTTTCAACTAGTTGTAGTTCGTAAGCGATGTCCATTTCATAAAACACTTTTTGAACTTCACCAGTTTCAAACACAAGATTTTCATTAAGAGATGCAAAAATTCCTTTTAGACTTTCGACAAACGGATTGATCTCATTTTTAAACACCTCGTTCATATGTTCGAAAGCCCATTCTCCGGCGTTTAGGCCATTTGAAGTCGTACGTTCCAAAATGACCTTGTCAAAATTAGTAAAGTATTGATTAATCTCTTGCAAGTTTAACCATACAGTGCTAACAGGTGGAAGATCCTTTGGAATTTCCTTAGGACCTTCCATATTGACAAGTGTAGGAAAAGTAATAGGGTTTTCTTCATCTAATATGTAGGTTGATGCTGTTATGAGATCTTTGTCCATATGGAAGCGAATTCTAAAATCCGTTTTTGCAAGCTCCTTATTCAATTTAAAATAATCACACTCGGGATATTTTGCAGAATTGTATGACCGATCCTCATCAACTAGTTCCTAACTTGTTCGATCACTAGGAAAAACAATCGGTTCTAAGGCCAATCCTAATTGAGTTGCATTATAAAGTCTAGGACTATGTCTTAAAGCTTGTTTTGCATACCGTGGATTAGGGGGAAGGCCTTTTTGACGTGATAAGTTAAATTCTCTAAATGAAGCATCAAATAAGTGAACTAGTTGAGAAGCAGCGTATTGTCTTAAAAGCAAATAATCTAGACTTCTAATCTTATTAGTAGCATTAATCTCCATTTCATTCTTCTTAAACTCGAGTGATTCAAAATCTGTTTGAAGTTTTTGAAAATTAGTGACCACTAACTCCTTTTCTTTAAGTTCATTAGACAAATTTGCTCTTAAGTTTTCAATTTCTTGCAAGTGACCCATTTGTTTGTTTCTAAAGTGATCATATTCGAGATTAGTTAGAACACTAGACGAGGGCACTAATTCCAAGGTTTGAACTTTCTCGTTGCTTAAGGTAAGCTCATCAGACAAATTCTTATTCTTAGCTAAGGTTTCTTAGAGTGCAGCATTCATTTGGCTAAGTAATGTAGCAGGAACCATGACCAAATCTTGTTGAGAAGGAGTAGGTGTTTGCGAAATGGGTCCCGGTTGTGATTCACTCAAAGTCTGGGGACTCACATTGATATTGCTATCATTGTTTGTCTCCTCATTTGAAAGACTCACCACCGAAGATTCATTCGAGTCAGCACTCTCTTGCACAACTTGATGTGGTTGAATACTAGCATCAGTGGTATTATCGGTGGTATTAATAAGTACCTCAGATCTCTTTTCTGGCCCTAAGCTGGAGATAGTTGCCATGAGAGCAGCCTTTGCAGATTGAAAGTCATCACAATCTGAGTCATACGCATCAAGATCATCGGCTTGGTAAGCTGCATTCTGCGTAGTGACAACGTCTTGTTCAACAATCCCTGGATCAGCAAGAAATGCAAGCTCCTCTTCATCAAGTTCCCTTCCTTGTGCCTGAGCATTTACCAGATAGATCTTTTCTGCAAACCATTGTCCATCCCTTCTCCTCTTGGGTTTCTTACAATCTCTGGACATGTGACCCTCTTCCTTGCAGTTGTAACATGTAATCATTCTCAACTTGCCCGTGGAATTAGCCCGTGGAGCAGGATTGGCCATTGGTGCCTGATTTACCGTGCGAGCATTGGTGGTTGATGTGGTCGATCTCCCCTGATATGGTTGAATAGGCTGAACCATGACCCTGCCATTCTCAATAGTAGCTTCTGTGACGAGAATTGGATGAATTCCTCAACTGATTGTTGGTTGGAACTGATCCTCTGTATCCTCGTTTGCTTAAAGTCCTTGTGAGATAAGCAGACATAGTGGTTAGCACTTAAACTGGGTCAGCTCCTTGTTGGAATACAGGAACAGGGACTTCCTCATCATCACAATACATTGCTTGATCTGGATGAGCTGCATAATCACTAGAAGGAATACTCATTTGATCAGGGTAGCTTGTTGGATATGCTGCATTCTCTTGATAAGAAGAATATGAAGGCTGAGCATAAGGTGCAATGTTTGCTGGTTGAAGTTGTGATGCATACTGTGGTGAAGGTGCATTAAACCGATATTGTTGCTGATGTGAGGTTGGTGGTTGTGGTAGAATCGAGTATTGGGGGAAGGTCGGTGTCATGTAATGTGATGGATGATAGGCTTCATGTCCCAAGATATAAGGTGTGTTGTTGTGTGACAAGCTTGGTTGATTCGCCATCAAAGCTAAGGAATCAGGGTACATACCTCGAGGAGAACGGTGCATAATCACATGTTTCTAATGCTGCTGAAGAAAAGCATAGATTTGATCTAAATTGCACTTATGCAGATCCCGGGTCAACTTAACATCGGTAATATACTCACCCCATTCAGCTTGAGGTAAAGTATTCAAGAACTTGGTGTTAACCTGGAATGGAGCAATCACGAGATTGTATACATTCAGATCATTCATTAGAGTAGTGAATCTGAAGTAATAATCGTGTAGTGTTTCCCCTGGGCTGTACGTGAATCTATCAAACAGATCATACAGCTGACACTCCCTTTCCTGTTTGGTGAGAGACGTACCTTGTAACAACACCTTTAGACGTTTCCATAAATCTTTGGCAACCGTATATTGACTAACCATACGATAAATATCATGCGGAAGAGCTTGGAGAAGTGTCTGTAGAGCCTTTTCATCAGCATCAGCAATGAGTTGTTGTGCTGGTGTGAGTTCTTCATATTCTCTTGGTCGAGACACGTTATTTGCCACAATGGTACCATAGTCGAGTGGACCATTCAAAATCGATTTGACCATAAGCCTTCCGTATGTTGGTTTGCCCTTCAAGTATTGCATCATACGGCCCTGCCATGCCTCAAACACCTCTTTAATAAGCATCGGTGGACGACTATCAGTCCCCGTTATGATCGAGATATCCGTAAGAGATGTCATCTGAGGCATTAATGAACTTGGATTCATTGTGATCACTTAAAAGACTCAAAGATTATCGGTTGATCGAGCAGTGAAGAAAGGTTGAGAATTTGTGTTGTGTTGGTTGTAATCAAGATTAAATCCACTAAAGATCGTCGAAAAAACTCAAATACCCCTTGAACTTGCTTATACGGAATAACCCAAACTCAGAATAAACCCTATTCGGAATAATACCTATTCGGAATAATCCTATGCTGAAAATCCTTATGCTGAATAACCCTATGCGGAATAACCCTATTCTGAAAATGCCTTATTCGGAATAACCCCTATGCTGAATAACCCTTATGCGGAAAAACCCTTATGCGGAATATTTCTTCAATTCGGAATATCTGGCTATTTGGCTTATTCGGAAAACCTGCTATTCGGAATGATGGGCAATTCGGAAAGCTATTCGGAATATTTCTCCTATTCGGAAAAGTTTTGGCTATTCGGAAAAATATTGGCTATTCGGAAAAATATTGGCTATTCGGAAAGTTTTGGCTATTCGGAAAATATTGGCTATTCGGAAAGAATTGCTATTCGGAAAAATTCTGCTATTCGGAAAAATTGCTGCTATTCGGAAAAACCCTTCTATCCGGAAAGTCTATGCGGAAAATTCTGCTATTCTGAATATTGCTCCTATTCGGAATACCTATTCGGAATATTCTGGAAATATGTTTCCGAGACTTAGAAAAACAGCTTTAAATCCGATTTTTGATCCAAAACCACAAAAAGTTTTATGATTTTTGCCAAAATAAGATAAACCCAATCCTTATCAATCAATCCCAATAACAAAAAACACCAAAAACAACAAGATTCAAGATTGATTTTTTCTAAAGATCGCTAATAGATTCAAAAACTAAAAAAGCAACACAATCCTTACCTTAAATCACCCCATAGCTCTTGATACCAAATGTAGAATATTGATAACCTATGAATCTATGAAGTGGGTTGATGTTTTCTAGTGAGAGAAACTAGAGAGAGAAAGTGAGAGAAAATGTGTATGATTTTATTAATATGAAAGTGAAATGAGAACAACAACCAACCCCTTTCCATGGTGGAAAGGGGTATTTATACTCCAAGCATAACATTGGGCTTGGGCCGGTCCATGACAAGCCCATGGACCGGTTCTTACTTAACTTAATAAGTAACATTTAACTAATTGTTAACTACGAGCTATTACAACATAAATCATATTGTGGAGTGACCGATACTTCTAATATACGTTAAAACGTATTTCTAACACAACCCTTTAAATGCTCATCATTTTGGTTTATGCAACTACGTTCTAATCGACTTTTGATTAATCACGATAGACTTGAAAACATTCCTCGAAGGAATTGAAATAGTCAACAACGAGTAGTGGAACCCGAGCTTCCAACTATTGTTGTAAATATGGCCGATAACCGAACAATGGAGGAATTGCTTCGTGCACCCACCGAAGGGTATGGTGAAGCAATCGTTGTGCCGGCTATTTTGGCGGATCATTATGAGATTAAGAAGGGTCTTTTGTCACTCATTCGAGCCGACCATTTTCGAGGCAATGAGACGGATAACCCGCATTCTCACATTCGGAATTTTCTTCGTATCACCTCGACACTCAAGTTTAGAGATGTGTCGAATGACGCGATTAAGCTCATGCTTTTTCCGTACTCGCTCGAGGGAAACGCTAAGCGTTGGTATGAAAAGGAACAACCGGGTTCGATTTTGACATGGGACGATCTAGTGTCTATGTTCATGAATTATTTCTTTCCACCATAAAAAACAACTCACTTTAAGAATGAAATAACTAGGTTTGAACAAAAAGTGCATGAATCGTTTGGAGACGCTTGGGAAAGGTTTAAGGATTTGTTGAGACAATGTCCACACCACGGTTTCACGGAGTTACACCAAATTAATACTTTTTATAATGGACTTAATATGGTTGAACAAGACTCTTTAAATGCCGCCGCAGGTGGTAATCTTTTAAGAAAAACTCCGAGAGATGCATGGGGTATCATTGTGAATAAATCTATAGTCTAATATTCACGAAACACACCGGTTGTTTCTCATGTGAATTCATCTAATCCCGAGATTGCTAGATTGGACTCTAAGATTGACACGATTTTGAATGAGATTAGGAAGAATCCTAATGGTTCGATTAATGCGGTTGAGAATTTTTGTGTATCATATGGTGGAGCACATCCGAATTATGCTTGTTCAACCATGGGGTTTGATCAAGCTAGTGCTTTTGCGGCGACGGGAACTTATGGCCCTAACGGTCAAGCTCCTCGTCAAAACCATGTTGCTTCACCGGGTTTTCCACCAGTTCAAAATAGATACAACAATGGTAACAATGGGAATAATTTTAACCGTGGGAACCAAGAGATTTTTAATCAAGGAAATGGATTTCATGGCAATCAAAACAATCAAGGTTTTCAAAACAACAATCAAAATGATTTGTCAAGCTATATCAAAACAAATGAGGAAAATTTGAAGGCTTTTCAAAATAATCTTCAAAGACAAATGAACACTTTGAAACTCGATTTTCAAAATACGACCAATGGACAAAATAACAAGATTGAGCTTAATCAAACTCGATTAGAGCAAAACCAAAACCGTATTGAAGGAAATCAAGCTAAATTTGAGAACAAAATTCTTTCGATGTTTGAAGCAATAATGAACAAACCCTCCTCTTCTTCGGGTGGCTTACCTAGCAATACCATTCCAAACCCGAAGGGTGAGATGAAAGCTATTACCACACGTAGTGGAAAGGCTTTAGACGGACCTTTGCTTCCACAAGTTAGTACCTCTCCGGTGAGGGAAGTGGAGCAAGAACCCGAGGTGGTTAAGGAAAAGGAAATTCCTAATCCACCAAAGGTAGACCATGTGCCTATTCCAAAACCCGAGCTTCCGAAAACTAAACCCACACTACCCTAACCTTCTAGACTTAACCAAGAGAATCTCCACGAAAGATCCAATGCTCAAATGTCTACATTTCTTAAGATGTTTAAGCAACTTCATTTTAATTTTAGTTTCGCGGATGCATTCCTTTATATGCCTAAGTTTGCTTCGACTTTCAAGAAATTAAATAGTGATAAAGGGAAGCTTGAAGAGCTTTATCATTCTCTTGATTTTAATTGTTCGACGGTTCTCACCAAAAAGCTACCCAAAAAGTTTGGAGACCCCGGAAGATTTCTTATCCCTTGTGAATTTACAGAAATGAAAGAATGTTTAGCATTAGCCGATCTTGGCACTAGCATTAATTTGATACCTCTTTCCGTTTGGAAAAGGTTATCACTTCCCGAGCTCACACCTACTTGTATGACTCTCGAGCTTGCGGATCGATCGACCGCCCTTCCGGTAGGTATAGCCGAGGATGTCTTTGTTAAGGTAGGGAAGCTTCATTTTTCGGCGGATTTTGTAGTTGTGGATTACCCCGAAGATTAATGTGTACCTTTGATCTTAGGAAGACCATTTTTAAGTATGGCTAGTGCCTTAATTAACATGAAAAGTGGAAAAATGACCTTAAGTTTTGATGATGAGACCGTTACTTTGGATATCGGGCACGTTTCTAAGTATTCTTATGAACATTTCGGGGAGTCAATCAATCGTGTCGATATGATTGATGTTGCTTGTATAGAATATTCTCAAGAAGTGCTTGGATTCTTGGCTAATTCTGAAAGTGGCAGTCCTTCTTTATCGGATCCTATTATTGCCCTTTCTTCTCCACCCCTTACTCCATTTGGGGCTAGTGATTTTATCTTGGAGGAGGTTGATTCTTTTCTTAGCACACCGGATTTGCCATCGACGTATGATGAGGATTATCATGATGCGGATGGAGATATCGATTTGCTTGAAACATTTTTAAATGAAGATCCTTTCCAATCACCTCCTATGGATATTAAAGTTGTGAACGAAAATGAAATAAAAGTGAAAACCTCTCTTGAAGAAGCACCCGAACTAGAGTTTAAGGATCTTCCCACTCATTTGGAGTATGCTTTTCTTGAGGGAACGGATAAATTACTGGTGATTATTGCTAAAGGATTGAAAGATAATGAAAAGTAGTAACTTATTAAGGTGTTAAAGAAACATAAACGGGCCATTGAAAATCTCTGACATCAAGGGTATTGACCCAAAATTTTGTACTCATAAAATTTTAATGAAGGAAGATTATAAACACGCTATTCAATGCCAAAGAAGGGTTAATCCAAAGATTCATGAGGTGATAAAAAAGGAAGTTATGAAACTTCTAGACGTCGGAATGATCTACCCTATATCCGATAGCCCATGGGTTAGCCCCGTGCATTGTGTTCCAAAGAAAGGAGGAATGGCGGTAGTGACTAATGAGGACAATGAATTGATTCCTACTAGATTCGTGACCGGATGGCGTGTTTGTATTGACTATAGGAAGCTTAATGATGCCACTAGGAAGGATCATTTTCCATTGCATTTTATGGATCAAATGTTAGACACACTAGCGGGAAATGAATTCTATTGCTTCTTAGATGGATTTTCCGTCTATTTCAAAATTCCTATAGACCCTCGTGATCAAGAAAAAACCACATTCATTTGTCTTTATGGAACATTTGCTTATAGTAGAATGCCTTTTGGATTATGCAATGCTCCTGGGACTTTCCAAAGGTGTATGATGGCCATTTTTCATGATATGATTGAGAAAACCATGGAAGTCTTCATGGATGATTTCTCGATTTTTGGGGAGTCTTTTACTTCATGTCTTTCTAACTTGGAACGAATGTTAAAACGATGTGAAGAAACCAATCCCGTGCTTAACTATGAAAAATGCCATTTCATGTGCAAAGAAGGAATTGTTTTAGGACATAAGATCTCCAAGGCCGATATTGAGGTAGATAGGGCCAAACTCGACGTGATTGCCAAATTACCTCCACCCACCACCGTTAAGGGAGTTAGGAGTTTTCTCGACCATGTCGGCTTTTATAGATGTTTTATCTAAGACTTCTCTAAGATAGCTCGGCCTATGACCCATCTTTTGGAAAAAGAGACTCCATTCTTCTTTTCGGATGATTGCATCAAAGCCTTTGAGATGCTTAAAAAGAAATTAACCGAATCACCAATTTTGGTTGCCCTCGATTAGGATCTACCTTTTGAAATAATGTGTAATGCTAGTGATTATGCGGTAGGTGCGGTTTTGGGGCAACGTAAGACCAAACATTTCTTGCCTATACACTATGCAAGTAAGACTATGACGGATGCTCAAACTAAGTATACTACAACGGAAAAGGAGTTACTTGTTGTTGTATATGCTTTCGAAAAGTTTTGACCATACATCATCTTGTCTAAAACCATAGTGTATACGGATCAGTCGGCTATAAAATATCTTCTTAATAAATAAGATGCAAAGCCGAGGTTGCTCCGGTGGATTCTCCTCCTTCAAGAATTTAATGTCAAAATTATTGACAAAAAAGGAGCCGAGAATCTCGCGGCCGATCATCTATCTAGACTTGAGAATCCTCACCAAAGCGATCGAGAGAACAAGGAAATTAATGAAACATTTCCTCTCGAGACGCTTGGTATGATTGCTTTTCGTGGTGATGATAGTACCTCATGGTTTGCGGACATCGCAAACTACCATGCGGGGAATTTCTTGATTAAGGGTATGTCGTCCCAACAAAAACGGTTTTTTTTCAAAGACATATCTTACTATTTTTGGGACGACCCCTATTTGTTTCGAGTATGCGCGGATCAAGTGATTCGTAGGTGTGTGTTTGGCAAAGAAGCTAAAGATATTCTTAAATCTTGTCATGAAGGACCCACCGGGGGAAATCACGGTGCTAACTCCACCGCGAAAAAAGTCTTTGATGCCGGTTTCTTTTGTCCTTCCATATATCGAGATGCCCATGACTTGATCAAGACTTGTGATGCTTGTCAACGTCAAGGAAAGAATTCACAAAGGGATGAGATGCCCCAAAATATAATACAAGTGTGTGAAATCTTTGACGTATGGGGAATCGATTTTATGGGGCCATTTCCATCATCAAAAGGAAATAAGTATATTCTCGTAGCTGTGGACTATTTGTCAAAATGGGTTGAAGCTAAGGCTTTGCCTACTAATGATGCTCGAGTTGTTGTGAAATTTTTAAAACAACTTTTTGCTAGGTTTGGAACTCCGCGGGCTATAATAAGTGATCGAGGGACCCATTTTTGTAATGAACAATTTGAAAAAGATCTAAAGAAATATGGTGTCACTCATCGAATTTCGACGGCTTATCACCCTCAAACGAGTGGTCAAGTGGAGGTTTCAAACCGTGCTCTTAAGCGAATTTTTAGCGTTCTATTGGAGCAAATCACACTTCATGGTCGGATAAATTGGATGATGCATTGTGGGCCTTCCGTACGGCTTATAAGTCTCCCATTGGTTGTACACCATTTAGGTTGGTCTACGGAAAGGCATGCCACTTGTCAATTGAACTCGAACATAAGGCGTATTGGGCTCTAAAACATTGTAACCTTGATTTGAGGACCGCGGGTGATCATCGCAAGGTTCAATTGAATGAACTAAGTGAATTAAGGGATCAAGATTATGAAAACTCTTTGATCTATAAAGAGAAAACTAAGAGGATTCATGACTCTAAGATCAAAAACCGCATTTTCAATGTTGGTGATCAAGTTCTCTTATTCAACTCTAGACTTAATATTTTCTCGGGCAAGCTTAAATCGCGTTGGTCCGGACCATTCACCATTTCATAAGTATTCCCTTATGGCACCGTTGAGCTTGCTCAAAAAGACGGGCCAAACATTAAGGTGAATGGTCATCGAGTTAAGCACTACTTTGGAGGGGACATACCTACGAAGGTTGTTTCGGATCTCCAAACTTTCCCTAAGAACCAATGAATGCGGGGACCGAGTCGAGCTCATGACTCGGTTACCAAAAACGAGGTGCCTTGTGGAGGAATTCCATACATTCTATCTTCATTCTATTTTCTAACACCAACAATGGCTTGATCTTTAAAGCCCGTGCTCGTGTTTTGTTGTGATGTGAATCTTAGGAATGACCCAAATCATTGAAGACTCTCGTGTTTGGTTTTTTCCCCGTCCACTCGAACTTCCATACTTTGATTGTCAAATGGGGAATTCGTTATCCTTTGATTTTTATCGACTAACGTTTTATCTTAAATCATAATTAATAAACAGCTTATGGATTTGCGTACTCTTACCATGTTAGGACTATTGCATTCGACTCTTCGTGTTCTAGCATGGGGTTGTTATTCTTGTGCTAGGAAACATTGAGGACAATGTTTGGTTTTAGCATGGGGGAGTCAATCGATATAATCTCTTGCACTTGCTTTTGTCGTGTTCTTACGTGATCTTTTTTCTCAAAATCATAAATTTTTTAAATTTTTAGTGCAATTTTGTGTTTAATAATAAAGAAAATAAGTGTTTTTGACACAAATGTAGGCTTTCTGTTGGAGAAAATAAGAATAGTTTTTGACTCGACCGGTTTTACCTTAGCTCATTCCTTAACATTCTTAAATCGAGTTTTGCTAGACTTTTATATAGGGAACTTTAAAATGCGAAAGTCTTAATTCATACGGGTTTAAGAACAAGAATTTTTCGCAAGTTCCTATAATTGATCCTAGAAAGTCATTTATCAAGGGAACTTTAAAACGTAAATTCTAAACTTGAAAAAGTCTAAGAAGATGCAAGATCCTATAGATGACTTGAAAACCCAAAACTTTGATTTAATTTAGTCTTAATCTAGACTTGCAAGGCTAAGTATCCATTAGTCTCATATCTTTGAGATTTTACAATATGGAGAACAAGAGATGATAGAGTTGATCATAAGTTTTGAGGCTAAGTCTTCCTTTTATAAGTTTTTATGTGGCTTTTTCTCCTTTTATTAATTTTTCACACTTGAATATTTAATTGTTTAATAAATGAAGTTTTTAGCGGTTTAGGTTAAATATCTTAGTTTTAACCAATTCTTTTTCAACCCATGTAATTAAAGTAAAAACACATTGAGGGTGTCAGCGTCATGGACTTTTTGATCATGGGATTGCGGAATTTGGCCTAATATATGTATCATAAATAAAGAAGAATAAATAAAAACATGTTCTCTATGAGCCTTCGGGTGAGAGTCATGTAGCACTAGGCTTGTCATTAGAGCCTTAGGGTGTATGACATGGTGAAGTGTTTAATAAAAATTGCTTCATCATTAATTCAATGAGCCTTAGGGTGTGAAGTGATGATGAATGTCAATTCCCTTGTTTATGGTTCAAGGAGCCTTAGGGTGTGGATCATAGATAAGGAGCACTTTTACGTCTTAAAGAGCCTCAAGGTATATGATGTAAAAGTTGCTAACTCCATTATAAAGTCAAATCGACTTTGGAGGAATAATTGTTGCTTAAGTAGTCCTAATAAGCCAAATTTCAGATTGGGGAGTTCATTCCTAAAATCGTGTTAATCTATCCTTGATGTGGGCTTTTTTTTAGTGATAACGTTTTTGAGGATGAGGTTAGGTTTTATGTGTTGGGTTTACACCGTTTTTGCCTTCATTTTGGACTAATAATTATTAAATAAGTCAAATGATCCTATGGGTGAATGACAATCTTTAAAATCTAGAGATACAACTAGGAATAAAGGAGATTCAGTTTTACACAAATTACTTAAATGAGTGGTCTTAACATTGGAACTTATGACTGACAATGATCTTGTTTTAAACTTGGCATGGAATGAGAGAAAAGTAGAGGACGATGAATCTATTCGAGTTTTATGATCCTAAAAGTTATTTTTCAATAATGAAAGTTGTTGGGAATCTAAGTTTGTTAGATTCCCTAATCATAGATTTAAACACAAATTAAGCTGTTAGATAGTCACTTGCCTGTGCCTAGGAGACAGGAAAGTATCGCAAGACTCACAGAGATCCAAGTCTCTGTGAGCAACCTCAGAGGAGTCCATGTCAGAGACATTGTCAAGGAAGTCAACGATTACTTGAAGACATACTCATTGGCTGTGATGGATAACAGCCAAGATGTATCAAGGACTCTGAGGGGTTGAGGGTTAACAGGGGTGGCAATACCCTGTTAATACTCAGCACACTTTGGACATGCCATTTGTGTGTACGAGACAATGAAGAAAAAGGAAACTGTTTAGAGATCTGTTTCCTTAAAGCATTATTGGCAGACTACCAAGAATAGAAGAGCATCTTGTGATAGATGTCTGAAAAGTGAATGTCTTGTGTAGTCACCATCAACTAGTACTTAGGTCAACCTCGTATTGATTAGGGACTTCCAATTGGTATCAGAGAGGTGTTTGATATTAAAACCTTCAAGAAACATTGTTCTCAGTTTTATAATCAAGATCCACCATGCCAGAAACTTCTAACCCACCACAATCGCCTTCTGGAAACAACAACAATACATCACCATCTTCACCAAGACTCACCCCTCCACCTCCTAATGACGATGATCTATCCCAAATTCTTGACTCAAGAGACGGATCACATGTCACCAGTGTACCAGTCTTTGACGAAGAAGATTTTGCTAGTTGGAAGAGTCAATTCCTTGTGTACCTCGATGGACTTGAACCATTTCTTCTAGAAATTCTAGAAAATGGTCCTTATGTTCCCATAGCGCTTACCTCCACTGAAGAAAACCCTCTTCCCAAACCTCTCAAACAATGGACTCCAGCTGATAGAAAATTGGCAAACCAAGATAAACGTCTCAAAAGCATCATCATATCCTGTCTTCCCAAACACATCATGAAGTTTGTCATTCAGTGTCCCACAGCCAAGCAAATGTGGACAGACCTCATCCTTGGCCATGAAGGACCCTCTGAAACCAGAGAAACCAAGATTCAGGCACTCAGACTTCAGTTCAATGCTTTCAAGTCACTTGAAGTCGAAAAGGTTCAACATACCTATACAAGGCTGAAGATTCTTCTCAATGACCTAGCTATGAATGATGTCACCATTGGTCAAGCTGAGATTAATGCCACATTTGTCAACAGCCTTCCAAGAAAGTGGCTGAGTATGAATCAGACTCAAAGAGCCAATAACTCAATCAAGAATGACACCTTAGCTCAGCTTTATGGAAAGTATAATTATGAAGAAGGGCTGATTGATACTATATACAAGTCAGAGACTGAAAGATTTGTAGTTCAAGGAGCAACTTCCAAAGCCTTGATCTCTGCACCATACCCTCATGACAGTGACTATGATGTTGAAGAAGACACCCGCAGCAGCCAAGAGTTCTTGACAGACCTTAATGCTGAGTTTCATAAAAGAGCCTTACTAGCCAATCAAAGAAGATTCTTCAAAAGATCAGGGAGAATAGGATCAGCTAGTAAACAAACTGACAGATCAAAAGAAACTTGTTTTGCTTGTGGAAAGCTTGGACACTTCCAAAAAGACTGTCCTTCCACCAAGACATCCTCACCTTCCTATCCATCATCTTCCACCAAACCTTACAAGTTCAAACCACAACACAACAACTCATCTCACCAATCCAACTCATCAGACAATGAGAAGAAGGATTACAAGAACAAGTACAAGGCACTTAAAGCTGAGTTAGAACAGATGAATTTGAAGCTTGAAGCTCTGTCTAAGAAGAAAGGAGGTGATAAAAAGACAGAGAAAGGGTTGGTAGCTGAAGCATATAATTGGAATGACGAGCCACTGACTTTAGATGAGGAAGATACTACTAGAGTCAGGGCTTTCATGGCTATAGCTGAGGATGAACTAGCTGTTGGGAAAGGTGATGCAAGATCAGGACAATGGGTTAACATCCCAATGAAAAAGGTACACAGGCTTTTATCTATGTCTGATAGTATGAACGCAAACATGTCCTTGATTACACCATTGTTGATTTGCACTTTGTTGAGGAATAAAGAAAGAACCTGCTTGATAAGTTTCAGTCTGTTAAAAATGAACTGCTAAAAGCTAAATCTGAATGTGAAACTCTCAGACGGGTTAATTTAGAGAAAATATCCCTTCAAAATGAAGTCAGTAGGTTAACCTTGAAAAATAGTGCCTTAAATGATCAAGTATCTGAATTAAACAAGGTTATTGAAAAATGGTTGTGTAGTAGGTTCACTATAGATCAATTGCTTAATGATGAACTGCCTGCTGACATTAAAAGGGATGTATCTGCTAAGAAAAATAAGCTGAAAATTCTCACCAAACCCAAAGAGATTGTTTTTAAATCTACAGAGAGTATTCATATGTCAGATCCCATTTTGACTGATGACTCTATCTCTGAAGATGTGGCTGAATTACCACCTTTACCCAAACTCTCTTGACTTGAACCCAGCAGTTCCTCAAGAGGAGCTAAGGGTGATCTTAAAACAGATGTTGAGAAACAACCAGCTAAAATATTTTCTGTCCCTGCTAAACAATCTGTTAAGCAAGTTTCATTTAAGCCTGTCTCAACAAAAGCTGTGAACAAAGTTTAATCATCAACTGAAGAACGCCTGTTGTCACTCATGAAAGAAGTAGAACTCTTAAAACAACACATTAAGCCTTCCGTTGAATGCTCTACTTCTCGTGAACCTAAGTCTGTCCTAGGTGAACCCAAAGGGGAAAGGTTAGTCAAACATTATTGCAATATCTGTAAGAACTCTTATCACATGACCATAGACCATGATAGACAAATGGCTGTTAAGAGAGCTCAAACACCTTCTAGGGAAAGACAACGGGGTTCTAAAAGACAAAAAGGGAACTACAGACCTTATCCTCCCTGTAAATTCTGTGGATTCACAGACCATCACTCAGATGAGTGTGGTGACTTCCCAGGTTGTGATATCTGTGGAAGTTTTACCCATGAGACAGCTAATTGTCCTTCCCATCGCCAAAAGTTCTACAGGAACTCAAGAATTGCTAATCAGCAATTCAGGGAACCCACTGGAAAGTGGGTTCACCATAGGAACTAACTTGTTTCTATGTATTTGTGCAAAAACATGTTAAGGAATCGATATGGTATCTAGACAGTGGTTGTTCTAGACACATGACAAGGATTCAACAATACCTGCACAGATACTCAAGGGAGCCTGGTCCTAAAGTGGTGTTTGGGGATAATTCTTCAGGCGACACAGAGGGATACAACTCAGTGAACTGCAATGGGATAACTTTTACAAGGGTTGCATATGTGAATGGTCTTAAACACAATCTTATTAGCATCAACCAATTGTGTGATGCTGACTACAAGGTTTTGTTTACTAAGACTCAGGGAACCATATTCAACAAGAACAATGATGTTGTGCTTATTGCACCTAGAAGGAGAGATGTTTATGTCATCAACATGGCTGTTTGCTCTGAAGGCAGCTCAAATTGTTTTCTTGCTAAAGCCTCTGAAAGTGTCAATTGGTTGTGGCACAAAAGACTGTCTCATCTCAACTTCAAGAACATCAACAAGATAGCCACACAAAACCTGGTTGCTGGTCTACCTTCAGTGATATTTTCTAAAGACAAGACTTGTTCTGCCTGTGTCAAGGGAAAGCATCACGGGTCTTCATTCAAGACCAGGCAATCATTTTCTATTGACAAGTGCTTACATCTCCTTCACATGGATTTGTTTGGGCCTGTCAAACCTCAGACCATTAATCACAACAAATACACCTTGGTCATAGTTGATGAGTTTTCAAGGTATACATGGGTGTTCTTCCTCAAAAGGAAAAGTGATGCAGCTGATACCATCATGTCCTTCATCAGACAGGTTGAAAATATGAATGATGTTAGAGTCAAAGCTCTAAGAAGTGATAATGGTACTAAATTCAAGAATCATCAACTTGAATCTTTTTGCGATGAAAAGGGTATTTCACAAAACTTCTCTTCAGCTGGCACCCTTGAACAAAATGGTGTGGCTGAAAGAAGAAACAGGACTTTGATTGAAGCAGCCAGAACTATGTTGAATGGTGCAGCTTTACCAAAGCAATTTTGGGGAGAAGCTGTTCACACTGCCTGTTACACACAAAATAGATCAATCATTGTCAAAAGACATGGTAAAACTTCCTATGAAGTTTTTAGAAACAGATCTCCAGATGTCAGCTATTTTTATGTTTTTGGATGTCGTGTGTTCATTTATAACTACAGGGATAAACTTGGAAAATTTGATGAAAAAGCTGATGATGGTTTCTTCTTGGGATACTCTTCAACAGCCAAAGCCTTCAGAGTATTCAACATCAGAAGACAAGAAGTAGAAGAAACCTTTCATGTCAGATTCAATGAAGATGATGATGTCATACAGAGAACTGGAACAGAAGGTGATGAAGTTGATTTTAATGAAAATGTGTCATTCCCAAGTGATGAATTCTCCTAACCTAGACCTGCCAGTCATCGCCATCATCACTCCAACACTCTCACTCCTTATGTTCCTACTTTTGACCCTCTGTCTACACACAAAATTGAAGTTCCTACCTCTCAGGAGCTTGATGAAGAAGATCCACAGCCTTCTTGTAGTTGTTGATCCCAAACTTAGATCGATTAGCTTTGTGTATACGAGATTAGATCAAGTAATACACGTAGAGAAACCTTTGTATATGCTTTGTAAATCTAAGTGTTATGTGGAATTTAACACTTAAACAAGAACACACAAGATATAAACAAACTTTCACTTTGATTATCAATGTCGAACTTGCTTACAATGAAAGATGTTTATGAACGAAAACTTATGTAAAACTTATATCAAACATTAACCTAAAGGCCTTCTTTTATAGATACAAGAAGCCTTGTACAATAAGCTACGTATCAACTATTCTAGGTAAAGATAAATATAGAAAATACATTGTCGTTTCTATCCTTACTAGAAGTATTCTAGAATATAATAAACGTGTAGATTATATCTTCCATCAGTGCTTGTCTTCAATGTGTCAACGCTTGAGCTGTCAGCGCTTACTTTGCTCTTGTCAACGCTTGAATTGTTCTTGTCAGCGCTCAAGTGATTCTGGCCTTAATTTATTCCCAACAATCCTCCCCTAAACTTGATATCTACTCTTATGATCAAGTTTCTGAATAAGCATTAAGAACTAGGAGGAGTCTGACAAATCTTCTCATATTGGTAATGAATAAATCTGATCAAATCCTTTGCCACGTCACTTGAATAATCTATCTCCAGCTGAGTGTCCTTCATCTTTTCCAAAACAGCTTTGGATATGAAATACTGAGCATCCACAAGTAGATACTCAGCAAACTTTGTAGAACTCAAATGGTATACACCAGCAGCTGAATATAACCTCCATTGAAGACCACTGAGGTCATCTTCAAGATCCTTCCATATTGCAGGATCTTCATCTTTTTGCCCACACATTCTTTTGAATGTGGTCCAAAGTTTTATTCCATTAGCTGAAGTTGGTGCTTCAGCCTCATACTTGATCTCCAGCAACCTCCAAAGGTCCACCAAGTCTTCTCTATCACAACATGCAAATAAAGATATGAGAGTGGTAAAAGTGTGTACCTCCTTGCCAAATCTGCCAATCTTCCATAATCCACATTCATCTTCTTCATAGCTCACAATTGGATTCCTGGAATCTAATGGTAACACTTGCACCATATCTGAAGCTTCTAATGGGGAGAGCTTGAGGCTCTTTCTTATAACTGCTTCACTTGGATACAGTGGATCCATATCTTTTGGAAACTCAAATTTACTTCCCTTCTTCACTGGCCTGGGAATCATCATAGCTTTCTTGATTTCCATTTCTTCTGCAAGTTGCTCCTTTCTTTCATCTGAAAGAAGTCTGAGAGTGTTTGCTTCTTGCACTCTTACCCAAATGGGATAAGCCCTGCTTTCCAACTCATAAAATGTCAAAGCCTTCAACTTTTGATATGTCCATCCAACTCCATGACATCTGAGCAACATAAAGTAGAGCTCCCTTCTATCCCTTTTCAACCCTGAGAGAATATTGCTTGCCTTGTGCTTCAAAATTACCTTACAATCTTGCTGAACTCTAAGAAGAAGTTCCAAACCCCATATTTGATCTGAAATGGTCAAGTCTGGATTATCCATGCAGCTTTCTTCCCAAGAATTGTACATTTGAACCACCTCTGGCATGTCAAAATCAACCTGCAATTTCAATTCTCTCAACTTTTCCCTAGCAAGCTCATCACCATACTCAAGCCTTTCAGGTTCTATAATCATCACACTTGAATCTGAGCTAGCTCCATCACTTTCTTCTTCTAAAGACACAACAAATGGTGACTTCTCCTTTTCATCTTGTTCCATCATTTGTTCATCCAATCTTCTATCAAATTCAACCTAGGCTGCATTCTTTGGAACAATCTCTTCTACCAATTTACCCTTAACCTTATCAGATGGTGCAATGGTTGGTAGGGTAGATGGTAATACCTGAGTAGAAACTTCCTTGATGATAGATGATGACTGGGATACATCACCTTCATGTGCAGGTCTGTCAACGCCCAAATTTATCCTATCAGCGCCCAAAATACTTCTATCAGCGTCCAAATTTGCCTTGTCAACGCTCAAATATTTTCCCTCAGCGCCTTGTGTAACCTCTCTCAACATAGCTGTAAATGATAAATTTAGATTGGTTGGAGAGATTAAGGACGTATCAAAACCTGTTTGTTCCTTCAAAGTTGTAAGGGCTTCAGCAACATCCATTGATTGACCATCTTGGCTGTCCTTATCACTCAGATTTCTTTGAACTTCCTCCCCTTTGGAAGACTCCTCCATACCCCTCCTAGCATGATCACTTTCCAAAACAACAATCCTCTCCCTCAATTGCTTGAGTTCAAGGCCTTGTGAGCTGAAAATTTGTACTAAGTCTGCATTTTGCTTTTGCAAGCTAATGCAGACTGCCGTCAATTCCAAAAGAGTCATTGGTTCCAGGATGCCCTCTTCTAAAATGGAGATTTGACCTCCCAAGTCAGATTCATTGGGCATGGATGAGGACTTAATAATGGTGGAACTGCCTTGGCCAGCATCTAAGCCAGAACTAATAGTCCCAGCCTCATCCAGGTCACCAGCCACACTTGTGGTGGTGGTTCTCTCTGCTTCATGGCTAGGACCACCAGAGGAGAACACTCCAGTAGTCCTTTGGTGTTTCATCAACCTATATTCAGGTGGTGTGGAAGATGGTATGGAAGAATGGGTAGATGTGGGTTGGTTAAGGGGTGTTTGGGATTGTGAAGGTTGTGTGTCAGCGTTGGAAATAGGCACATCAACGCCAACATTGCATGTGTCAGCGTCAAAGGTTTCTTGGTCAATTTGCATTTGTTCAGGTGAGGGTAAAGGTTCAGGAATGGGTTCTGGTTGGGGTTGTGCTGCTGCAATAACAGCAAGCATGGCTGGGTTTAAAGGTAAGTCTCTATGGGGTGGTGAATTCATCTTCGTAAAAATAGCTTTCTTTTGCTCAGGGATCTTATAAAAATCATTGTGATCCCTTGAGCAGTAACCTTGATCATCAAAAATCATTTGTAGAAAACGGGGATAAGCTAAAGTCATTTTTGTCCCCTTGTTTTTACACATCCCCTCAAAAATCATTTTAGAATAGTTATATTTTTGCCCTGTTGCAATGCACACAATAGCACTGGCAATGGATCTATTGATCTCATTGTGTGCAGTACATTTGGGACTCAAACATTGAAGGAGGACATGTATGAGGTACTTCCAGGCTGGGGGAAATTCCTGCTTATGATACTTGTTTAGAGTACCTTCATCAGGAAAGGGATATCCCAAAGCCCTAAGCCCTTGTTCTATTTCATTTATAGGAAGAATGGCTACACCATCAGCATCATCAAGATGCAAGGCTTGGCGTACCAAAGCCTCAGTAACCACCCAAGACCTCCCATGAACAATAGAAGTCAATGTGGTCACTCCATTAACTGTTGAGGAACTAACAGTGTTCCAAAACTGTTTAATGTGTGTGAATGGAATGAGTGGTGCATGAGAAAGAGCATACCTTAATGGGGATGCATTCAAATACGCCACCATTTGTGTGTATTGAGGAAACAGAGTATCATCAGCAGCAAGATAAGCAATCATGTTGTGTTGAGACTTGAACCCTAATTCCAATTCTGCTGAGTTAAACTTTGGTGCCATGGATGAAAGCTATGAATTTTAAGTATAGAAGATGAAGTTGATAAGAGAAAAGAGTTAGACAAGAATTATAGATACCCTGTTTAAAATAGGAGCCAAATTTATAGGAGAGAAAGAATGCATGTGATTGGCCCAAAAATAGGCAAAGATTTTCAAAAATCAATCATGAAAATATTGAAAAAGTTATAAGTTTATCTCATGCATTAAATGAAAGTAACAACTCCTAAAATTACGGCTTGAAAATATGTCAAAAAGTAACAACTGGGTAGGTCCCATTGTGTGTCAACGGTAAAAAATAACCTATCAACGCCCAACGGCTATAATCTTGTCAACGTTTGCCTAAAGCCATGTCAGCGTCCAATTCGGTCACAACAACGCTTGGAAAAATCTTGTCAGCGTCCAAAAATAAAATTATTTTAAAAAGTGAAAAATGACCTTAACAAGTAATTTATCCTAGAGAAGATAACCAAAAGCTGATAATTATTATAGGGCGGCAAGCACTGTCCAGTTATGCACACTTGCATAAGCAAGATAGACATAACAGTCCTCTAGTATCCCTTGCTAACCAAAACTCTTAGCAACAAAGTTACCTTATAAAATCCTTGTTACTCCCAGGTAAATCCCATATCAAAATCATTCCCAAGTCTCCCAACAGACCACAACCAATTCTAGGCCAAAAATGTCTTGGCAGCATGCAAAGTTGATATACTATGCATGCTACAGTGCCTCATGATTTAGTAAAACTAACTCATACTCACCTGTGGACACAATCTAGAATTGTGATAAGAGTATCATATGGATACCCAAACATCCTAAAGGTTCCTAAAACCTCCCCTTAAACTATGATACAAAAAGTTTGCTAAAATCATGCATGAACATAAAAATTTATGTCAAGATAGGAATGAAACATTCCAACCATCATCCATAAATAAAAACTTGTCCAAATGCTTCTCCATTGATCCATAAGCAACTCTGTATCCAATGGTATACTGCTAACACCATCTACACATTTAGATTGAAAACCACAAAACTAACATTGTTGCTGACAACGCCCCGATAACACATAACAGCGTTGAGGGAAGCTTTGTCAGCGTTAGACAATTATATTGCTGACAACGTTGCAAAAACACTTATCAGCGTTCAAGCAACCTTTGTCAGTGTTTGAAAAATATAGTGAAAAATCTAAATCATCAATAAGACCAATAATAATAATGCATCATCCTGTACATACTTTTACAAAAAGAATCCAAAACACATACTATGTGAGATTAACCATTCCAATGCTTGTTACCAAGTATTGAAATCTCCCAGCATCAAAAGGTTTAGTTAATAAATCTGACACATTTTCCTCAGTGTCAACCCTATCTGGTTGTATTAAACCTTTCTCAAAGCAATCTCTTATAAAATGGTGTCTAATTTCTCTATGTTTAGTTTTAGAATGATGTACAGGATTCTTAATGATGCATAAAGTACTATTATTGTCAACAAATATCTTAGTATGCATGAAATTATACCCATAGTCCAACAGCTGGTTCTGAATCCACAAAACTTGGCCACAACATGCAGCTGCAGCCACATACTCTGCTTCAGTTGTAGAATTAGCTACCACTGTTTGTTTCTTGCATTGCCAAGATATTAACCTGCTCCTAAGAAACTGACATCCACCAGTTGTGGATTTCCTATCAAACTTATCACCTCCATAATCACTATCTGAATATGCAATCAGCTCCAATGGTGAATCCTTTAGGTACCACAAACCAAGATTAGGATAGCATCTTAGGTACCTAAAGATCCTCTTCATAGCATAAAGGTGAAATTCTTTGGGAGTCACTTGATGGCGTGCACAAGCACACACAGCAAACATAATGTCAGGTCTGGAGGCAGTAAGATACATCAAGGATCCAATCATGGATCTATAGTACCTGACATCAACATCTTTCCCATCTCCAATCTTTCCCCAAGGGTGTTCTCTATCCATAGGAGTAGTAGCCCTCTTTTCATGTGGAGAAAAGCCAAACTTCTTCAAGATCTCAGCAACATATTTGTCCTGGGAGATGAAGATACCATCTTCTTTCTGCTGAACTTGTAAACCTAGAAAGAAGTTCATCTCCCCCATAGCACTCATCTTGAATTTGTCTGTCATAAGCTTGGAGAAATCCTCACTCATCTTTGGATCAGTAGACCCAAAAATGATATCATCAATATAGACCTGAACAAGAAACACATCCTTGCCTTTCTTCTTTGTAAATAGTGTCTAATCTATGGTGCCCCTCTTGAATCCATTGTCCACCAAATAGGTAGACAAAGTACCATACCATGCTCTAGGGGCTTGATGAAGGCCATACATAGCCTTTTTGACTCTATACACTTTATCTGGATGCTCTGGATCCTCAAAACCAAGAGGTTGCATCACATAAACTTCCTCAACAATAGTTCCATAGAGGAAAGCACTCTTGACATCCATTTGATAGACTGTGAAGCCCATGCAGGATGCATAGGCTAGAAAAATCCTAATAGCTTCAATCCTTTCAACTGGTGTAAAGACCTCCTCATAGTCTATCCCCTCCTCTTGTGTATAACCTTGAGCCACTAACCTTGCCTTGTTTCTGACCACAATACCTCTTTCATCTCTTTTGTTCCTGAGAACCCATCTTGTCCCTATAGGTCTGACATATCTGGGACAATCAACCAGCTCCCAAACATCCTGAATTGCAAATTGGTGAAGCTCATCCTGCATTGCTTCCACCCAACTTGGTTCTTTGAGAGCATCAAATATTTTCTTGGGTTCTTCTTGTGACAGAAAACATGCAAACAAACATGCTTGCACAAGAGGGGTATCAACCTTCTTGTGTATATTGGCAATAAACCCACCAAGACCTTGATGAGATCTTCTGGTCTGAACTGGAGTCATAATATCACCAATGATCTGAGATGTGGGGTGATTCTTCATTATGGAAGTGAGAACCCCTCCTTCAACAAGTCTGATGTCCTCAACTTCACGCTCCATGTTGCCAATATCTTCTTCATCAGACTCTCTTTGATCAACAAGAATCTCTTCATGAACATTGGAAGGTCCACCTTGTTCAAAACTGGAAGAGAAAAGATGCCCATAAGTGTTGTCAACGTCTGAATCTTGGTTGTCAGCGTCTGGGCTAACAGCGCTTGAAATGTTGTTGTCAACGTCTGAGCCATCAACGTCTGAAGTGGTCTTGTCAGCGCTAGATTTGCCTTTGTCAGCGCCTGAAGAACCATGCATGTTTGTATCTGGTGGTATTTGGAAACCACCATTATCTTGTCCAGCAGCAGCAGCAAAAGCATCTGTCCAAATGGGAATTGTGACATATTCAAATGTAGGAGATGCCTTTTCTGCTTGTGATCCAACCTTCTCATGAACTTGTGTACCTGAAACATTAACAACTTATTCCTCCACAACATTTGAAGTTACCTTCACAATGTCTGGATTAGTGACAGGCATATAATTTAAAGTTCTAGATAAGGGTTCCAAATCAAACAACCAATTAGGACCACTCGCAGGATCACTAGGTTTATTCTCTAAGAACCTAACATGTACTCTCTCAACTATACGTTTGTCCTCTTTAAGATAAACCCTATAACCCTTGCTCTGGACTGAATACCCCATGAAGTAGCCCTCATCACCTTTTGCACTAAATTTCCCTAAGGCATCACTAGTATCCAAAACTACTACATGACAACCAAAAGGTCTGAGAAAACCAATATTAGGTTTTCTTCCCCAAAGTAACTCATAAGGTGTTTTGTTCTGAATTTTGTTAACCAATGCTCTATTTTGCACATAGCATGCTGTATTAACAGCCTCAGCCCAAAAGGCTATTGGAAAGTGAGCATCAGCCAACATTGTTCTGGCTGCTTCAATTAGGGTTCTATTTTTCCTCTCAGCAACCCCATTTTGTTGTGGGGTTCTAGCAATACTGAATTGCCTAGTAATACCTTTCCTGGCACAAAAATCATCTAGCTTCTTGTTCCAAAATTCTCCACCATTATCACTCCTAAGCATTTTAACCTCATTTCCAGACCTTTTCTTAATCTGAGTGATAAAACCAAAGAGGTCCATATGAAGCATATGAAGAGGTCTGGAACTAGTGTGCACCTGTTTGGACTTGAATGAGACCTTGTGCTGCTTGCCATTAAGACATGCAACACAAGAGTGGTCATTGTGGAAGGCCTTCTCAGGCAAACCATCAACTAAACCAAGCCTCACAAGCCTATTTATATTCTTAAAATTTATGTGCCCTAGTCTCCTGTGCCACAAATTACTCTCATCTACTGAGGCCTTAGCATAA
Organism: Glebionis coronaria; assembly: GCA_025667525.1. Taxonomy (NCBI): domain Eukaryota; kingdom Viridiplantae; phylum Streptophyta; class Magnoliopsida; order Asterales; family Asteraceae; genus Glebionis; species Glebionis coronaria. The sequence continues at coordinate 457,625,883 of CM046882.1, forward strand.
AAACAAGACATATTTGCATTCATTTTAATCCCATTTAAATTCACATTATATATGTCCTTATGCCTAGGTGTTCTAAACTCAATATATTTCTCATCAGGGATCTTAAAATCCTTTCTTAACACCAAGCACTCAGTATCAGTAAAAAGAACCTTATTTTTGTTATCACAAACTTGTGATACACTAAACAGATTATAATCAAGTTCTTTTACCAGGAAGACGTTTTCAAAACGCAGATTATTGGTGAGAAGGGTTCCTTTGCCTGTAATGGTACCATAACCACCTCCAAAGTATACCTTGTCACCATCTTTAATAGGGGTGAAATTCGTCAGATAGTCTTCCTTCCCTGTCATGTGCCTTGAGCATCCACTATCCCAATATCCATAATCATTGATCTGTCTTTGAATGCCCTGCACATAAAGAAAACAAATTAGTTTTCTTTGGGAACCCAAGTCTCAGAAGACTTGGATTCATCTGGTTGTTCAATAAGAACAGACTTAGTTCTCACAACAACCCCATTCTCATCCTTTTTAGGATGAAATACACAGTTAACCCCAATAGGTTTTGTAATGACCTTTGAAATGTAATTAAATCTATTGCAAGTCATTGAAATCCCATTTTCATTAGGGTTTTGATCTTTCTTGGGTCTCCATGTTAAGCTTGAAGAAGCTTTAGACCCCTTACCTTGTGGCTGCAAATATTTAGGTCTGGTCACGTTTCTGTCAGCGTTAGATTTTGTCCTGTCAATGCTGAAATTACCCTTGTCAGCGTTGAACCTAGGGTTTGCTACAGGAACCCATTGCCTATTTGACCAGGTGTTTGTCTTTTGAAAAGGTCTTTGTCCATGAGTGTTAGACCTTCTAGAAAAGAATGGGGCAGGTCTAATCACTTGTGGACGTTGCTGCACACAAGGTTTGGGTCTGACAACGTTTGACTTCCTAACAACGTTGACTTTCTTCCTATCAGCGCTGAAATTGTTCCTGTCAGCGCTGGCTTTGGGAGCGTTGACACACTTGTATGCCAAATGTGAAAAGCTACCACAAGTGTAACAGGCCTTCTTAGACACACCCTTAGGTCTAGAAGAGAAGAAACCTGTTCCATGTTTGCTAACTTGGATCTTGGGTGACCTATTATTCCTATACATCTCTGCATATTTAATGGTAGGTCTTCTAACAGTGTTCGAGCCTAGGTCAACAGCTTTACCAGTGATTGGGTGAGTAACCTTAATGGGTGGTGACTCATTGGGACTTTCACATAGCAAACCTCCCTTAACAAATAAAGTAGGGTTAGCTTTCTTCCACTCATTTAAGTCAGTCAATTTTTGTTGATACTCTTCCACTGGAGAGACAACTCTTGGTGGAGGAATGAATTCCTCTTCTTGGCATTCTGGTATACCAGTCCAAGACAAGTCCTTTCTAAGGACACCATAGAAGTCACCAGCTGGTGGTGGAACCAGAGAGTAATCATTCATCCCAATCCCAGTCATGTCCTTAGGATCCCTTTGTTTAGCTACACAGTCTCCTAGGGTTTGGGTGGCTCTATCAAATCTTTGAATCTTGAGGTCAACATTATCTTTATTCTTAATGGCCTCATCTAACTTAGCCTGTAGATCTCTATTAACCTTTGTCATGATGTTCCTAACATCCATACTACCATCTAGCTCATGTTTTAAGATATTGATCTTATTTTTTAAGTCAAATTCCATTTTCTTATATTCAGAAACGGTTTTCTCAGTTTCAGTAAGAGCTAGTTGGTAATTAGACAATTTACACCTTTCAGTGCTCATATCATCTTTTAGTTTTAACACCTCTTTGTTAAGTCTTTCAGTGTTTAACCTACAACCTTTGCTACAAAAAGCATCATCATATACCTCATTATCAGATGAAGAGGAGGAGTGTGCCATGAGAGCATATTCCACATGCTCTTCTTCTTCAATATCAGCAACCAAAGCTTTATCCTCTTCAGCATTCTTAGCCAGATAGCTCCAATCCCATCCTGTACCATCAATTCCTTGAACTGCAACCATGGCTTTGGAATCCTGAGCTTTAACAACCTGACTTGAGGGTTTACCAGCATCAGATCTTCTAGAAGATCTGCATTCCCTCATGAAGTGCCCCATACGATGGCAATTGTAGCATTCAACTTTGGATTTATCAAATCCAGCTGTGTCTTTAGCATTGAAGGTCATCTTCTTTTTAAACCTTCTGTTCCACCTATTTGCTCTTATACTAGCAAGAGCCATGTTCCACTTGATGTCCATCTCTTCCAAGTGATCATCACTTATCTGCTCAAGGTCCTCATATGTAATCACTGAACCATTGGGCAAAGAAGCAATGTAAGCACACACAGTATCCAAATCCAAACCAGCAGGTTTAACTCTTGGGGAGTCATTCTTGAATGTGTCAGCGTCTGAAAAAGAGACGTTGACAGGACTAGTTCCAGCGCTGACATATGATGATCCAGTAACTGGATGCATATAAGAGTCCTTCTGATTGAATTGACCTTCACTATGAGAGAAGAAGGCCATGTTGCTGGTGCTAGATTTGCTTCCATGTTCTGAAAGAGTTTCATTATCCAACAGTCTTAGTTTGTTGTAGATGTCATCAAACGAGGAGCTCTTGTAAGTATTATTGGCAAGAATAGATCTTGCCTCAATCTTCCATGCCTCACCAAGACTTTTATGAAAGGTAGCATTGGTGTCAACATCACCAACTTGTGTCCCCATGAAGGACAACTTGCTTGTGATGTCAAGCAATCTGCTTCTCACACTACTCAGTTTCTCATTGGACTGAGCTTTGAAGACAGCATAATCATGCAGAAGTTGCTTTTTCTTTTCTTCCTTAGTGTCTGCATTGCCACCATATGCAACTTCAAGTGCTTCCCAAAGATCCTTAGCAGATTCATAGCCTCTATATTTGTGCTGGTTTTCTTGTCCCAAAGAGACTTTCAGAATATTTAGGGCTTTCATGTCAACCCTTTTCTTTGCAATATCTTCAGCACCTACAACTCTACCATCTCCAGGTTTTTCTCTCTTATCTTCATCAGGGCATCCTTCAACAGCTGATCTTTGAGTAATGGCATCAAGAATCTTTTGAGCCTTATTGAATGAGTTTCCATATTCAGTAATCTCCCAGAGTGTGTAGTCATAGATCCCCAGATATTGTTCAAAGTTGAACTTCCATAAGTCAAAGTTGGTTGCATCAAGCATGGGAATCCTGATGTTTGGTAAGGGTGAAGAGGAGGTGGTTATTGCTTCAGACATGATGTTTTAGGGTTTCTGAGAAAATTAGGGTTTTGGTGTTTTTAGGGTTCTGGTGTTCTTCAAAGATCAAAAGTTCCTCAACAAGCTCTGATACCACTTGTTGATCCCAAACTTAGATCGATTAGCTTTGTGTATACGAGATTAGATCAAGTAATACACGTAGAGAAACCTTTGTATATGCTTTGTAAATCTAAGTGTTATGCGGAATTTAACACTTAAACAAGAACACACAAGATATAAACAAACTTTCACTTTGATTATCAATGTCGAACTTGCTTACAATGAAAGATGTTTATGAACGAAAACTTATGTAAAACTTATATCAAACATTAACCTAAAGGCCTTCTTTTATAGATACAAGAAGCCTTGTACAATAAGCTACGTATCAACTATTCTAGGTAAAGATAAATATAGAAAATACATTCTCGTTTCTATCCTTACTAGAAGTATTATAGAATATAATAAACGTGTAGATTATATCTTCCATCAGTGCTTGTCTTCAATGTGTCAACACTTGACTTTAACTTGTCAACGCTTGAGCTGTCAGCTCTTACTTTGCTCTTGTCAACGCTTGAATTGTTCTTGTCAGCGCTCACGTGATTCTGGCCTTAATTTATTCCCAACAGTAGTCCGTCTTCATCTACTGCTATTGATGACTCACCAATTCTTCAAATCCCTGAAGAATCTCCTGCTGATAATGAAATTGTACCCCTTGATATGGCAGAAGTAGACTCATACACTGAAGTAGTCTTTGAAGAAAGCCCTCCTAGTCAGCAGGATGAAACTCAAATAATACCAGCTATTCCCATAAGTGTTCCTGTCCATGATTCCCCAGCTCCTCAAACCAAGTGGTCAAAAGATCAACACATTCTTCTTATCAACATCATTGGGGAACCTAAGGTGTTACTACTAGACAGCAAATTCATGACTCAGAGTCTGCCTCAGCCAATGAATGTCTCTTTGTTGAATTTCTCTCTCAAATTGAACCTAAGAGAGTAGCTGAGGCTCTTGTAGAAGATGGGTGGGTAGCTGCTATGCAGGAAGAAATCAATCAGTTCAAAAGGAACAAAGTATGGACACTAGTGCCAGCTCCACCTAGAAAGAATATCACAAGCACTAGATGGATCTATAGAAATAAGATGGATGAAATTGGAAACATCATCAGAAACAAGGCCAGGCTAGTGGCACAGGGGTATACTCAGACTTAAGGAATTGATTATGATGAAACATTTGCTCCTGTAGCAAGACTTGAAGCCATCAGAATCTTCCTGGCTTATGCTGCTTATATGAACTTCATTGTGTATCAGATGGATGTTAAGAGTGCATTCCTCAATGGAGATTTGGCTGAGGAAGTATATGTTGAACAACCTGAAGGATTCGAGAACAGCGAGTTTCCCAATCATGTGTACAGATTACACAAAGCCATGTATGGGCTGAAACAAGCTCCAAGAGCATAGTATGAAACTCTTTCTAATTTCTTAACTAAAAACAAATTTGTCAGGGGTTCTATTGATAAAACACTCATTACCTTCAAGGATAAGAGTGATTTCATCATTGTGCAGATTTATGTGGATGATATCATCTTTGGGTCAACAAATGTTAACCTTAGTAAACGTTTTGCCAACTTAATGACCAAGAAATATGAGATGAGTATGATGGGTGAATTAACTTACTTTTTGGGTTTTCAAATTAAACACTGTCCTAAAGGAATTTCAATTTGTCAAGAAAAGTATATTAAAGATTTACTTAAAAAGAATGACTTAGCTGATTGTGCATCAGTGAAATGCCCCATGCTTCCACCCAACAACTTGGGTCCTGATGAGTCAGGGGTCTCTGTTAATGAGACTTTATACAGAGGCATGATTGGGTCACTCATGTATCTAACAGCTAGTCGTCATGATATCCAATTCTCCACATGTCTCTGTGTAAGGTACCAAGCTAACCCAAAAGAATCCCATCTAGTGGTTGTTAAGAAAATTTTCAGGTATCTCAAAGGAACACCCTCTCTAGGTCTATGGTATCCCAAGGAATCAGGCTTTGATCTCAAGGCCTATTCAGATTCAGACTATGTAGGATGCTGTATTGATAGGAAAAGCACCTCAGGTAGCTGTCAAATCCTAGGAGGAAAATTGGTTGGATGGAGTGCTAAGAAGCAAAACTCTGTGGCCATGTCTTCAGCTGAAGCAGAATATGTCGCTGATGCCAGCTGTTGTGCTCAGGTTCTCTGGATGAAAAGTCGATTGGCTGACTATGAAATCTTGTATGACAAAGTGCCAATCTTTTGTAACAACACCAGTGCCATTGCCATCTCCAACAACCCTGTTCTTCACTCACGTACCAAACACATTGATATCAGGTATCATTTTATCAGGGATCACATAATGAAGGGAGATATTGAGCTGCACTTTGTTCCCATAGAGCTGTAACTAGCTGATATTTTCACAAATCCTTTGGCTGAACCTTCGTTCAACAGGCTAGTTGCTGAGCTAGGGATGCTCAATATCTCAAAGCCCGTGGCTTGATAATAAATGTGTTCATTAAATGATTGATTCTATATTAAATGTTTTTCACATGAAAGTAGGTAGTTACTTTCCAAGTAAATGTTAAAAAACCTTCTCAATATTTAATCATTTATTTTCGAATAACGAGGAGACAAATAAGTTTTGAAAGGTCAAGGGACCCACATGAGCAGTCATTTTCCCACTTTGCATTAAATGCGGTTGAATAACTGTTTTCATATTTGAATATATATATTGTCTCGCGTCTCTCCTCACCTACCACTATTCTCATTTCACAAATCTCTTTCTCTCTCTAAGCTTTCTCTCTCTAAACCCATCCTCCATTTTCGTTCTTCTTCGACCTTAAATCCATGGCATTCCCAGTTCCCAAGGAAGCCAACGTCAACTTTGAACTCAACGAAAGCATTCTTGCATCAAACAACTCCATTGGATGGATCAAGGCTCCAAACGAATCCTACTCAGATCTGGTTAACTTCATGCAAAATTGTGATGCAAGTGAAGCATTCACAAAATCCCCAACCACCTTCTACCAAGAATACCTTAGGGAATTCTGGTACTCTGCTGATGTCGTTGATGACACCATTACCTTTAGCCTCTCTTGCAACAAACAGCCATTTGCTTTCTCACTCAAAGACTTTTCTAGTGTGGTTGGGTTAAAACATGGTGATGAATGCCTAAAGGTGGTTGACAAAAAGGCTGTTAAGGATGCCCTGGCCACACTTAAACCCTTTCATGATGTGAACCCTGCTCTTACACCTGCTGAGGTCCTCTCCAAGTCTCCTCTGAAGATTAAGTATTTTACCCTTATGTGGCGTGTCCTCTTCACCCACAAGTCAAATCCCTGGGAGGAATGCAGGGATCCCAAGATCAGATGTCCTTCAACCACCAATCTATTGCTTATGGGTTGATCTGGGGAGCTGATGTTGATGTAGGAAGTATTCTCTTCTCCAATCTAGTTGAACAGCTGAAAGGAAGGAACCAAGTCAGGGAAAAGAACATTTGCTACGTTCGCTTTCTATCGCTGATCTTCGAAAGCCTGTTGGGTGACAGCTATCATAACTCTGCACTCACTTCTCTGAAGCCCTATCGCATCACAGGTGTCATCTACAAGGAAATTGGAGCTGAAGATGTCCCTGTCACCTCCCACATGATGAACATTGCTAACAAACAACCCTCAGCTGAGAAGTCCTTGCTCCCTTCATCAGAGAAGGTGATTACCTCTGGTGTGTCTGGAAAGTCTAAGTCTTTGACCTCTGGGAAGCACACCACGACGTCCAAGGCTTCAACTGGCCAACAACCTAAGAAGAAGAAAAACCCATCTTCTTCCCACACCAAATATGTTGCAAAGGCCAGGGGAAAGAAGACTATGAACCTCGACACCTCCTCTGTTCCAGAGACTCGTGTGGAATCAGAGATTTCAGCTGACCAACAACAAGGGTCTAGCGTCTCGATGTCAGCCGAGACAACAGGAAACCAGCCGAATTCTACTGATATCGCACAGGTAATCAGTGTACATTTTTAGAGGTCCACAACCAGCCACTCTCAAATGTCTGTAGGTGAGAGTGGTGAAGTTAGGGTAATCCTCGACCCATAAAAGTCTGTCTATGCACTTAGAACTCTTTAAGACTTATGTACACCCTGTCTATGCACCAGGGAATGATTCATTTGTGTTTATAAAGCACCCCGATAACCCTGCACCCTCTAGACAGTATTCAGGCAAACAACAACCTGAATACATATATGTCTCGACCTTGACCAGCTGTACCTCACACAGCCTCTTGGTTCCCTCAGAAAAAGAATCCCAAAAGTTTTACTTTTAAGGGAGCTGAATAATCATCCTCAGCTCTTCTAGGGACAGCGTAATAAGACGATCTTAACCCACATCTTTTTCACCATTAAAAGAATCCCAAAGGATTTATCCTTTTCAAGGGGAGCTGAATCATCACCCTCAGCTTTCCTAGGGACAGCGTAACAGGCGACCTTCACCCACATATGTTTCATTGTTAAAAGAGTCCCAAAGGTTTCTTAACCTTTTGGGGGGCTGAATAATCACACTCAGCTTTCCTAGGGGCAGCAAATGGCGATCATAACCATATAATTTTCACCCCTAAAAGAATCCCAAGGATTTATCCTTTGGAGTGGCTGAGTAATCACCCTCAGCCTCTCTAGGACAGCGAAATGATGACCATTCCCCTTACTTATTTCCCTGTTACTAATAAAAACAACTTGTAGGCTGAAATTGTACAGTCAGACACAGAATCCCTGGAGCAACAAGATAAAGAGGCTGATACAATCATTCAGGATCAACCAAATGACGAAGAGCCCCTGCTTGATATTGAAGAAGAAGTGTTGTCATTAGTTGATGATGTCTCTGATTCTGAATCAATGCCTGAGGATGAAATCCCTGTGGGGATGTTTGAGGAGGAGGATGAAGAAGAAGAAAATGATCAACAATCTGTCTCTCCTCCCAAGGAAATAGCTGTGTCTACTCTAGCTGATAATAATACTCCTCCTCCCAAGGAAGCTGTTGTCACTCCCACCTCTGCTACCTCCACCACAACAGTCTTCCAAAGACCTACTTATGATCCAACTACTGAATTCCTTATGTTTGATCATCCTTACCAAACCAACTTTAATCTTTTTCCAAGGGGGATGATTATGCTCAACAAAGCCTGAATATCCATAATCTTCAGCCTGTTCATCATCAATCAGATATTGAACGCCTCTCAAGAAAGTTAGATATTATCAAGTCTGAGATGCATAATTTCATTGTCACATTTCCAGGGATCATCAAGAAGGCAGTCGCGGATGCAGTCACTGAACCCATCAAGGATGGTGCAAGAAAAGGTGTATCACAAGGACTTAGTCATTTATCCACAAGAATCAAGGATGCCATTGACACAGAGGTTCCTGCTCTCTTTCATGAACATGAGTTAACAATGCACAGAGAGTTTGAAGCTGTTCGAAGCAGGCAATATCGTCATACAAACTTCATCATTAATCGTGTTCAGGGCAACACAAATGGAAACTGCAACCTTCTGTTGAAGATTGCCAAAGCTTCAAGGAAAAGGCAACGTGTTATGGCTGCCTCTGTTGAACAGACTGCAAGTCACTTTCAAACACGTTCATCCAAATGTCTGAAGAGACAGGCTGAACGTGAGGGGGAGAAGGAAAAGGTACTTAACCTTGAATCTGCCAAACAGGGCTCAACATCCGCTGACAACACCATTTCTTCACCTGTTCCCATCCAAGTCATCACACCTGTTATCATACCTGATGATGAGGATAACACTAAGGGGGAGCAACAGAATAATGATGGAGTTGATTCATCAAAGTCCCTGACTTTGGTTAACACCAGCGAGTCTGGGGATGATGGTGAACCAGCTGCCAAGAAGCTAAAGTTCACTGTTAGCTCCCTACAAAAAGCAATACAAACTCAACCTCAGTCAGCGTTTATCAAAAGAGCTGAGGAGTTAAAAAATATGAGTATGGAATCCTCTGTCTCGAAGAAAGGAAAGGAGATAGTTTTGGTTGACACAAACATAAACTAAAGAAGATAGATGCGATGCTAGAGACAGGAGGATCCACCATAGACATTTCCCAATTTTCAACCTTCACACCTTCCAATGAGAATCCCTTAACACCTGGAGAAATAGAGAAACAGACCGAGGAATTCAAAAGATTAAATGAAATCAAGAAAGCCAAGGAACTAAATGAGGTAACTCTGAGGAAGATGACTCCACCTGAATAGGAGAAGCAAAGACAAAGGTTAAGGGAAATGGAAGCTAAACGCGCAGAGGCACTAAGAAAAGTAAAAGCTGATTATGATGCCTGCGTTAACAACAGGTATGCACCTGGCAAGATAACCAAGTTCAAATACACAATTCATAAGTCCACCAACACACCACAGATGATTTTGTGGAGAGACAACCAACAGGGTAATATGAATTTATTTGAGGACTTCAGGCTAAAGAAACTTGGGTTATCTAAATGGTTTGAACTTGAAGCCTTAGCTGCCAAAAGAACTGGTCAGGCAAATTTCCTTCTGCTTAAAACTCTTAAGGCTAAGTTCACCTGGATCAAAGAAACAGCAGCCAAACTCAAAATAGATCCCCCACCACAGCTGTTTGAACAAGAACCCCCAAAGTTTGGCAAGAAAAGAAGAAGGGTTTCTCAACTTGTTAAGGAAACCTTTGTCATAGATGATGTTCAAATGGATGGAATGCACAGGGATTTGATCCTACCAAATGGAATAGTTGGCCCTGTTGATGGTCAGACCTACACAGAGCCTAAAAGAGGTATGGCATTCATGAACAGAGCTTGCCAATATGCATTTCAAAGAGAAGATGAGCTTGGCTTAGCATCAACAATTCAACTCCTTTGTCTAAAAAACGGACTCAAGATTAACTCAGAGTATTCCAACGTTTTTGCAAAAGCTTTGCAGGCAGAATTGGATACTAGAACAGACATAGCTGAAGTTGAAGAAAAGATCAAAAATGATGACTATTGAAGAAATTCACAGCTCAATTTTACCTTCACATTTTATTTCACTTTTGTAATGTACTTGTAATTTTCTTTAAGTATGAATAAAATCATGAGGTATGTTTGTTTAGATCTGTTATGAGTAAGAAGAAGCTGTTATCTCACTTACCTTAACTTAGATAGATCTAGCTATATTTATGTTTAAATAGGGGGAGATTGTTGGGAATCTAAGTTTGTTAGATTCCCTGATCATAGATTTAAACACAAATTAAGCTGTTAGATAGTCACTTGCTTGTGCCTAGGAGACATGCAAGTATCACAAGACTCACAGAGATCCAAGTCTCTGTGAGCAACCTCAGAGGAGTCCATGTCAGAGACCTGTCAAGGAAGTCAAAGATTACTTGAAGACATACTCATTGGCTGTGATGGATAACAGCCAAGATGTATCAGGGACTCTGAGGGGTTGAGGGTTAACAGGGGTGGCAATACCCTGTTAACACTCAGCACACTTTGGACATGCCATTTGTGTGTACGAGACAATGAAGGAAAAGGAAATTGTTTAGAGATCTGTTTCCTTAAAGCATTATGGCAGACTACCAAGAGTAGAAGAGCATCTTGTGACAGATGTCTGAAAAGTGAATATCTTGTGTAGTCACCATCAACTAGTACTTAGGTCAACCTCGTATCACTATAAATAGGATGTGTATCCCAGCATTAATGTTTAACACTTTGAGAATATTCACACCATTAATGCTTAGAAATTATTGAATCAAACAGCTGTGACTGTATTCATAAGTTAGGGTTTATAGTTGTTCAAAGTGTGCACAACACATTGTCATCAAACGGTGTTATCCATAACACTTGTAATTCTTTATTATACAATAATAAGATTACGTTTGAAAAGTAATAACTTGTGTTGATTAGTTAAGTTTAGTGTTTCTAGCATTGATTAGGGACTTTCAAAAGTAATACATTATGTCTTTGTAAAATAAAGTGTCAAAAGTTGAAAAATAAAGTTTTTTGTTGCCTTATTTCAACATTACGTGAGGACACGGTAATTGCTTAGCAAGGGGGAGTTTGATATGAGTTAAAATACTCATATCATTTATTTAATAAAACGGTTTAAAAATAAATGGAACATGTGAATATTGTATCGTACATGCTTGTTTTGTTGTTTCATGTGTATAGGTACACTATTATCTAGAAGATCACAAGAACCGGCAAAACCGACACGAGGTTGAAGATTTCACCAAAAGCCGAAGACGGGAATTGAGTTTTGATTAAGTGGGGCCCACTTGAGCTTAATGGGCCTGAAAGCCCATACATGGAGTTACTAAGTTTAATTTGGGAAATAAACATATAAATGGACCAAGCAAGCCCAACTTGAGCCCAAGTCCATCCAAAGAAAATAAAGAGACGAATGAAGTGAATATATATATCTTGGGTCAAAGCCCAAAACAAAAAGAAAGAATGAGACGTAGAAAGTTTTTTATAACTTTTGGTCAAAGAAAAATAGACGGTCAAAGAAAGAAAGAAAAAAAGAGACGAGAGAAAGAAAAGGGGGAAGAACTGATAGCAGATTACGAACCCTAATATTTATGGGATTATAATTAACCAGCGATTGAAGAACACGCAAGATGAATTAGAGAAAAGAGGGATGAAGGGCGCGTGTGAATCACGAAGATGCTGAGTACCAAGTGCCAGCCTGGCACTTGGATTCGTCACTGCTCAAAGATGATTGGTCCAAGGCCTGCCATGTCAGAAGCAAAGAAGCACAAAAACAAGTAAGATTTACACTAAATCCTTTGTAAAGAAGCACAAAGTGTGCAAAATCCCACGTATCGCAAGCGTGGCATCTTTTGGGAGTGGAATGATCTAATGGTCACAATTGGAGATGCTTCATCAAAGGCCAAAAACGACTCTTCTCCAACAACCCCCTACCCTCTCTTCAGCCTATAAACGCCCCATTTCCCTGTAATTTTTATCCCTCTTTTAGCTAAAAGTTATAATGTTTAAATAGTTGTAGATTGATTTCTTTAAAGCTTTGTAAACAATTTTCAGATTTAATGAAGTTTCAATTTCAGTCTAATTAATCTTGTTATGTTATTGTTATTATACTGAATCGTATTTTACTTGCAACTTTAATCTACTATTTCTTTCATTATAATAAAAAGTATGGTACATTTAATCTCCTTAATAGCTTAAGTGAATGATATAAGTTTGAACGTGGGATCGACTTATCTAATTGATAAGTTTAGAAAAGCAGGAATGGTGATTTCGATGGAAGGTTAAAAGTTTTTATAAAAAAAAAGAGGAAGCACGGCATTTGATTTTAGTGTCGAGGGTCGACATTAGATTTAGAACAGTCTGATAAGATTTTGGTGTTTAAGCTCGTGGCTCGTCAGCTACGGGCAGAAAGAAAAGCTCTATCGAGCAATTTGAGAACCCTCTGTTTAGCTGAGGGTTGAGGTATTTTTCTTCCACTGTATTTATTTCCATGTGTTTGGATTTTATGATTTAAGTTGATTTAATTTAGTATACTGCTTTTAATATTTTATAATTGAGTTTCTGCATTGTTAGATAACTTAGACCTGTAATTGTGTACTTGCCTAATAAGTTTAGCGAAACTGGTTTAGTTCATTAATTGGTATTGAATCTCGGTTGCTATAATCTGTGATTAGTTTATTGGACCTTCATGTTTTCAATTACTGCTATCTGTTCGTATAATGACTCGTTGGTGAATCTGGATTGCTGCTGATGCATTAAAAGTAGTAGTGTATTTGTATGAGATAAAAGTTATCTTCTCTTGCAGCCTTGTCATTTAGTTAATATTGGGTTTTCTTTGCTATTCGCTGAATGTATTTTGCCATGTTATTGTTGTTGATAAGTAATGTTTAGTATTTTGCAAGTTCGTTTTTCTCGACTTAAGACAAATTGAAAGGCCCACCAATATCAAGTCATAATTGTTTTTGGTTGTTACAAGGTTATTTGGATTCCATGTCTATTTCAATCAAACATGTAAAAAGGGAAAATATTATAGCTCTATATAACCGTAAAACAAATTGCAAGTACCACAAAATTATCATAAAGTACAAGTATCTAATGCATACAATGTAAAATTGCTTGAAATGTAAAGAAAATGAAAATATAGGGACTAGAAATGTAAAATCATAAAGTATAATGACCAAAAGTGAAAATAGTAACAAACTATTCCAGCTAACTAACAATTATCAAAACTGACTAACCAATTTTGTAACTAATCAAAATCCAGGGACTAACACTTGCAAAACCTAAAAACTTGGAATTAACAAAACAAATTAATAGAACTTGAAAAGTTGGGGACTAAACTACAATTATCAATTTTTAACAAAAACGTGCAATAAGACTCGAATAAGCTAGAATGAGCTTATTTCTTAACCAAATTTGTTCTAGTTTTCTTTAAAATTCTTAAAATCCAAATTAAGCTAGACCTGCAAAAGGATTTTGGCTAAAAACTCTTAAAACTCTGGATTGCTTATTTTAATAAGCTCACAATAAGCTAAAAACAAATCCAGACATCCACTAACTGATTTTCTTGTTAAAAATGATTAAACAAGTTATGAGAAGCTTGGAATGTCAATTGGTTTTGAAAATCATCAAGAAAATAAGCTGGAATTTGAAATAAGCCAAAAGAGCTTATTTTGACCAAGTTTGACCAAAATATTCAAAAAGCTCAAATTCACAGAATCAACTCAGGACATGTTTGAAAACAAGTTTGTGAAAGAAAATGGGATGTTTTATGAAGAGTATTAAGAGATATTGAAAAACAGTAGGCTTAATGTCACAGAAACTTGCAATTGCCTAAGTGCTTATTATTAAGCTGATATCACACTCAAAACTGAAAATTATATGGTTTCCTTACTGTTACTGAAAGCTTGTATGTTAAACTTCAAATTAGAACAGGTTCCAGCTAAAATGATCCACTAACAAACAAATGCCATTGAATCAAAGTTGACTTGTTTTGACTGATGAACTTGTACAAAATTTGACCCGAACTTTTTAAAGGTCAATTGCCTGTTTGACTCTAGATTTGACTATAAAACTTCACCTAAAGATTCACACTCACCTATTGAATGCAAATGAGCTCAAAACAATTGGTTTGAACAACTGATTCACCAAAATGAACTTAATCCAAACACATGTTTAGAATCTGATATAAAACTTTTTCAAAGGACTTTTGAGCAAATTTTTAAGACAGCTATTGACACTTATCAAACTTTGTTAAGGGAATGAAATGAACCAGTTTGAAGTAAAAAATAAGCAAGTTCACATGAAAGACCACAAAGTGAGTACTGATGAACTAACACTGATGAAAATTAAGTTTTACCAAACTACAACTGAATTTAAGCTATGAGAATGCTTGTAAACTATCAGAATATCAAGATTATACTACAAATACACTAAGACAATCACAGTTTGACAGATTAAAGCTATTACTAAGAATTGAGCATGCAAGACTGTATAGAGGAATTTTAAACAAGAAAATATGTTCCTTTTAGCTAGATGCCACCACTGCTGGAGTAGTGAGGCGCTGAGCCTACTAGGTACATTCAAAACACCAGAAATCAACCACCAAACACCATCATAACATCATCATCTATTGGCAATGATATCCCCTGCTACAAACTGCTGAAATGGCTATGGAATGAACTCAAAACAACTCTGAACCAGCTACAGTCTTCAAATCAACATCAAAGTCATTCCATTGATCATGAGTGATCAAAAGAATCACAATAGTAACAATTATGAATGATTATGCAGGTATGAGATGAAGATTTGAGTGAAAGTGAAAATGGAATTTCATTAATGGGGGAAAAGTTTGTTACAAAACGGTTACAGCTAACTAACTAACTCTTAAGTGATTGTCAGTCAATTAAGAGTAGTTTTAACTAAATTGCTAAGTGAAAAAGAGAGAATTTCTCAAGTGTGTGAAAATTACACACACTAACTACATGTATAAAATGAAGACTAAGATGGGTATTTATAGAGGTTGGGTGTGATCTGTTGGAGGTTAGTGATGTGTTGCAACCAATGGTGAGCTTCCACGTGGCTTGAATCTCTTGATTGTTGATAGCCGTTGAAGAAATTGAATTGGGGGTTTTTGATTGAGTAACTTTCAGGCTAATTGGGTAGTTGGGTTGTCTTCCTTACTTGATATGGAGCAACTTTGATGTTTATATCTTAATCTGAAATGCACTCTATCATAATCTCGTTCCTGGGCTCATATGAGTTTGAAAGTGCAACGTGGAATGATGTGATTGGTTTAAAACAATAGACACGGATCATTATCTATTTCTTGATCTTTGATTAGTGGAAAAAGTGTTAGTGCGTTGCACTGTTCTGATTTTGTTATTAAATGAACTGGCGGCTAGTGGAGTGATGTGGCACATAAAGTGCAATCCATGTGACTCAAATTCTCTTCTCCCATTGGTTAAAATAAGTTACACAAGGATTGAGCCCAAACTTTGTTCACTTTTGGCAGTTTTAACCACTTGACTTGGCAGAATGTAAAATTGAGCTCCAAGCTTCATTTCTTTGACATTTTTGGTCCATCCAACTTCAATCTTGTTCAAAAATCATCCTTTGACTTGTTGACTTGAGAGTTGACCAGATTTGACTTTGTTCTTGACTTTTTCATAATTACACTTTTAATCCATCATCTTTGAAAGTTATCAAGAAAGGTCCTTTGTATTTGCAAGGCTTGTCACTTTTCATCGTCCTTTTGTCTTTTCTTCATAATTAAGGCTTGATTTCACTTGTTTGCTCCAAAATTGTATCTTTATTACCTACACAAGCACAAACAACAAAACATACCCATAATATTGCTTTTATGAATAAAATTAGGTATTTTGCTTTGTGTTTTAGGGTAATTTGTGATATAATTGATAAGAGATTTCACTCATATCAAATCCCCTACACTTGATCATTGACATGACCTCATGCAATGCCACATTTAAAAGCACCAATTTACACTTTTCTCATAATTAATCCACCTTGGCCAATATGAAATGCTTTTACATTACTCTACACTATATGATGCATGATTTTGATTTTATACAATGCAATGCAAAGGAAAGCAATTCTATTTATGTATTTTTGGATTTTCTTGAAATGGTTTTGATGGAAATAACTCATAAAGAAATCAATGACTATAATTAGGGCTTTGATACCATGAACACTTATCACCCTCAAGTTTCACTTTCCCCATACCAAGCTTAAAAACAAGATCATTGTTTTCCACAAGTGAAAGTGCATCAACTCATTCATAAAGATTAAATGTGTTACTCTCATACCCCCACTTATTATGCCTCTAAGACCGGTTATTATTTGAGCAAATTGCTTGAGAGCAAAATTGTCATTATTTAATGCGTGAAATATAAGAAATGTAAAATCTCAAAATAAGGAAGCAAGATTTTAATCCTAAGTAACCATCTTATCCATTACTTGAAAAACCACCCATAATTGATATAAGTCCGACTCAAGAATAATAAGTCATTCGCCTTATGTGTAAGATCCTTATGTCATGCATTAATAAGTAGCTACACACTCGCTAAGTAAAGAAAAATAAAACTCACGCAATAATTTATATCCTCCGCCTTTTTGAGACTTTGGATCTTCAATCCCGCAACCCGTTAAGGTAATACTGGATTGGAGCAACTATTAAATCTCCGCAACCCTTGTGAGAGTAATATTGGAATTCAATAGCTACTATAATTAACACTTCACTGCCCCTCGTGGGAGTCTTGTATAAAAAAAATTATTTTTCTTTTTTTTTCGTTTGTGTTCTAGTCACTCATTTTTTCATAAGCCGCTCTTATTTTTTTTATTCACTAAGAAAGTTGAAAAGGATAAAAGGAAAAACACCCGCTAAGTATTAAGCATGCCATAAGTCTAGTACACATAAAACTTTCTAACTTAGAATCTTAAGACGTACTTATACCAACCACGAATGATTAGTCAAAAATGTATAAGAGACTACAAACCAATTAAAACCGTTCTTGATTATTTATTAACAAATATACTTGCGTTGACAAGAAAGTAAAGGTTACGAAAGGGGATATAAAAGCCACAATTAATTAATATGAGGTTTGTCTAGCCCTTAACACTACTTCAAACTCTATCATCTCTTGTTCTCCACAGTTTAAAATCTCAAATAATGAGACTAGTGGATGCTTAGCCTAATAAACCAATAAAGGCCTGCATGGTTAAGGCTACTAGCTAGAGAATGCTTAGATAAGCAAACTCGGGTTGAGTCAAAGTATCCATGGCGGGCCTAATATGTCAAAGAAGTCTAAATTTGCTAAACCATATCCTTTATTATACTTTTTTTCCTTTTTATATATTTTTGATGAAAAATAAAAGAAGAAATATATACAATGCAAATGTGTTATGCAAATGAAAAATGATTGATGCAAAAATTATGAATGCATATTTTTGGTGGCCAAAGTAAATCAAAAAATTGAAAAATGTTTGAAAAATTAATTTCCAAGTTACCATGAAGGTCAATGACAAAGTTCTAGGTAAGGTCACTTCGATAGAAGACCCCCTACACTTGAGATAAACACTGTCCTCAATGTTTAAGAGTATTGGAGTGAACTCCCCTACACTTATGACATTGATTACTTTGCTTAACCCAAGCTAAGGAAAGGTCTACTATAGTGAATTCATTTAAAGCACAATGTGGTTATGAAAAATCACAATAGTAACGAAGTGAACCCGATACAAGGGCCTCCTCTATAAGCGCCAATGCATGTGATGAGAGAGAGCAACCCTATAAACAACATGAAGACAAAAGGAAGGTCTCCCCCTACACTTATCCTCAACTATATACCCTTATTTCTATCCTACCTGATGACGTATAGTCCCCAACCGGGCCAGGAACCCGACCCACGGGTACTACCCATATCCGGCCTATCACAGATGGGTGGGATAATGTCATTCAGGCTTATGGCTTGGGTGAACAGTGACCGCACACATGTTTGCGGCCCACGGCCCGGTGCGGCCGACATAGGGTTAGACAGAATCATATTCTGTCTAGGAATAGGTTTACCCCAAAAGAGGAGGATATCCACTACCATAATTAGAACATAACAATCATTCTAATTATGATAGTTATCCTTTCCTTGGGGCCAAAGTATCAGTGGCAGCCCACTAGGGTTCCACTGCCTATAAAAGGAACCCCCAAGGGTTCTACAAAGGTATTACGTCTTATATTCTTAACTCACATAAACCCTAAATCGATTACTTACTCTCACGCCGGAGTCTAATCGTGGGAAACACTCCCACGGTAAGCCTAACGCGTGCTGTTTAGTGTGCAGGATCCCAACCGAACGGTTCACTTGGTGCAGGAGCCGGAGCCCAGCCAACCCGAATTAAGCCTAATTCGGGTCTAGCAAGGATCACCCAACTTTTGCATCAACAAGTTGGCGCCATCCGTGGGGCCCATTACACTAAGCTAGAACAAAACCTCATTCTGAATCTCCAATGACGAAAGGGCATCAGCCAGCCAATCCCAGGAATACGAATCCTGGAAATCGGAAGTCCCAAGGGGAAGGGATACTCATCCCCAATCAATCACCTAGCCGCCTTGCAGGCGGACCTGGTAACTGTGGCGGCTTCCAGCCCTTGGGGGTGACGAGCACGATCTCCATGACACCCCCACCTACTTCAACCCTGTACAATCCAGACCCAGGGAGTGCGCCCAACCCTCCTAACAAGGAACCGCGCAGACCATCGGTAGAGGAAGAGGTAGAGGTCCTACCACTCAGCGAGGAGGATCTTACTCGAGTTCTCACGCAGAACTTCGATAGGATCGTCCCGGGGATCGCATCAAGGTTGAATTTGGGGAGGAACCTCCAATCCAGACTCAACTTTGGTGACGCCGGACCAATCACCTCCTCCCAAAATCAGAGGAAAAGGAGAGCTCGGCCTTAGGAGCAGAGCATCTTTGAGGAAACCCCTCAACCCAGGAATGTGTTTGAGCGCATAGGAGATCGCCTCATACAGGAACTGATGCAGCCTCGGGAAGGAGGAGATAGGTCTAATGGCTCACCCGAGCGGCCAGATCGAGAGTTGGCCAGAACCGCTCGTCGCCCGAGCGTGTGGGACAGGATGAACACTGTGAAGAAAGCTTCCGGTTCATCCCAAAAAAGTGGTCCCTACCCAAAGGATGGGGAACCACCACCGTTTCCGGACCCGTCCGGAGAGGACTCAGATGACCATCCGCCTAAGCGTCGCCGACCTAGGCGCACCCCTCCACCACCACCAAACAATGATGAGTATTATGGTGGTCCTTATTATCGAGATGCAGAAGTGGGGGATCTTTCGCGTCCATGGTGTGAACCATGGGATGACCCTAGGCTCACCCGGCCATGGGCGGATCCCAGGGAAGACCCATTCACCCTCCGCATATGGAACTATTTTGAGGACACCAAACGTCGCATGCCGGCGTGTATCAAGACTTATGATGGATCTGGTGATCCGGTTGATCACCTTAAAATATTTGATACGCAGGCTAAAATTGAGCGATGGCACATGCCTATATGGTGCCAAATGTTCAATTCGACTTTGATCGGAAATGCCCGTGACTGGTTTGAGGCACTCCCTCCACGGAGCATTGATAGTTTCACGGAACTACGCACTGCGTTCGAGAACAATTATACCCAGAGGAAGAAGTATAATAGGGATTCGGTCTCATTGGCAACTGTCAAACAACGGCCGGGGGAGTCCACAGAAGCCTTCACTGAACGCTTCAATGATGAGTGCACACGCACAAGAACAATGCCGGAGCTCCTGAAAATCTCTGACTACATGCACGCTATAACAGACAGGGAATTGATCAGGCGCCTCAATGACAAGCGTCCAGAGATATATGATGACCTCATGGAAAGGGTCAGAAATTTCATAGAAGGAGAAACGGCGGTTGCCGCGGCTTACCCATCCAGAGGAAATGGGTACCGGTCAAACGACCAGTCTCGGAGACAGTCGGGCGGCCAAGGCAATCAGAACAGTAGCAAGGGCTTGGACTATAAGAGCCAGAACAAAGGAGGACGGCCGGATGATAAGTTTACCCCCCCTTAAGATGTCCTACCGGGAGATCTTGCTGACGGAAGGGGCAAACTTTCCAAGGCCTCCCCCAATGAAAACTCCGCCGGAACGTCGGAAAGGAAGTCGCTTCTGCGAGTTCCATAATGACAAAGGCCATGGTACGGAGGAGTGTATCCAGCTCAAGAAGCATATTGAGTCGTTGATCAAATCAGGTAAACTCAAGCACCTAGTTAAGGATTGGAAGGATGGAAAAGACAACAACAAGAAGTATGATAAGAAGGATCCCCAAAAGGACAAACCTTCGACTATATACATGATCCCATCTAGACAGCACCGCACGAGGCAGAAAGTTGGCCAAAAATTTTCACGCGGCAGAGAAATCTCATTCCCTCCCATCACAGCAAACGATGTGATTGATGCGCCTCTCACTATTAAGATAAGCATTGGAACACACAATGTTCGTCGCATGTATGTGGATGGAGGATCGTCAGCAGAGGTACTGTATGAACACTGTTTCGTGCAGTTATGCCCAGAAATAAGAAGCCAATTAGTACCCGGCCACGTCGCCGCTTACTGGCTTTAGTGGAGACACTATCTGGCCGATAGGGCAATTACGTTTGCTTGTAACCATTGGGAATGAGGAACATTCCACTACGGCGTGGATGAACTTCATGGTGATACGCTCACACTCTCCGTACAATGGGATCATAGGCAGACCAGGCATTTTGGCTATACGGGCGGTACCCTCCACGGCGCACGGAATGATCAATATCCCCGTTGAGGGGGGAATTGTTACCATTTACAACACAATCGTACCGGAATCCGAGTGTCACACCGTGACAACACCGGCTCCACCTGTTCCACCCAAGGATGGATCACCACCTCCCAATTGGAAGGTAGCCATTCACCCTGACTATTCGAAACAGGAGGTATCCATAGGAGGGGCGCTCTCTGATAGCGGCAAAAGGGCCATGTGCTCTCTTTTAAGTGCAAACCAAGATATATTCACATGGGAGCCAAAGCATATGACAGGCGTGCCACGTGCGATAGCAGAGCATAAGCTCCAGATCCGCCAAGGGTACCAACCCATCAAGCAAAAGAAGCGCGGCCAGGCGCCTGAGCACAGCCAAGTGATTTTGGAGGAAGTACGGAAACTAGTGGATGCAGGAATCATGCGCGAGGTATACTACCACGAGTGGTTATCTAATCCGGTCATGGTCAAGAAACATGACGGAAGTTGGCGCATGTGTGTGGATTTTACGGATCTAAACAAGGCCTGCCCACAGGACTGTTACCCGTTACTGGAAATCGATTGGAAGGTGGAGTCCCTATGTGGGTATCCTTTTAAATGCTTCTTGGACGCATATAAAGGGTATCACCAGATCCAGATGGTGGAGGAGGATGCAGAAAAAACGGCGTTCCATACGAGCCAAGGCGTATATTGCTATACGAAAATGCCGTTTGGACTGAAGAACGCCGGTGCTACATATCAACGGTTGGTGGACAAAGCTTTTGAATCACAGATAGGTCGCAACTTGGAAGTCTATGTTGATGACTTGGTTATAAAAAGTCACACGGAGGAGGCACTCCTCCGGGATGTCCAAGAGACATTCGACACGCTGAGAAGGATTAACATGAAGTTAAATCCAAAGAAATGTACGTTTGGAGCAACGGAGAGAATGTTCCTTGGATATTTGATTGATCCAAACGGCATCAAACCTTGCCCAGAGAAGACGGACGCAGTGATACAACTGCCATCCCCTCAGACACGGAAGGAGGTGCAATCCTTAAATGGGAAGCTAGCCGGGCTGAATAGGTTTCTATCTAAATCCGCAGAGAAGTCATTACCCCTATTTAAGACACTCAAGAAGTGCATTAGGAAGGGAGACTTCCGGTGGACGAAGGAAGCCGAGGAAGCTTTCGGCCAACTCAAGCAGCATCTTGCATCCCTCCCTATGCTAGTAGCTCCTCGGCCAAAGGAGGAACTCATTATGTATCTCTCAGCCACTCATGGCGCAATAAGTGCGGTACTTATGACAGATAGGGATACAGTGAAAACTCCGGTCTACTTTATAAGTAGAACACTACAAGGGCCGGAGCTGAATTACTCCTCTATGGAAAAATTGGTGTTAGCACTAGTGTTTGCTGCAAAGCGGCTGCGCCGGTACTTTCAGGCGCACCCAATTGTAGTCATCACGGATCAGCCAATCAAGCAGGTTATTTCTAGACCGGACGTGGCAGGGAGGCTACAGAAATGGAGCGTCTTATTGGGGGAGCACAATATATCTTATAGGCCAAGGACGGCTGTGAAAGGCCCGATCTTGGCGGATTTCCTAATCGAGAAGCCAGATGAGGAAGGGCCAATCGTTAAGCAAGACGATACTCCAACAGAACCATGGGTGTTATTCACGGACGGATCTTCGTGTACGGACGGGTCCGGAGCTGGTCTTATCCTCACAAACCCAGAAGGAATGGAATTCACGTACGCCCTCCGTTTTGAGTTCACGGCCACTAACAACGAAGCGGAATATGAAGCATTAATTGCGGGTTTAAAAATCGCCGCTAGAATGGGAGTCCGCAACCTTGAGGCCTACGTGGACTCACGGCTTATCGCGAACCATATTCTAGGTGGATATGTGGCTAAGGAGGACAACATGGTCAGGTACTTGGAAAAAGTCAAGTCGCTAATCGCGACTTTCAGTAAGTTTTCCATCAAGCAGGTGCCGAGGGGCGAGAACAAGAAGGCGGACGCCCTCAGCAAGATCGCATCCACGAGCTTCGCTCACTTGTCTAAACAAGTCTTGGTGGAAATACTCAAGGAGAAATCTATAACGGAAGGGGAGGTGGCTGCGATAGTTGAGGAGGATGGACCTACATGGATGACCCCGATTATCAACTATTTGACTAGTGAGACACTTCCAGACGAGGAAAAAGCAGCACGGCGCATCAGAAGGAAGTCGCAGCATTTCGAACTTCGAGAAGGCATCCTTTACAAGCGCTCCTTCTTGCAGCCATGGCTGCGGTGTGTAGGACCACGTCAAGCCGCATATGTAATCAGTGACATACATGAAGGATTGTGCGGCATGCATGCAGGTCCACGGTCCGTGGTAGCTAGAGCCTTACGGACAGGATACTATTGGCCTACTGCTATTACAAGATTTTTACTCGTTGAAAAAGTTCGTTCTCGGTATCTCTTCGAATTGATTTCCGGTTAATTATGTGAGATTAGTTGTTCTTGGTGAAACAAATATTTTTGGTTTAGGTAAAATAATTGAGCAAGGTTAAATAATAATTGACGAGAAATTATCACTAAAACAAGTTAAAATGTAAACGGTGCGATATTTAAAACTTAAAAAGTAAATGACGAGAATTGAAATGACGTAAAATTAAACTTAAACTTAAATAAAATTCAAATAAAGTAAATGATGCAAATCAAAACTTAAACTAAAAAGTAAAGCAAATAAAAATTCAAATAAAGAAAAAGGTGGGAAAAATAAAACTTGAAAATAAAAGACAAAAACTTAAATAGATAAACAAACAAAAGACTGACAGACCTTGATTCGGAAGTTTAAAACTTCCGAATGAAGCTTGCTTCATTCGGAACTTCTAGACTTCCGGATGAAGGTTGCTTCATTCGGAACTTCTAGACTTCCGGATGAAGGTTGCTTCATTCGGAACTCTTGACTTCCGGATGAAGGTTGCTTCGTTCGGAACTTTGAAAGTTCCAGATGAAGGTTGCTTCGTTCGGAACTCTTGACTTCCGGATGAAGGTTGCTTCGTTCGGAACTTTTCAAGTTCCGGATGAAGCTTACCTGGGAATGAATAAAATACAGAAACAACAAACCGAAGAACATGGGATGTACAGTAACAATAATCGATCCTTAAATTAATCAGATTCAAACAAAAGATTAAACAAAAACAACCAATAAGCATCAACAAACAATAATCAATCAAAACAAATCATCAAAACTAACAAACATAACCAAATTAATCAAAACCCACTTGATCAAAATCATAAAAACTCAAGAACATGAACAATGATGAATAAGAACAAATCAAACTAGAAAGGAAGAAGATGATGAATTAAAAGCTTAATTAAAAAGTAAAGATTCAATAACAAAAGCTTAAACACAAATTAATCTAGAGAGAGAGAGCATAAGTTTAGAGAGAGAAACTACCTACTCCTAATCTAATCCTAAAACTAAAACTAAAATTAACTAACTCTCTCACATGTTGTGAGGGTGGTATTTATAGGAGAGGGGAGTGGTTGGTGGCTTCCTCTTTCTTTCATTCTTTCTTGGTCCTCAGTCTTTCAGTCTTCTTAAATTCTTCGACTTTTCAGACTTCGTCTCGGGATTTCTTTGAACTCGTCTTGTAATTTCTTCATAATTTAGACTTGAGTTCTTCGGCTTTTAGTAAACTTCCGTCTTTTGACTTTTTCTTCGATAAATCTTCAGAATTGGTCTTGGACTTCCGTTCTTTTTCCACTCTTGATCTTTCGACTTCATCTTCCGTCTTTTTCTACGATAAAAGCCCGTGAATGCCGTGTTTTCACCACTTTTCACCTTTTCGTCCTAAATCACAACAAAAACACAAACCACGCATAATTCCGACATAAATGACATAAAATACACGTTTTGGCTCGGTTATTATTGCAAATAAGTGGTAAAAAGGATGGGTGTTTCCACACCTATCAAATCCCCTACACTTAACCATTGCAATGCCCTCATGCAATGCTTAGCAATAAAGCAAGGTTTACACTTTTCATCATAATCAACCTACCTTGGCCTTTATTAAACAACTAAGGAAAATCAAAAAGATAGAAAATAACAAGATGCAACAAGGAAGAAACTTGTAAAGAAATCAAATACTTACATTAGGGCATGTGTGTCATGAATGTTTATCACCCTCAAGTTTCACGTTCCCCATGCCAAGCTTAAAAACAAGATCATTGTTAGTACAAGTTAGCATAACAAACATTTACTCATGCGGTTCAATTAATCACTTAAACTCCCTTATTCCTATGGGTATCTCTTATATTTTATTGATGTCTTGAATGATCACGAGGATGCATTGTTGACTTATTCCGATAATTTATTAAGGCTGAAAGCAAAGTAGGACGATTTGATCAATAGTTAGCTAAAGGACAAAATCTCTTAAAACTGCTTCTCGGGATATCAAAAAGTTCATATTGTAGGATTGTAAATCTATGCTTATGTGTTAGAGAGAGAAAGAGATAGAGAGATGGTGGATTTCACACAAAGCTAGAGAGAGAAAGTAATGTTTACTATGTGAAAAATAATGAAACCACACCACCCTCTCCATCAAAGGAGAGGGTTTATATACCAAGCCCATATGATGGGCTTGGGCTTGCATTGGGCCGCCGGCCTACACATGTTGTAGGCTTGGCTTGGCCTTGTTTGTTTAATATAAGTTAACTAAACTACGAGCTATTACATGTACTATTGTTGGAGTGATCGATCCTTCTTAATACGTAAAACGTATTTCCAACAATCTCCCCCTAAGGGAGGTCACTCCAAACAAGGGCGTTACCCGAGTTACAATAATGAAATAAACCTAGCATACGATGCTTGTCTTGAGCTCGTAGTCTTCGTCTTTCTTTTCTTTTTCTTTTCTGGTGAACATGCTGATGTGATCTTTGATATCAATCTTGAGCATTAATCTCTTGCATCCATCACTTGTGATCTTCGTCTCTTCGTGACACCATGTCCCACATACTTATACCTTCTTAATTCTTGAAAGCTTCAGAGTTTGATACAGCGGAAGACTTAACTTTTAGGCTTTCTTGAATTAAATGAGATATTAAGTGCATAAAGTATAAGCATGCGGGGACGACTTCTTCTCGGATTCCGCAACGCCACCGTCTTCAAATGCCGCAACATAAGTAGACACGAACGAAATGGCTTTGAACATTTCATTCTAAATCGGTAGCATTTTACCTCCGGTCGGTGAAGACCGTTGGACGATATTAGATATCGTACCCGTGACGGATAGTTTCAATTAAGTAACTTCCTGACAGGATTTCGCGGGTAAACCCGTTCTCTTTATTCGACCGTCCAAAGCTGACTGCGAACATAAAGAGTGAATCATTTGGATAAAGATATCCGCATGATTTGAAGCCGTCAATTCATGTTCCTGGAACAAGTGAAATTCAATTAAGAACCGCACCATCGTTGCTTTCCAGTTGTCACGAGCTTGATTCGTATAGAATCTTGCAAGTTACCTACCAAGTGCTGTTTGAGGTTAACACTAGAAGGATTTCCACTCATCACTGTGAACACTAAGGTATCACTCTGAGTGTTCTGGCAAGATCACTAAGATATTGCGTAGAGGCCTGGAACGTGTTTAAATTCAGTTAAGAATTAAACAGCTGTTGCTTTCCAGTTATCACAAGTTTGATTCATAAAGGATCGCACAAGTCACCTACCATGAGCTTTTTGATGTTCGCTCAAGAAGGATTTCCATCTTCATTGTAAATACTTTCGTATTACTCGGATGTTCAGCCAAGATCATGAAGATTTTGCGTAGGACTCTTAAAATCTTTCTTACTTTTCACAGTGTGTGAAGAAGCAAGGAAATATGAAAGTGTGTCCTAGTGAGATATTTGATGATCTCAAATGGCTCTAGACTCGATCGTGCACTTTGGATTTTAGTGATCGGAGGCTGGAGAGGAGTGCCACCATTTCAATACCAATTTATTCGGAGTGAATAAATCGATAGATAACGTGTTGTCTCCGTGTGATTAAAACAAATACCTTTTGAGAGATATCTGAGTTAGCTGGGATGGGTTGTGCATTGCATCACTGGGTCCATGATCTCTGTCTTTAATATCAAGATTCATTAAAATGATCTCAATAGCATATGTATTGACCCGGTTTCTGCCTAAAGTTGTAAGGAGGGCTTCTTTCTTTACACCCTTTAACTTTACAATTCTTTTTCATTCTTCAACCCCTTCAATGCTTACCAATACGTCATAACTAGCACCTTGTTGTGATTGTTCCAGTGCTAACTTAAGTACTTGGTCGGCATTCAGCTACGTTCACAATCTTTCTCCATCTTTCCTAAGGACTACTATTTCTAGGTATGGAATGTCCTTGGGAAGATTCCTCCGGTTCTGGAAGAATCATAGGACTTAACCTATCCTACCATCCTTATGTCACCACAATCTTCATCGTCGTGAAATAAATGGGTTTTGGGTAAGTATATGTCACCATGTAAATCCATTTTGATATAGAAAATCCATTTTGCTCCCCCTTAACATATGCCACGATATTCGAAAACATTTCGCACATGTCGGGATGAGCCAGCACATTAGGTCAAACCATTTGTGATAATATCCCATATTAAATCACATTTTCTCCCCCATATTAAAAATATTAACCCAATCGATGTTTTTAATATCAATTGATTTAATGAAGTTTTAACAAAGGTTTTGGAAAGAAAAATGCGAGTCCATTTTATCTTCATGATATCAAACGTATGAGATATGATACCGATTTGTAACATGATCACATATTCACCATATTAGAAAAGAATTGACAAGGTTGGACCTGATAGATGAGAACATCATATGATAAGATCAAATGGTTCTTGGCAGCATATGTTGGTCACCTCGTCACGTCTGAAGTCATCTCTTGACACCACATGTACGATTGGTATTGTTGTCTTGACACCAACTTGTGAACTTGACACGTTCGGCATCGAAGATTCTGAATGCTTGACAATTGCTCCCCCTCAATTGTTGACCCGTGTTCTATTGAAAGAGCTGTAGTCGTCGGTTGAGTAGTCGCATCGTCGAGTATGTAGATACCAATTGTAGATTGCTATGGTTGTAGAGATGATGGCTTCATGAAAACAAGACTTCTCTTGTTTTAACAAATAAATGCACTGAAACGTACATTGATTTGTGTTAGACCAAGTTATAAAGTAAACTTGATCCCTTACAAGGTTTTAAAGTAAACCTTGCCCGAGAAAATTAATTCCCGTTGTGAGCCAAAGCTTTCATAAGAAATACTTGACTTTAATGTGAAAACCGGGTTGCAGTCAGAAATAACTACAAGCCATTTAGGCATGTTTTATGAAATATTTACAACTTTTGTACGAACTCTATTTATGGCGCCGTGTCGATATTAATCAACATTTCTAAGGCCGTAAATATTATCGTACCAAAAGACATGCCTTAGAAAAATAAAGTAAAAATATTTTTGGATTTTTCTAGATTTTTCAATTTTTATGGTTTTTATATGGTTTTATATTTTTGTATTTTGCTTTTGTGGATAAAAATATAAACAATATATACAAATGATCACCAAGGATACGGAGAATAGTTTTACCACCACTATTCTTTCGCTTCATCTGCTAGTTCCTTAAGAGTCTCAGGCGAGAAGGTTCTCATTCCTAGCTTGTCGGCCAAAAATTCAATTCGAGCGCGATCTAAAGCCTTCGTGAAAATATCCGCCAATTGATACTCAGATCGGACAAAGTAAAGCTCTATTACTCCATTTTCCACTTGCTCCTTGATGAAATGGTAGCGAATGTCAATATGCTTCGACCGGGAGAATTGAACATTGTTGCAGCATAAGGCAATGGCACTCTTGTTGTCGCAGTACATCGGAATCTTGTTGAAACCTAGACCATAGTCGGTTAATTGCGATCTCATCCAAAGAATTTGAGCACAGCAACCGGACATAGCTATGTATTCTGCTTCCGTACTTGAAATTGCAGCGTTTTTCTGCCTTTTCGATGCCCAACTGATTAGTCGATCTCCTAGTAGTTGCAAAGTTCCACTCGTGCTACGCCTTGTATCTTGACAACCCGCGTGATCCGCATCTGCATATGCTATTAGTGCAATAGAGGAGTCCTTCGAATACCAAAGTCCCCGATTAATGGTTCCTTTAAGATATCGAAAGATCCTTTTAACAGTAGCTAAGTGTAACTCAGTAGGCCTAGTTTGATACCTGGCACACATACATATAGCAAACTGAAGATCCGGTCGACTGGCTGTGATATACAAAAGAGTACCGATCATTCCACGATAAAGCGTCGGATCAACGGCAACTCCATGTGGATCTGCATCAAGCTTAGTTCGTTCCACCATTGGAGTATCCACGGGGTCGCAAGATTCCATCTTATACTTCTTAAGCGATTCAAGGGCATACTTGGATTGATTGATAAAGATGCCTCTGGGACTCTGAGATATCTGAAGTCCTAAGAAGAATGATACCTTTCCCATCATTGACATCTTAAACTTGGAAGACATGAGTGTCCCAAACTCATCCGATAAGGTTTGGGTCGAGGCTGCAAATATAATATCATCAACATATATTTGTACCATAATCATATCTTTACCTCGTTTCTGAATGAACAGCGTGGGATCCACCTTGCCTTTAGCGAAGCCTTGCATAATGAGGAATTGTGACAATAGATCATACCATGCGCGAGGAGCTTGCTTCAACCCATAGAGAGCCTTCTTAAGCTTGTACACATGATTAGGATAATTAGGATTCACAAAACCATCCGGCTGTTGAACATAGACCTCTTCCTTGAGTTCACCATTAAGAAATGCCGTCTTCACATCCATCTGATAGACAATCATATTCATATGGGCTGCATAAGCGAGGAATAGTCTAATAGCTTCCAAACGGGCAACAGGTGCAAAGGATTCCATAAAGTCGATGCCCAATAATTGCTTGTATCCACGAGCTACTAGACGAGCTTTGTTCTTCAATATTCCGCCTAACTTATCGAGTTTCACCTTGTAAACCCATTTCAAAGTGAGTAACTGCACTTGATCCGGGCATGGGACAAGTTCCCAAACATCAAGACGTATGAATTCGTTAAGTTCTTCTTGCATAGCTTCTATCCAACAAGATTGAGTAAAAGCTTGTTGCCATGTCTTAGGTTCAACTTCAGTGAGAAAAGCATCAAAGTGACAAAACAGTGCACTTTCTTGTAACTGACTTCGTGTGGATACTGGACGATTAGGGTCACCAATAATAGAATCTATAGGATGATCCTTTGTCCACTTGCTGTCATGTTCACGAATCCGTGGATTGGAGTAAACTGTAGAAGGAGCTTCCTCTGAGGTGGACGACCCGACTTGATTAGGGTCAGGAATAGATACACCAAAGAATGGAAGTTCACGCATTTGAGCGAATTCCAAATCGTGATCATCATCATCATCCTCTTCATCATCAATAGGCATGACATAGGTAGTTGAAACATGTGTTGGTTGAGAATTACTTGTTGAAGGTATATCTTGACCAATTGTTGGTGCAGATGTATCTGATTGTGCAACGGTTGCTGGAGCGACAACTTCGGTTACCGGAGCTATTACTTCAGGTTCTGGAGCAACAATACTTGGAGGAGTAAAGAATTCATCAAAGAACGGTTGAAACAACGTATCCCATTCCTTCCTAGTAGGTGGTGTAAATGATGATGAAGTAGGGTTGTTTGGGACAAGACCAGAACTAATATTACTGGGTCCCATTTCATGAAGTGCGGGTTCAGAGCTGCTTTGCTCAGAAGCCATTGCTGTCAGCTCATCAAAATCAACATTCATAGTTTCGAGGATCTTGCGAGAGTTACGGTTGTAGATTCGGTATGCCTTCTTTGAGGGTGCGTAACCAATGAAAATACCAATATCAGCCTTTGGTTGAAGTTTTCCCAAATTGTCACCATCATTATTTGGATAGCAAAGAGAACCAAATACATGAAGATATGATAAATCTGGTACTTTTCCATGGAGAAGCTCATAAGTTGTTTTACCATGGCGTTTACGAATTAGTGACCGGTTTTGGGTGTACACTGCTGTAGATACTGCTTCTGCCCATAAAAACAATGGAGCCTTTGCGTAAATTAACATTGTTCGAGCAGCTTCCATAAGTGTGCGATTTCACCTTTCAACGACACCGTTTTGTTGTGGAGTGCGTGCAACGGATGTTTCATGAGAAATGCCAACTTCTTCATAATAATCACGCAAAATTTGATTCACAAATTCGGTTCCATTATCTGTACGAATGCGTCGGACAGTAGTGTTGAGACGCACTTGAATCATCTTGAGAAATCCGATGATGAATTTAGGTGCCTCATTCTTTGCTTTAAGAAATTTCACCCATGTAAACCGAGAGTAATCATCGACAATGACGAGGATGTACTTTTTGCCACTAAGACTTTCAACACGCATTGGCCCACAAAGATCCATATGCAAAAGATAAAGTTTCTCTTGGTTGGTGTCTTCCGTCTTGGGTTTGTAAGATTTCTTAGTGCTTTTCCCCATTGTACACGCGGAACACAAATGATCCTTGTGAAATGATAGTTTAGGAAGACCACGAACAAGTTCGTTTTTGGCCAAGTGATTAATAGCGTCAAAGTTAAGATGAGATAACCGTCGATGCCATAACCAAGACTTAGTCTTCGATGCTTTGGAGAGAAGACATACGGGAGAAGCGGCCATCATGTCTTGTAGAGACAAAGTATACAAATTATTCCCTCGAGTACCTTTCAATAAATCAACCCCTTCCAAATTACGAATGAAGCAGGTATGCTCTCGAAAAGCAACTTCTAGGTTTGCATCACAAAATTGTCCCACAGAAAATAAGTTGTGACCGAGACCTTCCACATAATACACTCTTGAAATTATAACATTCCCAATATGATATTCACCATAACCCATTATCTTTGCAATATGATCATTTCCAAATCGAACCGTACCAAGAAACTTGCTGACGAAATTTCTAAGCTGAGAGCGATCTCCGGTCATATGCTTGGAGCAACCAGAGTCCAAATACCAGAGAACAATTTGGACCACCTGTTTTCAATCACAACAGTAGACAATGCATTGGAAACTATTGGTTCCGGAGTGTTAGCAGATACAGATATGTTATTATCAGAATTGCTAACATTTTTGTTATCCTTAGATTTCCTGCATTTTCTAATGTGAGTTTTAGCATTTACAGGTTTTACTGTTCCAATTTGCTGAGGTTTTGGAGTATTAGCGGGCACTACAGTGGGAGTAGACCTATTTAAAGGGCACTTTGTTCCTACAGTAGTGTTGGTGTTCCTAGTTAAAGGACACGCTTGAGTTTTGGTAGCCTTGGTACTCCTAGTTAAAGGGCACGCTTTCTTCGCTTTAGTGGGAGTGATCCTAGTCAAAGGGCACATATTTCCTACTATAGTGAAAGTTCTACCAGTGGGGCGCCACATCCAGCCAACTTTGGTTAACACTTTCCCAGTCGGTTTCCATTCTAATCCATTTTTCCGGGCATGCATCTCATTCACATGGTCAATAAGGCAAGAATCATGACGACTAGAAAACATACATTCATTGCAATTCCAACATTTCAAATTAGAATTCACACTAGGCTTAGAACGCTGCACAACCGCAGAGCCTTTAGGTTTAGCTACATGATTCTTTTTATTCAAAACAGAAATAACATTCCTAGGATGGGCTTCTACTTTCTTCTTCACTTGACTACTAGATGGGGGCAAGATCCTATCATTCTTCTTGTTTCGCTTAAGCTTAGATCTTTGAGCCTTAGTAGTGGTGCTTACTCCTTTAGAAGGCAACACGGGAATATTAGAAGCTGGTTTTGATTCCGCCTTATCTTTAGTGACCAAAGTTTGAGATGGTTTAGTCTTAGGGCCCTTGTTAAGTGGTGTGACGGCTATTAGGTTCCTTTTTATTGCACTAGAGGACGATGCTGAGATAGTGGCTGCGTTATCCACAACATTCTTACCTTTTAGAGTTCGAAGTGTTTCCTTTAACTCAGCCAAGACCAGATTCTTATCACAAATTTGTTCCCTCAAATCAGATATTTCCACCGACTTTCGATTCAATTGTTCAATCAATAATTGATTCTGTGCAGTGGTATCAACACATGCGGGCTTTACTGAATCGAAGAGTCGTGTATTTTTCTGTTTTAAGTTATCAACTTTGGACAAAATCTTGGAAACTCGATTATCTAGATCAAGTTTAAAATTCTCAGCGGCCTCAAGTACGTTCACACAGTTATTCTCCTTAGATTTCTCTATGGCTATCGGCAAAGACTTAGCAACCTTGTCACTTGGCTGACGCTGTTTTGATTGTAAATTCAATCGAAAATTCTTTTCAAAATTTGCATCATCGATATTAACACCTTCGAATGACGTTTCAAAGATTTCTTGAATAAATTGTTGCTTGCATTCAAGCGAAATACAATGTGTTTGAATCTCATCAAAACGTTTTGAAAGCGAAGAATATGAATCTTGAAGCTTTAAAAATTCAGCGTCAGATTCGTGACAAGTACTATCTACCACATTATCCACAGATTCAACATTATGCACAATAGAATCATTATCAACACTTGTATTCACACAGACAGAAACTATATCATGAGACATCACTTAATTCAGAAGCAGATCATTATGGCGTGAAACCCGTTCTATTTCAAGTAAACTGTTTTCATAAGCATCTTCCATTTCATTGAAAACACGTCTAACTTCTTCTATTTCCAAAAACAAATCTTGATCAATATTACGAAGACAAGCTTTAACATTCTTTACAAACGGAACAATTTCATCTCGAAATGCAGCTCTAGTGTGCTCAAAGTTCCATTCACCTTCCGTTATGGCCGTGGCCGTCGTACGTTCCAAAATGACCTTGTCAAAATCGGCTAAGTGTTGGTGAACCGTATTTAAGTTAACGGACGCCTTACTTACCGGTGGAATTAACTTCGTTAAATCCTTTTTGACGAGTGTAGGAGACGTACTAGGAAGGTTTTCATTTGACAAACTTTGGGGCACAAGAACTGTTAATTCTGCTAATTCCTTTTGTAAACGAATGCGTGTCTTTTTCGAAAATTGATCTTTGTTATGTTGATCATAATCAATTGTATGGAATTTTGAAAGCATTTTAGAATGAGTTTCATCCCCAAGTGATTGTGTCTCCTCAGTACTACGGACAAAAGGTGCTTCTTTCGATTTGCCAATTATGGTCATATCATAAAGACCGGGAATATATTCCTGAGCTTGTTTTGCATAACCAGGATTAGGTGGTAAATCTTGAAGACGCTTAAGTTCGAATTCTTTAAATGATTTAGTTAAAAGATGAACCTTTTCTGTGGAAGCGTATTGTTTTAAAAGCTGTTGTTCTTTGAATTTAAGAAGTTTGGTAGCATTAATTTCCGATTCAACCTTTTTAGACTCGAGAGTTTCGAAATCCATTTTAAGTTTCTGAAAATTATTGACAACCGACTCTTTTTCTTTTAATTCATTGGAAAGATTAGCTTTTAATGATTCTATTTCTTTCAAGTGTTCAATCTTTTCAAAACGAAATTGGTCAAATTCAGAACATGTTATTTTCTCTTCTTGAGGGACCATTTCAAAAGTTTTGACCTTTTCTTTATGCAACGCAAGCTCAGCAGTTAGGGTGGAATTCGTATCTACGGATTGTCTGAGGGCCATATGCATTTGATCAATAATATGTTTAGGCACCATGACCAAATCATGTTGAGCATAAGATTCCATACCCGTCGTAGCATTTGGTTGAGGTTCACTCAAATGTGTTGGATTGGGTACCACATCATTTGAGTTACTAGTCCCCGAATGCTGTTCGAGGTTGTCATTTTCATGCCCAACTTGATGTTGGTTATCATCAATATTATTAGATGTGGTTGGTAC
This sequence comes from Glebionis coronaria, assembly GCA_025667525.1. Lineage (NCBI taxonomy): Eukaryota > Viridiplantae > Streptophyta > Magnoliopsida > Asterales > Asteraceae > Glebionis > Glebionis coronaria. Next base: position 457,660,908 of record CM046882.1, read on the forward strand.
CTCACTGATGACATCAGAACCGTAGTGAGAGAGATTAGCAACGAGAGCAGCTTGGGCAGAGTGAATGTCATCACAATCCGAATCGTATGCATCAAGATCGTCCGCTTGATAAGCTGCATTAGAAGTGTAGACGACTGCAATGCCTTCAGTATCTGCTGCCCCTGGGTCTGCAAGAAATGCTAACTCCTCTGAATCCAAAATCTTCCCCTTAGACTGAGCATCAACCAAATACATCTTCTCACGAAACCATGCATCATCCCTCCTCCTTTTCGGCTGAGTGCATTCCCTAGCCATATGACCTTGTCCTCGGCAATTGTAGCAAGTCACAACCTTTTTAGGACCACTAGGACTTCCATTTCCATTAGCTTGAGAATTCACAGCTTGATTGTTCCTAGTCCTTGTAGGAGGTCCATATGAATTTTGCCTTCCCTGAATAGGTTGCACTGTCACTTGACCATCTTGAACAGTGGCTTGTTGTCGAGGATTTGAAGAGGTGCGGAGCTGATTGTTTGTTGGTGGAAATCCTCTAGTAGCAACAAGTTTTGACAAGTAAGCAGTGAGATGGTTTAGAACATCAGCTGGCGTATCATTTGGAGTAAAGACCGGTGCTTGGATTGGTGGAAGTTCATTAGAGTAAAAAGCATGTGCTGGTTGTGCTTCTATTGGAAAATATCCTTGCTGAGGAGTATAGCCCAATGGAGAGGTGTTGGCTTGTGATGGTGATGTCTGATATGGTGGTTGCTGTGGAAAAGATTGTTGATGAACACCTTGTTGAAATGCTTGTTGTGGCATCACTAGTGGTGGATAAGATGGTTGCTGTGGTTGTTGATAGTTGTGTGGTGGTGTCTGCTGCAAGTATGATGGTTGCTGATAAGTATAAGACATGTTTTGTTGAGAAGCATACATTGCAAGTGGATCATGAACTTGAGGTGTAGACAACCGAGCCTCGATCACATGGCATTCGTGTTGTTGAAGAAAGGCTTGAAGTTGATCCACATTGGTGTTATGCAAGTCCTTAGCCAATTTAACATCCGTCACGTATTTTTTCCATTCTGAAGGAAGAGTGTTCAAATACTTGGTGTTCAATTGAAAGGTAGGAATTGTCATGCCATAGATATTGAGCTCATTCAACAATAGGGTAAATCTCAGATAGTAATCATTGAGAGTCTCCCCTAGCACATAGGCAAACTTATCAAAAGTATCATAAAGCTTACACTCTCGTTCTTGTTTAGTTAACGAGGTGCCTTGCATTAGAACCCGAATTCTATCCCATAACTCTTTGGCAACTTTGTGTTTGCTGACGAGTTTGTAGACATCTGGAGGAAGGGCTTGGAGAATGATGTTTGTGGCATACTTATCACATTTATCTTGAATCTTCATATCTCCAGTCAACTCACCCGTTGTGCGAGGACGAGTAGTCGTACCTTCCGTCACTGTACCATAATCTAATGGTCCATTGAGCACCGATGCCCAAATGAGATGTCCATTCTCCTTGTTCAACATATAAAGTTCCATTCGGGAAGCCCATTCCTCATACATAGTCTTCACCAACATTGGTGGACGATTATCCGTACCCGAGAGGATGGACTTATCCGTAAGAGATGTGTACTCCATTTTAATAAGTTAAGATTTACAAACTTTGATCGATCAATGAAAGAAAGTAAATGTGTTTGTTGTTGTGAGTTGAAGTCGAGAAACAATGTTAAAATCCCCTAAAATATGTTCTCAATAAACCAAAAATTCCAAGTCGAAATTTTTTAAGGAATAATTTTGTTATCGGAATAGTGATCGGAATATCAGTCGGAATCTCCCAAATCGGAATACCTTGATCGGAATGTCGATCTGAATGCCAATCGGAATGCCCAATCTGAATTTTTTTAAGTAAACCCTTTTCCGATTTGACCAGATCGGAATATTTTCCACTTTTCTCGGACAAAACTCAACCAATTCGTGATTTTAAGCCAAAAAATGATCAAAACACCCAAAAATTTTGTGTTTTTAGCCAAAGTAACTATACCAAATCCCTACCACAACTATGTAGAAGATTTGTATCAAGAAAAACCATCAAAAACACAAAAAAAAATTTGGACGTGTGAAAATGGATCAAAAATGGCGTATGAATCAAGAACACAAACACATGAACAATACAATCATCCCATGGCTCTTGATACCATTTGTAGGATTGTAAATCTATGCTTATGTGTTAGAGAGAGAAAGAGATAGAGAGATGGTGGATTTCACACAAAGCTAGAGAGAGAAAGTAATGTTTACTATGTGAAAAATAATGAAACCACACCACCCTCTCCATCAAAGGAGAGGGTTTATATACCAAGCCCATATGATGGGCTTGGGCTTGCATTGGGCCGCCGGCCTACACATGTTGTAGGCTTGGCTTGGCCTTGTTTGTTTAATATAAGTTAACTAAACTACGAGCTATTACATGTACTATTGTTGGAGTGATCGATCCTTCTTAATACGTAAAACGTATTTCCAACACATATCTTGGCATAACTCGGTTCACGATTTGAGACCTTTCTCGGGCCGATATTTGGCATGTACTTCATACTTCATATCTTGAGAGACGTGCTTGAGATAATGGTCTTCTCATCGTTAATAGAGTTTCTTCACTTGGAGACTTTTGAGAGGTACTCCAACTTTTTTGACCACGACTTCATGATTATTTCTTCAATCTCTATTTGGGATTTTGAGATACAACGATCCGCCCCCTTTTCAGACTTGGATCTATTTATCCTCATACCTTGTTAGGGTCTTTTCGGATAGACTTCTCCATGATCTTTATGGGAGTTGATTGCTTTTCGTCGTGAGTCTTGATCCTTCATATTGATTTTGGGAATAATGCTTTTCACATCACTTTGGATCCTCAGCATTAAAATTGAATCCTCATGCCTTGTTAGGGCCTTTTTGGACTCGCCAATCTTCGCGCCCCGCTTCATAAGTTATGCCTTGGCTATGAACTCTTATCATTACCGAGCAACTTTTAAACGATCTTGGGCTAGAAGCTAAGTAACTTTTCAAATCGTACGACCTTACTTATTGCAGATAATTTATTAGCAAGTGATGGGAGAAAAAGATCATAATTAACTCACATAAGTTAATGAGAGAATACCAAACTTGTAGCCAACTCTATCATTTCTCGTTCTCCACAATTTAAAATCTCAAGGAATGAGACTCGTGAATGCTTAGCCTAATAAACCAATTAAGGTCTACATGGTTAAGGATACTAGCTAGAGTGAACTTGGATAAGTAAACTCGGGTTGAGTCAAAATAATCACAACGGGCCTAATATATCTAAGATATCTAAACTTGCTAAAACCATTTTATTAAAATGCTAGAAAGTAACAAAAATAAAGGAGACTACAACAAGGCCAAAATAGATTAAAAATTTTGAAAAATGTCGAAAAATTGATTTTCCGGTTAAAATGAGGACAAATACAAGGAAAAGGCCACTTAACTTCGATAGAAGTCCCCCCTACACTTAATATAAACATTGTCCTCAATGTTTAAGCATGTGGGAGTAAACTCCCCTACACTTAGGACATTGTGCACATTGTTTAAATCTCGCTAAGGACGAGACAACTAAAGAGATTCCTATTTTAATATTTAAAAATATAAAATAGTGAATCGAAAAGAGTTTAGGATAGAACCGGGAAGAAGGGAACACGGAGTCACGGTTCGTCAAAAGTCATCAAGAGTGTGTCTTTGAAGCTCTAATCCCTGCACATGATAAGAAAGAGAACAAGAAACACCAACGGGGCTCCCCCCTACACTTATGATGAAAATAGATAGATAATTGGGTTGCCTCCCAAAAAGCGCTTGTTTTTGTTGACCGAGTCACGAGCCTGACTCGTCCCCGAATTAAATGGTCCATGGGGAAGCCTCGAATGTGATACCGGGATCAAAGACCTTGTCCTCGTTCCCGGTTGACATCAACAAAGGAGAGGCGGGGGGATAAGTCTTGAAAGGGAGAAAGGTCCTTTCAACATACGAGAAGTATGTGAAATCGAGATCCACGGGAGGTGGGTTGGGTAAAGTAAGCACATTGTCCTCCCCCAAAGACAATAGATGCTGAGCAAGCGGCAAAGCCGTATTGTTATCAATTAAAGCATAATCAATGTCACCTCCCGGATCAAAGCACTCATCCTCCGTGATAGTGGCTAAAAGGGAGGATGGAAGGTGCTCGGGAGGGGGACTTGGGTCAATACTTTCCTGCAGCAAATTATCAAAAATAATGTCCCCCTCCGTATCAGAGTCATCAATACCTGGAGGGATGGAGTGGATATCGATTTCTTCCTGCAATGGGTCATTATCTTCAACGGGAGGAATAGATGGATTTAAAGACTTGGAAAGAGAAGGAGAAGTCAACGCTTCGATTTGAGCAATAAGAAGGTGTACTTTCCGTAATCCATCGCGAAGAAGCACGTCTTCCACCTCATCCACAAGATCATGTTCATTGGTGAACTGCTCGTGAACCGGAGAGAATAAATCGTCATTTTCTGCATCTCCCGGTGGAGATTGAGAAATTTCAAAAGTGAAATTCTCATAGCAGAGAGAAGAATCGTCATCACTAGGATCGACCTCGTCTGTAAGAGCAACGTCGTCCTCAGGCTCCATAGCAGGTAAGTCACAAACCTCATCATCCAATACTTTGTCGAGACCAACATCACTAAGCTCATGCAACGAATCTAGATCCTTAGACGCAGTAGGAACATCGAGAGTAGGAGCAGCAACTTCAGAAGATGAGTTGAAAGTGCATACAGCATCATCGTCATCATCATAATAGTATTGACGCACAAGCGGAGGGGTATAATCACTAAGATTAGATACTTGCTCTTGTTGCAGTCGCTTTTCCTCGTCCCTAAGTTCTTTAATCAAAACAACGGCTTCTTGAAGTTGCAAAACAATGGAGTGTGTTTCTTCATTCAAGGTAGTGAGTTGTGGGTCAAGATTAATTTGCTGAGAGGATTGATGATTGAGGGTGTGATGTGGGGGCTCAAAGTGTTGAAAACCTGAATTGTAGCAAGGTTGTGGCTCATAGTTGTTCATCGGTTGGGAATAATTAGAAACCGGGTTTGGTGCATAATAATCCATAGGTGAAGAAAACTGAGGACACGAATTTGGCTCATAACAATTCATTGGTTGACAATAATAGGTATCGTGAGGACCCCCACAGTTGTTGCAAACCGGGTATGGAGAAAAATCAAGTGCGTCTTGTGGATAGCTATTATCATTGTCATAACTGTACCCCGGTTCTTACCCGTGACCATACGGGTATCGAACCGGGCACGAAACATGCCAATGAGAATCGCTTCCACAATAGATGCACGGGGGAACAGGAGGTGGGTTCAAAAAGAGTGAATTAGTCGAGTTGCACAAGGGACAAAATCCGAATTGTGTGTAGTCGATATCGTTTCCGCACCGCTCACATGTACACCATTGACAAGAGTTGTTCCCAGATAATTGTTTCCCACACCGGACGCAATGGACATAAAAATCCATAAAGAAAGATAGATAAGCAAGAAGAATATTTTTGGTGCAAAACTTTGAAAAAGAAATGCTTTTTATGATTTTTCAAATGTTTTTGGATTTTTGAAAATTGTTGGACACGAAAAAATAACGTTCACAAGTGAACGGATCCTAAAATCCAACGCGTCACTCACAAAAAACCTTCGATCTTCACGAAAAGAGCCGGCAGCGGCGCCATTTGCTATTACAAGATTTTTACTCGTTGAAAAAGTTCGTTCTCGGTATCTCTTCGAATTGATTTCCGGTTAATTATGTGAGATTAGTTGTTCTTGGTGAAACAAATATTTTAAAACAAGTTAAAATCTAAACGGTGCGATATTTAAAACTTAAAAAGTAAATGACGAGAATTGAAATGACGTAAAATTAAACTTAAACTTAAATAAAATTCAAATAAAGTAAATGATGCAAATCAAAACTTAAACTAAAAAGTAAAGCAAATAAAAATTCAAATAAAGAAAAAGGTGGGAAAAATAAAACTTGAAAATAAAAGACAAAAACTTAAAAAGAAAAACAAACAAAAGACTGACAGACCTTGATTCGGAAGTTTAAAACTTCCGAATGAAGCTTGCTTCATTCGGAACTTCTAGACTTCCGGATGAAGGTTGCTTCATTCGGAACTTCTAGACTTCCGGATGAAGGTTGCTTCATTCGGAACTCTTGACTTCCGGATGAAGGTTGCTTCGTTCGGAACTTTGAAAGTTCCGGATGAGGGTTGCTTCGTTCGGAACTCTTGACTTCCGGATGAAGGTTGCTTCGTTCGGAACTTTTCAATTTCCGGATGAAGCTTACCTGGGAATGAATAAAATACAGAAACAACAAACCGAAGAACAGGGGATGTACAGTAACAATAATCGATCCTTAAATTAATCAGATTCAAACAAAAGATTAAACAAAAACAACCAATAAGCATCAACAAACAATAATCAATCAAAACAAATCATCAAAACTAACAAACATAACCAAATTAATCAAAACCCACTTGATCAAAATCATAAAAACTCAAGAACATGAACAATGATGAATAAGAACAAATCAAACTAGAAAGGAAGAAGATGATGAATTAAAAGCTTAATTAAAAAGTAAAGATTCAATAACAAAAGCTTAAACACAAATTAATCTAGAGAGAGAAAGCATAAGTTTAGAGAGAGAAACTACCTACTCCTAATCTAATCTTAAAACTAAAACTAAAATTAACTAACTCTCTCACATGTTGTGAGGGTGGTATTTATAGGAGAGGGGAGTGGTTGGTGGCTTCCTCTTTCTTTCATTCTTTCTTGGTCCTCAGTCTTTCAGTCTTTCAGTCTTCTTAAATTCTTCGACTTTTCAGACTTCGTCTCGGGATTTCTTTGAACTCGTCTTGTAATTTCTTCATAATTTAGACTTGAGTTCTTCGGCTTTTAGTAAACTTCCGTCTTTTGACTTTTTCTTCGATAAATCTTCAGAATTGGTCTTGGACTTCCGTTCTTTTTCCACTCTTGATCTTTCGACTTCATCTTCCGTCTTTTTCTACGATAAAAGCCCGTGAATGCCGTGTTTTCACCACTTTTCACCTTTTCGTCCTAAATCATAACAAAAACACAAACCACGCATAATTCCGACATAAATGACATAAAATACACGTTTTGGCTCGGTTATTATTGCAAATAAGTGGTAAAAAGGATGGGTGTTTCCACACCTATCACCTACCATGCACAGAGACACGCGCGACATGATTCGCAAGTGTAGTGATTGCCAAGTGCATAGGCAGTGCCGCGGCACCCGCAACAGGAGCTTACACCTATCACGTCCCCATGGCCATTCTATAAGTGGGGAATCGACATTGTAGGACCATTTCCTGTAGCTGCGGGGGGAGTTAAATTCTTGATTGTTGTGATGGACTACTTCACACGGTGGATAGAGGCCAAGGCAGTCAAGTCTATCACAGGCAAACAAGTTAAGAAGTTTGTTTGGGAACATATTGTGTGCCGTTTTGGTCTACCAGGAGAAATCATCTCGGACAACGGCAAGCAGTTCATGGATAACCTATTCAAAGATTGGTGTGCATCATTGAACATCAAGCGGCGCTTCGCATCTGTTAAGCATCCGCAGACAAATGGCCTTGTCGAACGGGCAAATAGAAGCTTGGGGAATGGTATCAAGGCGCGTCTGGATGAACGAAGTGGCAAATGGGTCGATGAGTTATCACATGTGCTATGGGCGCATAGAACTATGATCAAAACAGCCAACGGAGATACTCCATTTGCATTGGCTTACGGCACTGAAGCTGTTATACCAGCAGAAATAGGAATGCCTACCATCCGCACGGCGGAGGTTAATGTCGTCACGAACGATGAACAGCTGCGAATCAACCTGGATCTGTTGGAAGAAAAAAGGGAAATAGCAGCCATCAATGAGGCTAAGTCCAAGGCTAAGATGAAGGCTTATTATGACGCCAAGGTCAAGGGTGTTTCTTTTAGACCGAGAGATTACGTCTATCGTGCTAACGAAGCAAGTCGAGCGGAGAATACAGGAAAGCTGGGCCCTAAGTGGGAAGGACCGTATGAAGTCACTGAAGCCTTTGGACGAGGCGCGTACAAGTTACGTGACATGGATGGCCGCGACCTAGAGCGCACATGGAACATTTCTAACCTCAAAAGGTGCTATCTTTGAAAGCTACGGCTTCCGCATGGGTACTTCGCTATATGCGGTCTTAATAAAGAACCATGCGGTCTATCTGTTTTGTTTTTCTTATGTTTGTTTAGTTTCCTTTCTTGTTTTTTTAGGACTTGTCATTATTGTTCAAACAAAAGTGTAAACGTTCCAATAAAATTCCGTGGTGCCTAGCTAGCCCCACGGCTTGTTTCGTGCAAATCATTTTTTAGATTTTTGGTTAGTCGTATGAATTTTACTTATATTATAATATGCCATGTTTCATTCATATGCATTCTTTCCAATTATTGTACATGTACTATACGCCTCCAGGCGGGGTAAGAGGATTAAGTGAACCTACTAATTCAACTTGCCGCGTAAGAGGGATGCAACCCCAGCCGCACGGATCATGTATCCTTACTAGACACCTTACTCACAAGACGTTGGTGTAAGTTTCGTATGCCACAGTCACACAGTGCTCCGCATAGTAAAGACGCACGTCGCATGTCTAGTAAATTATAGACTTGTATGTACTTTCTTTCTTTGTGTGTAAGACGTGACGTATCATGCAGTATTGATGTACAATATTCAACACAATCAAAGTACACAAGTTTCAACGATAAACAAAATGGTTGTGGTCATCCGGACTTCAAAATAAAAGACAAGTTGTTTCACATATGTCTTAGCCGTGTACATACACGGACGAATAAAATTATAAATTACAAGTGTTCATAACTAACAAATTACAAGGGGGTAGGAATTCCCCTATCTCCTTCTTCCCTTCCTTGATTAGGTCACGGAGGACCTCCCCACGAGCATCCTTCCCATCCCGAGCTTTGGCCGCAATAGCATCCAATGCTTCTGCAAGTAATTTCTCGCCTTTCATGGTTTTGGGAGCGGAATCATAAGTGGCCAATGTCAAAGGAATGGGATCAGCACTCAGCCGGGACATTATTGTCTCGTTCGGAGCGTCCTTCAGTGCTTCAAGCTCGTCTAGGAGAGGGTGTTGGATTTCATCTAAGGCATTCATGGACGCGGTCATATTATTCACGGCGGAGGGATTGTGGTAAGGATGTTGTGTGATATCTTCATTTTTCCCTATCATTTCCACAGCTTTGACCAGGCCTTCATGTCTACCACGGTCGATTCCATCGGATACGACCCCGGCAAACGTCTGCAATAGGTGGGGAGCTTCCAATGCCCTACTCACGGCAAGTCGCAGTCCTTGCCCAATAATCCACCTGCGACCGGCTGTAGCGGTTAGTAGGGGAGGACATATCCTCTCAGCACAACTTACAACCACCTTGCTTAGCTCCTCATCAGCTGAGACAACCTGCTCTTCAAGGTTGGTCTGGGTCCGCGTCAACTCATCTTTCAGCGCATCACGCTCCTAGGCGATGTTGAAGGATTACACGGTCACAGCCTTGGTAACAGCTTCGGCCGCAGACACCTGCATATAAAAATTGGAGTTATTACAAGGATATATATTTTCCTTAGGTTAAATGCATACCCAAAGTTCGAGTGTGTGTACAAAATTTTGAAAGTTTACCTTCTCGTTTGCTGCGGCTACGAGGGCTTCGAGCTCAGCAATGCGCTTCTCTCTGGCGTCGGTGTGATGCGCTTGCTCCTTCACCGTCACCTCGGCTGTCAATAACGCCGCCTGTAATGATGCGATGGTCTTCTCGTTCTTCACGACCATCGCCTCACGACGGGCTATCCTCTTATCTGCCCGATTCACATTGGTGAGGGCCTTGATTAGACGGTGTCTTAACGCGGCTCCCACCGTCACCTGGTGTGCGGACGACACGTCAAACTGCTCAATGAGGGCCTCATGATCTAACTCATCTAGATCTTGTGCGAGGACAGGTTGGGTGATGTGTTCAATGAATTCTGAACACTCGGATTCTGCCTCCAGCCTCGTCAAACTTGATAGGTTCCCTGCTAAGCGCATGCTTTCTTCTGGCCCCTCGGGGTGCGGCTCCTTGGCATGTGTGGCAGCAGGGGATGGGGGCTTGTTGGTTGGTGCGGGGGATGGATTCCTCCCCACTTCTTCCTCCTGCGCTACGGCTGCCGGATTGGCCCTGTTATTTAACATGACAATATTAGTCTATGCATCATACAAAGACATGAATCATACTCAGAAGGGTACTTACGAGGTGCCAATGGCAGGGTCTGGGCCGGTAGGAGCTATGGCACTCACTAGGGTGACTCGCAAGGCTGGCCCTCCCATGTTTGGGGTAGGGTCGGCCTGGGCGGTCGCAGTACCACTCCCTTCTTGGTACTGCGGATGGTCCTTCCTCACCTTCTTGGGAGGAGCATTCGCGGCTCCGGCCTCGTCCCCCATTTTCTTTGCCACCCGCCTGGTGGTCTTTCTCTTTCTAGAGGTGAGCGGGGCGGACCCGGAGGCCTGAGTAGTGTCTTCGTTGGGGTCATTCTCCTCTTCCTGATTGGTGGTGCCTCCCTCTAGCAATGGTTCTTCGCCATCTTCATTGAGGAAATCCAATGGGGATTTCTAGATGGCGGGCTCTTCTTCGTCTGTTCTAGGCTCGGATGTTTCTTCGAGTGGCATCGTACGGTCGGCTAGCGCTTCTAGCAAGGGGAGCTCATTCGGCTTCAGGGGCTGGAATCCTTCCGCTACCTTCATTGGGTCGCCCTGGCGGATTAGTCCGTGAAGGTTCATCTCTGCAAAAATTTTACAAGTATATGGGTTAGTAAAAGTTTTACACATATGCGTGACAAATCAAATCTATGGCATATAAATTAGACCTACCCTCTCCCTGTTCCGTTAGGAAGCACGGGTATAAGTCATCCCTCCCAAAGTAACGGCGGCTTATTCCTACTAAGCACAAAAAGTGTTCCGGCAACCCTCTATGGAATTCTGTGCGGTGGGTATCTAGTATTTTCAGTTCCCTGCTGCTATAATCTTTGGATTTGGGCGGGTAGTCTTTGGGGGCTTTGGTTTTGAGTACGAAGGGGGTAGGGAACACCTTCTCATCTACAAAGAAGTAGTGGTCGTACCAGTTCTTAAAGGAGTCTAGAGGCTTCCTATACGTCATAGGGGCATTCCCGGGTCGTTTCTTAAACGACAGCCACCCATTCACTAGCTGAGGAAAATAGAAAGCCCTAAAAAGGTTCACGGTGGGGGTTACTCCGCAGGTATGGCATGTAATTTCAAACTGGTTGATTTTACACGCCCCTATGCAGTGAAGCTGGGTTATGTGGAAGTCATAATATAACAGCAGGTCTACCAATAACTTGGATAAGGGTATACGGTAGTTGGCCGAGTCAAACAGGCGTGTTTATATGCCTATTTTCCCCGCCGGTGCATCCGTAATCGCTTCACCATCACCTGGATAGGTGGGGTGTACGCTTTCGGGTACATAATACTTCGACAGGAAGTAGAGGTATTTTTCCGCAGACATCACGTTAAGGACATCCGTGATAAGGGGGTTGTCCTTTACCATGTTTTATAAAAAGGTTTTTAAAGGCGTGATGATCTAACCTGCGGCGACGAAAGTCCGTGGAAAAGAAGGCAAAGTTTTGGAGATAAAAGCTTGAGATTAACAATGGCGGAAGAAGGGGTGAGTTGTGTGTGTAACAAACACGCATGCGAACTCTTATATAGGGTTGCCTCGGTTTCCGAGGTACCATGGATATTCGACACGTGTCAGCCACCTCGCCTATCCAACGGATAGGATTTTTGACATTTCTGCAAAATCAGAGGGGGACCCACGGGTCACTTCTTAGCAGTTTTACGTGGCTCAAGGGTGGGCATTAATGGTGCACTTTTGCAGGCATGCGACTGGATAGTTGACTATCATTAATGTTTTTATTCTTGTGTCGGGTTATGCGGCTCTTACGTAAGACCGTATTTAATGTTACATTTAAGTTATCTCGGCCGTTACGTGCGGCTGAGGTAGTATTCAAAATATATTCCTATGACGGGTCACCACGTGCGGCCAGAGCAAAATTTTCAATGTCTCATTTCCTAGGTCTTTCCTTGGTATGTCCGGAGGGCACCTTGATAGTCTAGAGGTTACGCCTACGACTGTAACAACTAGACTGGGGGGACATGATGAGGTATAATCCCCAACCGGGTCAGGAACCCGGCCCACGAGTACTACCCGTATCCGGCCCATCACAGATGGGTGGGATAATGTCATTCAGGCTTATGGCTTGGGTGAACAGTGACCGCACACATGTGTGCGGCCCACGGCCCGGTGCGGCCGACATAGGGTTAGACAGAATCATATTCTGTCTAGGAATAGGTTTACCCCAAAAGAGGAGGATATCCACTACCATAATTAGAAGATAAAAATCATTCTAATTATGATAGTTATCCTTTCCTTGGGGCCAAAGTATCAGTGGCAGCCCACTAGGGTTCCACTGCCTATAAAAGGAACCCCCAAGGGTTCTACAAAGGTATTACGTCTTATACTCTTAACTCACATAAACCCTAAATCGATTACTTACTCTCACGCCGGAGTCTAATCGTGGGAAACACTCCCACGGTAAGCCTAACGCGTGTTGTTTAGTGTGCAGGATCCTAACCGAACGATTCACTTGGTGCAGGAGCCGGAGCCCAGCCAACCCGAATTAAGCCTAATTCGGGTCTAGCAAGGATCACCCAACTTTTGCATCAGCACTACCACACTCTAGTTCTAAAAACTCTAAACCTAGTTATTCAAGCTTGATTTATGGAGTCTCTAGCTCGACTCTTCCCACAATGAATTAATTCATAGGGAAAATGGGGATCTCTTGGACCATTTCTATGGAAATGTCCTCCCCAAAGTAATGCTTAACACGGTGACCGTTCACTTTGAAATTTAGGCCATTTGGTTGTGACAACTCAATAGTCCCATATGGAAATACTTGAGCAATGGTGAATGGACCAGACCATCTTGACTTAAGCTTGCCCACAAAAAGTTTCAACCTTGAGTTAAAGAGGAGAACCGGCTCTCCAACTTTGAACTCACGGTCCTTGATCTTGGCATCATGCAATTGCTTAGTCTTTTCCTTGTAAAGCAACGAGTTTTCATAGGCATTGGCTATTAATTCATCCATCTCATTGAGTTGGTCTTTTCTATGTGAACCGGCTTGGTTTAAATCAAAGTTTTCCCATTTGAGAGCCCATGAAGCCTTGTGCTCTAACTCTAATGGGAGGTGGCATGCTTTTCCATAGACAAGCCTATATGGAGTACAACCAATTGGTGTCTTAAAAGCCGTCCTAAAAGCCCACAAAGCATCATCAAGCTTATCGGACCAAGAAGCTCGATGCTCTCCCACCGTTCTCTCTAAAATCCTCATTAAACCACGATTTGTGACCTTGGTTTTCCCATTGGTTTGAGGGTGATACGCGGTAGAAAGTCTACAGTTAACACCATACTTCTTCATGACTCTTGTAAATTGATCATTACAAAAATGAGTCCCACGATCAATTATGATAGCCCGAGGTACACCAAATCTAGGAAATAATTGCTTCAATAGAATTTCACTGCAACTCTAGCATCATTAGTAGGCAAGGCTTTAGTCTCAACCCACTTTGAAACATAGTCCACGGCTACGAGTATGTACTTATTGCCCTTTGATGATGGAAAAGGTCCCATGAAATCTATACCCCATACATCAAAAATCTCACACTCTTGTATGAAATTTTGTGGCATCTCATCTCGTTGATTAATCGTTCCTTGTCTTTGACAAACATCACAAAATTTCACCATCTCTTGGGCATCTTTGTATATGGAAGGCCAATAGAAACCCGAATCAAAGACTTTCTTGGCCGTGTAGTTGGGCCCAAAATGGCCTCCCGTAGGTCCCTTATGACAAGCTTCTAAGATTTTAAATGCTTCAGGCCCATCTACACACCGTCTTATGATTTGGTCCGCATATTGTCTAAAGAGGTAAGGGTCATCCAAAAAAATAGTATTTTGCTTCCTTAAGAAACTTTTTCTTTTGTTGGGAAGTAAGACCCTCTATTAGCACATCCCCTACAAGATAGTTTGCAAATTCCGCAAACCAAGGGGTGGCATCCTCTTGTGAAGAGATAGATATGAGCTCCTCTAATGGAAAGGATTCATTAATTTCCTTATGAGGTAATTCACCTTGAAAAAGATGCTCAAGTCTACTCAAATGATCCGCCGCTAAATTCTCGGCTGTAAGACCCCCAAAATCTGACATGGAACAACTAGGCAACGAGGGGGTAACACGTCATAGTACAAGAAACAATGAATTACAGTTCATACAAAGCTGACGAAATAAAAACATGTACATTACATCATAAAAGGTTAGAGTTTTTAAACATAGGTCCAAGAGTTTTAGTAGCGGAAAATTATATTATTTCGTCATGCTTTATAACATAAAGTTTCCCAAAAGATAGAATAAACTTCTGACAGTTTATATAAAACCAATCTTTCAAAAGCATCACAGAAATCTCGAAGCTACGATAATATCCTGCGGGCTCCCATCCAAGCAAAGCTAAGTAATAATACCTGAGATTAAACATGTAAAATCGTCAACACAAAGTTGAGTGAAATTCATAGGTTTAGTAGTAAAGGTGTGGAACACAAGCATTCATTTGTAACAAGAAATAGGGGAAATGGTTATGTACAGTAACCATTGTCCGAAACCATTATTATTGTTGTTCAGTTCATGAACCGAAGCTTAACTCAGTGTAAGTTCCTCTAGGGAGTATTCAGCCTAAATACTCAAGTAATAAACACATATCAGTGCATCAAGGTACTTGAGACGGGGATAGTCAATCCCGATGGATCCACCCATAACATTCGCGCTTAGTACTAGAAATTAACGGTTCATGATCAGGAGAGGAAACTTAGGCTAGACTAAAAGCAATAATAATATTGAAAACCTGAAATCATATATGTTCTGGATAGCATACAAGTTCTGGATAGCATACAGTTTTTAAATGGTTGTGTTCCACCATGTAAAATCTCACCCCGTGTTTAGAAACCATGTACAAGTAAAAAGGGGCTATGAACTCACCTTAGACACGAGGTAAGTCAATCACAGTACTCAGCAACTGAGTAGAAACAAGGTAGTGAGACGATCACCGACGATATGGATGCCCGGGGAAAACACGAAAACCGCAACCTATCACAATAAGGCGCGCGTTAAGACTCGAACTCAATATCGATATATATACCAAATACAATATGACTCAAATGTTTTCAAAGAATTCGTGTTTCAAAACCATTATCACGAACCAAATGAATTCATACTAACCATTTATTCCAACACTACACGTTAAAACACTTGAACACTTGAAAATGACCCGTCATACGACGCCAAGTCAACGCAAGTCAAACTATCCTTTAACCTTATTTTGAACAGTAGCTAAGTCATTTATATAATGACAAAGCACTTGAATAAGTCATCATGTCCGATGATGAATACTCAAACTCACGCAACACAAACAATTGAACTATGTGTCCAAAATAAAAATCAGCAAGTACACCCCGAATGTACACACCGATCTACCCTATCTAGACTTGTCCATTTTAGATGAAAATTGGAATCAAGGTCACTTATAACCTGTATAAGACCTCACCAAAATTTGAGCCAAAGTTCACACTTAAAATCTGATGAGACTGCTTTTATACATAGTCTCATCGTCCAAATTAGGCTTAAAATGCATTAAATATCATCAAAAATGCCAAATATATGCTTGTGTTTGTTGCTTGTGTATTTTAGGTACGGATATTGAGGAAATGACAAAAGATCACAAGAATCAATCAAAACGAACACGGGAAACGAAGCCGCACAAAGAAACGGACCCGAATCATGAATTTCCAACGAAGTCCTTGAAGATTTGAAGATTGTCAAGAATGGTCCCTCACTTTTTGAAGACTTGTCACTTTAGACCCTTGTAAACCTTAATTATTACAAGTTTGGTCCTAAAGTTTCAAGACATGACATTATTAGCCCTTGAAGAATACAAATATTGCATGTATGGTCCTTATTCAAAGTTTATAAACCAATTGGGCCAAAAATGACAAGCTGCTCAAACTTATTTGCAAAGGATTTAGATTTTGAGGCTGTTATTTACTAAGTGAAGAAACCATGGGACTTGAGGGGCGAAATCTGCCCAGACAAACAAACACACCTCACCCTATCCCTTCCTTACACGTCACCTCCCACTCCCCCTCAACCAATCATATTACTCCCACCATCCACGTCACTTCCCATTATCCTTTTTATTAACTGATTTTTAAAAATCAGTTTATTAATTGTGGTTAAGTGGGGGAAACAAATATTTTAAAATCTAAAACACCCAAAATGGATTAAAGTTCCCCTGTTTAACCTTCATCTCCATTTAAACCCTAATTTCCCATTAACCCAAATCAAAGGGGTTTACCCCCATAACCTCCAGAACCCTAATTGGGTCTGTCAACATCAAAACACACCACCCCAAACCTTCACCAGCTCACTCCTGTCCCCTCACAACCCTCCCATGTGCCACGTTTTTACTAGCAAACAAAGCGAAACAGCCCATCAATGAACCATAAGGTTTGCTTACTCCTAAAGCACAAACCAACGCACCAGATTGAAGATTCCAACTGGCAATCACATGGGCATTCCTTTGACAAAATTCAAACTCACAAGACCAAGGGCTTTTTGGAGATTTCAGCTTGTTAGGGTTTACATTTCTTGTTTTCTAGAGTATTCTATATTGTAGTATATATAGAGGTCGTATGTGACCCTATATCGTTTTGTTCCAGATTTTCTAAATTTTAATTGTAGTTCCTTTTTAAGTTAAATGAAAGTTGGTGTTTCGGTAAAAATATAATTCCTTTTCTTGGTTTAAAAGTTGGTATTTTAGTTAAGAAAATCTGTGTTCCATTATTCATCTATTGATTTTTAGATCAAGTTTTTAGAAAAAGTTATAATTTTTTTTTCAGTTTATTGAAAGGAGTGTCTTTTTATAAAAACTTGTACCTTTAATCTGGTTTCAAAGGTTGTTGAGGTTGTTTGAACTTCAAATATCAAAAGGTTTTTGATATACTAAGTTGTATAAGTTTCTGTTTGTCAAGATTTTGTCAAAAATCTTTGGTCATTTCTGTTTACTAACCACTTAAGGTCATAAGCTAATCAATAAGCTCATTGACACTAAGCTTATTGACCAACTTATTGGCCTAGCTTTTCTTTTGGGTTGTTGTGTTGTGCAGGGAAGCAGTAGTACATCACAAGTGGTGTGGGATTTTGTTACTTCATCAGCAACCTCCACTCAACCCACCTTCTGTCAAGACACTCCTGGCTTGACCTAGTTGTTGGTCAAGCTCAGGAGAGCATTGCTGCCTCCCATAGGAAGTTATTGGGAGGAGGTGATAGATTTTCCTTCATCTCTCCTTCATTTTTTATTTTGGCTTGAAAATCTTATTACTCTATGAATCTACATGATTGTGTTTTTATAAGGGTGTTTTCTGTTTGATTAAGCTTGTTTAGGTCTATTATGCATGCTTAGATAGGATAGAACAGCCTGGTTTGAGTTTATAAACATTTGGATTGTTAAAAATTGATTTCTGAAAAATAAAGGGTTGTTTGGGATTAGGATTATAACTAAAAAAGAGGATAGGTTTTGGTTTTTAATCACCCTAGACATGCTCTTATTGTTGAAGTTAGGTGTTTTCAGTCTTATGTGTTTGGAATAGATAGGTTTTAAAAATTTTGGGTGTGTTTCAACAGCTAAAATTTAGTATCCACTGTTTCTGCTTGTTTAGTGTTGATTTTGCCTCCATATCTTGGCAGCTTGATCAGATATAGGTAGAGTTTAGGATTGTGAGTTGGTGTTTATGCTCTTGTTAGATTTTGTGCAAGATATGGCCTATTGAATCTCATCAGTTGACCTATTGCTTCAGCAAAAGTACCCTTAGCCTGCATTTAGTGATACAGTGACTGAACTTGCATGATCTTGGTGCTTATTTGTTTTTGACTTGTGATTTTTCTTGCTTTATTTGACTCCCTACACTCAACTGAGTGTAGGGGTGCCCCCCCTTGTCCAAAAACACCAAGAAACCACCAAGAACAAGCTCCTCTTGTTCATTCTTTCACTTGTGAAGAAACGTTTTTATTGTGTTCATCAGTCACTATAGCAAGCTGTGCATCTGGGCACGTTTTCTCTTTGTTCTACTTTAATCTAGGTTAATTTAAGTTTCCATTTGTGTTTTTGTGATTAGTTGGGTACTGGATTTAAGTTTTATAAAAAGAAAATAAAAAAAAATATTTTAACAAAAAGAGACTGACCAGGACTCGAACCTGCGCCATCTCTCCCACACACCAACGTGATAACCAGTTGCCCTAGGGTCTTTGACTGGTTATCACTTGGTTTATTTTATAATTAAGGTGTTTGTGTTTTTAGCTTATTTAAGCAAACAACTTAGTAATAAAGGTGATAACCAGTTGCCCTAGGGTCTTTGACTGGTTATCACTTGGTTTATTTTATAATTAAGGTGTTTGTGTTTTTAGCTTATTTAAGCAAACAGCTTAGTAATAAGCTGATTTCAGCTTATTTATTTTATCTTTTTACCAGTTAGCAATTTTCCTTTGTTCTTTGTTAGGTTTAGGATTTTTTGGCATAAAAATATTATTTTTCACGTGAGTAGTTAATTTATTAGGATTATTTTAAGTTTTAATTTTAGAAAGTAAATAAAAAATAGGAAAAAGTGTTTTAAAAATCTGGAAAAATAGTTTTTAAGCTTTTAATAGTATTTTTGAGGTTTACATCAATTAAAGTTTTCAAATTAACTTATTTTTTATTTTATAGAATTTTAGGTTTTTTTATCAACTTTAAAAATTAATATAAAATTATTAAAAAGGTTTTGGAAACTTTTGTTTGCATTTTTTTTAATTACATTTTTCTTGATTTTTGGTAATTTTTTAGAATTTTTTATAAACTATGAATTTTTTATATTATTTTATTATTAAAAATTAAAAGTTAGTTTTTTCTACTTTTTTCATTTTTCCTAGTTCAAATACATAAAGTTAGGAGTTTTGCAACTTTTAGAATATTTTCATTTTCCTTACATTTATTTTTATAATTATTTTAAGTTTTAATAGTTTTTAATTGTTTTAAAATAGTTTTTATTAATTTTAAAATTTTCAAAAATAGTTTTAAATCAAGTTAGGTTGTTTTAGATGTTTACAAAGTGATAAAACTCATTTTGGGCTTTTTGTTAATTAAATTGATTTTTAGGGCTTTAATTAGCATTAAAAAATCATTATTTAATTAAATAAAAGGTTTGGGTGATTTTTGATTCTTTGTAAACCCTTAGAATATTTTAGTGGATTTTTAGTGATTTTTAGGAATTTTTAGAGTAAAATTTTAATTTTGGTGCTTCTACGGTTTTACGTGAACGACCTTTTCGTCTTAGTGTAATCCGTCATCGTAACTGTCATTCTCTTCTTATCCCATTTCTATTTTCTTTCTCATAATCATATAATAACAAAGTTAATCGTTTCATTACACAAACACCAAGCCTCCTTGAGAACGATCCCCACTTTGGGTCATTTGTGCACGATTTTCCTAAATCGTCGTACTTACCGTAATTTGTCCTCTTTTCCTAAAGAGTGGTAAAAACTCCAACATCAATTTGGCGCCGCTGTCGGGGAGTGATATGTGTAGAAATACGTGTTTAGGAAAACAACGTATAAGTGCGGCAAGTATTAAACTCGACGATTTAGGAAAACCGACAAGACGAATAAATTCCAAGTTCGTTCTCGAAGGAGGTGTGTGGATTAATGTGCCAATATATATGAAATCAAGTTTGGATTAGTGACGTTTTTGGTTTAGAGGAGAAAAAGTAAAGACTAGCTACGACTACGATTACACTACGACGATTTGACGTAAAACGCGAACGTAAATACGTAAAACGTGACGAAATTAAAAATTAAACCAAAAAATTAATTAAAAGTTTAAACTAAGTCTAAAATAATATAAATAAGAATAAAAATCCAACAAATATATTATAAACCCTTTTATTAATTAAATATTCAATTTTAAATGCTAATTAAAGCCCTAAAATCAAATATAATTAAAAAATGTCCAAAATATAATTTTATTGAACAAATAACTCACTTATATTATTTAAAGACTAAAGTATTTTATCTAAATTTTAAAAACTATTTTTCTATTTTTAAATGACTAAAAACTATTTTTAAACTAAAATAATCATAAAAAATAATAAAATAATGCCAAAAATAATTTGACAATTTTAAAAATCCTAAATTACACTAATGAACAGTAGAAAATTGAAAAAGTTTGAAAAATGTAAAATTTTGCACTAAAAGACAAAACAGTTTAATAATTAAACCCTAATTAAACTAATTTAATTATAAAAAATAATTAAAAAGTGAACAGTGAAATAATTTTTAAACTAAAAATCTTAAATTATTTTTCTAAATATAAGAAAATTTTTGAAACTGAAAAATAATGAATTTTGCCACTAAAAGACAAAAACAGAAATCTTAAAAGTTAATTAAAATAGCAATTAAACCTAAAAAATACTAAATGAACAGTAACTGGAAAATAAATTACACTGAAAAATCAAAAATAAAATAAGAAAAATAATGAAAAAGATTTCAAGTCCTAATTCCTATTTTACCTCACTAAAGACAAAAAAAGAGAAAACTGATAGTGACATATGATTTGTTTCTGTCTTTTAGTGTAGCAGGGGAAACTCTAGTGCTACCAATGGGAACTTGGTTCCCACTTTTTTAACAGAAAATGGGAACTGGTGCTTTTTGGACGTGTATCTTGAGTTTTGCTTGGAGTTTCTTGGTAACAAAGGCACCCCTACACTTAGTGGAGTGTAGGGAGTCTATAAAAATTATAAAAAACACAAGCTATTCACAAAAGTCACACAAGAAATAGCACATTGCAGTTACTGTTACTATAAGGGGGGGTCTGTGGTGATGTTGCTGATGCACTTGACACACAAGTGAGTTTCAAAGGCCAAATGTTTGCACAAAGACTTATCCAATCACACACAACTGGTTACCAACCCTAGGGGAACTTCTCATCTAACAACTGACAAAATTTCAAGTAAAATGTTACACTAAATCAAGTAGAAACAAGGATTTGCTGATTTTAATTAGTTTTTACCATACTTTGAACATGCAAATACCTTTTAAATCCTATCAAACTGAAAATAACCTAACTTATAACCTATTCTTACCAAGTGGGAGTGTACTAGGCAGATTTTAACACTAAACTTGTCACCAATTTAGCAAATACCCTAGTCCCAAACACCCCTTTATATGACTGATTAACAAAATTATCAAACTAATAGCTTATAAAACTTAACTAAACAGGTCTAAATCACTTCTAACATGTATAATAGACATCCACAACCAAGAATTAGCCACTTAACAAACCCATCAAACAGTTTCATGCAATATCACATAATTCACAAAAAAAACTGAAAAATAGCAAATAAGGGGGTTCAAGCCTTACTAACTGAGTTGATGCCTTCCCTTTGCCCTTTTTGGTCTTTTTGAGCTTATGCAAGCTTGTAGAGAATCCCTGTTGGGGTTCAACAACTGAACCAGGGAGATGCAATATCTTCAAGGTGAGAAGAAAGTGAAATGAAATGGATGATGGATGATCTTGTTTCACTTGTAACCTGCACACAATAACCAACTAGAAGAGAAACTTCATGTAGCAAAGCACTTCAAGAGCTTTTGTCAGAAGCTTTTGAAGTAGCTTATGCTACAGTAAGGATGAGATTTAAAAAAAATGAACAAACCTTGAAAAACTTTTGAGAACCAAAATTTTGAAAACCTTTTTATGAACACCTTAAACAAATCCTTGGATTTACCTTCTTGGATTCCACTTTCACTTCCTCCAAAAGGTTTATCCAGTTAATAAAACTATCTCTCAAAAACTTGAAGACTGAAAATCTGAAAACGTTTTTTAGCTAAAACTTGGAAACTTTTTTTAAACTAACTTGCAATGAAGTGAATATTAAACTAAAAACAAGTATTAACTTGGGAACTCAGAATTACTTTGAAATAATATATTAAGAAAACTTTAACTATTTTATTTCATTAAAAAAATTACAAAGTAAAACTGGAACAAAAGGGCACCAACAGGTTTGGTCCTCTTTTTATACTAGTGGATAGAAGTTTCTAGTGCTAAAACCCTAACTAATAAACTGACTAAAATGCCCTAGCATAATTCCTTGGATATTCCCTGTTTGAAATTTTAGTCCTTGGTCAAATTCAGTCCATGTGATTGCCAGTTGTGTTTGGATGATCTCAAACGTTTATTTGATCCTTTGGGACCAAGTTTAATCCCTTGGTCGTTGATTTTCTAGAAAAGATGCCATTGTTGCTATAAAAAGTGTAGCAGGGGAACATGGGGGACCTACTTGGAGGTCACGAGTGAGTGTGATAGGTGGTGGGTTTTGTTTGTGGGTGGGTTAATTACCAAACTGGATGAGGTGGCCTCTTAATTGTCATCAACAAAGAAGAGGGGAATTAGGGTTCTAAGGTGGGGATTAGGGGGAGATGATGAATAGTGTCTGTTTCCCACGCATTTTTAGTATATTTAATCCGGTTTAAAAAGTTTAGTTAGTGGGTAATGTTGACCGGGTTGTTGACTTGGGCTGGTGTTGGGTAAAAATAGTGGGTATGGACTGGGTAGGGTCGGGTTTGGTTGGGTATTTGGTGGATATGGGTTTGGTTTTAACAAGTTTGGCCCCCAATGTTCCTACTTGTTTCCACTTTGTAATAACAGCCTTTCAATCCCATTTCCTTTGAAATATCTTTCAAGGACTTGTCATTTTTGGCACATTTAATTAGCAAACTTTAATCAAGGGTCTTTAATGCACAATTTGCACTCTTCAAGGGCTGATCATGCAATATCTCATCATTTTAGGGACCCAAGTGTAAAATTGAGGATTTACAAGGGTTTAAAATGATAAGTCTTCCAAAGTTGAGGGACCATTCTAGCCAATTCTTCAAACTTCAAGGACTTCAATGGAAAATCATGATTCGGGTCCGGTTCTTTGTGCGGCTTCGTTTCCCGTGTTCGTTTTTGCTTGATTCTTGTAATATTTTGGTGAATTCACGATATCCGTACTTGAAATACACAATGAACAAATACAAGCACATTTTTGGGTATTTTGATGATATTTTAATCGTTTTAAGCCCGATTTGGACGATGAGACTATGTATAAATACAGTCTCATCAGGGAGGCGTGTTGTGTTTTGATTTGGAAATTGTTGTTTTTATATATAGCCATAATAGTATTTGTATTAGTAGCACTATACTAATACGTATTATCGGTTTTTCGTTTTTTGTGTGAATACTATTACTATATTGTATACGTAGAACAATAAATTCACAAGTACTCCAAATACGTGAGAAATCACAACCTTGACTTGGGAGGTCATTACCCAATCATTATATTCGAATCTCAAACCAAAGAAAAAGGAAAAAATAGATAAATACTTTCGTGAAGCTCGATTTTCAAAAATGCAAACTATAAGTTGGGTATAAGGCGGATATTATAAAATATATCCTAAGGAAAAGGGCTCTTAAGTGCTTCGCGCCGCCTCGTTTCTCCTCTTGCTTGTGAGTATTTGATTTTGAGAGCTAATCGAGGGTTTTGCCGCCCAAAGTATTATTAAGTATCATATATACTTTCTTGGTTTTATTTGATTAAACCCTCTTGAACGTTTTGGTGTTCCACCAACGTTCTAAAGTCATCGAAGGCGTTCACTTCACGTGATCGTTTTCATTCCTTGAGGCTTCTTTAATCAAGAGATTTGATTAAGGAGGAGATTTGTAGATTTTTGTCTACTTAATACAATTCCAAAATCCAAAAAAAGTAAAAACAATAAAAAATCCAAAAAAATTGAAAAAGTTAAAAACACCAAAAAGAATCTTCTTTGGTCATCCCCACGTTGTACGTGACGTTTATGCTTACTCGTAATCAAGCAAGACGTGCACGTAAACGAAAAAACAAAAAGGAGTCAACACCTACTCCTAATCTTTCTAGTGAAGAGACTCCAAGTGAGGAACCTATTGTAGAACAAGGAGCTATCATGGCTAATCGTACTATGATGGAGTTGCTTCAAGCACCCACCGAGGGTTTTGGAGAGGCCATTGTGATTCCCGC
The DNA here is from genome assembly GCA_025667525.1 of Glebionis coronaria. Classification (NCBI taxonomy): domain Eukaryota; kingdom Viridiplantae; phylum Streptophyta; class Magnoliopsida; order Asterales; family Asteraceae; genus Glebionis; species Glebionis coronaria. The sequence continues at coordinate 457,685,216 of CM046882.1, forward strand.
CATCCTTGCGGAGAATTTCGAGATCAAGACGGGTTTAATGTCTATGCTTCAAGCCAACAAGTTTCGCGGACACGAAAAAGACAACCCACATTATCACATTAGGCAATTTAATCGTCTCATCGCGACAAGCAAGTTTAAGGATGTACCACACGATGCCATTAAGATGATGTTGTTTCCATACTCGTTAGATGGACCCGCCAAGATATTGCTCGAGAAAGAACCCCCAAATTCGATTTTGACGTGGGGTGATCTCGTTTCTAAATCTGTGAATCAATTTTTTCCACCATCTAAAACAACACATTTGAAAAACGAGATTTCACGATTTACTCAAAGGTCTAATGAAATTTTTTCAATGGCTTAGGAAAGGTTTAAAGAAATGTTACATGAATGTCCACACCATGATTTTTCCGAATTGCATCAAATTGACACTTTTTATAATGGGCTTAATGATCATGAACGAGATTATTTAAATGCCGCCGCGGGTGGTAACTTTTTATGCAAAACGACCAATGAAGCTTTGAAAATCTCTGAGAATAGGTCTAAAGTTTATAGCCCTCATAACACACCGAGTGTTGCCACTATGGGTTCATCGTCGTCTCGTAACATGAGTGCCTTGCAAGATGAAGCAAATGAGGAGAATCGGTTTTTCGGTAGGTTTTCGACTCTTATGACTCATTGGAAAGTACAAGATGCTTTGAATTCCGCATCGGTTAAGGCGGTTGCCAAGAGTTGTATTTCGTGTGGTGGAGCTCATGATTTTTCCGAGTGCATTACCGCGGATGGTAACACTTCGAATGCTTATGTAGCCACAGGAACTTATAACCAAAACAGTCAAGGTTCCCGCCAAAATCAAGCTCCACAAAATCAAAATGCTAACAACTATCGAAACAACAACCAAAGTGGTGCTTATCAAGGAAATCAACGTAACTACAACAAGGGTAATTATCAAAGTGGAAATGGGCAAATTTCAAACCAAAACCAAAACCGTGATTTTCAAACTACCACACAAGGTTTTCAAAATGATCACACCAAAAATCTTCAAGGAGAATTTTTGAATTATGCTAAAGCAAATGATGCTAAGTTTGATAATATGCAACGTGAAATGGTTAGCTTAAGATCCGAGTTGAAAAACGAGCTTAAAAACGAACTTGTTAATGAACTTAAGACTCATGCTAATAAAATGGAAGGAAATGTTCAACGTCTCCAACAAAATCAACAAAAAATGAAGCAATGTCAACATGAGATTAAGCAAGAATTGTTAAAAGCGGATGCTAGGCAATCTAAGTTTGAAGATCGAATGGGAAAAATGTTTGAAGCTATCATGTGTAAACCTTCTTCTTCGGGTGGTCTTCCTAGTGATACCATCGTAAACCCTAAAGGAGAATTGATGGTTATTACTACTCGTAGTGGTAAAACTTTCAAAGAACCCATTTCTCGTCCAAGTACTTCTACGGAGAAGGAAAAAGAAAAAGAACCCGAGGTGGTGGTAGAAAAGGAGAAAATTCCAAGCCCACGAAGTACCGCTCAAACCACACCTACGGTTGAACCAATACCAATAATGGAACCCGAGATTCCAAGGCCGTTGCCTATGCCCCAACCCACACCACCCTTACCTTACCCTTCAAGACGAAACAAGGAAAAGGCACAAGAACGAAATAATTATCAATTTGAAATTTTTATGAAAATGTTTCGTGACTTGCATTTTAATATAAGTTTTGCTGACGCCTTGGTCATGATGCCTCGATTTGCCGCAAACTTTAAAAGTATGTTGAATAACAAAGAGAAATTGCAAAAGTCGTCTAGTTGTTCTTCGGTTTTTCTTAGCCGCATACCTCAAAAAGTCGGTGATCCCGGTAAATTTTTAATCCCATGTGCTATACAAGATATGGAGGAATGCTACGCCTTGGCCGATCTTGGTGCTTGTATAAATTTGATGCTTCTTGAGATTTTTAAGTCGCTCAATCTTCCTAATCTCACTCCTTCAAGAATGTCAATCGAGATGGCCGATCATTCTACGATTCTAGCTTGTGGAGTAGCCAAGGACGTCTTCGTGAAAGTTGGAAAGTTCTACTATCCCGTGGACTTTATTGTTGTTGACATCCCCATCGATCCTAAAGTTCCTCTAATTTTAGGTCGATCATTTTTGGATACTTCGAGAGCACTTATCGATGTGCATGCTAGGAAAATCACTCTTCGTTTCAATGAGGAAGAACTCGTCATAAATGCAACTCAAAACTCCACACTTTCTCATGGGTACTCTATCACGTCTTTGAACAATGTTAGTCCCATCAAAAACATTTGTAAAAGGATTTCAAAAAGAGTTTTAGAAGTTGATGATAAAAACAATTTTCCGTCCCCTCCGCCGGTGGAGGTTAAGAGTGTTAAGCCTACGATTCCAATCACGAATGATTCTTCGGATGATGAATATGTTGATCCCGATGGGGAAGTTTTCTTTGTCGACAAACGTTTTGAGAACTTACCACCGCCAAAACCAAAACGGTTTTCAAATGTGAGAATTTTTAATGTGACTAACATTGCTTTAGAAACACCAAATATTTTTGACATGATTAAGTCGGGTTTTCATAAGGAGAGTTTAAAAGATGAAAAAGGGAAAGATTTTAAATTGCATTTAAAAGATTTTTCTACAATGCTAACTCTGTCATCACCTCGTGTTTTGAGTTCTACAAGCTCGTCTTCTCCTTTTGACGATGCTTTGTGTGGACCTAGTGTGGGGGAAGCCCCTTATGTTCCCTCCCCTTTCTCCACCGAGGACGAGATATTTGATCCTGGAATTGCATATAAAGGGAAATCTCGATCTTCCACCGATGCGATAAATGGAAAATCTTTCTATTTGATTGGTGCGAGTCTACCTCGAGTAGCTCATGGTTTTTGTGACTTACCCATTGTCCCACCCTTCTATTTTTTCTCATCTATTTTCTTTAAACCCTTTGGGTTTGTGTTGACACATGATGAAGTGGCCTTGATTTGTTTTTCCAATGAAAACGAGAACGCCATCCTCGATCCCGGTATTTTGCACCATCAAAGGACTTAGTCCTTAATACCGGTTGTTTTTGGGCCTTGTTTATCATGTAAGCCCCACCAAAAATTGACCATACCAAGATAATCCCTAAATGATCACATTTATGGGGATTCGAGTCGAGATTTTGACTGGGTTATCAAAAACAAGGTGCCTCGTGGGGGATTCTCATGCTTATCCATATACATATTATTGCTTTCTAATTAGTTTAATGTGAGGGGATTTGTGCCCTTCCAACCTTTGTTCTGTGGTTGTTTGTAAATTGTGGTTTTTAGATCATGATCTTCACGATTGGAGCCTCTCGTGTTCGTTTTATGGGAGCACTCGATCGTTTGCTTTGAAGACTTTCTCAATATCCATGATATATCCTTTGATGTTCTAACCTTAGGTTTATAGCACACTTCATAAACGGCTTTAAATTTAACGGTTACACCCTTTCCATGCTAGATTAGGCATTCGACTACGTCTCTAGTATGGGGGTATTTGCACCCCTAGACTCGAAACATTGAGGACAATGTTTAACTTTAGTATGGGGGGTGAATACATACTTGCCTTGCCAAACCTTCACGCTTTCCAAAGTTTATCTTTTTGTTTATCGTTTTGTTGCAAAATAAGGCTAAAAATGGCCAAATTTTAAAAGTTTTCTCATGTTTTATAAGTGTTTGAAGACACGAATGTAGGTTTTCCGATGGCAAGAGTAAGAGTATTTTTTACTCGACCGTGCGTGTTGAGCACTTAGCTTTGATTCCTTAACTTCACATTAGGCTAAGTCTCTTAAATGAGGACGAGAAATGATAGGGTTAATTATAAGTTACTATGCTAAACGTAGAGTACTCGTATTCTTTCAAAAACTCATGTGTTCTCGTTGTTTGCTTATTCTCCCTTCGCATGTAAATATTTTTTGCTTAATAAATATTGACTTAGCGGTTTAGTCTTGATTGTTGGGTTTCTAGTCTTTTCTAGTAGCTTCCGTGTAATTAAATTGGGAAGACATTAAGGTATCGCCAGCTTCACGGTTTTGAAGTAATGGAACCCAAATAATCAAAAGCTTCACCCAATAATAAGATTTCAAGTGCTCACCTAAATCAAGCAAACAATTTGAAGCCCCATAAGGCCGAAAAATCTATGCAAAATTGAAAGTGAATCAAGCCTTAATCTTTGAAGCTTTAAAGATCCAAAATTCGCCTTAGCGTGAGGATATACGTCTTTGGCTAATAAAACTACCGATGAGGTGGATAATAAAAGGCAAGGCAAGACCGAAGTCATATTAAAAGCTTCATGGAGAAGTTGAATAAAAGATGGAGGTAAACCAAAGATAATAAGGCCCTTCCGTTAGGGGGCGTATAAAAGTCTTGGTAATAAGTCTCATGTTCAAAACCGTTATAAAATCGTGTTTATCGATCCTTCTTGTTGACTTAATTTTTTGACATCGTTGTCTATTAGGAGGGGTTATTGATTTGATGGTCTTGGTTACACCGTTAGGACTCTATTTTTAGACCTAAATCTCTATTATCGCATAAGTCAAACAATGTATCCTCGTGAAACATTCAAGACAAAATAAAATACAAGAGATACAACTTAGGAAATTGGGAGGATAAGTACGTGATTAGGGCATATGAGTAGTGTTAGCATTACTAACTTATAATGACAATGATCTCGTTGCACGCTTGGCATGGAATTGGGGTGAAAATCGAGGACGATGAAATTATTTCTAACGAAGCATTCACATGTTCTTATTCTATGAACCTAAACGTCCCATTTTGCGATGAAAATCATACATTATGTCTAAAACGCATGTAGTAGAAGTAATAGTAGTAGTGTAGCTAGTTTATCGTTCAATGAAAGTGAATAAAAATGAATTTTGGAGATGCTACGATACTTTATTCTAGCATTGCGTGAGGGCACAACAATGGTTTAGTATGGGGGAGTGATCAGACTGCTTTTATACATAGTCTCATCGTCCAAATTGGGCTTAAAATGCGTTAACTATCATCAAAAATGCAAAATATATGCTTGTGTTTGTTGCTTGTGTATTTTAGGTACGTATATTGAGGAAATGACAAAAAGATCACAAGAATCAATCAAAACGAACACGGGAAACGAAGCCGCACAAAGAACCGGACCCGAATCATGAATTTCCAAAGAAGTCCTTGAAGATTTGAAGATTGTTAAGAATGGTCCCTCACTTTTTGAAGACTTGTCACTTTAGACCCTTGTAAACCTCAATTATTACAAGTTTGGTCCTAAAGTTTCAAGACATGACATTATTAGCCCTTGAAAAATACAAATATTGCATGTATGGTCCTTATTCAAAGTTTATGAACCAATTGGGCCAAAAATGACAAGTTGCTCAAACTTATTTGCAAAGGATTTGGATTTTGAGGCTGTTATTTACTAAGTGAAGAAACCATGGGACTTGAGGGGCTAAATCTGCCCAGACAAACAAACACACCTCACCCTATCCCTGCCTTACACGTCACCTCCCACTCCCCCTCAACCAATCATATTACTCCCACCATCCACGTCACTTCCCATTATCCTTTTTATTAACTGATTTTTAAAAATCAATTTATTAATTGTGATTAAGTGGGGGAAACAAAGATTTTAAAATCTAAAACACCCAAAATGGATTAAAGTTCCCCTGTTTAACCTTCATCTCTATCTAAACCCTAATTTCCCATTAACCCAAATCAAAGGGGTTTACCCCCATAACCTCCAGAACCCTAATTGGGTCTGTCAACATCAAAACACACCACCCTAAACCTTCACCAGCTCACTCTTGTCCCCTCACAACCCTCCCATGTCCTACGTTTTTACTAGCAAACAAAGTAGAACAGCCCATCAACGAACCATAAGGTTTGCTTACTCCTAAAGCACAAACCAACACACCAGATTGAAGATTCCAACTGGAAATCACATGGGCATTCCTTTGACCAAATTCAAACTCACAAGACCAAGGGCTTTTTGGAGATTTCAGCTTGTTAGGGTTTACATTTCTTGTTTTCTAGAGTATTCTATATTGTAGTATATATAGAGGTCGTATGTGACCCTATATCATTTTGTTCCAGATTTTCTAAATTTTAATTGTAATTCCTTTTTAAGTTAAATGAAAGTTGGTGTTTTGGTAAAAATATAATTCCTTTTCTTTGTTTAAAAGTTGGTATTTTAGTTAAGAAAATCTGTGTTCTATTATTCATCTATTGATTTTTAGATCAAGTTTTTAGAAAAAGTTATAATTCGTTTTTCAGTTTATTGAAAGGAGTGTCTTTTTGTAAAAACTTGTACCTTTAATCTGGTTTCAAAGGTTGTTGAGGTTGTTTGAACTTCAAATATCAAAAGGTTTTTGATATACTAAGTTGTATAAGTTTCTGTTTGTCAAGATTTTGTCAAAAATCTTTGGTCATTTCTGTTTACTAACCACTTAAGGTCATAAGCTAATCAATAAGCTCGTTGACACTGAGCTTATTGACCAACTTATTGGCCTAGTTTTTCTTTTGGGTTGTTGTGTTGTGCAGGGAAGCAGTAGTACATCACAAGTGGTGTGGGATTTTGTTACTTCATCAGCAACCTCCACTCAACCCACCTTTTGTCAAGACACTCCTGGCTTGACCTAGTTGTTGGTCAAGCTCAGGAGAGCATTGCTGCCTCCCATAGGAAGTTACTGGGAGGAGGTGATAGATTTTCCTTCATCTCTCCTTAATTTTTTATTTTGGCTTTAAAAATCTGCTTGCTCTATGAATCTGCATGATTGTGTTTTTATAAGGGTGTTTTCTGTTTGATTAAGCTTGTTTAGGTCTATTATGCATGCTTAGATAGGATAGAATCAGCCTGGTTTTAGTTTGTAAACATTTGGATTGTTAAAAATTGATTTCTGAAAAATAAAGGGGTGTTTGGGATTGGGATTATAACTAAAAAAGGAAAGGTTTTGGTTTTTAATCACCCTAGACATGCTCTTATTATTGAAGTTAAGTGTTTTCAGTCTTATGTGTTTGGAATAGATAGGTTTTAAAACTTTGGGTGTGTTTCAACAACTAAAATTTAGTATCCACTGTTTCTGCTTGTTTAGTGTTGATTTTGCCTCCATATCTTGGCAGCTTGATCAGATATAGGTAGAGTTTAGGATTGTGAGTTGGTGTTTATGCTCTTGTTAGATTTTGTGCAAGCTATGGCCTGTTGTATCTCATCAGTTGACCTATTGCTTCAGCAAAAGTACCCTTAGCCTGCATTTAGTGATACAGTGACTGAACTTGCATGATCTTGGTGCTTATTTGTTTTTTACTTGTGATTTTTCTTGCTTTATTTGACTCCCTACATTCAACTGAGTGTAGGGGTGCCCCCCCCCCCCCCCCCCTTGTCCAAAACACCAAGAAACCACCAAGAACAAGCTCCTCTTGTTCATTCTTTCACTTGTGAAGAAACGTTTTTATTGTGTTCATCAGTCACTATAGCAAGCTGTGCATCTGGGCACGTTTTCTCTTTATTCTACTTTAATCTAGGTTAATTTAAGTTTCCATTTGTGTTTTTGTGATTAGTTGGGTACTGGATTTAAGTTTTATAAAAAAAAAAAAAAAAAATTAACAAAAAGAGACTGGCCAGGACTCGAACCTGCGCCATTTCTCCCACACACCAACGTGATAACCAGTTGCCCTAGGGTCTTTGACTGGTTATCACTTGGTTTATTTTATACTTAAGGTGTTTGTGTTTTTATCTTATTTAAGCAAACAACTTAGTAATAAGCTGATTTCAGCTTATTTATTTTAGCTTTTTACCAGTTAGCATTTTTCCTTTGTTCTTTGTTAGGTTTAGGATTTTTTGGCATTAAAATATTATTTTCACGTGAGTAGTTAATTTATTAGGATTATTTTAAGTTTTAATTTTAGAAAGTAAATAAAAAATAGGAAAAAGTGTTTTAAAAATCTGGAAAAATAGTTTTTAAGCTTTTAATAGTATTTTTGAGGTTTACATCAATTAAAGTTTTCAAATTAACTTATTTTTGATTTTATAGAATTTTAGGTTTTTTTATCAACTTTAAAAATTAATATAAAATTATTAAAAAGGTTTTGGAAACTTTTGTTTGCATTTTTGTTTTAGTTACATTTTTCTTGATTTTTGGTAATTTTTTAGAATTTTTTATAAACTTTGAATTTTTTATATTATTTTATTATTAAAAATTAAAAGTTAGTTTTTTCTACTTTTTCATTTTTCCTAGTTCAAATACATAAAGTTAGGAGTTTTGCAAATTTTAGAATATTTTCATTGTCCTTAGATTTATTTTTATATTTATTTTAAGTTTTAATAGTTTTTAATTGTTTTAAAATAGTTTTTATTAATTTTAAAATTTTCAAAAATAGTTTTAAATCAAGTTAGGTTGTTTTAGAGGTTTACAAAGTGATAAAACTCGTTTTGGGCTTTTTGTTAATTAAATCGATTTTTAGGGCTTTAATTAGCATTAAAAAATCATTATTTAATTAAATAAAAGGTATGGGTGATTTTTGATTCTTTGTAAACCCTTAGAATATTTTAGTGGATTTTTAGTGATTTTTAGGAATTTTTAGAGTAAAATTTTGATTTTGGTGCTTCTACGGTTTTACGTGAACGACCTTTTCGTCTTAGTGTAATCCGTCATCGTAACTGTCATTCTCTTCTTATACCATTTCTATTTTCTTTCTCATAATCATATAATCACAAAGTTAATCATTTCATTACACACACACCAAGCCTCCTTGAGAACGATCCCCACTTTGGGTCATTTGTGCACGATTTTCCTAAATCGTCGTACTTACCCTAATTTGCCCTCTTTTCCTAAAGAGTGTTAAAAACTCCAACATCAAAATCCATCAGCTCGACACTTTACTCGACTTCAAATTTGGGACAGATTTGTGCACTTGTTTTGTAAAACCGTTTGGACCACTTTAAAAGTACAATCTCGACAATCCGTCTTTTAAAACTACTACTAGACTCATAAAATTTAGTTTGTAAACTTTGAAAACCAGTAGTATCAACTATCTAACCAAGCCTAAAGTCCCCGAGAGTCGACCCAAAATCAGCCACAATTTCGGATTGTGCCGACTTGCGTCTCCCGGTACACGAAAACTAAAACTAGCATAACTTTTGACTAGTAATGACTTCGAAGCTCTATCTTATACCAAAACGACCGTCTCGTAAAACTCTACAACAATATCAAATAATCTCAGCCTTTCACAGAACTTAAACCCACGAAAAAATCTATTTAAAGTTGCTGTCCCAAACTACCTTTTTAGAAAATAAGTCAAAACCATTTTTCAATCAAAACCACTCATTCTCATACCTATAGAACGACTCTAATATCATAACCATCAACCAAACACTCCTAAAAACACTTGTATGAAAAATCTAACAAAAATCAAAGATTAAAAACAAGACTTTTTATGATCAAACAACATAATCTTACCAAAAACAACACATGCATTACATCCATGAAATCATAAGTTTATAAAAACTTGATGCATGTGTACAAATTTAGTATCATTAGAATCACCACAAGATTTTAGAGATGGGTCTTAGCTTAGTTTTTATTAGATCATGTTTAAAATTATGGATTGAGGGGTGTTTGTGGTGATGATGTGACGGAAAAATAAGGAGGGAGAAAGAGGTGGTGATTTTCTTTTTATAAAAATGGTTAATGTGTGTTTTGTGGAAGAAAAATGCCCTTTTATATGGCTAGTTAAGTAGAGGGTCAAATATTGCCAACTTGCAAACTTAATAACAATTAATAGTTTTAAAGGGTAGAAAATGGTTATTGGTAAATCTTGAAAATATTTACGGGGCTCGGGTTTCGTAAAAATACTTTTCAAAAGTTACAATGCATCATAAAAATGATTGTACGATTTCCCGACACGACTTAATACGTAATTAAAACGAAATCGTCGAAAATATTAATTATCGAAACAATCGATAAATAAACGTAAAAATTTGGGCATCCGCCGGTATCGCGATCACTAGGAATTCTCGTTGTACATTGATTTTGAATAAACTCGCTGTAAAATGCACGCGGGTGATGTTAAATCAAAAGCTTTGATTTAAATTAAATATGGAAAAATAAAATAAAAATTTTATAATTCCATACAAAGTATTTATCGATGATCAGAAAAATACTTAAAAAGTATAACTTAAAAAAATCTCAGGATTTACATATAGCAATACAAGAAAATGTAATACGTTAGAAAATTCAAAAACACGAATAAAAAGAATAAAATAATGCTGGGAAAATACGGGTTCTCACATTGGCTCCTTTCTTGTTGATACAAAAGTTGGGTGATCCTTTCTAGACCCGAATTAGGCTTAATTCGGGTTGGCTGGACTCCGGCTCCTTCACCAAGTGAATTATCTGGTTGGGATCCTACAAACTAAAACAACATGCGTTAGGCTTACCGTGGGAATGTTTCCCACGATTAGACTCCAGCGTGAGAGTAAGTAATCGGTTAGGGTTATAGGAATCGGATGAGATGTGAATGTGTAGAATGTAATACCCTTGTGGAACCTTTGGGGGTTCCTTATATAGGCAGTGAAACCCTAATGGGTTGTCACTGATGCTTCGGCCTCAAGGAAAGGATAAATACCAGATTTAGATTGATTGTTATCTTCTAATTATGGTGAATGAATATCTTCTCCTTTGGGATGAATCCTAATCATAGTAATAGTATGATTCTGTCTAACCCTGCACCGGGCATGCCGGGCCGCACACGTGTGTGCGGTTACTGTTCATCCAAGCCCATAAGCTTAAATAACATTATTCCCACCCATTCGTGATGGGTCGGATAGGGGTAGTACCCGTGGGCCGGGTTCATGACCCGGCTGGGGACTATACGTCATCATGTCCCCCCAGTCTAGTTGTTACAGCCCTAGGCGTAACCTCTAGACTATCAAGATGCTCCCCGGACGTACCAAGAAAGATCCTTAGGGAATGGTAAAGTTCTCAAAAATTCGTTTCGGCCGCACGTAGAAACCTGATTTAGGAATGTCATGCCAATGATACCTCAGCCGCACGTGACGACCGGGCAAATTAAATGTTGCATTGAATATAGTCTTACGTATGACCGCATATCCCGACACAAGAATGAATGCAGTAATGGTAGTCAACTAGTCAGTCGCACACCTGCAAAAGTGCACCATTAATGCCCACCATTGAGCCACGTAAAACTGTTAAGAAGTGACCCGTGGGTCCCTTCTGACGTTTTCAGAAGTGTCAGAAATCCCATCCGTTGGATGAGCGTAGTGGTTTACACGTGGCAAACATCTACGTTACCTCGGAAATCGAGGCAACCCTATATAAGAGTTGGTGTGTGCTACTGTTACACACACAGTTTATATTCATTCCGCCATTGTTATTCCCAAGCTTCTTCCTTCCATCTATTGCCTCTTATTCCACGGATTTCCACCACCGCAGGTTAGATCATCACGCCTTTCAAACCCTTTTTATAATACATGGTAAAGGACAATCCCCTTATTACGGATGTCTTGAACGTGATGCCTGCGGAGAAATACATAGACTTTTTGTCTAAGTATTATATTCCCGAAAGCGTACACCCAACCTATCCAGGTGAAGGTGAAGTGATTACGGATGCACCGAGGGGAAAGATAGGCGTGTACACGCGCCTATTCGATTCGGCTAACTACCGCATCCCCTTATCTAAGTTTTTGGTAGATCTGCGTCTATATTATGACTTCCACATAACCCAGCTGCGCTGCATAGGGGCATGTAAAATCAATCAATTTGAGATTACCTGCCATACATGCGGGTTTACCCCGACCGTAAATCTATTTAGGGTCTTTTACTCCCCCCAACTAGTGACTGGGTGGCTGTCATTTAAAAAACGATCCGGGAACGCCCCTATGACGTATAGGAAGCCCTTAGACTCCCTTAAGAGCTGGTACGATCATTACTTTTTCGTTGATGAGAAAGTATTCCCTACCCCGTTCGTCCTTAAAACCTGAGTACCCAAAGACTTTCCTCCCAAATCCAAAGACTATAGTAGTAAGGATTTGAAAATTCTAGATACCCACCGCACAGAATTCCATAGGGGTTTGCCGGAGCACTTCATGTGTTTAGTAGGGATAATCTGCTACTACTATGGAAGGGAGGATATGTATCCGTGCTTTCTAACCGAACGTAGGCAGGGTAGGTCCACTTATATTGGTAGATGTAAAAAATGCCACATTTATATTTTGTGACCTTACTGATCCGTATATATGTATATGTCCGCAGAGATGAACCTACATGGATTATTGCGCCAAGGCGACCCAATGAAAGTTCCTGTAGGATTCCGCCCGCTGAAAGAAAATGAACTCCCCCTTCTTGATGCAATCGCAGACAAAACCATCCCGCTAGAAGAAACCACCGAGCCGAGATCAGATGAGGGAGAGCCCGTGATTGAGAAATCCCCGCTTGACTTCCACAACGAAGATGGTGGAGAATTGCTGCTTGAGGGCACTGTGCCGCACCAGGAGGAATCAAAAGAAGAAGATTTCACCAACCCTGCTGACAATCGCACTGGTGAGGATGAAGAAACTACCCAAGCATTTGGGTCCCCCAAGCCCACATCTAGAAAAAGAAAGACTACCAGGAGGGTAGCAAAAACTCTAGGGGACGAGGCGGGGGCACATAATGCTCCTCCGAAGAAGCTAAGGAAAGACCATCCGCAGTTCCAGGAAGGAAGCAGCACCGCTACGGCCCAGGTCGACCCCTCACCGCGCCCGGATAAGCAAGTCTGGATGGCCACCCCCGTGAACGTTGTAGCTCCCACCATCACGGAACCCATCACTGGCACCACGTAAGTACCTTTTGTTGAGACTTAAAGTAAATTGATAAACAAAAATAATGTGTGTTAATAGCAGGGCGGATCCGTCGACCGTGGCCCAAGAGAAGGAGGTGGAAAGGGAACCCTCTCTCGTGACATCAATGAGACCTCCATCCCCTCCGGTGACCCATGCTGAGGAGCCACATTCTGAGGAACCCGACACCAGCCTACGCCTAGCATGGAATTTATCTAGCTTAACAAGGTTGGAGGCGGAGTCCGAGTGCTCTGAATTTATTGAACATTCACTCCTCCAGCACTGGCGCAGGATATGAACGAGCTAGATCATGAGACGTTACTGGAGCAGTTTGACGTGTCCTCTGCACACCAAGTAACGGTTGGTGCGGCCCTAAGACGCCGTCTGATCAAGGCTTTGACTAATGTTAACCGTGCTGACAAGAAGATAGCTCGCCGTGAAGCACTGGTGGGTAAGCACGAGAAAACCATCACGTCTCTGCAGGCAGCCTTGGTCGTGGCTGAGTCAACCGTTAAGGAGCAAGCCCATCACGCCAACGCCCCTTAAAGAACGTATTGCCGAGCTGGAGGCCCTTTTAGCTGCATCCAACGAGAAGGTATGCTCTCATATTTAATGCTTATTTTGTGCACACAAAAACCATATTGTCCCTTTAATAACTCTAAGTATCATATATAGGTATCCGCAACCGAAGCTGCTACTAAAGCCGTAACCGTACAAGCCTTCACTATCGCTCAGGAGCGCGACGCGCTGAAGGATGAGCTAAACCAGGCGCGGACTATCGTGGACGAGCAAGCTGCAGCAGCTGAGGGAGAACTAAGCCAGATGGCCACGGATTGTGCTAAAATGATATGTCCTCCTTTGCTCATAGCCAAAGCTGGGCGCAGATCGATGGTTGGCCAGGGAATGCGGCTGGCCGTGAGCAAGGTTACAGGAGCTCCTTACCTGTTGAAGGCCTTTGCGGATGTTGTATCAGACGGTATAGACCGTGGTAGGCACGAGGGGCTGGTCAAAGCTGTAGAGCTGATAGGCAAGAAGGAAGATATCACCCGGCATGCCTACCACAACCCTCTAGCCGCAGATAAGATGACTGCGTTAATGGATGCTCTTGCTGAAATGCAACACCCTCTTTTAGATGAGCTAGAAGCGCTAAAGGATGCTCCTAATGAGGTAATAATGTTCAAGCTCACTGCTGATCCCATCCAACTGACTTTTCCCACCTACGACTCTGTGTCGAAGGTGATGAAAGGTGAAAAGTTGCTGGTCGAGGCGTTGGATGCGAATATGATCAGGACACAAGATGAGAAGAATGCTCACGGGGAGACCCTCCGCACCTTGATTGAAGAAGGGAAGAAGGAGATAGGGGAGTTCCTACCTCCGTTGTAATTTACATTATAGACATTTGTATAATTTTATTCGTCTGTGTTTGTATACGGCTAAAACTGATGTTGTAATAACTTGTCATATGTATGCAAGCAAGTCCGTGATGACCACGGCTATTTTGGTGTTATGAATTTGAAACTTGTGTATTTTTTTTGTTAGATATCATATACCTGTACTGCATGACATGTCACGTCTTACTCAAAAAAAATACAATCAAGTCTATACTTTACTAGACGTGCGGCGTGCGTCTTTATCATGCAAAGCACTGAGTGAGCGCGGCATATGGAAACTTATCACAACGTCTTGTGAGTAAGGTGTCTAGTAAGGATACGTGATCCGCGTCACTGGGGTTGCATCCCTCTTATGCGACAAGTTGAATTATTAGGTTCACTTAATCCTCTTACCCCGCCTGGAGGTGCATTGTACATGTACGGTATTGAATGAATGCATATGAATAAGATATAGCACATTGTGGTAACAGTAACTAAATCTATATGACAATAAGAAAATCTAAAGAATAAAAACAATTTGCACAAGAACGAGTCGTGGAGCTAGCTAGGCACCACGGCATTTTATTAGAACGTTTATGTTTTTTGTTTTAACAAGAATGGGAAATCCTAAAAACAAAAGGAACATAGAAAGCATAAAAAACAAAGAGAACACATGGATCTTCATTGAAGCCAGATATAGCGAAGTGTCCATGCGGAAGCCGTAGCCTTCAAAGATAGCACCTTTTAAGATTGCAGATATTCGATGTGTGTTCCAGATCGTGGCCATCCATGTCACGTAACTTGTACGCGCCCCGTCCTAAGGCTTCCGTGACCTCATACGGTCCTTCCCACTTAGGGCCTAGCTTTCCTGTATTCTCCGCTTGACTTGCCTCGTTAACACGATAGACATAATCTCTCGGTCGAAAAGAAACACCTTTAACCTTGGCGTCATAATAAGCCTTCATCCGTGCCTTGGACTTGGCCTCATTGATAGCCGCTATCTCTCTTTTTTCCTCTAACAAATCCAGGTTGACCCGGAGCTGCTCGTCGTTTGTGACGACATTAACCTCCGCTGTGCGGATGGTAGGCATTCCTATTTCTGCTGGTATAACAACTTCAGTGCCGTAGGCCAATGCGAATAGGGTGTCCCCGTTGGCTGTTTTGATCATAGTCCTATGCGCCCATAGAACATGTGGCAGTTAGTCCACCCATTTGGAACTTCGCTCCTCCAGGCGTGCCTTGATGCCTTCACCCAAGCTTCTATTTGCTCGTTCCACAAGACCATTTGTCTGCGGGTGTTTAATAGATGCGAAGCGCCGTTTGATATTCAATGCTGCGCATCAGTCCTTGAATGGATTATCCGCGAACTGCTTCCTGTTGTCCGAGATGATTTCTCCTGGTAAGCCAAAACGGTACACGATGTTCTCCCAAACAAACTTTTTAACTTGTTTGCCTGTGATGGATTTGACTGCCTTGGCCTCTATCCAGTGTGTAAAGTAGTCCATTGCGACAATCAAGAACTTAACTCCCCCCGTAGCTACAGGAAAAGGTCCTGCGATATCGATCCCCCACTTATAGAATGGCCATGAGGATGTAATGGGTGTAAGTTCCTGTTGCGGATGTCGTGGTACTGGTCTGTGCACTTGGCAATCACTACACTTGCGAATCATGTCGCGTACATCCCTATGCATGGTAGGCCAATAATATCCTGTGCGTAGAGCTCGGGCTACTACGGATCGGGGACCCGCGTGCATGCCGCATAACCCTTCATGTATCTCACTGATCACATAAGTAGCCTGGTGTGGCCCAACACACCGCAACCACGGCTGTAAGAAAGAGCGCTTGTAAAGAATACCTTCTCAAAGCTCGAAGTGATGCGACTTCCTTCTGATGCGTCGTGCCACCTTTTCCTCGTCTAGAAGGGTTTCATTAGTCAAATAGTTGATGATCGGGGTCATCCATGTAGGTCCATCTTCCTCAACTATAGCTGCGACTTCCCCTTCCGTTATAGACTTTTCCTTTAGTATTTCCACCAAGACTTGCTTGGATAAGTGAGCGAAACTTGTAGACGCGATCTTGCTAAGAGCGTCCGCCTTCTTGTTTTCACCTCTTGGTACCTGCTTGATAGAAAACTTGCTGAAAGCCGCGATGAGTGACTTGACTTTCTCCAAGTATCGAACCATGTTATCCTCCTTAGCTACGTATCCCCAGAATGTGGTTCGCGACAAGCCGTGAGACCACGTAGGCCTCAAGGTTGCGGACTCCCATTCTAGCGGCGATTTTTAAACCCGCAATCAACACTTCATATTCTGCCTCATTGTTGGTGGCTGTGAACTCAAAGCGCAGAGCGTACGTAAACTCCATTCCTTCCGGATTCGTAAGAATGAGACCAGCTCCTGATCCATCCGTGCACGAAGATCCGTCCGTTAACAATACCCATGGTTCTGCTGGAGTTTCCTCTTGTTGTGCTATTGGTCGCTCCTCTTCCGGCTTCTCTATCAAGAAATCTGCCAAGATTTGGCCTTTAACAGTCGTCCTTGGTCTATAAGTTATGTTATGTTCTCCCAATAGAATGCTCCACTTCTATAGCCTGCCGGCCACATCTGGTCTGGAGATGACTTGTTTATTGGTTGATCAGTAATCACTACAATTGGGTGCGCCTGGAAGTACCGGCGTAACCGTTTCGTAGCAAACACTAATGCAAGAACCAATTTCTCCATGGAAGAATAATTCAACTCCGGCCCTTGTAGTGTTCTACTTATAAAGTAGACCGGAGTTTGGACTGTGTCCCTATCCGTCATGAGTACCGCACTTATTGCTCCATGTGTGGCTGACAGATACATTATGAGCTCCTCCTTCGGTCGGGGGGCCACTAGCATGGGAAGAGTTACAAGGTGTTGCTTGAGTTGACCAAAGTCTTCCTCAGCTTCCTTTGTCCACCAGAAGTCTCCCTTCTTAATGCACTTCATGAGTGTTTTGAATAGGGGAGTGAGTTCTCTGCCGATTTTGATAAGAACCTGTTTAGCCCGGCCAACTTCCCATTTAAGGATTGCACCTCTTTCCGTGTTTGAGGGGATGGTAACTGTATTACCGCGTCCGTCTTTTCCGGGCAAGGCTTGATGCCATTTGAATCAATCATATATACAAGGAACATTCCTTCCGTTTCCCCAAACGTGCATGTCTTTAGATTTAGTTTCATATTAATCCTCCTCAATGTGTCAAACGTCTCTTGGACGTCTCGGAGAAGTGCATCCTCCGTATGACTTTTGATGACTAAATCATCAACATAGACCTCCAGGTTGCGGCCTATCTGTGAGTCGAAGGCTTTGTCAACAAGCCGTTGATATGTTGCCTCGGCCTTCTTTAGTCCGAATGGCATTTTTGTATAACAGTATACGCCTTGACTAGTATGGAACGCCGTCTTCTCTGTGTCCTTTTCCGCCATCTGGATCTGGTGGTATCCCTTATATGCATCTAAGAAGCACTTAAAGGGATATCCACATAGGGATTCCACCTTCCAATCAATCTCTGGTAACGGGTAGCAGTCCTGTGGACAAGCTTTGTTCAGATCCGTGAAATCCACGCACATGCGCCAGCTTCCATCATGCTTTTTGACCATGACTGGGTTGGATAACCACTCGTGGTAGTATACCTCGCGCATGATACCTGCATCTACCAATTTCCGTACTTCATCCAATATTACTTGGTTGCGTTCGGGTGCCTGACCGCGCTTCTTTTGCTTAACGGGAGGATATCCCTGTCGGATTTGGAGCTTATGTCCTGCTATCGCACGCAGTACGCCCGTCATATGCTTGGGCTCCCATGCGAATACATCTAAGTTTGCTTTCAGGAGAGAGAACAGGGCCCTCTTGCTGCTATCCGAGAGTGTTCCCCCTATGGACACCTCTTGTTCCGGATAATCAGGATGGATTGCCACCTTCCAATTGGGAGGTGGTGATCCGTCCTTGGGGGAAACAGGTGGAACCGGTGTTGTCACGGCATGACACTCGGATGCTGGTATGATTGTGTTATAGATAGTGACAATTCCTCCTTCCATAGGGAATTTGATCATCCCGTGTGCCGTGGAGGGTACTGCCCGTATGGCCAGGATACCTGGTCTGCCTATGATCCCAATGTATGGAGAGTGTGAGCGTATCACCATAAAGTTCATCCACGCCGTGGTGGAGTGCTCTTCATTCCCAATGGTTACAAGCAGACGCAACTGTCCTATTGGCCAGATGGTGTCTCCACTAAAACCGATGAGCGGCGCCGTGGCCGGTACTAATTGGCTTCTTATTTCTGGTCGTAACTGTACGAAACAGTGTTCGTATATTACTTCTGCTGATGACCCTCCATCCACATACATACGGCGGACATTGTGTGTTCCAATGCTTATCTCAATAGTGAGAGGCGCATCAATCACATCACTTGTCGTGATGGGAGGGAATGAGATTTCTCTGCCGCGTGAAATTTTTTGACTAATTTTCTGCCTTGTGCGGCGCTTCCTGGATTGGATCATGTATATAGTTGAAGGTTTGTCCTTTTGGGATCCTTCTTGTCATACTTCTTGTTGTCTTTTCCATCCTTCCAATCCTTGACCAAATGCTTGAGTTTGCCTAACTTGATCAGTGACTCAATGTGCTTCTTGAGCTGGATACATTCTTCCGTGCCATGGCCCTTGTCGTTGTGGAATTCGCAAAAGCGATTTCCTTGACGACGGTCCAGCGGAGTCGTCATTGGGGGAGGTCTCGGGAAATTGGCCCCTTCCGTCAGCAAGATCTCCCGGTAGGACATCTTTAGAGGGGTAAATTTGTCCTCCGACCGTCCTCCTTTGTTTTGGCTCTTGTAATTTGAGCCCCTCCCACTGCTCTGGTTGTTTTGACCGCCCGACTGTCTCCTGGACTGGTCGTTCGATCGGTAGCTGTTTCCTTTTGAAGGGTAAGCCGCGGCTATCGCGGTTTCTCCCTCTATGAAGTTTCTGACCCTTTCCATAAGGTCGTCATACCTCTCTGGACGTTTGTCATTGAGACGTCTGATTAATTCCCTGTCTGTTATGGCATGCATATAATCAAAAATTTTCAGAAGTTCCGGCATTGTCTTTGTGCGTGTGCACTCGTCATTGAAGCGTTCAGTGAAGGCTTCCATAGATTCCCCCGGTCGTTGCTTGACGGTTGCCAATGAGACCGGGTCCCTATTATACTTCTTTCGCTGAGTATAATTATTCTTGATCGCAGTACGTAGTTCAGTGAAGCTATCAATGCTTCGCGGAGGAAGTCCCTCAAACCAATCACGAGCATTGCCGATCAAGGTTGAATTGAACATTTGGCACCATATAGGCATGGGCCATCGTTCAATTTTCGCCTGCATGTCAAATATCTTTAGGTGATCATCCGGATCACCAGTCCCATCATAAGTCTTGAAACACGCCGGCATGCGACGCTTTGTATCCTCGGAGTAATTCCATATGCGGAGAGTAAAAGGATCTTCCCTGGGATCTACCCATGGACGGGTGAGACTAGGGTCACACCACGGGCGGGAAAGATCTTCTGCCTCCGCCTCTCGATAATAGGGGTCGCCATAGTACTCTTCATTGTCTGGCGGCGGTGGAGGAGTACGCCTAGGTCGGTGACGCTTGGGTGGATGGTCATCCGAGTCCTCTCCTGATGGACCGGGAGAAGGGGGCGGTGCCCCATCCTTTGGGTGAGGACCGCTCTTATGAGAAGAGCTTGGAGCCTTCTTCCCGGTATTCATCATATCCCACACGCTTGTGCGGCGATTAGTTCTTGTTAGCTCCAGATCTGGTCGTTCGGGCGAACCATCGGACCTCTCTCCCTCCTCACGGGATTGTATTAGTTCTTGCATGAGACGATCCCCTATGCGTTCGAACACATTCCTGGGTTGGGGAGTTTCCTCAAAGAGGTTCCGCTCCTGAGGTCGTGTCCTTAGCTTCCATTGAGTTTGAGAAGAGGTGCCTGGTCTGGCGTGGCCAAAGTTGAGCCTAGATTGGAGGTCCCTCCCTAGGTTAAACCTTGATGCAATTCCTGGGACGATCCTCTCGAAGTTCTGCGTGAGAACTCGAGTGAGATCTTCCTCACTGAGCGGTTCGACCTCTACTTCTTCCTCAGTCGATGGTCAGCGCGGCTCCTTGTTAGGGGGGTTGGGTGCACTCCCTGGATCAGGGTTATCCAAGGTTAAAGTAGGTGGTGGGGTGACAGAGAACGTGCTTGTCATACCCATGGACTGAAGACCACTTCGGTTATTTGGTTCGCCGGCTTGGTTGCTAGGGGATCGATTGGGAATGAGTAACCCTTCCCCTGGGGACTTCCGATTCCCAGGATTTGTGTTCCTGGGGCTTCCTTGCGGATGCCCCTTCATCATTGAGAGATCGAGATGAGATTTTGCTCTAGCTTAGTGTAATTGTCCCACGGATGGTGACAACTTGTTGATACAAAAGTTGGGTGATCCTTGCTAGACCCGAATTAGGCTTAATTCGGGTTGGCTGGACTCCGGACCCTGCACCAAGTGAAATATCTGGTGGGGATCATGCACACTAAAACAACACGTGTTAGGCTTATCGTGGGAATGTTTCCCACGATTAGACAGTGTGAGAGTAAGTAATCGGTTAGGGTTATAGGAATCGGATGAGATGTGAATGTGTAGAATGTAATACCCTTGTGGAACTTTGGGGGTTCCTTATATAGGCGGTGAAACCCTAATGGGCTGTCACTGATGCTTCGGCCCCAAGGAAAGGATAAATACAAGATTTAGATTGATTGTTATCTTCTAATTATGGTGAATGAATATCCTCTCCTTTGGGATAAATCCTAATCATAGTAAGAGTATGATTCTGTCTAACCCTGCACCGGGCATGCCGGGCCATGGGCCGCACACGTGTGTGTGGTTACCGTTCATCCAAGCCCATAAGCTCAAATAACATTATTCCCACCCATTCGTGATGGGTCGAATACAGGTAGTACCCGTGGGTCAGGTTCATGACCCGGTTGGGGACTATACGTCATCATTTCTTATCACGTATCTCAATGGAAAACTCTTGTAGTAATAAAACCCATCTCAAAAGTCTAGGCTTAGCATCTTGCTTTGTCATGAGGTACTTGAGAGCGGAGTGATCCGTATACACTATGGTCATAGAAAGCACAAGATAGGGTCTAAATTTCTCAAAGGCATAGACTATAGCAAGCAACTCTTTTTCCGTGGTGGTATAATGAAGTTGAGCACCCGTCATTGTCTTACTCGCATAGTGTATAGGTTGAAAATGCTTATTAACTCTTTGTCCTAACACGGCCTCCACGGCATAATCACTAGCGTCACACGGAGCTTAAAAGGAAAATCCCAATTGGGAGAAACCAAAACGAGAGCCTTTGTCAACTTTTCCTTAAGTATCTCAAAAGAGTCTAAACACTCATGTGTGAAAATGAAAGGAGCCTCTTTTGGGTCATGGGTCTTGCAATCTTAGAAAAATCTTGTATAAAACGTCTATAGAATCCCGCATGACCCAAAAAACTCCTAACTCCTTTCACCGTGGTAGGTGGGGGAATCTTGGCAATAACATCAATTTTAGCACGATCCACTTCTAAAACTTTATTTGATATCTTATGTCCCAAAACTATCCCTTCGTTGACCATGAAATGGCACTTCTCCTAATTAAGAACAAGACGTGTTTCTTCACATCTCTTAAGCATACGTTCCAAATGGGAGAGACAAGAAGTGAATGAATCTCCAAAAACCGAGAAATCATCCATGAAAACTTCCATAGTGTGCTCAATCATGTCATGAAAAATTGCCATCATACACCTTTGGAATGTCCCCGATGCATTGCACAAGCCAAAAGGCATTCTCCTATAAGCAAATGTACCATAGGGACAAGTGAATGTGGTCTTTTCTTGATCCTTTGGATCAATGGGTATTTGAAAATAACCCGAGAATCCATCTAGAAAGCAATAGTACTCATTTCCCGCTAAGCGTTCAAGCATTTGGTCCATAAAAGGCAATGGGAAATGATCTTTCCTAGTAGCATCATTGAGCTTCTTATAATCAATACAAACTCTCCAACCCGTGACAAGTCTAGTAGGAATAAGCTTATTGTTCTCATTAGGCACTACAGCGATTCCACCCTTCTTAGGAACACAATGCACCGGGCTAACCCATGGAGAGTCAGAAATGGGGTAAATCATACCCGCATCAAGGAGTTTGATAACTTCCTTTTTGATGACCTCATGGATTTTTGGGTTAACACTTCTTTGGCTTTGAATGGAGGGTTTGTAATCATCCTCCATAAGGATTTTGTGTGTACAAAAATTTGGATCAATTCCCTTATGTCGGATATATTCCATGCTATGGCTTTCTTATGTTTCTTAAGCACCTCTACAAGTTTTTCCTTCTCCTCATCTTTCAAGTCTTTTGCTATGATCACGGGGGTAATTGGTCTTTTCCCTCTAAGAAAGCATATTCAAGGTGTGATGGAAGATCTTTAAGTTCAAAGGAAGGTGGACTCTCAATGGAAGGTTTCACTATAGATGGATCATCAATGGTAACTTCTTGTGGAGTAGGTGAAGGAATGGGATCCTCATTGAGAAACTTTTGGATAGTGAGAATGTCTTCTTCCTAATTAATGGGAGAATCATCATTACCAAGGAAGTTGGACTCAAATTCCTCCAAGAGGAAATCACTCTCTCCAAATGGTGTTAGGGAGGGAGCAATTGAGGCAACGGTCTCTACATGAGGCATGTTCTCACTATCATTTTTACAAGCTTCATGAAAATGCTCATCACACACCTCATCAAGAACATGTTTCACAACTTTGAGACTTCTTAGTGACTTTTCCTAGCTTAAACACCACTTGCTCATCCTTAACTCTCATAATTAATTCTCCTTCCGCCACATCTATAAGAGTACGACCCGTCCTACAAAATGGTCTACCAACAATAAGAGGAACTCTCGGGTCCATATCATAATCAACCACTACAAAATCCGCGGGAAAGGTGAATTTATCAACCCCTACAAACACATCCTCTGCTAAGCCTACCGGATAAGCTATGGTACGGTTAGCTAACTCAAGGGTCATCCTAGTAGGAGTGAGCTTGGGAAGAGAGAGTTTTTGAAAAACCAATAAAGGCATGAGATTAATGCTTGCCCCAAGATCCGCTAGTGCCATGCAATTTTCCACCCA
Organism: Glebionis coronaria; assembly: GCA_025667525.1. NCBI lineage: Eukaryota > Viridiplantae > Streptophyta > Magnoliopsida > Asterales > Asteraceae > Glebionis > Glebionis coronaria. The sequence continues at coordinate 457,708,620 of CM046882.1, forward strand.
GGGAAAATTACAAGGAATCAAAAATCGCCCCGGATCTCCAAGTTTTGTAGGTAAGGTTTTGAGCAACACGGCGAGACTATTCTCATTAAGTGATGTGTTAGGAAAATCCACCAAGTTTTCCTTGTTTGAGAGGAGATCTTTGAACATTTTAGAAAACTTTGGCATATAGGCAAGAGCTTCCACAAAGGATATGTTTATGTTTAGTTGCTTGAACATTCTCAAAAAGTTTGACACTTGAATATCATCCTTGTTTTTAAGTTTCTCCTTTCTCAATCTTGATGGATTAGGAAGGCTTGGTTTTGGTGTAGGTTGAGTAGTTGTTGTTGAAGGGTTCTCTTTGTTGGTTTCTTCATTGGTAGGTGTGGAAGGTAAAGGAGTAGTGGGTGTAGGATGAGAATGTGTAGGTTGAGTAGGTGTAGTTATTGAAGTTGTAAAGCTTGAAGGTGGTGAGTTTGATATTGAAGGCTTATCACAAGGTGGAACCATAGTAGGCTTAACCATAGTAGGTGTAGAAGGCGAAGGATCATTAGTTGTTTTTGCACTCCTTGTTGTGATTGCATTGACATTAGGCCTTGGATTTGTTTGTGTGTTTGAAGGTAGAGCCCCTTGTGGCCTTTGATTAAGAATCATCATAATCCTCTTGTTAGCCTCCTCATTCATGGCTCTTATTTGATCTTGTGTTCTCTTTTCACTTTTACGAATTCTTCTTTCGGTTTCTTGGTTCATCTTTTGAAGTAGCTCAAAGGTATCATTTTGCCCATATCCTTGATTGTAACCTTGATTATGTCCTTGATTTTGAAAAGTATGGGGAGGTGGTTGGTTAAATCCTTGATTGTTTGCATGAAAGTTATTTCCTTGATGTTGAAAGTTGTTGGGTGCTCTATTGTTGTTTCCTTGGTAATTTGGCCTAGGCCCTTGATTTGTTTGAAGTAATTGAGGGGTGGTTTGATTTTGGGTGGGTGGATGGGTTGGAAAGACAGGTGGCGAAAGGTAGTTATTTTATTTGTAAGAGAGATTTTTTGGGTTGATGTTAGGTTTGAAGTGCTCTCTATGTTCATCTTGATAAGCATAACATTCACCTTGGTAATTTTGAACCTTATCACATTGTAGGTAAAAATGAGGACCTCCACAAGTTTCACATGATGTAGTAATGGCATTCACATTATTAGTGGAAGTATTGCCCAAGGAAACCTTCATAAAGTCTTGCATCATTGCTTGTTGCATCTTTTGGGTTTGGGCCAATTCTTGCATTTGTGAAAGGAGTTGACTTTCAAATGATTTGGAAACACCCTCTTGAACAATATAGACTCTTTCATCAATTTGGTTATTTGTTTGCACCATGGATTTAGTCTCAATAATGTCCCATGCCTCTCGTATGTATTTGGAAAGAATGTTCCCACCCACGGAGGAGTTGAGGGAATCTTGATGATGTGGTCTTAATCCATTGTAGAAAGTATTGATTTGGTGAACTTCATTGAATCCATGATTGGGGCATTTTCTCAATAACTCCTTGAACTCTTCCCAAGCGTCACTAAAGGTTTGATTATGTTTTTGTTGAAATCCAATAATTAGGTTTCTCAAAGCCGTGGTCTTAGATGGAGGAAAGAACCTATTCAAAAACTTCTTGGTAAAGTCATCCCAAGTGGTAATGCTCTTAGGAGGTTGCTTATCTAGCCAATACTTAACATTACCCTCTAAGGAGAATGGAATTAAGATCAACTTAATGGCATCATGAGGAACCCCATTGTACTTAAGTGTATTGCAAATGGATAGAAACTTCTTGATATGATCATGTGGATCATCATTAGGTCTCCCAAAAAATGGTGTGTTAGAAACCAAGGTAATCATAGATGTCTTAAGCTCAAAGGTGTTTGCGGGTATCTCGGGTATAACAATGGCATCGGCATATCCTTCCACATTTGATTGGAGGTGCTCCATCAATGGTCTATTGTCAACGGCGGCCATGGCTTCTTGTTTGTTGTTCAAAGCACGATTCTCGGGATCGTCTTGATGAACGGTGTTGTTCTTACTCTTTCTCTTTTTCTTCCTTTTGGGGGGAAGGGGTTGTACACCAAAAGGTATTTGTGCACGCCCTCGGGTGAGCATGCAACTCAAATCAAGGAGTGAGAGAGAATCTCTCGTTCGACTTTGGAAAAAAAAGGATTATCCTTTCTGAGGTTCAATAAGTAATATCCATAAGAAAGTATAGTATATGTAAGTAATACTTGGGTGGCAAGACACCCAATCAAGCTTTCCTTCTTAGAATACTCACTAGTGAACGGTGGGTTAGGTGGCGCGAAACACTTAAGTACCTATTAACCCCTAGAAGGCATTTTATAGCACGTCGCCTTTCTATTTACTTTGTAGTTTGTATTCTTCGAATTCTTGCCTATTGGAAGTATTTATCTATTCTTTCCTTAATTAAATTTGATCGATACACGTGTCAATGACCGGAACGCTCCTGAACACGGAGTATTGCAAAAGAAATACTTATGGAAGTATGTGTATTGAGTGTTTGTATACGTATATGTATCTACATATACTAATATATCAAAAATATTTTTGTATTTATTGAGTTTTTAAAAAAATACTATATGTACGTAAAAACGATGAAAACCAATGTAACATATATTTTTCGGTGTAATCTTTTAGGAAAAAGATTACTTTTTGGATTTTGTATTTTTCTTTTGGTTCAATTCTTTAGGAAAAGAATTGATTTTGTGGTTTTTTAGTTTTTATATTTTTATATTTTTTATTTTTTTATGTTTTGGATTTATGATACATAAAAAGAACGTCCACTCGGGGAACGGATCCCAAAATCCAATCGAAACCGTCAATCAATAGTCTCTCGTAATGTCATGAACCGGCAGCGGAGCCATTTAATGTTTAGTATTTTGCAAGTTCGTTTTTCTCAACTCAAGACAAATTGAAAGGCCCACCAATATCAAGTCATAATTGTTTTTGGTTGTTACAAGGTTATTTGGATTCTATGTCTATTTCAATCAAACACGTAAAAATGGAAAATATTATAGCTCTATATAACCGTAAAACAAATTGCAAGTACCACAAAATTATCACAAAGTACAAGTATCTAATGCATACAATGTAAAATTGCTTGAAATGTAAAGAAAATGAAAATATAGGGACTAGAAATGTAAAATCAGAAAGTATAAGGACCAAAAGTAAAAATAGTAACAAACTATTCCAACTAACTAACAATTATCAAAACTGACTAACCAATTTTGTAACTAATCAAAATCCAGGGACTAACACTTGCAAAACCTAAAAACTTGGAATTAACAAAACAGATTAATAAAACTTGAAAAGCTGGGGACTAAACTGTAATTATCAACAAGTTTTTACCAAAAACGTGCAATAAGACTCGAATAAGCTAGAATGAGCTTATTTCTTAACCAAATTTGTTCTAGTTTTCTTTAAAATGCTTAAAATCCAAATTAAGCTAGACCTGCAAAAGGATTTTGGCTAAAAGCTCTTAATGGATTGCTTATTTCAATAAACTCACAATAAGCTAAAAACAAATCCAGACATCCACTAACTGATTTTCTTGTTGAAAATGATTAAACCGATTATGAGAATCTTGGAATGTCATATTTTTTAACGGCAATTTTATTAACTAGACAAAGGCCAAAAAACATTACATAGGAGAAAAAGAGTCTAAAGGCTTACGCAGCCAACAATCCCATCTAAACTTACAAATACGATTTCGAGAAGAAATCCAAAGGTACGAAAACGAAAGAATCGAATCACATAAACATGATTTCTTCGGCATAGTATGCGAGAAAAGAACCTCATTCCTGAACTTCCAAATGCACCAAAGGAGCGTGCCTCCCGCAGCTTCTATGACGGACTTAGAGACATGTGAAACGTGCAAGGAATCAAGCCAACCAAACCAATCATTGACAGAAGAACAAACTTGAATATCAAGCTCCCACCAAGAGGAAAACTTTCCCCAAAGAACGACTGTCAACTCACAAGTAAAGAAAATGTGATTGACAGTTTCGACATCCTCCATACATAAAGGACAAAGAGTCGAATCCAGATCAATACCCTTCCTATCTAAATTAACCCTCAAGGGAAGTTTATTAAGGGCTAACCTCCAAACGAAAACATTGATCTTAATGTGCAGTAATTTATTCCATCTCGTAGCTACAGAAGAAGTGACCAATAGATGAGAATCAACAAGGCCTCGCACTGACGCAACCGAGAAACCTTTGGAGGGTTTTAAAGACCAAGTCCAAGAGTCGCACGAGCCCGTTAAAACAACATCCTGAAGCATGACCCGAAGATCGTTAAATTGAGATTCCTCAACACCTCCTCTAGGTTGACGTCTAAGCAAGGGGGACCAGCCATGAACAGAAAAACGACCCGCCACCACACAGCTTCTATCCATATCCAAATAAAAGATACGTGGGAAGAGATTTTTAAGGGAGGATGAACCAATCCAGACATCTTCCCAGAACCTACAATGCATACCATCTCCTAATTTACGGGTACATAAAGAGAACAAATCAATACCTTTCTGATTAAGCTTACGGGTCGCAGATATAATCGCACCCCAAGTAGACTGGTTTCGAGATGATCCACCAGAGATGCCCCCTTGATCCCCATATATATGTTTGATGACCTTAACCCACAGATCAGAAGAGCCACACAAGAACCTCCAAACCCATTTAAAGAGAAGACCAATATTAAGCCCGTATAAACTACCAATGCCGAGACCCCCCAAGTCCTTGGACGCAAGACATTTCTTCCATTTAACCCAACTCATTTTTCGGACGTCGATGTCACAACCATTAAAGAAATTCCTTCTCAAAGACTCCAACTCATTTTGGACGGAAACGGGCATCATATAAATCGACATATAGTATATAGGCAGGCTACCAAGAACCGATTTGATGAGAGACAATCTGCCACCAACCGACAGAAGACGCACTTTTCATGGAGACAAGGTGGTACGAAATTCTTTGATAATAACCTCCCAACTGGAACGGCGACTCATACTACTACCAACAGGAACCCCAAGGTACTTAAAGGGAGCTTTGGCCGTCTCACAACCAAGAGAAAGAGCCAAGTCAGAAACCTCTTCCTCTGTCTTGCGAATACCAAAGATACTGATTTTATTGACATTAATCTTAAGTCCCGAGATGAGATAGAAGCAACGCAACATACACAGCAAGTTAGTAACACCCTCACGTGACCATTCCCCAAGGAAAATGACATCGTCCGCAAACATAAGATGCGAGATTACTAGATTATCCCCAAGAGAGACCCCTTTAAACAAACCACAAGACTCTGCTTTGCAAGAAAGCACATGAAGACCCTCCATAGCCAATATGAAAAGAAAAGGGGATAACGGAACACCTTGACGAAGCCCTTTTTGAAGATCAAATTCCTTAGTAGGGGAACCATTAACAAGAGTCGACGATTTAGCATTCCTAAAGCATCCAAGAATCCAACTTCGCCACTTAGAACCAAAACTAAGCTTCATCATGACCGAATCTAAATAGTCCCAACGCACGGAATCAAAATCTTTTTCAAAATCAACTTTAAAAACCATAAGATCTTTCTTACGCTTTCTATACCAAGCTATAACCTCATTTAAAATGAGCGGACCATCAAGAATATTCCGTCCTTTGATGAAGGCAGTTTGCTCCGGACTCACACAATTATCAATGACCAAGCTTAGCCTATTTGCAAGAATTTTGCCAATTATCTTATATTGACAACCGATAAGACTAATAGGCCGAAAGTCCGAGAAAAACCTTCATTGGGAAGCTTCAGAATCAATGCAATAAAGGAGGAATTACAACCGTTTGGAAAAGCACCATAATGGAAAAAATCATGCACAAAACGATAAACATCATCTTCAATGATATCCCAAAAGGTAGTAAAGAAGTTTAAGGTGTACCCGTCTGGTCCAGGAGCGCGGTTACCTCCACAATCCCAAACAACCCGCTTAATTTCTTCATTGGAAACATGCCTCTCAACAAAATCCCTAAGATCATTAGGGAGAACTTTAGGCATATCGCCATCAAGGAGAACCGACATACAATTATCCTGACTAAACCGCTTACTGAAGTGAGAATAAAATTCCTCCTTAACCTTAGTAGGGTCTTCTACCCAATCACCATTAATGAGGACCCCTTTGATGGCTTGTTGACGACGTTTTTTCTTCAACATGCCGTGAAAAAACTTAGTGTTCTCATCCCCTTCAACAGCCCACCTAACCTTTGCTTTCTGGATAATGTCTTTGGACTCGATTTTATCAATATCATATAAAAAATTACAGGATTCACGTTGCTGAATAAAATCCTCTTCAGAAGCACACCCTTGGCCAATTCGAATGTCAATATCAGAGAGCTTTGCTTGATGATCCTGCTTAATTTTCGAGTACTTCACTTTGTAGTTAGCAACCCGTTCCCTGATAGCACGCTTGAGGTGTTGAAGTTTCCTCTTAAACAAAAGAATCCCATTAACCTCCTCAATTACAGACTTACTCCAAGCATTAGAAACTAACTCATGGAACCCCTCAAGCTCGAGCCATGAGTGAAAAAATCTAAAAAGAGTAGGACCATAATCAACCTCCGAGACTTTAAGAAGAATGGGACGATGATTGGGAACCCCTTTCTCCAAGACAACACCACTGACGTTAGGGAAAGCTTCCAGAAAACCATCAGAAACCAAAAAATGATCAAGCTTACTCATCTTAATCCCCCTCTTATCAGACCAAGTAAAAGAGTAACCACCCAGCGGAACATCAGTAAGAAGGGAGTTGCAAATAAAATCATTAAAAACATCAGCTTGCCTACTGTTAAAGACCGAGCCAAATCACTCAGCAGCGTCACGCACTTCATTGAAATCACCCATTATTATAATACTCCCAACCCATCCAGACATAAGGTTTGTAAGAGAGGATCATAAGGAGATTTTTTGAACCAAATCTTGTGGAGCGTACACAACAATCCACATGAGACGAACATCCGTAGGAGTCCAAAGGCCCTCAACAACAACAAAATTTTCGTGACTACTTATTTTTGACTTGTGAAATAACACATTATTCCAGACACACAGAATACCACCTGAAAGCCCTCGAGACGAAGAAGTAGCAAAATCAAATTGAGAATTTCCCCAAACCTGACGAACCTTCCACAAATCAAGCTGCATCATTTTTGTTTCTTGAAGAGCTAAAAAATTAACCCTAAATCTATTACACAAACTGCTCACCCATCTCCTTTTATTGGAGTCACCAAAACCTTGAATATTTAAAGAGAGCGAATTCATTTATTCACCTTGACATCTCCATTTCCAGCAATCAATGCCTTCAAAGTATCTTCACAACCAGCCATATTAAGTCTGAGTTCCAAACCAACTTTAATAGTCTCTTGATGCCTCACAACCATCGAAAAATCCGTGTGTATACCATTGTTATTCTCCTTATTTACATAAGAAGAAGAAGACCACTGAGATAGGGGATCACATTTAAAAACAGAATCTTCCATATTAGTTAATGGACCAAGATCAGGTGCCATTGGGCGAGCAACACCCACATCCACTTTGCGTTTGCTACTTTTTTCAATATGGTCAGCCAAACCAAAGGGATCACTATCAGGGCCCATCTTTTCTCCAACAGCTTCTTCCTCCCGAGTAGTGGGAGAAAAAACTGGTTCACACTCCACGTCATTAGAAAGACCAGTTGTGTTAAGAATAGGCTCATCATTCTCAACACTACGACCATCCTCCAAGACCCCCACAGAACCTTCATCATTTATCGAATTGTCCAAGTGATCATCCTCCTGATCATTAAACTTGCTTTCATCCACATGTTCCATACTATCATCCGTGAAAGTGGGAGTCCAACTACATAGCTCCCTAACACGGATAGAGTAAACAACATCATCAAGTGTCACCATGATAGTGGCAAAAACCAAAAGGTGGTGTGATGATTTAATACACACCCGCTTGCTAAGCCTATTGCAATTGTCATAATCGTCCATAAAAATTATTTCACCCCACTTGGCACATATTTTTTCAAAAACCTCATATTCCCAAGCCCTAAGCGGAACACCTTCAATTTCCAACCAAACGAGCCTTTCGTCAATGGCAAAATCATCATGCCATACTTTAAGAGAAGAGAACCAAGTCAAAATTCCATCATGTTTAAGAAACTTATCACGGCCTTCAATAGATTGGAAGTCAAACAGAACCCAAAGGCCACCTAGGTATTTAAAAGATACATCCAAAAATCCTTCACTGCGACACATCACATGTGCGTTGGAAATAGCCCTAAAATCTTTATAGCATCCCAAAAGAGCCAGAGGAAAAGCATTAGGTTGAACATGGTCCAGAGAAATGGATAAAGGAGAAGACTCAGCTTGCGTATGAACGGATTTAGAACTCATAACGTCTCCAACAAGAAAGCCCTTGGCAACATCAGCGTACGAGGAATCTTTAACGCTGGTAACTTTAGTGGCACCAACGTTGGAATGATTAACAACACCTTTTAGACCCTCCTTAAGAACATTGTTCCTAGCAAATCTAGCAACGTTAGCATGAAAACGGAGTTTCCCAATTAGAATTTTGCAAAGAGAAGAAATAAGAGATGTTGTATTGTCCACTTTAATGTAGCGGCAGAACGCATACGCTTGCCCTAATGTATTCTTTCGGTTCGCAATAAAAACATCAGCAAGGGTTCCAACTTTACCACATATGTTCCATAGTTCACGCATAGTGAGGTGAAGGAAAATTGGAAACGTACACCGAAATTGAAATCTTAGCTAGATCATCTGAAGAAGAAGCTTTACCACGAGGAAACTGAAGCCGATCAAAAACCGTACGTCGCTTTTTGCGATTAACATTCACCCAATCAGAGTCTAAGGAAAGAGAAACGAAACAGAAAACCCTAAAAAATGGATTTCGAAACCCTAGCTGCAATTAGGACCTTTTTTAATTTCCTCGTCGATCCTCGATAAACCAGGATTAGAAGACACAACAAAGAGTGGTGATTAAAAACAAGCACGACCAATGAATATCGAAGCAGATTACGGAATCAATTCAAAGAATTGAGACCGCAAACTCTTCGACTACGTCGAATTAGCCACACAAGAACCAACCACACTCAATGATAGTCACAATAATCAAGGTTTATAAATTGAAAGGAGGAAAGAAAAGATCAGAACCAATTAACACCCAGGCTTTGTAAATCACAGTCAAGCATGGCAAAAAAAATAACAGATCCACCAAAAACTATCACAATCCCTATGACTCCGGATCACTAGCAAATAAAGAAGCTTGTTCCCTAAGATCAATCACAAAGACGATACTCACAAGACGACAGGTTCTTTAGACACATGAATGGACGAAGGGTAGTAGATCAGAGATAGATAATGGAGATCCTAGGAGTAGCCGTCGCTGCCATTGTTAGGGTTTTATTTTTTTTAAATCATGTTTTGATGGAATGTCGATTGGTTTTGAAAATCATCAAGAAAATAAGCTGGAATTTGAAATAATCCAAAAGAGCTTATTTTGACCAAGTTTGACCAAAATATTCAAAAAGCTCAAATTCTCAGAATCAACTCAGGACATGTTTGCAAACAAGTTTGTGAAAGAAAATGGGATGTTTTATGAAGAGGATTAAGAGATATTGAAAAACAGTAGGCTTAATGTCACAGAAACTTGCAATTGCGTAAGTGCTTATTATTAAGCTAATATCACACTCAAAGCTGAAAACTGTATGGTTTCCTTACTGTTACTGAAAGCTTGTATGTTAAACTTCAATTTAGAACATGTTTCAGCTAAAATGATCCACTAACAAACAAATGCCATTGAATCAAAGTTGACTTGTTTTGACTGATGAACTTGTAAAAAATTTGACCCAAACTTTTTAAAGGTCAATTGCCTGTTTGACTCTAGATTTGACTATAAAGCTTCACCAAAAGATTCACACTCACCTATTGAGTGCAAATGAGCTCAAAACAATAGGTTTTAACAACTGATTTACCAAAATGAACTTAATCCAAACACATGTTTAGAATCTGATATAAAACTTTTTCAAAGCATTTTTGAGCAAATGTTTAAGACAGCTAATGACACTTATCAAACTTTGTTAAGGGAATGAAATGAACCAGTTTGAAATCAAAAATAAGCAAGTTCACATGAAAGACCACAAAGTGAGTACTGATGAACGAAGACTGATGAAAATCAAGTTTTACCAAACTACAACTGAATTTAAGCTATGAGAATGCTTGTAAACTATCAGAATATCAAGATTATACTACAAATACACTAACATAATCACAGTTCGACAGATTAAAGCTATTACTAAGAATTGAGCATGCAAGACTGTTTTGAGGAATTTTAAACAAGAAAATATGTTCCTTTTAGCTAGATGTCACCACTGATGGAGTAGTGATGCGTTGAGCCTACTAGATAAATTCAAAACACCATAAATCAACCACCAAACACCATCAGAACATCATCATCTACTAGCAATGATATCCCCTGCTACAAACTGCTGAAATGGATATGGAATGAACTCAAAACAATTCTGAACCAGCTACAGTCTTCAAATCAACATCAAAGTCATTCCATTGATCATGAATGATCAAAACAATCACAATAGTAACAAGTATGCATGATTATGCAGGTATGAAATGAATATTTGAGTGAAAGTGAAAATGGAATTTCATTAATGGGGGAAAAGTTTGTTACAAAATAGTTACAGCCAACTAACTAACTCTTAAGTGATTGTTAGTCACTTAAGAGTAGTTTTAACTAAATTGCTAAGTGAAAAGGAGAGAATTTATCAAGTGTGTGAAAATTACACTCACTAACTACATGTACAAAATGAAGACTAAGTTGGGTATTTATAGAGGTTGGGATCTGATCTGTTGGAGGTTAGTGACGTGTTGCAACCAATGGTGAGCTTCCACGTGGCTTGAATCTCTTGATTGTTGATAGCCGTTGAAGAACTTGAATTGGGGGTTTTTGATTGAGTAACTTTCAGGCTAATTGGGTAGTTGGATTGTCTTCCTTACTTGATTTGGAGCAACTTTGATGTTTATATCTTGATTTGAAATGCACTCTATCATAATCTCGTTCCTGGGCTCATATGAGTTTGAAATTCCAACGTGGAATGATGTGATTAGTTTAAAACAATAGACACAGATCATTATCTATTTCTTGATCTTTGATTGGTGGAAAAAGTGTTAGTGCGTTGCACTGTTCTGATTTTGTTATTAAATGAACTGGCGGCTAGTGGAGTGATGTGGCACATAAAGTGCAATCAATGTGACTCAAATTCTCTTCTCCCATTGGTTTAAACAAGTTACACACGGATTGAGCCCAAACTTTGTTCACTTTTGGCAGTTTTAACCCCTTGACTTGGCAGATTGTAAAATTGAGCTCCAAGCTTCATTTCTTTGACATTTTTGGTCCTTGCAACTTCAATCTTATTCAAAAATCATCCTCTGACTTGTTGACTTGAGAGTTGACCAGATTTGACTTTGTTCTTGACTTTTGCATAATTACACTTTTAATTCCTCATCTTTGAAAGTTGTCAAGAAAGATCCTTTGTCTTTGCAAGGCTTGTCACTTTTCATCCTCCTTTTGTCTTTTCTTCATCATTAAGGCTTGATTTCACTTGTTTGCTCCAAAATTGTATCTTTATTACCTACACAAGCACAAACAACAAAACATACCCATAATACTGCTTTTATGAATAAAATTAGGTATTTTGATTTATGTTTTAGGGTAATTTGTGATATAATTGATATGAGATTTCACTCATACCAATATGTTTTTCTACGAGATCGAATCAATACTGAAACAATCTAAGTTAATTGCTAGTAAGAGTCGTTGATCTAATCTTAGGATAAGAGCCTATAAATAGTGATTCTGAATTGTTTATGTCTAGTTGGTAATTCGATATAACTGCTGCATTTTGTTGCCGTTCTGGTTCCCTTTGAATACTATTGCGTATTTTGATTTTTGTGTGCAATGAGTATAATCTATGGTTTTAAACTGTATGAAGTAGTTTAATCATGACAGGCGAGTAGCTAATGTTTTCTGATTAAGGTTTTGAACGTTGGATCTAGTGCAGACCTTTATCCGCGAGAAATAGATATAGAGGCGTAGGATGTGTGCTAATGTTGTAGTAGTTTGATGGTACTTGTTGCTGAAACGCTCGTTGTAGCTGCTGGTTGTATTTAGTCGTATTAAGCATTTGATTTTTGCTTGTTTTGTTTCATTTGTTGCGTTTATTAGCTGTTAATCTTGCTTCTAGTATTATTGTTGTTGCTGAGTCCACGTGATGTGTTGCTTGTTCAAAGACTGAACTGAATGTTAGGATACGTCTTAATGTTCTTAATGTTGCTTTAGTGCTATAGGTTGCTGTAATTAGGAGTATAAATTGTTCTTATGAGCTGAGCACTTAGGATCTGCTTATCTTAGCCCTAATCTTTTTAATGAGTCGATTGGTTTGAGTTCAAGTGTGATTAATTAAAGTGTAGTTACTGCTTTTGACTGAGGTTCGTTGTTTCATTTGTTTGTTGTTGGCTTATTATTATGCTAGCTAATCTGCTCGTATAAGGAGAAGTCTGGATCTTTGAATGTTACGTTTTTCTACCACTAATCGATTGAAGTTGCGGTAGAATTTGTGTTTTTTTTGCTGTTATTGTGCTTTTGTTCTGTTGGTAGATTTAATTCATGCTGCTGCATTTTATATTATCCTTGTTGTGTATCGTACTAATAGTTTCAGTTATGGGTATATTTTGATCACTGTTAACTTGTTTTTAAGGAGACCTTTGGTTAAAAATTAAACTCTGTCATCCAAAAAAATTAATATCAAAAAGTTGTCAGCCATAGGTCTCGAACTCGTGATCTCTTGTTTTACACCACTCTTACCCAACAATCTTCTCTAGCTAGTTGTTTTGTTATACCTTTGCTTTTAGATTTTAATATAGGTTTTGTTATTCACACTTACTTTATTCTTATAACCGTTTTTTAATTTGTATTATCGTAGTTAGAGTATAAATTTGGTTTATTAAAATTTAAATTAGTTAATGCAGGTATAGTAAAAGTAGAATAAAAAAATAATAACAAAAAAAAGAATTTTAGAATTGTCTCGATTCGCATGTCTTGTGTTTTTAGCTTCGTCGTTTAAATTTTTCATATCGTAGGATTTTAAATAAGAACGCCTTGTAGATTAATTTTAACGATTCATGCACTTTAATAAAAAAAAATAGGATTTTAGTTAATCAAATTGAACCAATTCAAATAAATTGTTCAAACCAAAACGAAAGGCTCAAATTCGTAATTTCTTCGTGTACAACGAACCGGGATCACTCTCATGTTTAATTAATCCGTCTTTAGTGAGTTTTAGATTATTACTTTTTTCTAAAGGTAATTTTCTACTACTTGCTCTATAACGTATTACATCAAGGCTAAAATTAGAGAGAAATGGGGTAACAATGTGTCAAGTGTTAATCATGTGCAAGGTGAAAGCTCTAAGAAGAGAGTTTTCGAAATGATTCAAACAACGCGAAAATAGGAGTCACAAAGAATAAATTCAAGAAATCCGCTCAATCAAAGCGGTCCCTAAGGTGCCATGTTTGTGGAGAGACCGGCCACTTTGCTCGCGAGTGCAAAGATCGAAAATCAGGGACTAATGAAGTTAATATGGTGAACACGAAATAGCCGAGAGGGTGGCTCAGGTTCATCTTGATGATGAAGATGATCTCGTGGCGTAACACGGTTCTATCGAGTATCATTAGAGCACTAGCAAGCAGTTTTAGCGTCTCTTTTAATTTGAGTTGCATTGTTGTTTTAATTCTAACGTACCATGTTTGATTTGAAATCTAGTGTAGTTGTTGTTCAATTAGAGTCGGTCCTTATTGGTTTCAATTATCCCAATGAAAGCTAGTGTTCCTTATTTTCTCTTATCAAGCTATGTTTTTAGTTTTGTTTTGTTGCATGAAACAGTTACAAGTATAGTTGTTACAAATTCTTTTGTTAAATGTTACTGTTTGCAAAAGTATTGATTGTTTGATGTAAAACTATAAACAAAACCTATGGTGGCTTTTGAAACAAATCTTTTATGCTTGAATGATTTGTCAAAATTATTAATTTTCTCATTATTCATCATCTGTGTACCCACTAAATGTGGTGACAAATTGTGATTATGGCCTTGTTGATACAATGTAAATGTCATTTTTTTGACATAAATTAAATAATGTTTAGACTTATGTGAAATAGTCTAGATAATAGTAGTTGAGAAAATAAATTCTTGAAAGAAGTCAAGGATAAGTGATTCATGTTAAGTCATGATATAAATGTGTGTCATGTTAAGTCATGATATACAAGATAAAATTTTGAGAATGGTACCATTATTGACGTGTTTGATAAGTGATCAAGAAACTTAATTATAGCATTTATCAAGTCTCTGACGAGAGATTTGGTAAGTGTTTTGAGACGTGATTGATAACCTCATTAAGTTTCTGATGAGAAATTTAATGTGAGTGACTAGAGGCATGAGTATGAAACCATATGTGAACCGGTTAGTGATGGAAACCCGACTTGGTGGTAGTTTTCCTACTTCACGAGTTTAATGGGTAATAACGAAATTACTAATGGATAGAAGGTACTATCGTATTATTGACTCGTGTATAGTAAAGATAGTACGGCGTTGCCGAGAAAAAGATTGAGGTAAATCCTCTTAACAAAGCTTTAGAGTCATCTTAGCAAAGAAGATGTTAGAAGTTTTGCCTATATGATCTAGAGGTGGTGACGCCTTGAATGAAGAGTGTTGGTTTCTCTTTTAGAGGGTCGTGAAACAGGATTTAAGCGCATGGCCATATTCGCGCTCAGTAAGAAAACAATGGTTACAATAAGAAATGTGTATAAGTATGCCATTGAAATCAAAAGGTTCTTGGTTTAATTCCTTTTGGACACCATTTGAATCGATTTCAATTAATTTGCCTACTTATATTATGCAAGGTTTAATCTTTATGACACTTTGCGACATAACTTATTAGAGTAGTAGAAAACTATCCAACCTCGCTGGGGATTGTTGGATATTATGAGGTTGCATAGTTATTATTATTACTTGCAACTTGGAGTATGTTTTAGTTAAATTAAACATTTGTCACATTTGGTTTAAACGTTTCAACGTGGGATGATTGGAAGACTTTTTCTTCAAATATCACAAATATTTCTCCCATATTTCATGCAGTTTGAAATCTTCCACCCACCAACTCTCATGCATCAGAAGTTGGAAACTATTTCTGGACGTGGGTTTGCTTCTTTGCATATAAATAAGGTGTTTTCTTCTCAGCAAAAAACAAGAAAACAGAAACAATAATACCTTTGAAAACTATACTCAACACTCTTCTACTACCACAATTGTTTTGTGTGTTTTCGGTCGCTGCCGAATATACACGTGTTGGCTGCATCAAATCCTGGGGCTTATACGATTGTAGACTTGCAGCGAATATACTAGTTCGTATTAAGCTTAAAGGACAGGAGTCATTCCGTGCAGTTTGTTTGTTCTTTAGTTGCAGGTTGTTGATTTGATACCGAGTGATCACGACTCTTCCAAGGATCCTTTTGTTGTTAGTTCTTGGGTTCACGGTTTGAAGATAGCTGCTGATACAATATATACAACACAATATGGAGGCTTATTTTGAGACGCTTATAAAAGAAAATGATTTCTACATCCCAAATCGTTTTATGATGAGAATTAGACTCATTCTAATTCGGAATGTTAAACAATCGTTCTTATAACCTGTTCTTTGTTTGACATTTTAGTTTATTAAAACCTTCATGTAACATCATTTGAGATTTAAAGAAACTAAACCATGCAATGTGCTAATTAATTACAGTGTGAAAGGAGTGGAGAAAGCGCATATATAATAACATTCTATCCAAATCTTAAAGAACTTCTTTTTAAACGTTAATCATGTAGATATACTGTAACAAAGCTTCCCTCATAAAAGATATCGATATGTGTTGTCCTCAACAAAATATAACAGAACCGATAAGAATTTCAGCACGTAACATGATAAGAAGCTTATCTGTTAAGTTGTCGAACTGGCAGTGATGTGGATGCAGTCGTGACTTTTAGACCGTAATGACCTAATTTCATGACACGATAGGTTATCTGCTTCTAATCTTAAACATGGCTAATCAAATCATATTTTTCAAAAGTTACGTGCATGGGTTACAAATCAAATCATGATTCCGATAGAACCAAAATCCATCTAGATAGCTAGATGATTCAGTGTATGTAAAGGTTTTATTCTCTCGCATGGGAATTTTTCAATACTTCCAACTAGTTATGGTCCCGTCTACTTAAATTCCTCTTACGAATGGTTTGTTTTTTGCGGAATATGGTAACAGACTATTTGTATTCGTAGTTTAACACAAAGTTGCAAAAATTATAAATCGTTAATCGATCAGTCGATCATCTTGTAATTTGTAATCGTTTTAGATAAGATTAATCGGATTGACATTTTTAGTAAAAACTTTGTTTTTTCGTCAAGTTTTGGATATTTCTAAGGAGTTTTAGGTATTTCTGGCAATATTATTCGTAAAATACAACGAATCATTTATAAAAAATAGTTACTATAAGTGATGACACATGTTTATAATGAGTTTTTTGTATTCTCGGGAAAATTTGCAGATTTTCGGTAAGTTTGACATCCCTTGACTGTTGTTGACCATAATTAACCTTCATTTTTTTTTAACGGCGAGTTAGTTGTTAGTGTTCGAGCTTACAGTGACATCCAATTAGGCAGTATGTAAGTCTCGAACCTTTTTCTTAGGGGATAAACCCCACTCATGCTTCTATTTAATTCGGGCCCCTGAAGGTCGTTAGTGAGACTCGAACTTGAGACCTCTCCAACAATACCTCCCCAAGGTTACCCTTAGTGGTCAACTGAGCTAGGTCAGTTGGTTTCATAATTAATTAACTTTCATTGATCGCCTTTTTATTAATCGACAAGGTTGAGGGCTTTGTAACGATTTAACGACAATTAATCAGCATTATAGACTTTTTTTCAAAATTGGTTTAAAATTTACTAGCATAGACCCGCGCAATGCGGCGGCGAGTAGTCATTATCATTTTTAGACTAACAAATATTAATATCTTATCATTAAGTTTGTATTGTTGAAATTGTAAAAAATCTGAAGAAAAAAACTCTAAATTTTAAAAAAATTAATAGTTAATAAATATATAGCTGGATATTGAATTAAAGAGCATAATATTTTAGAAAATATGGTGAAATTAGATTATAAAGATAACAAATAAATAAAAAGATTTTTCAATTTAAAAGAAAAAATGTTATTTAAATAGGTTGTTACAAAAGTTTGTTACAAAAGATTGTTACAAAGGGTTATAGTATATAATGTTAGATGAAAATATCACTAACTTGCTTTATTTAATAGGAAAAAAAATCTGAATTTTCAGCTTTGCTATTTTAATAAGGTCTCAAATACTTTATATAGTAGTATAGATAAATAAGTTACGTACCAGGCGGATTTAAGTCATTTAACTACATCTAAACAAAACTTGTAACACAATCCTTTTTTCTAAAAATGAGCATCTTACGATATTTTACACTATTCGGATATTTTCACTCCACTTGGTACTTGGTAGAAATCTCTAGCTTGAACGTATAATCAAGAGGTGGCAAATCATGTCCATATGCTTAAATTTGGACTATTTGGACCATTTTTTGAACTAATGGACTAAATGGGTATTCCTTCTATTTTAGTTGGACTATTTGGACAACATAAAAAGCATTTTGTTAAACAAATGGGTATTATGGACTATTTGGACAACATAAAAGCATTTGGTTAAATTAATCTTGAGTCTATTTATTTCTCCTTTAATATTGTCCATTTAACACATGTCCATTTGGTCCAATGTCCATTTAGTCCAAGTTCATTTAGTCTAAATATTAAAAATTGCCCATTTAGTCCACGTCCATGGACCAACGTCCATTTAGCCCAATGTCCATACCCGTCCAGTCCACCCATTTAACCACCCTACTATAATGCAAATGCACATATATTATCATGCATATTTTTCCCTTTGGGTCTTATTTACAAAATTTTATCTATGTCTGTACTATCTAAAAAAACTCAAGGCCTTATATTTAAAAAATCGTTATATAAAAAAATGTTGAAATACTAAATAATTTTTTTTAACAAGAAATACTAAATACACTAGGACTGTCTTAAGAAACTAAAAAATTGTTGAAATATCAAGTACAACAGGACTATCCTCGTTTTAATTATCGGGTTAATCGAGTCAAGTCATTCGAACTAAATATGTCGACTAAATCGAGCCAATAATCAAGTTATCGTTAAAAAAATTATTGCTATATACGAATACTCGTCTAGTAAAAAATGTTAATATTGTTATTTTTGTAACTTATGTGTGAAACAATGTTGAAAGAATATTTCCATAATAAATATAGGGGAGGATATGAGAATGGGACAAAAGATACCCTAGTGAGGAGGTCATATACATGATAAGTTGATAACACCCCATCATCCATTTTATTCACATGGTACAAGAGTAGATTGATAAGGATTGTTTTGTCTCCTCTTACTAAAATACAAATTAATAAAATTCTTTTATCATGTCATCTTTTATAAGTGTAACTAATATGCAATTTCATTGAAGATTATTAATTGTGGGGTTCTTCTCTTTCTATGAGACAATGAAATTTCATGTTATTTTTGGCGAATGTGATTGGTAATAGTGTCGTGTTATCATTCATTGGTGTCATGTCTTTTTATTCCGATCCAGTAAAGTATAATGTGGTATTGTATAAATTTTTGACTGTGTTTTGATTCAGAAGTCATTTAGCTAAATTTTATAATATTGGGAAAATCAAGTTAAAATGTCGAATGAGATACTGAACAACTTACCAAAGTTTAATCCTTCGTTAGCCACAGAGTTTCACCCGAGACGACTCCAAACTATTCAAAACGATATTCGTTCTATAAGAGCCGTCTCTTTATTTTTTGTGACTCTAAGCAATAACAATATAGAAGCTCTTTTACGCGCGTTAAATAAAGAGAAATTGCATGTAAATTAAATTATATAACTCATACAAGTTTAATATTATACGTATTTATATACAAAACTAATAAAAATATGACATTTTTAAAGTAGAACCCATGTGCGACAGGACATGTTGTACACCGAGACCCCTATGCGTTATATTATTATCCGACTTATTATAGAATAAACTTGAGACCACTCCAATCATTCCCGATACGAAGATATGGGTGGAGTAGAAATGTCCCACCAACAAGCTAATATAGAATAAACTTGAGTCACGAATGAACAAGAAAAGAACAAATGATCAGATGACTCCAATCGCTCATCACATATCAGACATATCACTGAATCTCATTGATTTGTTTAAATTTACTCAAACCTAATATTTTTCTTATTCGTAAATTTATTGTCACGGATAAATAAAACTAAAAAGTGACATTGCCGAAATTTTATTACAAGATACCCAATGTTACAACGCTCGAATGTGGTACTATTAGTATTAATTAAAAAATTAATACTAAAGAGTGGTGGATGCGGGGTTATTTACTGGGATTAAAGTTAGATTGTCTTTTCAGTTGTCTCATTTGTTTTACGCAGATGATGTGTTGTTTATAGGAAATTGGACCATGAGAAATATAAATGTTATGACTAAGGTTCTTCAAGTTTTCTATTGTGCATCGGGTCTTCGTATCAACATGAAAAAGAGTAAGTTGTTGGGGATTTCGATTAATAACAGTCTTGTGGAGCAGGCTGCTGTGAAGATAGGATGTGTTGTGCTTAAAACTCCCTTTAAATATCTTGGTTCAAAAGTTGGAGGTCTTATGTCCCGTGTTAACGAGTGGAATGAGACCATTGAAGGAATGAAACGGAGATTATCTAGGTGGAAGTTAAATACTTTGTCAATCGGTAGCATACTAACGTTACTTAAATCTGTTTTGGGTGCTATTCATATTTACCATATATCGATGTTTAAAGTTCCAATGCAGATTCTTAAGAAGTTAGAATCTATTCGGGCGTGGTTTCTTTAATGGAACTGATGTGAATTCGAAGAAACCCAGTTGGGTCAGTTGGAAACACGCGCTGATTTCAAAAGATCGTGGTGGTTTGGGGGTCTCGAGTCTATATGCTCTTAACAGGGATCTTATGCTTAAATGGGTATGGAAATTCAAAACGCAAGGGAATTCATTATGGGCTCGTGTTATTAAAAGTTTGCATGGAGATGATGGTAAAATAGTATCGATGGTTTACCCTTCTATTTGGTTAAACATCGTTCAAGAAATGAAAGTCTTAAAAAGGCAAGGTATTGATATTATGTCCATGTTTATTCGCAAGCTGGGCAATGGTGATAATACACTGTTTTGGGAGGATCAATGGACAGGTGACATGTTGATTAAAGATATTGCTCCTCGTATATATGCTTTGGAAACTATGAAGGGTATTTCTGTTCACGAAAAAAAAAGCTCATGGAAACATGACTCTGTCGTTGCGTCGTCAGCCAAGAGGAGGCGCGGTGTTATCTCAAATGGAGTTGATTAAAGATATTTTCGAGGGGGCTATGCTTAGTGATATTCCTGATAGATGGACATGGCGTTAACAGGTGACAAATTATTTTCTGTAGCTTCAATTCGTAAAAATATTGATGACCATAATTTACCGTCATTTGATAATAAAACTATATGGATCAAAGAAGTTCCGATTAAGATTAGCGTACATGCGTGGAAGGTGGTTCATGATGGTTTGCCTACTAGGTTACGTATGTCGCGTCGGGGGATAGAGTTGGAGTCGATTATATGTTCTATATGTGAAGAGTCTGTGGAATCAAATAGTCATTTGTTTTTTGGGTGCAAATTCGTGAAAGCTATCATGGTCAAAGTCTGTAGATGATGGGAATTGGACCAAAAAAGTTGGGATTCGTATGAAAAATGGAGGTTATAGATGGAATCTCTTCGATTGAATGCTAAAGGTAGAGATTTTTTGGAAGGCGTTTGCTATTGCGTATGGTGGTCGGCTTGGAATTTGAGTAACAAGAAGATATTCGAAGAAGAAGGGGTTCTAGAGTACAATGTTTTTGATGACATGGTTTTAAAGTCATATAGGTGGATTAGTGCTAGATGCAAATCGAAAATTAGTTGGATAGATTGATTAAAAAATCCTAGTTTAATTTTGTTATCTAGCATCTTGCTAGCTTGTGTGTTTTTTTTCTAATTTTCTATTAATAAAATTGTCGTTCAAAAAAACTATTAGTATTAATTAAGCTTATACAAACATCTCCATATACTCGTTTCGCTAGATCTATTGATAAACATATAAATCCGATTGAAAGAACTAAACCACCTAAACAAAAATGTGAATCAAGCCAAGACAAGAGAACATTATGATTCATGTGAATGGTTGTTGGAAACTCATGACCTAGACATGTGTCCAAATAAATTTGGCGAGGTTAGATAATGGAATCTTGGTGCATGAGTTGCCCCACTTTTGCAAATGTAACATAGAAACAAATACTTAGGCAAATTATAACTTTGTATAACATACTAGTTTCGTGTAAAAACACAAATGACATGATGCAAATTTGAAAAAGGTATAACTTCAATATCCATTTGTATTGATCTAATTGTCCTAATAGATGGGCAAAGTGACAAAATTCAAATTTTAATATATTTTTTTAGTTATTATTTATATAGTGATACACAGGATTAGGGTTTTATTTTTATGTTTTATAAATACTGGTCATTGTTATGAAGCAGTCAATCAAAGTTAATGTTCAATAACAAATGACTAGTCCTCTCATCTCCCGTTCTTAAGGAGCTCGCACACGCTAAAAGTGGTGCCCTATCCCGATACTACCCGAGAGAGTCGTATCAATTGGTGCTTTCATTGAGAGCCCTCAACTCGTTGAGGGATTTTGATCTAGAGTTCCAAAAAAAAAAAACTGTTCATCGTCGGCGTTACTGTTCATCAGCGACACTGTTCACCAGAAGTCACTGTTCATCTCTGGTTACTATTCCCTGCGGATTACTGTTCATCAGGGGCCGAATTTATTGTTCCTCCACGAAAAAAATAATAATAATATTTTTTATTTTTTCGAGTTATTGTACATGGAAACCGGTAGAAGCGACCAAGCTGCGAAAGACGCTCTATCTAGGCTCTTGCAAATGGGTACCGTAGTCGAATATCAAGGTGAGTTTAAAGATCTTATAAGTCGAGTATCAGGTATGTCAGAAAGTTTACTTGCCTCGTTTTATATATCCGGACTTAAATTGAAGATACAACTAGAATTGTTGAGGTCATACTCGAAACCAACAACTTTAGTTGAAGCTTTCTACTTAGCCCGTATAGTAGAGGCTCGTTTTGAGGCAATATCAGAAAAAGAACAGGTCATTGTTGGTGAGTCGCAGCCGAATCTTGGTAAATCTCAACATGTCATTGGTGAGTCGCAGTTTATGGTTTGTGAATCACAACCTGTTATTAGTGAATCGCATCATATTGTTGGTAGTGATGAAGTCGCGGGGCAATCTGAGAATTTTCCGTACATTTTTGAAGAAGTGAGGAGTGTTACGGCCTGGGCAACGGAAGGTGGAAGAAGGGTGCTGTGTTTTGCCCAAGGCAATGCAAGGCGAAAGAGGAAAAAGGGTGTTGGTCGTGGTAAAAGAAGGATGGAGAACAAACTGTGTTGGAGAAAAAAGTGTGTCGGAGAACTATCTATGTTGTTAGAGTATTATGTGTTTGAGAACTTTCTAGGTGGAAAACAATTGAACCGGAGAAATATTTGGGTGAAGAACCGGGAGAGTGGAAGACGAGACAACGGTATGATCAAGATATGGGACCCAGGGATCAAAAGTGTTTTTTCACGCATCACCTTGAGGGCAAGGTGGATTCGAAGGAGTGGGGAATGATACACCCGGGATTCAGATGAGCCGGGCCAAACATGGGATACAACTATCTATCTAGGATTAGGGTTTTATTTTTATGTTTTATAAATACTGGTCATTGTTATGAAGCAGTCAATCAAAGTTAATGTTCAATAACAAATGACTAGTCCTCTCATCTCCCGTTCTTAAGGAGCTCGCACACGCTAAAAGTGGTGCCCTATCCCGATACTACCCGAGAGAGTCGTATCAATTCGTTGAGGGATTTTAATCAAGGTTTCCAAAAAAAAAAAAAAAAACTTACTGTTCATCGGAAAACACTGTTCATCCAAGGCTACTGTTCACCACAGCTACTGTTCATCGAAGTACTGTTCATTCGGGGGGGGGGGGGGGGGGTACTATTCACGGCATTGCGCCGCCAAGGCACGTATTTTAGAACCTTGACCAGATTAACCTCAAGGAAAGCCTGATAACCAAACTAAAGTCCATGACATGCCATAAGACTTAGAAGAAGAAATAAGGAACCAATCGAGTATCATAAAGCCTAATGCACCTAGGCATACTCTAATGAGCCAAAAGCTGATTAACACCATCTCTATTTATAAACCGAAAAGAAAGAAGCTTAAGTCTAGTAGTAACTATGATGTGATCACAAATATATTAAGGCGTTCTGTTCATCTTCTTAAACATACGTTCATTACGTCTACACCAAACAAGATATGCCCCAGTCGCAACTAGAATACGACCTATAACACTATGAGTTGTTCTCTTTGCATCCATAGGTTTAAGGTAATCAATAATGTCCTCCATAACGTGCTAAATGTGTTCCATATCTGCAAGGGGTCGAATATAATTCCAAAGTAGCCGCATATGAGCATCTCAAAAATAAATGTGAGTGAGTGTTGGGCTGCAGATCACACAACACACAAATAACAAGCGATGGGTCAGGAGCAGACCGCAAGTCCCATGGCCAGAGCTTATCTTGGGTCTTAAGGAACTTTCACATGAAAAGCCACATGTGAAAGCTGGGACGGGGAATCGAGTGAGAGAAGCACAAAATCTTATGCCAATTAACCTCGTTACCTCGTGGTCTAAATGCATCCCATGCATGCGAGACCGAGAACTTATGAAAGACACCAAACTGGTCCCTCCATTGTGCCACATCCTACACATCAACATCAAGATCGAGAACTAAAAACAATCCTAATTTCAGTGCTTTAAGCAGTCATGATTGTGGCCAACTCCAAGAACCATTGTCGATCAAATTCATGACTAAATTTTTGAGATCAAAATCTTCACCAGAAATTTCCCTTGGAGTCAAGTATTAAATCAGTAGGAATTGAACATCCCACCTATCAAACCAAACTGATTTGTTCTTCCCATTTCCAAGTTTCATCCAAATAAACAATTTAACAATCTCTCAAGTCTGAAGTAACTTACGCCATCCCTAAGTCATGTCCGCCGGATAGGAATGTCCTAAAATGCCCCCCTTAATTTGTACATATGAATCCACCTCACCCATGACTATTCCTTATTAGAGATAATGTTCCAAATATGTGTGGTCATTAGGGCAACGTTAAAAATGTCTAGACTACGAAGGCCAAGACCACCTTCGCTTTGAGGAAGGAAAATATTTTCCCAAGCAGCTTTATCTTTACCATGTTTAAACTCATCATTACACAAAAGGAAACTTCGAATGAGCTATTGTATGTCATATATAATCCCTTTAGGAATAACAAGCACCGTCGCCTGATACACATGCATAATTGGCTTGTTCAACAAGGACCTTACAATCCTTATTTAAAAGCCGGGAATATATGAGGGGAACACCAAGATACATGACAGGCAAAGAACCTTCAAGAAACGGCATGATGTGAAGAATAGCTAGCTTGACACTAAGACGCCTATTACAAAAGAAGATCGTACTCTTCAGAATACTAGGAACAAGACCCGAAGCCAACTTAAACTCATCAAGAGACTCTGTCATAACACGTGCAGAAGCAACATCACCACGAGCAAAAAGGAATAAATCATCTATAAAACAAACGTTACTGATCTCCAAATCAAGACAATGATGATGGTACCGAAAATCAATATCTAATCGAACCCTTTCCCTCAACATAATCGTGAGAACCTCCATAACCAACGTAAATAGATATGGTGACAACGGATCGTCTTGGCTTAATCCTTGTTTTCCATTATAGAAACCACGAATTTCCCCGTTAGGGCTAATAAAGAATGAAGATGAGGTAACACACATCATGATCCACTTAACCATAGTAGGATATGTTAGAATTTAACAACCCTGATATATCTAAAATACATGCATCAAGAGTAAGCGCAGTGGATAAGATCGATTATATATGCACATAATGTAATTAACATAAAAATAAAAAAAAACATACCGTTTCTACAAGAACGGTGATCAAGATGTAGATAAAATGATTGTCCCACCCTAATCATGTATAGCCCACGATTTCACCGCAAACCTCAATTACATGAAACCAATAAGAAACCAAAAGTAGGTTTCCTTTACGTGTATCCACACTACACCTCAACACGGTCAAGCCAGATTGCTAGATCTCACCAACTTGAACAATAACTCCAAAAATCCTAAAATAAGGGTATCATTAAATCGACCCTCCCTATAGTACGATCGATTTGCACGGATTTGGTTGTAATTAGGGTTATAGAAATGTGTAAACAATAAGGTAAATAGACCCTCGTTATATAGGGGCAGATAACATCTCCAAGAAGTTGTTTCCTAAAACAAATGAGACTCATCCTTTTTGTTGGCTGGTTTTAGTCTTGCCACTTTTATATTAGCAAAATTAGTCCTCCAATATTTTGCAATAAAATCTGACTATTACCTTTGTTAATTATCTTTCAAATGGTAACTTTAGTCGTCCTCATGTTTATGAAATCATGGAAAAGGACTAGAATTGTAATGTTCTTGAAACTTCAAGGGGCATTCTTGACAAGTCTTCATACTTTATGGACCTTTTGTATTCTTTTGTGATTTTCAAGGGTATAAAGTATCAAATCTTCAAACTTGGAGGACCAATCTTGTACATCTTCAAAACTTCAAGGTCTTTTAGGAAAATCAACACTCGAGTCCGGTTTTTTTGTGCGGCTTCGTTTCCTGTGTTCGTTTTTGGTTGTTTCTTGTGATCGTTTGGCAATTTCGCTATATCCGAACCTACAATCACACAATGAACAAATACAAGGGTTTTTGCAAGGTTTTATGATAGTTTTTCGCATTTTAAGCTCGATTTAAGTGATCAGACCAGGGGTGGATCTAGCATATAACACGGGTATGTACGTGCATACCCTGAGTGAAATATTGCTAGTGTAATTTTTTCTTATTTTTTCAATAATTAGTACAAAATACACTATAGATTATGTGAGTGCATACCCTTTAAAATACTTTAAAATTATTAGTGCATACCCATAAATTTTAAAGAAAAAGAAAAGAGAAAGAAGATTAAGAAACAAAAGTATCGCCGGTAGAACTGGTAGAGGTGGCAATGAAGAAGAAGATGACGACGTTGTGTATTTTAGGCCCAATTGTTAGAAACTATTCTTTTTTATTTAAAGTATTGATTATATAGTCCACATGTTTTTCTTCCTAGCTCAACCCACTAAAAGGACCAGCCTTTTAGAATTTCAAAATTTAATAATGTTAATACAAGTTATGTATTGAATGTTTAATGTTAAGTTACTACTGTATCAAAATTGTTTACTAGTTGTTTTATATTTGAGTTTATTACATTAGTTAAAACATAAATTTTTTAACTAAAATAATATAATAGATTAGCTCAAATTTTGATCTTAACTAGTTAAATTCAAAGTAAGTTTTTATTAAGATACTTGAATCTGAATATCTGGTTTACCTATAGGTAACACTCGGCTAAAAAAATTTTGGACCACATTTAAGTGCATACCTTATTCTAAATTTTTAGGTCCGCCACTGGATGAGGCTATTTATAATTAGAGTCTCATCAGGGATCAACAACTATAATAGATCAACTGTCACAAATAACATAATTGAATAGTCTTTAACAATAATAACACGAATAAGTCACATAAAATACTGAATAATTTGTGTCGTTGACACATACTAGTTGATAAAGTTCTTAACAACAAACATATACATTGCCTATAAGACATATGTAGGAGCTATATTGATATCTTGTGCTTGAAAAAGAAATCCAACATTTTCTCTCGATATGCAAGGACGGTTTGAATTGGATCTTCAACCTCCAGGGTGATACCATGAGCTAACGTTTTTATATAAAAAAACATAACATAATTTATTTGTGTCTGAAGGATATACAAGCCTGAGAGTTATATAAACCAAGACTATATCAAATTACTAACCTGCAAAAGAAAAGGCAGAGAAATACGCCACAGTCCCCAAATACACCACCTTGGATGGAGACATTATTTGCACGACTAAATTGAATAATGTAGGATTTTTTTATAGATTCCTTTGCTTTCAAACACACCGGTTTTTTTTCTAGAACAACATGAAGATTGTTATCTAAACACTCCATCACTTTCAAATACCAGTCACTACATTCACCATAAGTACCTTCAATGTCATAAAACGTGACATTTTCATATGTGATATGAAACTGTGCTAGGAACCAATGTCGTTTGGTTTGATTGATTAGAATGAAGACCTATAAATTTTATAATCCATGCAATTAAATTCGAAAGAAAATATGTTTTGCTATTCAGATTTACCTAAATAAAATAATTACATGTTCAACATCCCTCCACGACAATGGGTAAATATCATCTGTTGCATAAAACAGTGGCATCGATTCTTGGATTAAAAGGTTAAAAAAGTAACAGCTAACCATTGACCAATCATGCGATGATCGTCTAAAATGTCACATGTACCATACCCAGAGATCAATGTGTTGTAACAAGATAAAAAGAAATCAAATCAACAAACACAACTCACCAGATTGGTAGAAATCTGATATGAGTGAAATCTAATATCAATTATATCATATTAAACCCTAAAACACAAAGGAAAATACCAGATTTTATGTGTAAAAGCAGTATTATAGGGTATTCTTTGTTGTTTGTGCTTTTGTAGGTAAAAAATACAAATTTAATGCAAACATGGATTTCAAAGCATTTATATTGAAGAAAAGACAAAAGAGGGACTCAAGATGACAAGTCAACAAAAGACAAAGGACCTTTCTTGACAAGCTGCCAAACTTAAGGGACTAAAAATGTAAATTTAGAAAAGTCAAGAACAAAGTCAAAAGACCTCAAGATCAAAGTCAACAAGTCAATGGGTCAGAGCTGGTCAAATATCAAGTCAAAGGGACAAGAATGTCAAGTCTATGAAGATTGGAGGTTACAATACTAATCTACTAACTTGAGGGATCAAAACTGCCGTTTTGGAAAGTTATTTCAAGATCAATCCATGTGACAAGCCTCTCAGCCAATCACATCATGCCATTACCCTCACACGGATCATAGACTCAAGTCAAAGTGCATTAATTGAGCCGTTTGATATTAAATACAAAATCATAACAGTAAATCCCACTTACCATCCAGAACCAATCACATGCCTCCATTGTGTATCACACGGATTACACTATTCTTATGGATAGTGATCCGCGTGACAAATATTAAGCTAATACCATGCTGACACGTGGCATTCATAATCTTCCCAGCAATCACTCATTGATTTAGGCCATTTCAGAAAGAGTGTTAAACATGAAAAGTGATCAAAATCAAGAGACGAATCCATCCCACCACTTTAATTAACATGTCATTCAGTGGATTAAAAACCCCCAATCATGGATGAACTATTGAAGAACACAAGTAGCAGATTGTGGACACGTGGTATTTGGCTATTGGATATAACACGTCATCAACATCACCTACATCTCATTTTCTCTCTATAAATACCCATGTACTCTTTCATTTTTGATATAGTAGCTAGAGTGTGAAAACACACACACTCTTAGTTTTCCTCTAATCTCTGTTTTACTTCACTTGGTCCAACAACTAAGAGTGATTGACAACCACTCTTAGTTAGTTGTTAGATAGTTAGAACTACCTTGTAACAAACTTCCAATGAAAGCTCGATTTTACTCTTTCATTCTCAATTCTCTTAAATACTTACCTTCACTAATGTTCATTGCTTGATGCCATGAATTTTGTTGTTCTAACTTGAACAATGGGGTTAGTTTATTGTTTTAGAAGCTGTTACAAGTGTTCAAAAGTTGCAGTTCATTCACTAGCTCAGACTTAGCCAAAAAAATCCAAGTACTAGCAGATTGTTGCAGAGAAAATGATGATGATGATTGATTGGTTTGATGATATGTTGAGTAGCTGAATTTGGTGGTGTTTAGTGAACAAGTGAGCTCAGCGCTCATTTCTGCTTCAAAGTAGCCTTCAATTTTACTCCTAAGTCCTACTTTACAATTTCCTCTAAATAAACAAGTATGCATGCTATATTCTTTGTTTTAGTGTAACTTTACCTGAATTTGCTTAATAATAGTTCTACTTGATCTTGTTGATTAGATTTGTTAACTACTTGCCTTAATATGTTAGCTTAGTTAAGATCAGTTGGTTTAATTTTGTCCTAAATCAATAACTAGTGTTTAGATCTTTGGCTTATTTTCTTTTCAGTAAGTAAAAGTTGCTAAAATCAGTTGCTTTGCACTTACGTATTGGTAACAAGTGAATTTGCAAGTTTTTGGAGTCAAACTCCCAGTCAAACTGGAAAAAGGTGTTCAAAAGCTTTGGGTCAGAATCATAGTCTTAAATATGCCTATTTCAATCATTGATAAAATCTTCATTACTTGGAATTAGGATTTGAATTTTGGTTCTAGTTAAAGCTTAACATCCAACCTTTCTATTCCAATAAGCTAGACAATATAGTATTCTATTTTGAGTGAAAAATAAGCTTTTAAAAGTCTCTGTAATAAGTTGTTTTTTCTATGAAGGCTTATTTTTTATTCTGGCTTATTCCTTCCATAAACTACCTAATTTTCTTTCACAAATTAGTTTAACATGTCTTGAAAATAAGATTGGACTTTGGTCAAACTTGGTCAACAAAATTCAACGCTAGTCAACATAAGCTCAAAACAGCTTATTTGATTTTCTGGCTTATTTCTTTAGTGTTCTTTAAAATTTCTTGGATAGGTGTTCCTTATTTGGGCCTGTGATCAGATTTTGAGAGGAGTAGACCTAATGCTTATTCCAATAAGTTAGACTCATAAAAGTAGCTTATTTCAAAAGAGCTTATTGGAGATTTAGTGCTTTTCACCTTATGTTCTTAAAACTGGCTAGGTAAAATTGGATTTGCAATCTTTTGTAACAAATCTTAGCTTATTTGGTGCTTTAAAACTCTAGATTCAGCTTATTGAACCTATAAGCTCATTTTTAACAAAATAGTCTTGGGAATTGCTAATAGGTCCCTAAAAATTAGGAAGTTGTTTAATTTATTAAAATTGGTTAAAAGTTTGCTAGGTTTTACACATAAGTCCCTGGCCTTATTAGTTTGTTTCATTTTCAGTTGGTAGTTTGGTAATTTTGTAACAAGTGGTTAGTAGTTGTTGCAATTTTCATTTTTAGTCCTTTCACTTTCTGAATTTATATTTCCAGTCCCTTTACTTTCATATATCTTACATTTTTAGCATTTTTACATATTGTGCATTACTTGGCTGTACATTTAGCTTTGTATGTGGTATGTGCACGATGTTTTTAGCGTAGTATGGATACGTAGAGATACTATTTTTACCTTTTTACGTGGTTTATGATAATTAGACCTAGATTTCCAAAATATAAACAATCAAACACCAAAAACAATTAGTTAACTTGATTTCTTTCGATTAATCAATTCGTGAAGATACCGAGAAATAAACGAACTTAAAAAGACAAATATTAATATCCTTAGTGATAAAAAATTTAGTATAATTACATCATCCGTATACCAACCAACTCGTTCATCATCCAAACTAACAAAACTATCCCAAAAAGTATAATCTACTGAAATGTCATTGCACCAAGCAAACTTGCAACGAGGAATTGGTAAGTTATTGAGGAAAAAATCCAACAGGGAATCACAATAAATTTTGTCAATACTTCTAGATGGTTGTCTGAGATCCTACAAAAAACAGATTAAAATAACGCTTACAAATAAGCAAATTAACTAAAATAAAATTCACCAGAATGTAGGACATACCTTTTTCCACAGTTCGAGATTCTTGCACATTAGAATCATAAATGCATGAACATTGTTCTTCTAATTTCTTAATGCATCCATACTGGGTATTATAGTAACTAAATTTACTTGAATTGGGGCCTGACCACATTAACATACCTCCTCTTGGTTATGCTTCCAATTTTTTATAGAGCAAGTTGCATGTGATTAGATTTAGATACATATATGATCTTCAAGCTACGTTGTTCTTCTGACAAGGATTTCATTCATTTTATCTTCACCTCGGCCAGTGATTGTGGTAAATTACGACCTTTAGGAAAAGGTGCGTAAAAGCGGTAAGTATTAAGCGATGATTTAGGAAAATCAACACTAATGACCCTTGTGGTGTGAAAGTTCGTTTCCCAAGGAGGTATATGTGTGTGAAAAACTTGTTAAATGTTTGAGATTAATAATTGGTTTAGAAGGGAATGAGAAAAGAAGATGACGAAGACGTGAAATTAATACTACGACGATAAAACGTAAAACCGTAAAAACTACAAAAATAAAAATTAATTCTAAAAATTACCAAAAATTCACCAAAAATAAAAATAAATAAACTAAGAGTTTACCAATGATCAAAACTTTTTTAAACCATTTAAATAATTAAATATTCAATTTTTAAATGCTAATTAAAGCCCTAAAAATCAAATAAATTATCAAAAGCCCAAATAAAGATTTTTCAATTGGTAAACCTCTAAAATGACCTAAAAAGATTAAAAACTATTTTTAGAAATTTTTAAACTAAGAAAAACTATTTAAAATGATTTAAAAACTATTAAAACTTGAAATAATTATAAAAATTAATCTAAAAGTGATAAAGGGCACCCTTGTGATCAGTGAATCACAAGGAGTCAATAGCAATAAGAAAATCCAAATTTGGTTCACACAATAAGCCAGAAATGATCAAACAGTCACCAGATCATGCATAGACATGGAAAATAAGCAGTTATGCAATAATAAGCAGATTAAGCCTGAATAAGCCAACCAAACTCAACAGGATGCATACACAAGCTATATAAACTATGAATAAGCACAAATAAACTCAAATCATACACTGAATCAAAGTAAATAACAAGATCAAAGCAGATGAATGTTACTGATGAACAAGGTGCATATGCAGAAACCTATTTGCTGATCTAAATGACAACAGATCCAAATTCAAGCACTCAAATCTCTTCTCCTGGTGTAATTAACTAAGGTTTATGTAGAATCTTGATAACCTATGAATCTATGAAGTGGGTTGATGTTTT
The DNA here is from genome assembly GCA_025667525.1 of Glebionis coronaria. Classification (NCBI taxonomy): domain Eukaryota; kingdom Viridiplantae; phylum Streptophyta; class Magnoliopsida; order Asterales; family Asteraceae; genus Glebionis; species Glebionis coronaria. The sequence goes on from CM046882.1 coordinate 457,741,068, forward strand.
CTAGAGAGAGAAACTAGAGAGAGAAAGTGAGAGAAAACTATGTGTATTTTTATTAAGTGGAAACTAGAAATGAACAACAACCAACCCCTTTCCAAGGAGGAAAGGGGTATTTATACTTCCAAGCCTTATTTGGACTTGGGCCGGTCCATGACAAGCCCATGGGCCGGTTCTTACTTAACTAAATAAGTATTTGTTAACTACGAGCTATTACAACATATATAATAGTGTGGAGTGACCGATACTTCTAATATACGTAAAAACGTATTTCTAACAATCTCCCCCTAAGGGAGGTCACTCCACGTTACAAAGTTCTAAACCTAGCATACTATACTAAGTCTTCGTTCTTTAGCTCGTAGTCTTTTCTTCTTTCTTTTTGTTGTGAATATTTTGATTTGATCTTTTAGGCTTTGGCTTGAGAGCATTGTTCTTTTGGCCTTTCACGTGCGATCTTTGCCTTCTTGTGAAACTTGCCTCCTCGTGACTCCATGTTCCACACACTTACGTCTTTTTGTTGAATTCTCGAAAGCTTCAGAGTTTGGTACAGCGGAAGACTTCATTTTGCACTTTCTTGAATTTTTGCTGAACTTTGATGCAGAAAAAACATAAGCATGTGGGAACGACTTTTACAGGTACACCGCAACACCACCGTATTCACTGGTACACAGCAACGCCACCGTCTTCAACAGGTACACAGCAACGCCACCGTCTTTAACAGGTACACAGCAACGACACGAATAAAATGGCTTTGAACATTTTATTCTAATTCGGTAGCATTTTACCTCCGGTCGGTGAAGACCGTTGGACGATATTAGATATCGTACCCGTGACGGATAGTTTCAATTAAGTAACTTCCTGACAGGATTTCGCGGGTAGACCCGTTCTCTTTATTCGACCGTCCAAAGCTGACTGCGAACATAAAGAGTGAATCACTTGGATAAATTATCCTTGTGATTTGAAGCCGTCAATTCATGAAACCTGGAACAAGTGAATTTCAATTAAGATTTTCACCATCGTTGCTTTCCAGTTGTCACGAGCTCAATTCATAAAGAATCTTGCACGTCACCTACCAAGTGCTGTTTGATGTTAATACTAGAAGGATTTCCACTCATCACTGTGATCAATAAAGAGTCACTCTGAGTGTTCTGGCAAGATCATATGATAATGCGTAGAGGCCTGGAACGAGTTTAAGTTCAATTAAGAATTAAACCACTGTTTCTTTCCAGTTTTTCACAAGATTGGTTCTAAAAGAACCGCACATGTAACCTACCATGAGCTTGTTTGATGTTGGCTCAAGCAGGATTTCCATCTTCATTGTAATACTTGCGTATTACTCGGATGTTCTGGCAATATTACAGGAATACTGCGTAGGACTCATGAAAGTCTCTTACTTTTCACAGTGTGTGAGAAAGCAAGGAATAAATGGAAAGTGTCCTAATGAGACTTTTGATGATCTCTTGGCTCTAGACTCGATTGTGCGTTTTGATTTAGTGAGCGATGGCTGGAGAGTAGTGCCACCTTTTCAATACCAGTCTATTCGGAGTGAATAAACCAATAGATAACGTGTTGATCTCCGTGTGATTAAAACAAATACCTTTTGAGAGACATTTGAGTTAGCTGGGAAGGGTTGTGCATTGCATCACTGGGTCCATGACGTCTTTCTTCAATATCGAAAATCATTAACAAAAATGACCTCAATAGCATATGTATTGACCCGGTTTCTGCCTAAAGTTGTAAGGAGGGCTTATTTCTTTACACTCTTTATCTTTACAATTCTTTTTCATTCTTCAACCCCTTCAATGCTTACCAATACGTCATCACTAGCACCTTGTTGTGATTGTTCCAGTGCTAGCTTAATTACTTGGTCGGCATTCAGCTACGTTCATAATCTTTCTCCAACTTTCCTAGGACTTCTAATTCTATCTAGGGAATTGTCCTTGGGAAGATTCCATCGGTTCTGGTGAATCATTGGACTAAACCTATTCCTACCACCCTTTTGTCACCACATTCGTCGTGAATTAAGCGTGTTTTGGGAGAGTATAGCCACCATGAAAAATCATTGAAAATCACCTAAGATACTTGTGATATTGAAATCAAAAGTTTTGTACCTTAGGTGTTTTGTTCATCAAAAACGCTCCCCCTTAACACGTGCTTTACACATATTAAGTTGGGTTATCGTTAAGTCTTTTTCATCTTTTAGCCAAGTATCATTTAAATCTCCTTAATGCCATTTTCTCCCCTTATCCAAAATGTTAACCATTAATATTTGGGATATTTAATGGATTAACCGGTCTTTGGGTAAAAAATGAAATCGATGTTTGGCCATAGAACATGTTAATGCTCCCCCTTAATTTAATAAGGGATAGTTGTAGTGCTTTAGTATGATATATTTTGAAAGATTTAGAATCTCGTGAGAAATTCTTGAAAAATTATCATACCTTAACACTACATCAAGCCGTACAAGCACAATATTCACAAATATACATATTCACAATTGAAAAACCAATATAAAGTGGACCTGATATGTACGACCCATTAGATGGATCGTTGCAGTAGCTTGTGGTGCACTAAATATGGTCTACCACCAACGAATCTTTCCAAGCTCCTCATCAATCTACGTTCACGGAGCTTTTGATCAATCTTCTTGATCACATACTTCGCCATCTGTCGATAACCCTGATGCCAATCCTCAGTCATCTCTGGTAAAGTCCCACCCGAATTGAGATGATCCAACTTTCCTCTGACGTAGATGAGAGTCCCATCACTGTACTTATAAAGCTCACCCACCCTCATAAACTTCATTAACCCTCGACTGTTCAAGTAGAAAATCCCACAATTCGGAACAGAAATGCCGGTATAGGGACATCTGTTGACATGTTGAGGTAACACTTGATTCACTGGACGGGTTAGGTTAAGCTTCCTTTGGTAACTTTCGACTCCCAACTGAAGATCTTCAACTCGTTTCTTGATAACCACGCTTCGTGTGAACATACGAAGTGTTGTATTCAAGGCAATGAGGTCTTTACGAGGAATATGTGTGAGTTGATCACGGGTCATCAGAAGCAACATATCTTCGATATCCTCAAGGCGAATGATAGAAAAATCTCCCTGCTGGATTTTGTATTCTCTGTCATCCTCCCTTTTCAAACGAATCTCCGTCACATGATAATAGCCATTCTTGGCTTCAGTTTTCAGCCCTAAAATACTGGAGATGCGGATATCGGATCTAACGTTGCTTCCTGAATTGACTAAGCAGCAACCCCTGTACGCCCTTCGGACTCGTTCGTCCCAATGAGATGCACCTATGACAGCATACATATCATAATTACGATTTACCTTTGGGACCCAGAGTCGGTTTACCTTTTCCTCGATAAAGGGTATTGTCCCCCAGTTGGCAGCTTTCAGCAAGTTCAGGGAGGTTGCGTACTTTGATGAACCCTTGAGGAGATAAACAAGATCATTGGTGACGAAGAAGTCAAGAGCAATCTGATTATCTTGAGAAGGATCAAGTGGAGGTGGAGCTCTTTCTGATTCATGAAGACCTGGCCGTTGAACGGTATTCAGAGCTTTCAGGATCTCATCAGTATAGTACTCGAACTCCATTTGGGTTAACCGGGTTTTGGCGCGAATTCTCTTATCCTTCAGCGCTCTCTTTACCAAAGACGGAGTAACCGACGTCTTATACTCATGAGCCAGAAATGCACATAAGTCAATCGGACTGCAGATACGGAGATACAAAACATCTCTGTCAGCGTCTGTGATCGGATCATATTGCGCTGCTGCCGTGATCCAAGCTTGTGGCGGTGCAGTCTCGTCAATCTCCAACGTGTCTGCCCAGTCCCGTGTGCTTGATTCAGGAACAGTAGATTGTGTTTCTTGTTGTAGAGGAGTGGAAACGTGAACATCTGCTGGTTCTGATTCAGGCATCTCGGCGGTGTCATGAACGGGTGAGTGTTGTGCAGCTTCAGGTTCAGTTACCGATTCTGCAATCACAGGAGCAACAACAACAAAACTAACAGGGTTAGTGGTAACAGGTATAGATACAGCGATAGATGTACCAGGAATCGATGACGCTGTAGTAGCATTCACATCGTGGCGCCACTTGGATCGTCTGGATTCCGTGGAAGTATATTTTTCCTTTGCTGCTGCATCTTTCTTAGACTTGGTTCCAGACTTAGCAGGTTTCTTTGAGCTGGCAACCTTATCCCCCTTTTCAGGCTGTTTACCCCCATCATCATCCTCATCGTTATCCTCGTTGCTCCCCTTAGCACTCTCCTCATTACCATCACCACCATCATCACCATCATCATCATCATCATCATCCTCATCATCATCACCATCCTCATCATCATCATCGTCATCATCCTTTTCTTCTTCTTCTTCTTCTTCACCTTCTTCTTCTTCACCAGTACCCTCTTCTTCTTCACTTTCTTCCCTTTCTTCCTCAGGCAGAATGTGGTATGGTACCACACTTCCAAACGTTTTAAATAACCTATCATCCTCCATGATAGCGTCATTCAGGGATTTGTAGAGAGCCCGTTGTATCCTAGATTTATCAAACGATCCAAGTTCCCTCATACGAGCTTTGAGGATCTTCTTCAATTCAAAATCCGTCAAGTCATAGGAAATTTTGTAGGCGGATTAAGAAGGATTGGATGACTTGATCATCAGGTTATCAGCCGCGAGTGTCTTCAACTCATCACGCAGTTTTGGCATAATAGATTCAACGGATTCTTTTACTCTCTCTTCAACAGAAGCTTCAAGTGCTTCTTTCTGCTCCTTGTATTTATCCCTCATCGCTTGAAGTCTAGTGATACGTGCAGCATGCTTATCAGCCTTAGCCTGCTTAACCTGAGCTAGTTCTTCTGCATGTGCTTTTCGAGTCAACTCCATCTCTGCAGCGAACTTAGCAAGCATCTCTTCTTGTGCTTTCTTAGATGCTTCTTCACTTTGAACTCGTCTATGTAGCTCTTGGCGAAGTTCATCCATCTCTCTTTTGTGATTATCCGTATGTTTATCCAACATTTCGGCCATCACCAATGCAGCCATTGTAGACGTTGCAGAGCTGCTCTGGGTTGATTGAAGAGGCTCGGTTGTGACCACAGTACTGAGAATGGGAGTTATTGGAGGTGGAAGGAATGGTGTTGAAGCCGGTCAGTTTGGTAAAGGTTGTATTGGTGGAGGTTGAGTTGCTAAAGGTTGAGTAGATACCATGATTGTAGGAGCACCGGACTCTTTTTCAACACTTGCTGAAACAGGGATTGATGTCTCCTTCGAAGTAGAATACCGTTCAGGTGACCCAAACTCATCAATATCCTCTGGCTCCTCATACTCTTCTTCAATATTTATCCTTGCACCTGAACCACTACCGCCCGTATCTTTCCTACTCCTTTCAATAGCTATCTTCATCATTTTTCTCTCCGCCTTGTCAAGAGTAGGATCAACAACATCTTCTTCGTCACGTAGAACTAACTCATCAGCCTTACCCTTTCCCTTCTTAACCTCAGTCTTCTTCTTCTTGGTTTCAGGTTCAGGTAAAGCAGCTGGTTGCTTGCGTTTACCTTTACTCTTGACCGTAGTAGACGAGTCTTCTCCAGTCTGAAGGCTTGCTTTAAGCTTCTTGATTTCCAGCAGCAGTAGCTTGTAATCAGCAGAACATTTAATTTTATCCGTCAGAAGATAATCGGGAATAGGACCAGGAATCACACCACCAGATGGTCCTTCATGCCTTAGATCTACAGTATGATCAGCTTCTTCGGTGTGATGACGACTTGCTGCACGCCTATCAATAGTAACATCATTCTTCATACAATAATTGATGATAAGTTTGATAAACCGAGGGTAAGCGAAGAAATTAGTCTTCAGCTTCTTGTTTTGGAAGAGTTGAAAGGTGAATTCTTCCCATAACAATAAAGCATAATCTGCATTTGCGCCTTTGTACATTCCATGGAAGATGTTCATTATTGGACTGCGCAAAGCATCATGCCCACTTGTTTTCGGTGTAAGGCATCTACTGAGAATACCCAACAATGCTCTCCAAGGTTGTCCTACTTTAGCAGTGGTAAACTCAGACGCAACTCGTATGTCAGGACATCCAATAGCATCGAATAACTCCATGAGTTCGTCTTTAGTAGGATCCCTCGAAAATACCATACCTTTGGGTGAATCCCTAATGCCAAATATCTTACGGAAGTCTGATACAGTAAGTGTCTGTTGTTTGTTGTCGATGGTGAAGGTGATCTTGTTTGAAGTGCTTTCCTTGGTAGCCCAGAACTCATACATGTAATCATAAGGCACCGATGCAGTACTTCTTAAGGCATTCTTGAAATGAGATTGATCACGGCTAGCTATGGCGACTTTAAAACCATGGTGAGTGGATTTTGAGACTTGCTTCAGCCGGTAATTGTTTGGTATGAACTTGAGGGTTCGTGCTTCAGCAATTGCGGCTGCTCTAGAGTCTTGGATTGCTTGTACTGTTGGATTAGTCATTGTATCTGCTTAAGATAAGACATGAAAGGTTGATGCACAAAAATATATAGATATGTATCACTATTACTTCTAAGCATAACACATTTCAACAAATACTTATAATATGCAAACACTATTAATCCAACAACTCTTCATCCGGAACATTCCTACATTCGGAACTCTTCATCCGGAAGTCCTTCATTCGGAACTCTTCATTCGGAAGTCCTTCATTCAGAACTTCTTCATTCGGAAGTTCTTCATTCGGAACTTCTTCATTCAGAACTTCTTCATTCGGAAGTTATTCATTCGGAACTTCTTCATTCGGAAGTTATTTATTCGGAACTTCTTCATTCGGAACTTCTTCATTCGGAACTTCTTCATTCGGAAGTCCTTCATTCGGAACTTCTTCATTCGGAAGTCCTTCATTCGGAACTTCTTCATTCGGAAGTCCTTCATTCGGAACTTCTTCATTCGGAAGTCCTTCATTCGGAACTTCCTTCATTCGGAAGTCCTTCATTCGGAACTCCTTCATTCGGAAGTCCTTCATTCGGAACTTCCTTCATTCGAAAGTCCTTCATTCGGAACTTCCTTCATTCGGAAGTCCTTCATTCGGAACTTCCTTCATTCGGAAGTTCGTTCGGAACATTCCTTCATTCGGAAGTTTGTTCAAAAACTTCCTTCATTCGGAAGTTGTTATCCATGTTCATCCGGAACTTCTTAAACGCAGCCTATGATGATTATTCTAATCACGATTTGGGAGTTTTAAGGCATGCTAAGGCAACACAACATCTATCTAATGATAATCCGAGTATAACCCACCTATAACCCTACTCAATTAATCCTAAATTAAGGAATAAACCCTAATCTTGATTGACTTAATTATACGAATCAATTAACATGATTTAACTGATGAATTAGACGAGTTATAAGTTAAAGATGATGTTATTACCTATTTGAATCGAATGAACCGGTTGGATGATTAAAAACAAGAGTTTTTAGAGCTTGTGTATGTGTGTTAATGGCGGAAGAATGATAAAGGATAAACAGTGAATAAGAGAAAGAAAAAGGGGGCGGGGGGTTTGCATTTGACCTAGGTCAAAATTTACAACTTTCAACAAATTGTCACTTAAGTCCCTAAGTTTTCACTCCTTTTCCTTTTTGGTTTATTACTTTTCATTTTTCCTAACCATTATTAACTTTCACACAACTTAGCAATCGCAACCTATTTGCAAATCTCCAAAATCTAAAGCAAGTCCTATCACATTGAACGAGCACAAGTCGTTTTCCAAAACAAGGCCACTCATTTACCATTAAGCCATTGATTTTCCACAAACACTTTTTGAAAATCGTTTTGATGACGAAGATAATTTAATATTTTCTCCCCTTAAACGATGACCCGTTTTCTATTTAAAGAGCTGTAGTCATTGTTTAAAGAGTCAAATATTGATGAAAACATTTCCAATTAATGTATTGAAAAAGATTGATTCGTGGTGCCAATAAGATTTCTCTTATTTTAACAAATTAATGCACTGAGACGTACATTAATTCGTGTTAGACCAAGTTGTAAAGTAAACTTGATCCCTTTGCATGATTTGGCTTGTAAATCATGCCCGAGAAAATTAATTCCCGTTGTGAGCCAACGTTTTCCAAGGAAATACGTGACTTTAATATGAAAACCGGGTTGCAGTCTGAAATAACTACAAGCCATTATGGGCATGTTTTAAAAAATGTACAACTTTTATACGGACTCTATTTATGGCACCGTGTCAATATTGATCGACATTTCTAAGGCCGTAAATATTACCGTACTAAAAGACATGCCCGTTTTAAAAACAAAAAATATTTTTGGTTTTTCTTGATTTTATATTTTTTATGGTTTTTGTAGGTTTTATATTTTTTATAGTTTTTCTTGGTTTTATATTTTTGTATTTTTCTTTTGTGGTTTATATATTTACTATAATATACATGATCACGAACAAAGGATACTCTGAATAGTTTACCACCACTATTCAGCTGATTCTTCTGCCAATTCTTTGAGAGTCGCTGGAGTGAATGATTTCATGCCAAGCTTGTCGATCAAAAACTCGAATCATCCTCGATCTAAGGCTTTGGTGAACATATCTGCCAGCTGATACTCAGTAGTGACAAAATACAGCTCGATCACTCCGTTCTCCACCTGCTCTTTAATGAAATGGTAGCGAATGTCTATGTGCTTGGCCCGGGAGTGTTGAACATAGTTGCAGCAAAGGGCAATGGCGCTCTTGTTGTCACAATACATCGGGATTTTGTTGAATCCCAAACCGTAGTCAGTTAATTGTGATCTCATCCAAAGGACTTGAGCACAACAACCGGACATGGCGATGTATTCAGCCTCCGTGCTAGAAATTGCAGCGCTTTTCTGCCTTTTTGAAGACCAACTGATCAATCTATCTCCAAGGAGTTGCACAGATCCAGAAGTGCTACGCCTCGTGTCTTGACACCCAGCATGATCGGCATCTACGTATGATATTAAAGCAATAGAGGAATCTTTCGGATACCATAGACCACGATGAAGTGTTCCTTTTAGATACCGAAAGATCCTTTTAACAACATGTAGGTGCTTTTCGGTAGGCCGAGCCTGATACCGGGCACACATGCATACAGCAAATTGCAAATCAGGCCTGCTAGCAGTCAGATACAGAAGGGTGCCGATCATCCCACGGTAAAGTTTTGGATCGACAATAGTCCCATTCCTATCTTCATCTAACTTGGATTTCTCCACCATTGGAGTGTCCACGGGGTCACAATTTTCAAAGTTATATTTCTTTAAAGATTCTAGAGCATATTTGGATTGATTAATAAAGATGCCTCTGGGATTCTGAGAAATCTGTAATCCTAAGAAAAATGAAAATTTTCCCATCATCGACATCTGAAAGCGTGTGGACATTATCTTCTCAAAGCGATTTGACAATTCTATGTTAGTGGCAGCAAATATTATATCATCAACATAAATTTGTACCAGAATCATGTCGTTGTCCTCCTTGAGAGTGAATAGAGTGGGGTCCACCTTGCCTTTGGAGAAGCCTTCCGAGATGAGATATGTTGAAAGGAGATCATACCACGCGCGTGGAGCTTGTTTCAACCCATAGAGAGCCTTCTTAAGCTTGTACACATGATTAGGAAACTCCGTACCAACGAACCCATCCGGCTGACTAACATAAACTTCTTCCCTTAGTTCACCGTTCAAAAACGCCGTCTTCACATCCATTTGATAGACGATCATGTTCATATGAGCAGCATACGCAAGGAATAGTCTAATAGCCTCCAATCTTGCAACAGGAGCAAAAGATTCTTCAAAGTCTATACCCAAGGCTTGTTTATATCCTCTAGCGACCAATCTAGCCTTATTCTTCAATACTGCACCCATCTCATCAAGTTTAACCTTATAAACCACAACAAAGTAAGGATGTTAACCTTGTCAGGGAGAGGAACTAATTCCCATACTTCAAGTCTTTGGAATTCATTTAGTTCCTCCTGCATGGCTTCAATCCAAGATGATTGAGTCATAGCCTGCTGCCAATTTTTAGGTTCAACTTCAGAGAGAAATGCATCAAAGTAACAATAGAGTGCACTCTCTTGTAATTGAAGGCGTGTAGAGACTGGTCGATCTAGATCTCCAATGACATTCCTGATTGGGTGATCTTTTGTCCATTTAGTGCTATGGTTTTCAATCCTAGGTGGTCTAGAGTGAACAATAGAAGGAGCTTCTTCTGAGGTAGACGCGGCTGAAGGGTTTTCAGGTATCGCTACACCAAAGAAAGGAAGCTCTTGCAGGTGAGCATATTCCAAGTCGTGATCAATAGAATCCTCTTCCACATCATTAGGCACAAGTAGGGGTGACGATTCAGGTGTAGTTTGAGAATCACTTGGTAAAGGTGCATCCGGTTCAATGTTAATTGAAGATGCATTTGATAAAGCTTCATTAGCTGGAGCAACAACTTCAGGGATTGGAGCTATCACTACGGGAACTGGAACTTCATCATTCGGGGGATCAAAGAATTCATCAAACAACGGTTGAAACAGTTTATCCCACTCGGGCCTTGTAGGTGGTAAAAATGATGTAGAAGTAGAATTATTGGGAACTAATCCGGAACTAATAGCACCGGTTCCCATCTCATGAAGCGCGGGTTCAGAGCTGTGTTGCTCAGAAGCCATCAATGTCAGCTCATCGAAATCTGCGTCCATAGTTTCTACAATCTTACCAAGACGACGGTTGTAAATTCGGTATGCTTTCTTGGAGGGTGAGTAACCAATGAAAATACCTATATCGGCTTTCGGTTGAAGCTTACCCAAGTTCTCACTATTAGTGTTTGGATAACAAAGAGCACCAAACACATGAAAGAATGAAACGTCGGGTTTACGGTCATGTAGAAGCTCGTAAGGTGTTTTTCCATGGCGTTTCCGAATGATAGAACGGTTTTGGGTGAAGCATGCAGTAGATATAGCTTCTGCCCACAAAAACAATGGAGCGTTCGCATAAATGAGCATAGTCCTAGCAGCTTCCATAAGCGTACGATTCCGTCTTTCAACGACACCGTTTTGTTGTGGAGTGCGTGCAGCGGATGTTTCATGTGAAATACCAACTCCTTCATAGTAATCACGAAGAGTCTGGTTGACGAACTCTGTTCCATTGTCTGTACGAATACGGCGGACAGTAGTATTCAAACGTACCTGAATGAATTTCAGAAAAGTGATGATAGCCTTCGGTGCTTCGTCCTTTGTACGTAAAAATCTTACCCATGTAAACCTGGAGAAATCATCCACAATAACGAGGATGAATTTCTTACCGCTCACACTTTCAGTTCTCATTGGCCCACAAAGATCCATATGCAAAAGATGAAGTTTTTCTTGATTGGTGTCTTCAGCTTTGGGCTTGTAAGATTTCTTGGTACTTTTCCCCCTTGAACACGCGGAACATAAATGGTCCTTGTGAAATTTAAGCTTTGGAAGACCACGAACTAATTCGTTTTTAGCCAGATGATTAATAGCATCAAAGTTGAGATGAGATAATCTGCGATGCCATAACCAAGACTTGGTCTTAGATGCTTTAGAGAGAAGACATACTGGAGAGGCGGCCATCATGCCTTGTAGGGACAACGTATAAAGATTTGCACCACGAGAACCCTTCAACAAATCTTTTCCCTCCAAGTTACGGATGAAACAAGTATGTTGTCGAAAAGCAACCTCTAGGTTGGAATCACAAAACTGTCCTACTGAAAATAAGTTATGACCAAGACCTTCTACATAGTATACCCTTGAAATTGTAACGTTTCCAATCTGATATTCACCATACCCCATTATCTTTGCTATATGATCGTTCCCGAATTTAACCTTACCAAGAAACTTGCTGACGAAATTTCGGAGCATCGAGCGATCTCCGGTCATATGCTTTGAACAACCGGAGTCCAAATACCAGAGGATGATTTGGACCACCTGAAAATATCACCACACGAAGACAATGTAGAGGTATCGGAATCTGAATGTTCCTTGTTATTAGCAGGTACAGATTTAATAATCTTAGATTTGCTAACTTTAGGTTTCTTAGATTTCCTAGCCTTCTTCTTCTTAGTTGGTGGTGTAGATTCTAGTTGGCTTAAATCCTGAGGTATTTCTTCACTGATAGGCACTATAGTGGGGGCTGACCTAATTAAAGGACGATGTTTCCATACTTGAGTGCGAGTGTTCCTAACTAAAGGACGCTCAGACCTAACCTCAATGGATGCATTCCTAGTTAAAGGGCACATTGTTCCATCTAATGTAAAGGTCCTACCAGTGGGACACCATTGCCAGCCAACTTGGGCACGAGTTCTACCCGTTGGCTTCCATTCAAGATTATTACTAAGGGCATTCATCTCATTCACATGATCAATAAGACACAAATCATGACGTTGGGAAAACATACATTCATTACAATTCCAACAATTCAAATTAGAATTCACGAATGGTTTAGGCTTCTGCACAGGCGCAGAGCTTTTAGTCTTAACATGATTCTTTTTATTTAAAATTAAACTAACATTCCTATGTTGAGCTTCTACTTTCTTCTTTTTGGCACTACTAGTGGAGGGCTTGATCTTATCTTTCTTGAGTGGCGATCCTTTAGCCTTAGTAGTCTCTTTTAATCCTGTAGAAGGCAAAGTGGGAACATTAGCAACAGATTTTAAAGGTACCTTACTTGATTGTGCCAATGACGGTTTTGCTCCTGGAGTCTTATTAAATGGAGTTACAGCAATGGGTCGATTAGTGAGTAGTGTCGAACCTGGTTTACCTATGTATTGCAAGTAGGCTAAGCAATATTGAACACGCTTAATATATTCATGGGCTGAATAATAGTAGCTACTTGAGGGATCTAAGGCATAAAGATCGTCTAAAATATCCCTAACAAGATCTACATGCTTAATTGCGTTCCTCATATAATCATCGTAGGTAACCGGATTTTTCTTATGGAGCGGGTTCTTATAAAGCACTACTGACTTGGTTGTTGGAGCACTAGTGGACGGTGCAGAGTCGGTAGCTGAGTTATCAACAACTTCTTGTCGGGTGATAAGAAGTGTCTCCTTTAACTCGGCCAAAACCATATTTTTGTCAATGAGCATGATGTTTAAGTCAGAGATTTCCTCACATTTTTGGTTCAATTTTTCAACATAAGATTGTTGCTGTGCCGCATTAAAAGCGAAGCGTTCTTCTAGTGAACCATAAAGTTGGGACATTCCCTGTCTTGCACGATCCATCTCCCCTAGAATAGACGAAAGTCTAATTTCTAAGTCCTGGTTTTTTGACTCTGTGGCCTCTAGTTCCAATTTTAATGTTTCATTTGATGACACATCTCTCTTCAATCTCATAATCTCTTCCTCTAATGCCTTAACTATTGCAATCATCTTGTCACTCGTCTCAACACCGTTTTCACAACCATTTGATATCAAAAGATCCTCATTTTGAGTTTGTTGTTTTAATTCTAAAGATATACAATGTTGTTCGAGTTGATTAAAGCGTTTTGAAAGTAAATTGTAAGAATCTTGTAACTTTAAAAATTCAGCGTTAGATTCGTGACAAGAATGATTATCTACCTCATTTACAGTGTCAGCAACATTTACAGAGAGATCACACACATCATCACAAATATTCACAGCATCACAGTTAATCATAGCGGATGTAAGCTCATTCGAATAATTAACATTTACAGTAGTAAGCACATCACACGAGATTACTTCGGACAAGAATCGGTCATATTCGGTTAAAATCTTTTCTTTTTCAATTAGTTGTAGTTCGTAAGCGGTGTCTATTTAATAAAACACTTTTTGAACTTCTCCAATTTCAAATTCAAGATTTTCCTTAAGAGATGCAAAACTTCCTTTTAGACTTTCGACAAATGGATTGATCTCATTTTTAAACACCTCGTTCATGTGTTCGAAAGCCCATTCTCCGGCGTTTAGGCGATTTGAAGTCGTACATTCCAAAATGACCTTGTCAAAATTAGTAAAGTATTGATTAATCTCTTGCAAGTTTAACCATACAGTGCTAACAGGTGGAAGATCCTTTGGAATTTCCTTAGGACCTTCCATGTTGACAAGTGTAGGAAATGTACTAGGGTTTTCTTCATTCAACATGTAGGTTGGTGCTGTAATGAGATCTTTGTCCATATGGAAGCGAATTCTAAAATCCGTTTTAGCAAGCTCCTGATTCATTTTGAAATAATCACATTCGGGATATTTTGCAGAATTGTATGATCGATCCTCATCAACTAGATCCTTACTTGTGCGATCATCGAAAATAACAATCGGGTCTAAGACCAATCCTAATTGGGTTGCATTATAAAGTCTATGACTATGTCTTAAAGCTTGTTTTGCATACCGTGGGTTAGGGGGAAGGCCTTTTTGTCGTGATAAGTTAAATTCTCTAAACGAAGCATCAAATAAGTGCACTAGTTGAGAAGCAGCGTATTGTCTTAAAAGCAAATAATCTAGACTTCTAATCTTATTAGCAGCATTAATCTCCATTTCATTCTTCTTAGACTCGAGTAATTCAAAATCCGTTTGAAGTTTTTGAAAATTAGTGACCACTAACTCCTTTTCTTTAAGTTCATTAGAAAGATTTGCTCTTAAGTTTTCAATTTCTTGAAAGTGACCCATTTGTTTGTTTCGAAAGTGATCATATTCGGGATTTGTTAGAACACTAGACGAAGGCACTAATTCCAAAGTTTGAACTTTCTCATTGCTTAAGGCAAGCTCATCAGACAAATTCTTATTCTTAGCTAGGGTTTCTAAAAGTGCAGCATTCATTTGGCTAAGTAATGTAGCAGGAACCATGACCAAATCTTGTTGAGCAGGAGTATGCGTATTCGAAATGGCTCCCGGTTGTGATTCACTCAAAGTCTGGGGACTCACATTGATATTACTATCATTGATTGTCTCCTCATTTGAAAGACTCACCACCGAAGACTCATTCGAATCAGCACTCTCTTGCACTACTTGATGTGGTTGAATACTAGCATCAGTGGTATTAATAAGTACCTCAGATCTCTTTTCTGGCCCTAAGCTGGAGATAGTTGCCATGAGAGCAGCCTTTGCAGATTGAAATTCATCACAGTCTGAGTCATACGCATCGAGATCATCTGCTTGGTATGCTGCATTCTGTGTGGTGATAGTGTCTTGTTCAGCAATCCCTGGATCAGCAAGAAATGCAAGCTCCTCTTCATCAAGTTCCCTTCCTTGTGCCTAAGCATTCACCAGATAGATCTTCTCTGCAAACCATTGACCATCCCTTCTCCTCTTGGGTTTCTTGCAATCCCTGGACATGTGTCCTTCTTCCTTGCAGTTGTAGCATGTAATCATTCTCAACTTGCCTGTAGAATTATCCCGTGGAGGATTGTTGACCATTGGAGCAGGATTGACCGTGCGAGCATTAGTAGTTGATGTAGTAGGTATCCCCTGATATGGTTGAATAGGTTGAACCATCACCCTGCCATTCTCAATAGTAGCTTGTTGGCGAGAATTGGATGAATTCCTCAGCTGATTGTTAGTCGGAGCTGATCCTCTAAACCCTCGTTTGCTTAATGTCCTTGTGAGATAAGCAGACATAGTGGTTAACACTTCAACTGGGTCAGTTCCTGGTTTGAATACAGGAATGGGGACTTCCTCATCATCACAATACATTGCTTGGTCTTGTTGAACTGCATAATTACTAGAAGGAATACTCATGTGATCAGAGTAGCTTGATGGATATGCTGCATTCTCTTGATAAGAAGAATATGAAGGCTGAGCATAAGGTGCAAAACTTGCTTGGTGAGGTTGTGAAGCATAGTATGATGAAGGTGCATTGAACCGATATTGTTGCTGATGTGAGGTGGGTGGTTGTGGTAGAATCGAGTATTGGGGGAAGGTTGGTGTCATGTAAGGTGATGGATGGTAGGCTTGATGTCCCAAGATATAAGGAGTGTTGTTGTGTGACAAGCTTGGTTGATTCGCCATCAAAGCTAAGGAATCAGGGTACATACCTCGAGGCGAACGGTGCATGATCACATGTTTCTCATGCTGCTGAAGGAAAGCATAGAGTTGATCCAAATTGCACTTATGCAAATCCCTGGTTAACTTAACATCGGTAATATACTCACCCCATTCAGCTTGAGGTAAAGTATTCAAGAATTTGGTGTTAACCTGGAATGGAGCAATCACGAGATTGTATACATTCAGATCATTCATGAGAGTGGTGAATCTGAAGTAATAATCGTGAAGCGTTTCCCCTGGGTTGTACGTGAATCTATCAAATAGATCATACAACTGACATTCCCTTTCCTGTTTGGTAAGAGACGTACCTTGTAGCAACACCTTAAGACGTTCCCATAAATCCTTTGCCACCGTATACTGACTTACCATCCGATAGATGTCATGTGGAAGAGCTTGGAGAATGGTTTGAAGAGCCTTTTCGTCTGCATCTGCAACAAGTTGTTGAGCTGGTGTGAGTTCTTCAAATTCTCTTGGTCGAGTCACATTGTTAAACACAATGGTACCATAGTCAAGTGGACCATTTAAAATTGACTTAACCATAAGCCTCCCATATACCGGTTTTCCCTTAAGGTAAGACATCATCCGGCCTTGCCATGCTTCAAAAACTTCTTTGATGAGCATTGGCGGGCGATTATCCGTTCCCGTAATGACGGAAATATCCGTAAGTGATGTCATCTGAGGCATTACTGAATTTGGATTCATTTTGTTCACTTCAAAGAGACAAAGATTATCGGTTGATCGAGCAGTGAAGTAAAGCTTGTGAATTGTGTTGAGTTTTTGTTGTAAGAAACCAAGATTAAATCCTCTAAAAATCGTCGAAAAAACAAGTAAAATAACCCTTGATTCGGAACTTTTGTTGATTCGGAAGTGTTGATTCGGAAGATTTTGGCTTGGAATACCTTGATTCGGAACTTTTGGTTCGGAAGTTTTGATCCGGAACTTTCCCTTGATCCGGAACTTTTTCCTTGATCCAGAACTTTCCTTGATCCGGAACTTTCCCTTGATCCGGAACTTTTTCCTTGATCCGGAACTTTCCTTGATCCGGAACTTTCCCTTGGTTCGGAACTTTCCTTGATCCGGAACTTTCCTTGATCCGGAACTTTTGGTTCGGAACTTCCTTGATCCGGAACTTTCCTTGATCCGGAACTTTTGGTTCGGAACTTCCTTGATCCGGAACTTTTGGTTCGGAACTTTGGGTTCGGAACTTTTTGATCCGGAACTTTGGTTGATCCGGAACTTTTTGATCCGGAACTTTTTGGTTCGGAACTTTGCTGGGTAATCAGAAACTTTGTTCGTGATGAACAGTCGATCAAAAAAGGTGAAATAAACCCAGATTTTTACCAAATAACCCAAAAAGTTTTGTGATTTCTACAATAATAAGTGAAAACTAATACTTATCAACTAATCCCAATCACAAAAACACCAAAAACTCCAAGAATCAAGATGGATTTTCTAAAAGAACACTAATACAATCAAAAACTAAAAAACCACACAAATCATTACCTTAAATCACCCCATAGCTCTTGATACCAAATGTAGAATCTTGATAACCTATGAATCTATGAAGTGGGTTGATGTTTTCTAGAGAGAGAAACTAGAGAGAGAAAGTGAGAGAAAACTATGTGTATTTTTATTAAGTGGAAACTAGAAATGAACAACAACCAACCCCTTTCCAAGGAGGAAAGGGGTATTTATACTTCCAAGCCTTATTTGGACTTGGGCCGGCCCATGACAAGCCCATGGGCCGGTTCTTACTTAACTAAATAAGTATTTGTTAACTACGAGCTACTACAACATATATAATAGTATGGAGTGACTGATACTTCTAATATATGTAAAAGCGTATTTCTAACAGTTTAGCACTTGTTATCCCTAGCCTAAGCTTAGATCTAGGTGTCCTCAAAATCCTAGCCAATTTTACCAAGTAACAAAGATTTTATACCCTTATTAAGAATCTAGGTGTTTCAAACCACAAATATTGCAGCAATATGACCAAGTATATCAGATACACAAGTACTAACAGATAGAAACACAAAACAACCACTCAAAACACCACAAATCCTACTTATGCAGTTAACCCAAACACCCTTTAAAAACTTGTTTTCACAATTTTTCAAAGGATTATTCAATTTTAACCCACAAATCAAACTAACAACACCTCATAAACATCAAACAACTCCAAATGAACAATAATCAACCATCAAATCACAGATTCAACAACTATCATGTAATAATCATAAAATTCAGAAAAATAAGAGAGAAATTGAAAAGGGAAGAAGGTGCAAACCTCCAAGACCTACATCCAGGTCCTGGATTGTTTGAGCTTAGGTACTAGCAGAACAAGTACCAGCTTCCAATGCTGCTAGGAAGAACAAACCAACAAGTGAGATCAGATAAACAATAACTTTCTGATGTTTGAAACCCAAGCTTTATCAACTAAAACTTTGCCTCAAAAACCTTCAAACATCAAAGTGGAACTCAGAATCAGGCTATTCTAACACCAACTTTTAACAAAATATAAAAGAGATTTTCAAAATTCAGAAAATCAAATTTTATTAATTTAAAAAGGAATTACAAAGATTGATAGCCTAAAACTGGAACAAAAGCTCTCTCACAGGTTGAGGAGTCTATTTATAGGCAAATGCCAAGGCTAGCACTATTCACAAACCCTAGAACTGAATTTCCTATTCTATCCTTGAGTCTTCTAGACGAATTCTTGGTGTGAGCTATCCAAAGTGATCCAAACCGTTTAAAATAGCTTTGATATGAAGCAAAGGATGTGGGCTGTTGATCTTGACACGTGGCAGTCCTTGGGGAATAAGTTGTCACATGATGGTGAAACGGTTTTGGGTGTGGGGTCACATGGTGAGTGGGAGTGAGTGTTTTAAGGTTGGGAAGGGTTTATGGGCGTGTGAATCAAGTGTGGGTAAGGGTAATTTCATTTTACCCTTTGTTTTAAGTGGAGTAAAAACTGGGTTCTTAACTGCTACAATGACAAGGTTTGATCCGTTTTTGTAGGATTGTGTTTGTGTTTGGCGCATTTTTGTGTTTGAAAGTTTTACTTGCCCACTTTTAGTCCTTGTTCTTTGGGAAAATAGGTATAAAACGTTTTCAGCTACCAAAACATCATTCCCTTTGTTAATATCTTTCACAACTTTACACTTTTGGCACAAGACTTTTCCAAAAGGGTTATAAGGGTTGTTTTTGCCATTTTTGGATAATTCAAGGGCTGATCTTGGACATTGTTGATCTTCAAAGGTCTTCAATATAACTTTGACTTCATGAGGGACCATAATTGGCAATTTAGAATTGTTGAGGGACTAAACTTGCCATTTTTTCAAAGTTGAAGGACCATTTGTGTAATTTTGACAAACTTAAGGGACCAAACTTGTAATTATGAATATACAAGGGTTTTAAGTGTCATTTCTTCATTCAATGAGGATCAATCTTGCATGTCTTCAAGTCTTCAAGGATAAATGTTGGATAAATCATGAATTAGGGCCCGGTTCTTTGTACGGCTTCGTTTCTCGTGTCCGTTTTTCCTTGTTTCTTGTGATCTTTTGCCTTTTTCACGATATCCATACCTAAAATACACAAGTAAACAATCACAAGCATATATATGGTATTTTATGACATTTTTATGCATTTAAAGCCCGAAAAGACCGATGAGATCATGTATAAATGCCATCTCATCACTCCCCCATACTAAGCTATGTCGTGCCTTCACACAATGCTAGAATAAAGTATCTAAACATCACCAAAGTTCAAATTTTATTAACCTTTATTGAAGAGTAAAAGACTTGCAACATACTACCAAGACGTGTAAAGACATAATGTATGATTTTCATCACAAATGTGACTTTTAGGGTCAAAGAATAGAAACAAGTAAATGTCCCTTAGAGTAAACTTCGTCATCCTTGATTGTCATACATTCCATGCTAAGTGCAAAAACGAGATCATTGTTGGTACAAGTCACAATGCTAACACTACTTATACGTCCAAATTGTGTAATACTTTTTCTCCCCGCAATCATAGTTATTATAAAAGAAAATGGGTTACTAGCATTTTTTAACTATTTGTCATGGATCACAAGTGATTCATATAGACTTATTTGAGTAGTTATTAGTCCGAAAGCAAAGTAGCACGATTTAATCAATAGTTAGCCGAAGGACAAAATCTTTTAAAACGGCTTCTCGTGTATCTCCTTAAGTTCATATCTTGGCATAACTCGTTTCACGATTTGAGACCTTTCTCGGACCGATATTTGGCATGTACTTCATACTTCAAATCTTGGGAAGACGTTCTTGAAATTATGGTCTTCTCTTCATATACTTGGAATTTCTTCACCTGACGTTTTTGAGAGATTCTTCATATTTGGACCACGACTTCATCATTTTTCTTCAATCTTTACTTTGGATTTTGATATACAATGATCCGCCTCCTTTTCGGACTTGGATATATTTATCCTCATACCTTGTAAGGGTCTTTTCGGATAGACTTTCTCCATGATCTTTAGGGGATTAATTGCTTTTCGTCGTGTGTCTCGATCCTTCATATTGATTTAGGAATAATGATACTTCACATCATCTTGGATCTTTATCAACAAAATAGAGCTCCTCATGCCTTGTTAGGGCCTTTTTGGATCATCACCAATCTTCGCGTCCCTCTTCAATAAGTTATGCCTTGGCTATGAACTCTATTCAACCCCGAGCAACTTTTAAACGATATTGCGCTAGAGGCTAAGTAACCTTTCAAATCGTACGACTTTACTTATTGCAATTATTTTTATTGCTAATGCATTGATCTTATGGGAAGAAAAAGCCACAATTAAAAACATATGAGTTTTTGAAAGAACATTTTCGTGTTCTACGTTTAGCATGATCACTTGTCTAACTCTATCATCTCTCGTTCTTCACTATATAAAGACCTCTAATTAAAGAGACTCGTGAATACTTAGCCATGCAAGTCAAAATTAAGCCAAATTTGGATTAGCTTTCATTAAGACTATATCAAATCAAAGTTTTGGGTTTTCAAGCCACCTATAGGATCTTGCACTTTCTTGGACTTTTTCAAGTTTAGAGAATGCATTTTATAGTTCCCTTGATAAGTGACTTTCTAGGATCAATTATAGGAACTTGCGAAAAGTTCTTGTTCTTAACCCGAATGAGTTAAGACTTTCGCGTTTTAAAGCTCCCTATATAAACGTCTAGCAAAACTTAAATTGAGCGGGCTAAGGAATGTAAATGGCTCAAAATTCCCATCAAGTCAAAATTTAGCTCTTATTCTACCCAACGGAAAATATACATTCGTGTCTCAAAAACACTTATGAAAACTAAAAAAATTTAAAATTTGGCCATTTTTAGCCTTATTAGCAACAAAAAAAAAACAAAAAAAAATTGGAAGCGTGAGGGCGTAGCAAAGCAAGTACCTATTCACCCCCCATACTAAAAGTAAACATTGTCCTCAATGTTTCGAGTCTAAAGGTGGAGCACCCCATACTAGAGACGAAGAGTCGAATGCTTAGGATCTAGCATGGAAAGGGTGATCAACAATATATCTAAAGCCGTTTATTAAGTATGCTAAAAGATAATTGTTAGAACAATAAAGGATATGGCATGGATTCGTGAAAAACTTCTTCAAGCAAACGATGGAGGCTCACGTAAACGAACACGAGAGTATTCAATCGTAGATGATGATGATCTAGATAACACAATCACAAACAACCACGAGACAACGAGTTGGAAGGGTACAAGTCCCCTTATTAGTGAATAGTAAGCATAAAAGGATAAGCATGGGATCTCCCCCACGAGGCACCTCGTTTTTGATTACCGAGTCATGAGCTCGACTCGATCCCCTCAAATGTGAACATTTAGGGAAAATCATGGTATGGTCAATTTTTTTTATGATGGGGCTTACATGATAAACAAGGCCCAAAAAGCAACCGGTATTAAGGACTAAGTCCTTTGATGGTGCAAAATACCGGGATCGAAGATGGCGTCTTCGTTTTCATTGGATAAACAAATCAACGCCACTTCATCATGTGCCATAAACTCAAAGAGTTTGAAGAAAATAGATGAGAAGAAATAGAAGGGTGGGACAATTGGTAAGAAAAACTTTTGAGCTACTCGAGGTAGACTCGCACCAAGCAAATAGATATAGTTTCCATTTATTGCATCGGTGGAAGACCGAGATTTCCCTTTACAAGAAATTCCGGGATCGAATATCTCGTCCTCGGTGGACAAGGATGAGGGAACATAAGGGGCTCCCCCCATACTAGAACCACACAAAGCATCGTCAAAAGGGGTACACAAGCTTGTAGCACTCAAAACACGTGGTGATGACAGAGTTAGATTTGTAGAAAAATTAATTAAATCACATTTAAAATCTTTTCCTTTTTTATCTTTTAAACTCTCCTTATGAAAACCCTTTTCGATTATGTCGGAAATATTTGGTGTTTCTAAGACGATGTTAGTCACACTAAAAATTCTCACATTTGTAAATCGTTTTGGTTTCGGTGGTGGTAAGTTCTCAAAACTTTTATCGACAAAGAAAACCCCCCCATCGGGTTCTACATATTCATCATCCGAAAGATCTTCCGTAGAAACCGGCAACCTATCAACACTTTTCAAGAATGAATGTTCGAGGTGAGGCGAACGTTTTTTCGATTCAAGTATTGACGGTTTCTTCTTTGTAGGCTTTACACTCATAACCTCCACCGGCGGATGAAATGGTAAATTGTTTTTGGCGACATTTCCTAAAACTCTTGGTGAAAATTCTTTGCAAACGACATTGGTTGAATTACCATGGTTTAAAGTTGCAATAGAATAGACATGAGAAAGATTGGAGTTTTGTGTTGCATTGATGACAAGTTCTTCCTCATTGAAACGAAGGGTGATTTTTCGAGCATGAACATCGATAAGTGCTCTTGATGTATCCAAAAATGAACGACCCAAAATGAGAGGAAATTTTCGATCGATAGGAATGTCTACAACGATAAAGTCAACGGGATAGTAAAACTTTCAGACTTTAACGAAAACGTCCTCGGCTACTCCACATGCTAAAATAGTAGAATGATCGGCCATCTCGATAGACATGTTCGAAGGAGTAAGAGCCGGAAGCGAAAGCGATTTGAAAATCTCAAGAGGCATTAAATTAATACTAGCATCAAGATCGGCCAAGGCGTAGCATTCCTCCATATCTTGAATTTCACACGGAATCAAAAATTTACCGGGATCACCGACTTTTTGTGGTATGCGGCTAAGAAAAACCGATGAACAACTAGACGATTGTTGTAACTTCTCTTTGTTGTTTAGCATACTTTTGAAGTTTGCGGCGAATCAAGGCATCATGATAAGAGCGTCAGCAAAACTTATGTTAAAATGCATGTCACGAAACATTTTCATAAATAGATCAAATTGATAATTGTTCCGTTATTGTGCCTTTTCCTTGTTACGTCTCGAAGGGTAAGGTAAGGGTGGTGTGGGTTGGACATTAGGCAACGGCCTTGGAATCTCGGGTTCTACAATTGGTATTGGTTCAACCGTAGGTGTGGTATGAGCGGTACTTCGTGGGATTGTAATGTGCTCCTTTTCGACCATCACCTCGGGTTCTTTCTCGATTTCCTTCTCCGTAGAAGTACTTGGACGAGAGATTGGTTCCTTGAAAGTTTTACCACTTCGTGTAGTAATAACCTTCATTTCTCCCCTCGGGTTGTTAATGGTATCACTAGGAAGACCACCCGAGGAAGAGGGTTTACACATGATTGCTTTAAACATTTTAGCCATTCGGTCCTCAAATTTTGATTGCCTAGCATCCGCTTTTAACAACTCTTGCTTAATCTCATGTTGTCCTTGTTCCATCTTTTGTTGATTTTGTTAAAGACGTTGGACATTTCCTTCCATTTTATTAGCATGAGTTTTAAGTTCATTAGCAAGTTCGTTTTAAGCTCGTTTTTCAACTCGGATCTTAAGCTAATCATCTCACGTTACATGTTGTCAAATTTAGCATCATTAGCTTTAGCATAATCCAAAAATTCTCCTTGAAGATTTTTAGTTTGAGCATTTTCAAAACCTTGTGTAGTATTTTGAAAATCACGGTTTTGGTTTTGATTAGTGACTTGTCCATTCCCACCTTGATAATTCCCTTTGTTGTAGTTACGTGAATTGCCTTGATAATTACCACCTTGGTTGTTGTTTCGATAGTTATTAGCATTTTGATTTGGTGGAGCTTGATTTGGGCGGGAACCTTGACCGTTTTGGTTGTAAGTTCCCGTTGCTACATAAGCACTCGAAGTGTTACCATCCGCGGTAATGCACTCGGAAAGATCATGAGCTCCACCACAAGACAAACAACTCTTAACAACCGCTTTAACCGAAACGGAATTTGAAGCTTCTTGAGCTTTCCAATGGGACATAAGATTAGCAAATCTATCGAAAAACCGATTTTCCTCATTAGCTTCATCATGTAAGGCATTAATGCTACGAGACGATGACGAAGATGACGAACCCAAATTGGCAACACTGGGTGTGTTACGAGGGCTATAAACCTTAGATCTATTCTCGATAATCTTTAAAGCTTCATCGGTCGTTTTGCACAAAAGATTACCACCCGCGGCGGCATTCAAGTAATCTCGTTCATGATCATTAAGCCCATTATAAAAAGTATCAATTTGATGCAATTCCGAAAAATCATGGTGTGGACATTCATGTAACATTTCTTTAAAGCGTTCCCATGCCATTGAAAAACTTTCATTATTTCTTTGCACAAATCGTGAAATCTCATTTTTCAAATGTGTTGTTTTAGATGGTGGAAAAAATTTGTTCACAAACTTAGAAACGAGATCACCCCATGTCAAAATCGAATTTGGGGTTCTTTCTCAAGCCAAATTTTTGCGGGTCCATCTAACGAGTATGGAAACAACATCATCTTAATGGCGTCATGTGGAACATCCTTAAACTTGCTAGTAGCGGTAAGACGATTAAAATTCCTAATGTGGTAGTGCGGGTTGTCTTTCTCATGACCTCTAAACTTATTTGCTTGCAACCTCGACATTAAACCCGTCTTAATCTCGAAATTCTCCGCAAGGATGGCGGGAATCACAATGGCCTCTCCAAAACCCTCGGTGGGTGCTTGTAGCAACTCCATCATAGTACGATTAGCCATGACGACTTCTTGTTCTACAATAGGTTCAACAATTGGAGGTTGTTCTTCAATCAACGTCTCTTGATTGGCTTGCTTTTGAAGACGTTTATGAGCTCGTTTTGCTTGATTACGAGTGATCATAAACTTCACGAAGAATGGGAGGTGAGCAAAGAAGATTCTTTTTGGGTGTTTTGTGAATTTTCAATTTTTTTGTGTTTTTGATTGTTTTTAATTTTTTTGGATTTTGGTGTATCTTCGTAGACAATAATCTACAAAATCTCTCCTCGAATCAAACTCTTGATTAAAGAAGCCTCAAAGGAATGAAAACGATCACGTGGAGTGAACGCCTTCGAATGACTTTTGAACTTTGGTGAAAACCAATTTGTTCAAGAGGGTTTAATCACAAAGAAACCAAGCAAATATATTATACGTAATAATACTTTGGGCGGCAAAACCCTCGATTAGCCTTCAATCTCAAAATACTCACAAGCAAGCGGGGAAACGAGGCGGCGCGAAGCACTTAAGAGCCTTTTTCCTTAGGGTATATTTTATAATACTCGCCTTATACCCACCTTATAGTTCGTATTTTTCAAAATCGAGCTTCACGAAAGTATTTATCTATTTTTGCCTTTTTCTTTTGTTTGTGATTCGAATACAATAATTAGGAGATCAAATCCCAATTAAGGTTGTGTTTTCACACTTTTGGAGATATTGTTTATTTGTTGTGATACTTAATACAATATAGTAATAATAATTTCACAAGAAAAACCAAGAAAACCGATAATACGTATTAGTAGATTTCTACTAATACAAATACTATATATGGTTAATATTAAAAACAACAATGCAAATTAATCACGACACACCTCCCCGGCAGCGGCGCCAAAATGATTGTGGTAAATTACGACCTATAGGAAAAGGTGCGTAAAAGCGGTAAGTATTAAGCGATGATTTAGGAAAATCAACACTAATGACCCTTGTGGTGTGAAAGTTTGTTTCTCAAGGAGGTATATGTGTGTGAAAAACTTGTTAAATGTTTGAGATTAATAATTGGTTTAGAAGGGAATGAGAAAAGAAGATGACGAAGACGTGAAATTAATACTACGACGATAAAACGTAAAACCGTAAAAACTACAAAAATAAAAATTAATACTAAAAATTACCAAAAATTCACCAAAAATAAAAATAAATAAACTAAAAGTTTACCAATGATCAAAACTTTTTCAAACCTTTTAAATAATGAAATATTCAATTTTTAAATGCTAATTAAAGCCGTAAAAATCAAATAAATTAGCAAAAAACCCAAATAAAGATTTTTCAATTGGTAAACCTCTAAAATGACCTAAAAAGATTAAAAACCATTTTTAGAAATTTTTAAACTAAGAAAAACTATTTAAAATGATTTAAAAACTATTAAAACTTAAAATAATTATAAAAATTAATCTAAAAGTGATAAAATTATTCTAAAAGTTGCTAAATTCCTATTTAATGTATTTAAGCTAAGAAAAATGTAAAAAGTTGGAAAATGTGAAATTTGAAAAATAATAATAAAATAATATTAAAAATCTAAAATTTATAAAAAATTCTAAAAACTTGCAAACTAGTTTATTTTAACCTAAATAAACAGAAAATCAAAGTGAAATGACCAGAATACCCCTATTGGGCCCTCAAATGGGCCAAAACAAAAAACAGTCAACCTAAATGGGCTTTTTAGCCCAAAAAGTCAAACTTGGCCCAATTGACTTGGAAAAGCCCTATCTGACTCAAAATTTAATTCTAAACACAAAACTCTAAAGGCCCAAAAATTAAAAGTGAGCTTATCACAGCTTAATAAGCAAACAGCTTATCCTCATTGGGCTTTTTAGCCCATTAAGCAATAAGCTAATGCCATAAGCTCTAGTTTGACACACAACCTTCTTTTGGGATGCTTAAGAGATCTGTAAAAAGAAATTTTGAAAAAGCACACTCAATAAGCCAGAAATAAGCAAAGTAATATTTCACTAAAAGACAAAATAGTCGTTTTTGAGAAATAAGGCACCTCAGGACTTGATTCAACTTGCAAAATGTCACAAATGGACTCAATAAGCCAAAACAATCAACAAAATTCCAATAAGCAAAACCAATAAGACAGAATAAGCCAATAAGCACTTATGAAAAAGTCAATTAAGTTGGTTTTCTAGTCAAAGCCTAAAGTAAACCCACCAAATGCTCCAGTATGAACAAATGGGTCAAATAATGAGCACCTATTACAAAATCCAAGTTGTTGCTGGTTAAAATAAGCTATTATAGCTTATTGATAAGCTGAAACCCAATTAACACTAGCAGGGGCAACTTTCAGTAGGAACTGGTTCCCACTGCTTTGACTATTTGACCAAGCTTTTTAGAAAGATTTAGTTGGATTCAATTGGAAACAAGGGCACCCTTGTGATCAGTGAATCACAAGGAGTCAATAGCAACAAGAAAATCCAAATTTGGTTCACACAATAAGCCAGAAAGGATCAAACAGTCACCAGATCATGCACAGACATGGAAAATAAGCAGTTATGCAATAATAAGCAGATTAAGCCTGAATAAGCCAACCAAACTCAACAGGATGCATACACAAGCTATATAAACTATGAATAAGCACAAATAAACTTAAATCATACACTGAATCAAAGTAAATAACAAGATCAAAGCAGATGAATGTTACTGATGAACAAGGTGCATATTCAGAAACCTATTTGCTGATCTAAATGACCACAGATCCAAATTCAAGCACTCAAATCTCTACTCCTGGTGTAATTAACTAAGGTTTAGCACTTGTTAGCCCTAGCCTAAGCTTAGATCTAGGTGTCCTCAAAATCCTAGCCAATTTTACCAAGTAACAAAGATTTTATACCCTTATTAAGAATCTAGGTGTTTCAAACCACAAATATTGCAGTAATATGACCAAGTATATCAGATACACAAGTACTAACAGATAGCAACACAAAACAACCACTCAAAACACCACAAATCCTACTTATGCAGTTAACCCAAACACCCCTTAAATACCTGTTTTCACAATTTTTCAAAGGATTATTCAGTTTTAACCCACAAATCAAACTAACAACACCTCATAAACATCAAACAACTCCAAATGAACAATAATCAACCATCAAATCACAGATTCAACAACTATCATGCAATAATCATAAAATTCAGAAAAATAAGAGAGAAATTGAAAAGGGAAGAAGGTGCAAACCTCCAAGACCTACATCCAGGCCCTGGATTGTTTGAGCTTAGGTACTAGCAGAACAAGTACCAGCTTCCAATGCTGCTAGGAAGAACAAACCAACAAGTGAGATCAGATAAACAATAACTTTCTGATTTTTGAAACCCAAGCTTTATCAACTAAAACTTTGCCTCAAAAACCTTCAAACATCAAAGTGGAACTCAGAATCAGGCTATTCTAACACCAACTTTTAACAAAATATAAAAGAGATTTCTCAAAATTCAGAAAATCAAAATTTATTAATTTAAAAAGGAATCACAAAGATTGATAGCCTAAAACTGGAACAAAAGCTCTCTCACAGGTTGAGGAGTCTATTTATAGGCAAATGCCAAGGCTAGCACTATTCACAAACCCTAGAACTGAATTTCCTATTCTATCCTTGAGTCTTCAAGACGAATTCTTGGTGTGAGCTGTCCAAAGTGATCCAAACCGTTTAAAATAGCTTTGATATGAAGCAAAGGATGTGGGCTGTTGATCTTGACTTGTGGCAGTCCTTGGGGAATAAGTTGTCACATGATGGTGAAACGGTTTTGGGTGTGGGGTCACATGGTGAGTGTGAGTGAGTGTTTTAAGGTTGGGAAGGGTTTCTGGGCGTGTGAATCAAGTGTGGGTAAGGGTAATTTCATTTTACCCTTTGTTTTAAGTGGAGTAAAAACTGGGTTCTTAACTGCTACAGTGACAAGGTTTGGTCCATTTTTGTAGGATTGTGTTTGTGTTTGGCGCATTTTTGTTTTTGAAAGTTTTACTTGCCCACTTTTAGTCCTTGTTCTTTGGGAAAATAGGTATAAAACGTTTTCAGCTACCAAAACTTCATTCCCTTTGTTAATATCTTTCACAACTTTACACTTTTGGCACAAGACTTTTCCAAAAGGGTTATAAGGGTTGTTTTTGCCATTTTTGGATAATTCAAGGGCTGATCTTGGACATTGTTGATCTTCAAAGGTCTTCAATATAACTTTGACTTCATGAGGGACCATAATTGGCAATTTAGAATTGTTGAGGGACTAAACTTGCCATTTCTTCAAAGTTGAAGGACCATTTGTGTAATTTTGACAAACTTAAGGGACCAAACTTGTAATTATGAATATAGAAGGGTTTTAAGTGTCATTTCTTCATTCAATGAGGATCAATCTTGCATGTCTTCAAGTCTTCAAGGATAAATGTTGGATAAATCATGAATTAGGGCCCGGTTCTTTGTACGGCTTCGTTTCTCGTGTCCGTTTTTCCTTGTTTCTTGTGATCTTTTGTCTTTTTCACGATATCCATACCTAAAATACACAAGTAAATAAACACAAGCATATATATGGTATTTTATGACATTTTTATGCATTTAAAGCCCGAAAAGACCGATGCGATCATGTATAAATGCCATCTCATCTGCCAGCCTATTCTTTTCAGCCTTTAGCTTTTCAACTTTGGTGCCACAACTTAATTCAACACCTTTCTTCCCAAATCTGCGATTCTTTTTAAAGTTATATACACATGTTAGGATACACGTTCAAGAAAAGTTTGAAGAAATGAAAGTTGTACGAAACAGATATCTGATTATCAAACTCGTCTAAAATATTTACCAAATCCTGAACAGGGTATTTGCTCAATTTTCCAATTGGAGAATTGTTAAATGAAAAATATGGTATTTCATCATCACTCAAATACTTGTCGTCAATATCACACTCCTTATTAAGACTATGCATTTTATCATGTAGATTTATTAAGAGAGCGTTATTTATATTGGTTAACTTTAAATGGAAGGCTCTTTACTACGTATACCTTTTGATGACTCTTCATCTTCCTCCTACATGATAAAATGCATAGAATTAATAACGCTCTTGTAAACATTAAGCATAAAAACCGTTTTAAAATTTACATTTATAATAGTCTCGAGCTTGTAAACACGTGCTCTCAAACTCTTTGTCTCTTTTGGTGGAATCATTAAACTATTGGATAATTTCTCTAAAGCCTGAAGACGGTTCTAAATGAAAGGCTCTTTACTACGTATACCTTTTGATGACTCTTCATCTTCCTCCTGAGTTTTGGGGCTTTTATTATTTTTTTAAAATAATCACCAAAAAGGCTTCCGTATTCTACAGGAGGAGCTATAGGTGTATACCACTTAAAATATATATTACTTCGTTTATACCAACCATTTTGCCCCTCAGCTTTGTTTAGATAAATGTCAGAGTCTGGAACTATTACCTGAAGGTACGTACATACACAAATTAGAGTAGATATTGATAATAGCAACACAAAATAACGATGCCCTTGAATAAAATTGATAAGTGTGAAAACACACATCATTAATACCATATTAAACCCCTAAAACATGGCAAAATACACATTTTTACTTTAAAAAACGGAATTATGTGGGTATTATGTTTTATAGGCAAAAAGGTACTTATCAAAGCAAACACGGATTTTCATGGATATTTCTTGAAGAAAAGGACAAAAGAGAGTTTAAAAGGACCAAAAGTGACAAAGACACAAAGTTCAAGGGCAAATGTTGTTGTTTAATGAAGCTTTAAGGACTATTGTTGCCACTTATCAAAGTTCAAGACATTATACTATAATCTGCCAAAGTTATGAAGTTTCAAGGGCTGATATTGTCATAATTGGAAAGATGGAATGAGCTGGGCAATCAGAGACGTTTGTTGGCTATCATACGGATTGAAGTTATTTGCAATAAATGAGAATATCTTAACAGTACATGTTTGCATTTAAAACCCACTCACTCCCCACAACCAATCACATTACACCATTTCTATACACACGGATCACACTCTTCAAATAGATAATGATCCATGTGCATCTTCAACAACCAATGACAGAATGCCACGTCATTCTTTCATTCTTCAATCAATTAAAGACGGAGGAGGGGTTTCACGACTTGGTACTAAAAGCAAAACTATTCACTAACACCTCCTCAACACAACCTAACAGTTTAATTGAGTTGAAATCCAATCTAACTGAAACTCCTAATTTCCTTGAATGATATGAACCCTAAGCTGCCAGCTGTCACTTTCTGATTGGTAGAGCCACGTCACTAACATCCTCACCTCACTCACAATTTGTCTATAAATATTGGGTTTACTTTCATTTGTAATAGTTAGTTAGCTTTATATAACTTTTCCCCAATTTTAATTCTCTTAGCTTTCTAGTGTGTGTAATTCACACACTAGTTTCACATAATTAGTTACTTCAGTTCTCGCTAGTTTGTAACTGATTCTCCATTAATAAAACTCCATTTTCAATTCTTATAAATTTTACATTATAATTACCCTACATTAATTGCATAGTTCTGTCCTGTTCTTGCCACTACTGTTCTTGAAGATTGATTTTGTACTAGTACTGTTTGAAGAAAGTTTTGATGATGCTGTGAGTTAGAGACTTGATCATGTTGATTCTTTTGAAGTGTTGTTGGTTACTAGTTTTGGATTTCTAAAGAAGTATCAGTTTGATGGATCTTTGCAGTTGGATTGTAGATGAATTTCTAGTGTAGTGTAGCTGTTAACAGTGGTGAATTAAGTTCAGACAGTGGAGTTAAGAATTTGCAAGTAATCATCATCAAAGGACTAAACTTCGGATGTAATGGTCAAGCAAATTTTACTATTCCTACAATTCTTAGCTTAAATCTACTAGATCTAGTTGTAGTTAATAATGTAGCTTGTTATCTGTCTAAAACTGTTCATTGTGATATGTATTTGTGATCTTGATACCTGTACTCAGTGATCATTCCTTGGTTCTTAATATAGCTTTCTTAATTTCTTCTAAATAATAGTTAACTAGTGTTTGGATTTGTTTATTTTAGATTTGTTGATTAAGTTCTGTTTTAGTGATCTTTGAAGTCTGATGTGTTCCTTCAAAGCATAGTAATTACAGTTATAACATTGTCAATAGAAGCAGTCAAACAGAAAATTAATCATTTAAAAGGTTAGATCATTTTGTAGTTCAATATGCCAATTTCATGAGCTTGTAGATTTTAGCCTAGTTGGAATCAAATTAATCCCTTTAGTGTTTTGGAAAGTTCATAGTTCTTGTAATAATTTTTTACTTAATTATTGTCTTTGAAGCTTAATCAATAAGCATGATTCAGTCTCATAAGTAGTCAAATAAGTTAATTGTCATCAGATTTAGATCATATGTCAGCTAGCTTATTATGTAGTGTCTAGCTCAATTGTCTTCAAAAAAAAGTGCTTATAAACAATCCAAAAGTAATAATAAGTAATATTGGAACTTTTTGGAAAAAGTCAACAAAAGTCAAAGCTTATCAAATAAGCTCATTTTGCTTAATTGGGATTTTCTGCTTATTCTTTTAGCCAAACCTTGACTTTCTTGAATAGGTCTCCATATTTCTAGCTTATAATAATCTTTTGAAAAGCTTATCTCATTTGGTAGAGCCTAAATACGTTTTTCAATAACTAGTTCATGCTTCAAAAATCGAATAAGCAGTTATAGTTTATTTTAGCTAAAGAGCTTAATTATCCCTAGGTAAAATTTGATTTTAGGAATATTAAATTGGTTTCAGCTTAATTGGTCCAGAAAATAGCTTAAACTAGCTTTTTGGTCACTTTAGCCCGTTTTTCTTATTAATTGGGTGGTAATTGCAATTTAGTCCTTCTGTTTCTGGTTTTTTTAATCTGTTGGAAATTAGTTGTAGTTCTGTTAATTGGCAGCTCGAATACCTGTAGTTTGTTAGAGTTGTTAATTTGTTTTTATTAGTTTCATTATGTTACATTTTCATATTCAGTCCTATACTTTGGCAGTTTGTTAAATTTTGTTATAATTGTTTCATTTTGTTTAATAGTTGTACTTTGTGCATTAAATGATGTATGTGCGATTTGTTTTAGCGTAGTATTATATGTATATAGATATTTTTACAATTTTGCTTGTTTTGTGTCAATTAAGATAGATACCAAATTACGATATTAAACCAAGAACAATTAAGTATATACTTGGAAACCCGATATCATTTCGATTTGAGTTGAGGATAAAAAAAGATACTATAAACGGATATTAAAATGACGCCGCTGCCGGTTCTTATCGTTATGATTAGTGGTTTCTTGTGAGACGCATTGGATTTTGAGATCCGGTCACTTTGTGAACCTTATTTTTCTTTGCAATCAAAAATATAAAAAAATCAAAAACATCAAAAATATAAAAATAAAAAAAATAAAAAATTTAGAAAGCAATTTATTTATTAAGAATTGCACAAAAAAAATTAAAAAAATCCAAAAGTAACTCTTATCCTAAAGATTTACACAAAAATATTACGTATACTATGCATATTACTTTCTCTACTTTGATTTTTCTCACTTTTCTTGTGAATATATTATTTTATAAAAAATAAAAATACAAAAATATTTTTCTTTATATTACTATAAGTAAATATTACGTATACGTAGATACGAACAACCAATACACCTACTTCCATAAGTATTGCCTAGCAGTACATCGTGATTAGCGGCGTTCCGATGCTATTCACGTGTATCGATCAAACTTAATTAAGGCACAATAGATAAATACTACAAACTGCTTGAGCTCGAGAAAGAATTCACTGTGTGGGGGTATAAAGAGAGCGTATTTCACATTCGAAATGAGAAGGCTCTTAAGCGCTTCGCGCCGCCTCGTTCCTCCGCTCCCTTGTTTTTTTTCAAAGGTGATAGTAGTGAGTGGTGTGCCACCCAATTAGTATTTTTTATAGTGATTAATTATCGAACCTCGATTGGGTAACCATCCCCTTTCAAAGTCACCAAGGGCATTCCCCTTATTCCCTGATTTTATTTACATGTGCGCTCGGGCGCGTGCAAACATACTACGTGGTGTACCTCTTCCTCCCAAAAGGAAGAATAGACGTACTTTTCCTACATAAGCCGATCACGAGAATCAAGCTATTGAAGAAGAGTTAGCCATGGATAATCGACCTATGCTGGAGATATTGCAATCCCATGTGGATGGCAATGTGGATGCTATTGTGATTCCTGATATACCTGCGAATAATTTTAAGCTCAAGATTGGGATCTCTTAGATGGTATTTGCCATACCCTTTTTGGGATGTGCTATGGATGATACACATGAACATATTAAGAGGTTTTTGTCACTTAGTAATACTATGAAATATAATGAGGTCCCACCTGAGGTGATTAGACTTATGCTTTTCCCCTTTTCTATAGAGGGGAAAGCTATGATTTGGTTAGACAAGGAACCATATAATATCATTCTTACTTGGGATGATTTGAAGAAAATTTTGTGAACGAGTTCTTTCCACCCTCACGTACCACTGCTTTAAGAAATCAAACAATCATTTTTGAACAAAAACATGATCAAACTTTTAGTGAAGCATGGGATAGATTTGAGGAGTTGCTTAGAAAGTGTCCTAATCATGGTTTTTACTTAATACATCAAATCACCACTTTCTATAATGGTTTGAGATCTAATGACCAAGATTCCCTTAATTCTGCTGCGGGTGGGAATATTCTTGTTAAGTCCACACAAGTTGCTTTAGACATAATTGAAAACAAGGCAAAGGTCCCAAGTAGTAGAGAAAGAAACCAAGTGGCAAGTGCCAGTGAAGTGAGTGTTATTCCTTCAGATGCATATATTTAAGTAGCTAAACAAACTAAACAAAAAATTGATCAATTTGTTATGTAGTTGCAAAACTTGTTAACACTCCTCCCACTAGTACTATCAATGCCATGCAAGACCAATGTGAGACTTGCGATGGACCTCATTGTTACTTGAATTGTGATAAAGTGTATAATGAACCCCAAGGATAATGTTATGCTTTTATGATGATGGGAGGGTTCACTTTAAACCTAACATTAACCCTAACCATTTGT
This sequence comes from Glebionis coronaria, assembly GCA_025667525.1. Lineage (NCBI taxonomy): Eukaryota > Viridiplantae > Streptophyta > Magnoliopsida > Asterales > Asteraceae > Glebionis > Glebionis coronaria. The sequence continues at coordinate 457,776,302 of CM046882.1, forward strand.
CCTATAAGTCTAATTAACTACCTTGCTGCGCATGGTTTTCCACCCTACCAACCCACCCAACCCCAAGGTCAAAATAACCAAGTTCAAAATAGAAATCTAGGTCAAAATAGAGGTAATTTTCAAAGGAATGCTAATTTGAGGGGTCAAAATCAATTTCAAGGGAATAATTTTCAAGGTTAATATCAAGGATTTTAAAGCAAGGTTTTTACAATCAAGGATATAATCAAGGTTTTGCTAACCAAAATTGTTAACACAATAATGCCTAAAAACGTTACTTGTATTTTTCGGTCTCGCTTAGTTTTGATTACGACAATATGTAAAAACAAGCATTTACAAAAATAACAAAAAACGAATTCTTGAGTTCAAGTATTTTTCATTTTACCCATTTTCACTTAAGGTATGAATAAATAAGTACTAACCTTAATCAAGTGATCAAGTGATTTAATCTTTTCTTAAAACTCACTTTTTATTAAGTGTGACAAGTTTTAATTAAACTTTCTTTTTAAGAAAATGTTTTATTAAATTAAATATTTCAAAATTTGAAAATGGCATATTCCCTTTGGATTTGGAATATCCTTTCTGGATATTTTTATAACCAGATATGACCTCCACCACTAAAGGACAAAAAGGGAGCGGAGTCTAGCCCAGCGGTTCCTTAGCTCCTAGGTGGTTCCTTATCGATAAGGTACCGCGGGCTAAGATAAGGACCCGCATGCAGATATAGCCGTTGGCCCTTTGTCCTATAAATAGTGGACCATTCTCAGCTTTTCAACTCACCTCTTTTGTAAATCTATTTCCAGATTCAAACATTCCTTTTTAATCACTCAAATCTTTGATCATTTGTTTGATTACTACTTGTTTAAGAAGTGAATCTTGTTCTTCCATCCCTTCCTCTCTAAGTGCAAAGAGAAGAACACTATCCTTGTGAAGTGTTGAGTCCACCACCAAAGATCCATTGAAGATCTAATTTTATACATTTGTTGTTGTGTCTTAGTTGTGAAGATCCAAGTAGTTGTGTCTATTTGGAAGTTGTGTATGTATTAAGTATAGTTGTGTAGATTGGTCCTAGCTACGATTAGGGCTCGACTTTTAGCTTAGAGTCAGAAATTGGTTAAGCGACGTTTACGATTTTCTCCACCATAAGGAGCTTGTTGTGTAGTGAACTCTCGAGTAAGGAGTACTCGAGGAGTGGAGTAGGAACGAGGAGTGAGCTTCGTTGCCGAACCACTATAAATCCTTGGTGTTCGGTTTGATCTTTCTTTACCCTTAACTCTTTACATTCTTTATTCTTTGTGTATATATTTTTGTTAGTATTAGTTTAGTAACACTATCATTGTTCATATTGTGCATAAGAAGATTTCACATATTTCCTCAAGCCTAAGTTTTTTGAAAAAGGATTTTTGAAAACCACCTTTTAACAAGTAAATATAAGAAACTATTCAACCCCCCCCCCCCCTTTCTAGTTTCTACAATTGGTATCAGAGCGACGTTGCTCAAGAATTTTTAAAGTATATTGTATTTTAAAAACTTGAATCGATCTATGGATTCCAACAAATACCTAGAAGGGCAATTTATGCAAAGACCACCACTTTTTAAAACCGATAGTTTTATTTATTGGAAAAATAGATTTGAAACTTATGTGAAATCAAAAGATTTAGATCTTTGGCATGTTATTACCAATGGTGATTTTTTACCTTATCAATTTAATGAAGTTTCTAAAACAAAAGAATTGGTCACTTTTGACAAAGCTAATGACGATACTAAAAAGAAACTTTCAAAAAATAATGAGGCTAAAATGGTGATTTATAATGCTTTACCTAAGAAATAGTATGAAAGGATTTTTATGTGTGAAACCGCTAAAGATATTTGGAACACTCTTTTAGTAACCCACCAAGGTAATAGCCAAGTCAAAGAAAGCAAAATAGATCTTCTTGTCCAACAATATGAACAATTTGTCATCTTAGAAGATGAAACTATTGATAGTACTTTTGCTAGGTTTAACACCATTATTACTAGTCTAAAAGCACTTGATGAAGGTTTTTCTAGCAAGAACAATGTTAGGAAGTTTCTAAGGGCTTTACATCCAAAGTGGAGAGCAACAGTCACGGCGATTGAAGAGTCGAAAGATCTCTCAACTTTATCACTCGATGAACTCATAGGCAACTTGAAGGTTCATGAGATGATAATTTTGAAGGACTCCGAATTAGTGAAAACCAAGAGTGAAAGAAAATCTCTTGCACTTAAAGCCAAGAAGGCACAAAGTGACCATGATAGTTCCTCGGATAGCGATGACGAGGAGTATGCATTGGCGGTGAGAGATTTCAAGAAGTTCTTCAAGAGACGAGGTCAACACGTTAGGCAACCCAACAATGACAAGAAACCATTCTCAAAGAATCGGTTTGTCAAGAACGAAAAATGTGATAGGAATTGCTTTAGATGTGGTGATCCAAATCACTTCATTGGTGATTGTCCAAAGCCCTCTCGCGATAAGAATCACACGGCGTTCGTTAGTGGCTCTTGGAGCGATAGCGGTGAAGATGATGATGACAACCCCAAAGAGGAGAAATGTCTTATGGCTCACACTTCTAAAGAGGTACATTCCGAAACCGAATATTATAGCAACGATAGCTCCACCTTTGATGATATTGAATTTGAAGGCAAATATGATAGTTTACACAAATTTAGTCTTAAATTCATAGAAAAGAATAAAACCTTAAAATCAACCAAAACTAAGCTTGAAAATGAGATCAATGAACTTAGGGAGAAATTGGCAAAACTTGAGAATAATAAAGAAGTTGATTTAGGTTGCTTAAGTTGTGAGAAACTTAGATTAGAGAATGAAAATCTCAAGAGCACCTCCATTAAATTGGAAAAGTTCATGAAAGGTACTAGTGCTCTTGATGATATGTTAAACAAACAAGTTCATTCAAAGGAAAGACTTGGTGTAGGTTTTAACTTAAATGAAGCCTCAACTAGTGAACCTAAACAAGTCAGATTTCACAAAAATCACCCACTGTACGCGGTCCCAGATTGTATGGGGCGGTTCCTTATCACTATGGAACCGCCGCCATAGATAAGGTACCGCGGCCAGAACAAGAGTTTTGTGAAAATCATGAACTTTCTAAAAAGTCAAAGTCAGGTGAAAAACCAAAGCATCTTATTGTTAATAAGGTAAAATTACCCATACTTGACGACAATGCTATTGATAAGTTCTACAAGCCATTAAGTAAACCTCTCATGGGAAATAGAAGTTTATCAAGACCATCTTCTACTCCACCTAGAGTACGGAATGAGTCTAAGCCTAGAAGTAGAACGACAACGCCTAGAAGAGATAATCAAAACAATTCACGATCTAGAAGTAAAACCCCAACACCTAGAAGAAATGATCATAACTCTAAACCTAGATCAAATACACCCAGGAGAAACAACGAACAACAAAATGGTTATATGAATTACTATCCTCTTCCATTTTGTTCTCCATGGGGAACCCCTCCTTCATTCATGCATCCCAACCAAATGCAAGGGATGTTTGGAACTAACAATTTTGGACCCATGAGATATTGGGGACCAAATGTTTGATCTTGTGTGTTGTTACCTAGATATGCTTGGGAATTGATTTGGAGCCCGGCGAGTGGATTAAGGATAGTGGATGTTCTAAACATATGACGGGTAATCGAAGTTTGTTCTCGCACTACAAAGCATATGATGGAGGTAACGTCACATTTGCAAGTAGTCTACGTGGTAATATCATTGGCAAAGGTATGGTTTCTCTTGACTCTATGACGATTAAAATGTTGAGCACGTAGATAACTTAGGGTTTAACCTTTTAAGTATAGGTCAAATTTGTGACAATAAGTGTAAGGTCATTTTTTCGGAACATGACAGTGAAATCGTAAAAGATGGATGATAACTTGGTTTTACCTAGTAAGATAATTATCGTTCTAGTGGTCTAATCGAATTGATCTGGTTAAACTATGCGACTCAGTTGTCTTTTGGTGAAAATAAAAGTTGTGTCGTTGTAGTATATTAAAATGCAAGACTTAAAAGTAAATGGCGGTTAATTAAATCTAAGACTAATTAAAACGTAAATTGTGCAATATTTAAACTTTGAAAAGTAAATAACACGAAATTAAATGATGGGTAATTAAAACTTTGCGAAGATTAAACTATGACAAAGTATTAAAATGTAAACTTAAAAATTAAACAGTACAAAATGTGAAACAAACCTACCGTCAGAATACATTCCGATCGGAATGTGATCGGAATATTTACCCCACCTGTCGGAATATCAACACAAACACCCTTGTCGGAATGAGGTACAATCGGAATGATGATCGGAATACGCTTACCTTTCTGATCGGAATGATGATCGGAACCCCAGATTGGAATCAGGATCGGAATCCTTGCCACTAACCCCTAATCGGAATACCAATAAAATCCTTTGATCGGAATGTTACTTTGGAACCCCAGTCGGAACATCAAAACCCCTTTCCGATCAGGATGATCGGAATGTGAAACCTTTTTCCGACCAGGGTGGTCGGAATACAGTAGGAAGAAGGTAAAATAAGCACAACAAATAAGCTACTACTCAAATAAGCACTAGACTAAAAACCTAAGCAAATACGTGTAAGAAAAAGCTAATAAGCTACAATTTAAAGACTTTTGAAAACACGAAATAAGAAAGATGTACGAAAACAAACTTTATATAAAAATAACTTTTATAAAAACTTTAGAAACTTAAAGATAAACACAAATAAGCTATAAAAATCAATAATCCAAAACAATCAAAAGCATAAAAACATAACCTTTAATCAAATAAGCAACACAAAAAGCATGTAAACAATGAGATTAAAGCATGGAAAGAAAGGTAGATGAGAGATTAAACAAGAAAAGTAAAAATTCAATAAAGATAAAAGTAACTTACTTGGAAATTAAAGTGCAAGACAAGGTAATTAAAGTGCAATAAGGTAAATGTGCAAGTAAATAAAATGGAAGAACTAATTGTCACTATTAGCCAACAAAATGAAATGATTATCCTAATGATCTATATATAGGGGAGGATTAAGGAGTGCTTAGGAAGCTTCCTCCCCTCCTTCATTTTCTCTTAATTGCACCATTAGGTCCTTAAGCCTTTAATCTTCTTTAATTTTGGACTTTAATGACTTTTGGCTCGGGATTTCTTTGAACTCGTCTTTTAATTCTTCAATAAATTCGACTTGAGTTCTTCGGCTTTAAGTAAACTTCCGTCTTTTGACTTTTTCTTCGATAAATCTTCAGAATTGGTCTTGGACTTCCGTTCTTTTTGCACTCTTGACTTCTTGACTTCGTCTTTCATCTTTTTCTTCAATAAAAGCCCGTGAATGCCCGTGTTTTCTCCACTTTTCACCTTTTCGTCCTAAATCACAACAAAAACACAAATCACGCATAATTCTGACATAAATGACATAAAAATACACGTTTTGGCTCGGTTATTATTGTAATTAAGTGGTAAAAAGGATGGGTGTTTACACACCTATCAATGGAAAAGTCATCAGAAAAGGTGTTAAAAAGCATGGGCTTTATGTCATGAAGGTCAATAAGAAGTCAAAAGACAACATATGTCTTGCGACTATAGATGATAGTTCTACTCTTTGGCATAGGAGATTAGGTCACGCTAATATGCGCTTAATTCAATCTGTAGTCTCTAAGGAGTTGGTAAGACACCTCCCCAAGATGAAGTTTGATAGTCACTTTTGTGATGCTTGCAAAGTTGGAAATCAAGTTCACTCAAGTCACAAAGCCAAGAATTTGGTTTCGACCTCTCGGTGCTTAGAGCTCCTACATATGGATCTTTTTGGACCTTTCGCCATACAGAGTTATGGAGGTAACCTTTATACCCTAGTTATAGTCGATGACTATTCTAGATTCACTTGGACTAGATTTTTGGCATCTAAGAGTGAAGCTTTTGATTATTTCGAAATCTTTAGTCGAAGAATTCAAAATCAACTAGGATGTCCAATTTTCTCTATTAGGACGGATCATGGTAGGGAATTTGATAATAAAGTGTAATTTGGTGCCTTTTGTGAAGCTCGTGGTATTACCCATAACTTCTCGGCTCCTCGCACTCCACAATCAAATGGGGTAGTTGAAAGGAAGAATAGGACTCTCCAAGAGATGAGTAGGACGATGTTAAACGAGCAACCTTTGCCTCAAAAGTTTTGGTGCAATGCCGTGGACACATCGACTTATATTCTCAACCGAATTCTTATTCGACCTTTCCTAGGAAAGACCCCCTATGAGATTCTTAAAGTTTAGAAACCCTCATTGGAATACTTTAAGGTGTTTGTAAGCAAGTGCTTTATCCTCAACACCAAAGACTAGAAAAATAAGAGTTGAAGACCTTAATGTTGAAAAGGAAGTAAACATTAAGGAGTCTAGGGATCATACTCTCAATAATATCATTGGTGACTTAAATCAAAGGACCCTAAGATCTCAAGTCCAAAACCAAAGCAACTTCTTTTGTTTCGTCTCCTTGATTGAACCAAAGAATGTTAAAGAAGCTTTGATGGATGAAAGTTGGGTCATTGCGATGTAAGAAGAATTGAATCAATTCGTTGCCAATGATGTTTGGGAACTTGTTCCTCCACCTAGAAGTTCTACCATTATAGGAACCAAATGGGTCTTTAGGAATAAGTTAGATGAAAATGGTGTTGTGTCTCGTAACAAGGCTAGACTTGTAGCTCAAGGCTATATTCAACAAGAAGGGATTGATTATGACGAGACATATGCACCGGTAGCAAGATTAGAATCCATTAGAATCCTTTTAGCCTACGCTTGTGCCTTAAACTTTAAGCTTCAACAAATGGATGTAAAGAGTGCGTTTCTTAACGGTTTGATCAATGAGGAGGTATATGTGGCTCAACCTCCCGGCTTCGTTGATTTTGAGAAACCGGATCATGTTTACAAGCTTAAGAAGGTACTTTATGGTCTCAAACAAGCACCCAAAGCTTGGTATGATAGACTTAAAGCGTTTCTTGTTAAACATGAGTATACCATGGGGATGGTAGACAATACACTCTTTACAAAGAAGAAAGGTCCTCACCTCATAATCATACAAATATATGTTGATGACATTATATTTGGCTCAACTTGTCAAGAATTATGTGATGACTTTGCCAAAATCATGCATGATGAGTTTGAAATGAGTATGATGGGAGAACTTAACTTTTTTTTAGGACTCCAAATTAAACAAATGGATGATGGTATTTTCTTTAGTCAATCTAAGTATGCTAAAGAAATGCTAATGAAATTTGGATTAGATGAATCTAGACCAATGAAGACCCCTATGGCCTCGGATACTAAACTCACCGTAGATGATGATTGTGAGTCGGTAGACAACACCAAATATAGAGGTATGATGGTAGTTTGTTGTACCTAACGACAAGTCGACCGGATATCATGTTTAGTGTTTGCCTTTGTGCTCGCTTCCAAGAGGCTCCCAAAACCTCTCACCTCGAAGCGGTTAAGCGTATCTTCCGATACATTAAAGGCACTATACATATAGGATTATGGTATCCTAAAGGGAACGACATAGAAACCATTGTCTACGCGAACTTGGATCATGCGGGAGACTATCAAAAGCACTAGTAGAGTTTGTACCTTAATGGGTTGTTGTTTAACTTCTTGGTTCTCCTAGAAACAAACCGCTCTTGCAATATCCACCACGGAAGCCGAGTATGTGAGTGCCGAAAAAGCATGCCAACAAGCTCTATGGATGAAGCAAGCGCTTGTTTATTACGGGATTTCTCTTGATGATGTTCCCATCATGTGCGATAATAAAGGTGCTATAGACCTTAGTAAGAATCCCGTGCAACATTCAGGTGAACCAAACACATAGAAGTTCGACACCATTTCCTTAGGAATAATGTTCAAAAGGGGAACATTTCAATTGAGAAGGTACCCTCCGAAGACAACTTAGCCGACATCTTCACTAAGCCACTTAAGAGGGAACCTTTTAATTACTTGCGTCTAGGTCTAGGATTAATGGAACATCTTCCTTAATTACCTTCTTTTCTTTTTGTGTGTTTTCTTCTTTTTACCACTTTGAGTCATTGAGTCTTCCAAACTCTTTTTGAAAAACCCTCTCTTCTCCTTTTCAAAATTCTCAAAGTCTCTTTCGAAAATGGTTGAGAAATGCTTTTGACATTGTTAATTCAATCTAAAAACGTTTTTTCATAGATTCTCGCTATTAATCTAGAGCTTACATAATTCATATGTATGATTCTCTCAAACATAGCAAGAACAAGATAGAATCATGGAGGATCATTGTGTCATGACTTAAGGTCTTGTCTTACACACCTCCTACATCAATTTTTTATCCATGTATTTTTGTCAAATCTCTATTTGGTAAGTTTGCATACGTTTTCTTTGTCTATCTTTGCTTTTAAGCATATCCCTATGATAAGTTAGACTAGAAAAATAAGATTTGCTGAAAAATCTTCTTCCAAACACCAAACACAGCCTCTACAGGCGGTTCCATATGTGAACTGCGGTGCCTTAGTGATAAGGTACCGCCAGACATGATAAGGAACCGCATACAGTGCCTTCCTTTTTCGGGTTTTTGTCTGAAACTCCAGATTTGCTCCAACATTTTTGAGAATCTTTGTTTCAAACCCATTGACCACCCCAAAAATACCTTAAGCCTTCCCTATTTAAACCATAAGCATTTTGCCATACTTCACATCCCAAAATGTCTTATTCTCCCAATGAAATCCTTGAATCTCCTCCATTTTCTCCAATTGATTTCAACCCCAACTCAGCCAAGAACCATTAGAATCCAAATTCACCCAAGAACACTCTTAATCACATCTCTCCTACCAAGAATGTTGATTATGAAACATCTTTTCTTCCACCACCACCCTTTAGCGTTCTTCTTCCTTCTCAAGATAATGTCATGCACCATAGAACATATTGTCATTGTTGTCAATATCAACATCTTGCTATGGAACACATCTATGAGGAGTTGAGCTACATCAAGAGTCTCTTAATCAAGCCTCCTCTTCACTTTGATTATGAGATATCCAACAAGCCACCACCACCACCCTCCGCCATTACCTTGTCTTTCATATAAGCATTGGTTGCTTATCCACAAGACACCAAATTCAAGCAAATCTTAGAATTCTAGAATAACTAGGATTAAATTTATGTTTTTGGCTTGTTTCTTTTTCCATATATCTTTGTATGATGTTCTTTTAGCAACCTATCTTGGATCTTTGTCTTTATGTTTTTCTTCTCTTTTATTTTGTGACCTATTGCTATATCTTGTTGGTTGTTTCTTTTGTTCAACTAACCCTTCTATATAGCTTGTCACCATATCTCGATTCCTCGGTGCCCCAAGCTAGGGGGAGTAAGCACCAAGGGGGAGTCTTTGCAAAGTTCGTCTCTTCAACACCGACTTGTGCAACCTTTTTGCTTCGACAAAGGGGGAGAAATGAATAAACTCGTCTTCGAAAATCTTGTTTTTTGTGTGATTGAGTTTATGTATTGTCGGAATCAAAAAGGGGGAGATTGTTAATGCAATAAGGCCTAAAAACGTTACTTGCATTTTTCGGTCTCGCTTAGTGTTGATAACGACAATATGTAAAAACAAGCATTTACAAAAACAACGAAAAACGAATTCTTGAGTTCAAGTATTTTTCATTTTACCCATTTTCACCTAAGGTATGAATAAACAAGTACTAACCTTAATCAAGTGATCAAGTGATTTAATCTTTTCTTAAAACTCACTTTTTATTAAGTGTGACAAGTTTTAATTAAACTTTCTTTTTAAGAAAATGTTTTATTAAATTATATATTTGAAAATTTGAAAATGGCATATTCCCTTTGGATTTGGAATATCCTTTCTGGATATTTTTATAACCAGATATGACCTCCACCACTAAAGGACAAAAAGGGAGCGGAGTCCAGCCCAGCGGTTCCTTAGCTCCTAGGCGGTTCCTTATCGATAAGGTACCGCAGGCTAAGATAAAGAACCGTGGGCAGATATAGCCGTTGGCCTTTTGTCCTATAAATAGTGAACCATTCTCAGCTTTTCAACTCACCTCTTTTGCACATCTATTTCCAGATTCAAACATTCTTTTTTAATCACTCAAATCTTTGATCATTTGTTTGATTACTACTTGTTTAAGAAGTGAATCTTGTTCTTCCATCCCTTTCTCTCCAAGTGCAAAGAGAAGAACACTATCCTTGTAAAGTGTTGAGTCCACCACCAAAGATCCATTGAAGATCTAATTTTATACATTTTTGTTGTGTCATAGTTGTGAAGATCCAAGTAGTTGTGTCTATTTTGAAGTTGTGTATGTACTAAGTATAGTTGTGTAGATTGGTCCTAGCTACGATTAGGGCTCGACTTTTAGCGTAGAGTCGGAAATTGGTTAAGCGACGTGTACGGTTTTCTCCACCATAAGGAGCTTGTTGTGTAGTGAACTCTCAAGTAAGGAGTACTCGAGGAGTGGAGTAGGAACAAGGAGTGAGCTTCGTTGCCGAACCACTATAAATCCTTGGTGTTCGGTTTGATCTTTGTTTACCCTTAACTCTTTACATTCTTTATTCTTTGTGCATATATTTATTATAGTATTAGTTTAGTTACACTATCATTGTTCATATTGTGCATAAGAAGATTTCACATATTTCCTCAAGCATAAGTTTTTTGAAAAAGGATTTTTGAAAACCACCTTTTAACAAGTAAATATAAGAAACTATTCACCCCCCCCCCCTTTCTAGTTTCTACAAAAATCAATTTCAAAACCAAGGTTTTCCAAATCAAGTGCTTAATCAAGGAAATATTCAAAACCCTCAAATGGATTTGATTCTTTAAAAGCTTGTTGAACAAGATAGAAAAATAAAGGGAATGCAAGAGGAAACTGATAAAATATTCATGTTACTTTTACAAAACTAAAGACTTTAAGGTGCATTGCCCTCTAATACCCAAACCAACCCAAGAGCCAATGTGAATGCTACCACAACTAGGAGTGGGAGAACCACTATGAGACCTTCCATTTCTTTGCCAATAAAGGAGAGACAAGGCCCGGAGGTAATAATGATTTCTACTCCCCATTCAGTGACTTCTCCCATAGCCACTCCTTGTTCTATACCACTTTGAATGGCCCATTGATTTCTGAGACCGCACCTAAGGTTGTGACTGAGCATAGTCCTCCAAAACCCTCTCTTCAACCTTCTACCCAAAAACCCAATATCCCATACCCTTCAAGGTCGATGAAGGAGAAATTGAAAAACAAAGATAATATTTAAGTTTCTAACTTTTTGAGAATGTTTAAACAATTAAATATTTATATCTATTTTGCTCAGGCTCTTGCTCACATGCCCAAATTTGCTAAGATTTTTAAAGACGTCTTCTCTAACAAAGATACATTAATTGAAGTGCCTAACACTTCTTTGAATGAAAATTTTTCTACAGTCTTGTTAAAGAAATTGCCCATTAAACTTGGTGACCCTGGCAGATTTGTGATACCATGCAATTTCCCTGGGGTGGAAAACTGTATGGTTTTAGCAGACTTAGGAGCGAGTATTAACTTGATGCCTTTATCAGTGTGGAAGAAACTATCACTCCTTGAGTTAACCCTCATAAAGATGACTTTAGAAGTAGCAAACTGTACGATTGTTTATCCTGTGGGGATAACTGAGGATGTATTTATGGGAGTTTACTTTCCTTGTGGATTTTTTGTGGTGGACTATGATATGGACCCTCGTGTGCCTTTGAATGTGGGTAGACCTTTCTTAAGAACTGGGAGAACACTTATTGATTTAGCTGAGGGAGAGTTAATCATGAGAGTGGCGGATGAAAAAGTTGTCTTTAATATGGGAAAGATTTGTAAGAAACCCCACGAGTTTGAGACTATGAATAACAATGATGTGCTCTATGAAGTTTGTAATGAATATTTTCACGAGGCTTACAAGAGTAGGAATTATGATATTCTACATGTTGAGACTGTAGCTTCCATTGCTCCCTTACTTACTCCCTTTGGAGAAAGTGATTCCCTTTTAGAGGAATTTAAGGCAAGTTTAGGGAAAGTGGATTTTGGAGCTTATTCTACCACTTCTAATTGGGAGGAGAATGTTCTTGAGCTTGAGAGACTGCTTAATGAAGACGAGCTGATAAATCAAGAGATTGAAGATTATCTTAAGAGAGGTAATATTGTAATTGATACTTCCTCCTCCAATTGGGATGACGAGATTCTTGAGATAGAGAAATTGATTTATGGAGATTTCATTCCTAATATACCTTCACAAGAACTTTCACATGCTACTCTTTCTTTACCACCTTGTGAAACACCTCATGTCCAAAATGATTCACCTATTCCTTCCATCACTCCTTCACAACCTTTCTTAGAAAATGATTCAAACCATCTCTTTGAGCCTTGCATTGATGAACCGGTTTTTGGGGAGTTTCAAGAGGATAGTGAAGTGTATAACTTGGATGTTAATTTAGTGGGATTTCTTAACACATCTTATAAGGAGGATTTTGATGAGGATTTCTCTATTGATAAGAAAAAGCAAGACTTTGTGGTTTCTTCTACGAGTGTGTTAACACCTATTCTTACTCCACCTTCATCTCAAGTTGTGATGTATATGGGAGAATCTTCTTCGGTTTCCACTGAGTTGACTTCTTATTTTCCCCTAAATGGAAGGTCTTCGATCCTGGCATACATCTGTTAGAGCCATCTCAGTATCCATCTAATGAAATAAAAGGAGAAATTTTTGGGAAATTGGGATCATTACCTTATTACCACACCATCTATTATCATTGTGATCATATTTTTCTTAAGGGAACCTCGGTTAATTTACCTTTATTTGTTATCACCACTTTGGGTTTGTTCTTATATTGGGATGAGAATCATGTATTTAACCCTGGTGGACTTTATTTGAGGTTTCCCTATATTGGCATGTTGTTTCACTTTATCATGGAGAGATTTTCCTTTCTTGAAAATCTAGGTTTTTCCATGATTATCCCTAAGAACTAGTTCTTGTAGGATCGAGTCGAGCTAGAGAATCTAGGAATAAAATCAAGCATCGAATAACTAGGTTAGATCATCTAGAGTAGACTTTGGTAGGTTAGACATAATAGGAGGATGATATAGTTGAGTTGAAGTGTAGGGGGAGCCTTTCTTCTTGTCTTTTGGTGTTTGTTTCAAGGTTGCTCTCTCTCATTTCATTCACGGTGCTTATGGAGGAGGCCCTAGTACCTGGTTCACTTTGATAATTTTATGATTCAAACTTGACTATTAATAATGTCTAACATGAACTCACTTTAGTTGTCTCTTACTTAGCTCGATTTAAACAAAGTTATCAATGTCATAAGTGTAGGGGATTTTATGCTTCCACACACTTAAACATTGAGGACAATGTTTATCTTAAGTGTAAGGGAGACTTCTATCGAAGTGACATTGCCAAGACCATTGCCTTTGCTTTCATGATAAAACGGAAAAATTAAAATTTTCAACATTTTTAAATTTTTTTATCTATTTTGGCCACAAAAATATTGTTTTTGTTTTTGCATATATTTTCATTTGCATACACCTTGCATTTTTATTTCTTTTTAGTTCTTTAAAAAAATTATTAATAAATGAAAAAGAAAAGCATATAACAAACGATATGGTTTTGATTTGTTTACACGTCCTTGACATATTAGGTCCATCATGAATATTTTGACTCAACCCGAGTTTGCTTATTCAAGATTACTCTAGCTAATATAATTAATCATGTAAATTGTTAAATCGATTTATTAGGCTAAGCATCCACGAGTCTCATTATTTGAGATTTTAAATTGTGGAGAATGAGAGATGATAGAGTTTGAAGTAAGTGTAAAAGGCTAGATAAACTTCATATTAATTATTTATGGCTATTTTACCCCTTCGTAACCTTTACTTTCTTGTCAACGACTTGTATTTTGTTAATAAATAATCAAGCACGGTTTTTTTTTTGTTTTTAGTCTCTTATGCATTTTTGACTAATCATTCGTGGTTAATATAAGTACATGTTGGGGTTTTGAGTTGACCACCTTATATGTGTTGGGTTATATCCCATTTAATAAGTGGCGTGAGAGTTAATTTATTATTAAAAAATACACGGAGTAAAATAAAGACTCCAAAATGGGCAGTGATGTGTAAGGTTTCTACTATGTTTCAATAATGCTTTGACGGGTTGCGGGATCATGGTAGTAACTTTTCATGTCCAATATTGCCTTGACGGGCTGCGGGATCGAGAATCTGAGGTCTTATAAAGGCGGAGGATATGACTTATTACGTGAGTTAATTATTGCTTGAGTAACCACTTATTAAGCGGGAATATAAGCGTGATACATATGGGGTGCTCGCTTAAAATTTTGATGTGGACTTATATTAGTTGTGGGCGGTTTTTCAAGTAATGGATAAGATAGTTAACTATCGATTAAAACCATGCTTCCTTATTTTCAAGAATTCTCTTTTATATGTCACGTGAATAAAGACAAGTTTGTGTTGTCCCAAATATATGATGATATAACACGAATTTAAAGAAAGAAAATAGGAGAAGAAGATGAATTCTAGAGAGAGAAAGTAGTGAGAGAAAGTAGAGAGAATGGTTGGAGAAACTTGTAAAATATTAGATTAGAAGAAAATGAAATGACCAACACCCTTCCTAACATGCTAGGAAGGGTTTATATAGCCTTTGCTTACATGTAGCTTAATGGGCTATATGATCATGGGCCGGGCTTTCCTTTTGGGCTTTGGTTACTTATGAATGAACCTTAGCTTAAAGTTAAGCCCATAATACACGACTAACATACTACCTATTACAACGTTCTAATTTACGATACATAATAAACATATGACCGAGCATTCTTGTTTGACTCAATATTTTGAGGCTAACAATCTCCCCCAATGTGAGGTCATACCCTTTTGATATTTGGAGATCAATGGAGATTACAAATCTCGTCATAAATGAGTCTTGAACGTGTAACAGTAGTTTTGTTCCTTCATGCTGTGATCTTTGAGCCTTTGTCGTTGTCTTTCGACTTTGTCATTAGGTTTGAGATCTTCAAATCATCCTTGAATTGTCTTTGCCATCTTGCGATCTTATGTCTTCATCCACAAGCTAACACTATTAATTGTTGAATATATCTTCAGGCATGAGTATGTGGTTTTGAATCTTTGACTTTGCTGAGTACACCGTGACGCCACCTTCTCGAGACAAAAACATAGACACGAACTGAATGGCTTTGACATTCGTCCTAAATCGGTAGCGTTTTACCTCCGGTCGGTGAAGACCGTGATACGATATTAAATATCGTACCTGTGATCAGGTAGATTCATTTAAGAATCTCCTTGACAGGGTTTCGCGGCTGTACTAGCCGTTCGCTTTACTCGACCATCTCAAAGCAAGACTGCGAACATAAAGAGTGAATCAACTGGATAAATATCCGCTTGATTAAGGTCGTCAATTTAAATTCCTGGAACAAGTGTGATTCATAAAGAATCTTACCATTGTTGCTTTCCAGTTGACACAAGCTTGATTCATAAGAATCTCACAAGTCACCTACCGTAGCGCTGTTTGATGTTGACGCTAGAAGGATTTCCATTCGTCACTGTGAATATTAATGAATATCACTCTGAATGTTCTGGCAAGACCATAAAGATATTGCGTAGAAACCTGAAACGAGTTTGAATCAATTTAGAATCAAACCACTGTTGCTTTTCAGTTTTACACATGTTCGATTCATAAAGAATCTTGCGTATGACCTACCGCAGTGCTGTTAGATGTTAACACTGAAAGGAATTCCACTCATCATTGTAAATACTAAGTAGTATTACTCTGAGTGTTCTAGCAATATCACAAGGATATAGCGTAGGACTCTCTTGATCTTCATCCGTGTGACCTAACGAGATTTGATTGATCTCTTGGCTCTAGACTCTATTTGTGCACTTTTAGTGGTCGGAGGCTGGAGCAGATGCCACCTATTCAATATCAACTATCTCGGAGTGAGAAAGTCAATGGAAATCGTGTTGATCTCCGTGACAATAAAACAAACTTCTTTTGAGAGAAGTCTGAGTAGCTAGGAAAGGGTTGTGCTTCACATCACTGGGTCCATGATGAGTTTGTCTTCATGATGAGTTGACCCGGTTTCTACCTAAGTTATATGGAGGGCTAATTTCTATACACCCTTTATCCTTACATTTCTTTTTCATTCTTCAACCCCTTCAGTGCTTACCAAGACATCATTACTAACACCTTGTTGTGATTGTTCCAATGCTAGCATAAGTACTTAGTCGGCATTCAGCTACGTTCACATTCTACTCCATCTTTCCTAAGGACTTCTAATAATCTATTGGATTGTCCCTGGGAAGATCCCTCCGGTTCTGGTCGGATCATAGGACTTAAACCTAACCACCCTTTTGACACCAATAACGTTGTGAATTAAAGATGTTGTGGGTATTTGATCATAACCATAAAAACCACTTTAAATTCTAACAAAGTGTTTGAAAAACATTTAACAGCTTGCTAGTTTTGTCGTTTCAGAAAAGCTCCCCCTTCACATGTGCATTCAAACGCGAAAGAATTTAAGTATACATTTTGCACATGTGGGTAAGAGTTAAAGTGCTTGAGTCTTTAGATCACATTTTAATCACATTTTCTCCTCCTATCTCTAATAGATAAAATCTTTTGATATTAGAGATACCAAATTTGATTAAAATATATTTTGATAAATGGTCTTGAAAATCCCCGGGAGAAAGACGTGTTAATCTTATACATGAAGTTAAAATGCTCCCCCTCAAAAATTGATCCACTTGAATTGTCATTGTGAGGATGTGATCTACATTTCTCTTTTTGAGGATGGGAGTTGTTGAACACACAATTTTTGAAAGATTTTGAATAACCATTGAGAAAGTCTTGAAAAAATTGTGTTCAACGCTTTTTGAAAAATCCTATTTCTTTTTGGCGAAGAGGTTTTTCTAAAGCATAAACTTGAGTTCATAGACTTTGAATGTCTTGACGAATCCACTCAAGTGTAAGAAGATTTCTCTTCTTTTGCTGAGGGTAAGGGCACTAAATCATACACTCCCCTTTGAATATCGATCCGGGTTGCAATCTGAAAGTGATTACAAGCCATTGTGTTGAGCTCAAAACATGGAATGTTTTGTGACAAGCTCAACCCGTGATAGATTTCTCTACCCGTTGTTTGGAAATATTGTCCAAAATAGACAATTTCCTTTATTAAAAGAAGAAATGACATGTTTTGAAAAATATTTACAACTTTCATTCGAGCTTTATGTACACACCCGTGTCGTTATTGAGCGACATTTCTAGGCACGTCCATATTATCGATACTGAAAGACTTGTCGAGAAGAATATTTTTGGATTTTGAAATACTTTTAGTTTTGTGTTTTGTTTTTATATGTTTTATATTTTTGTATTTTGTTTTTTCATTAATATTTACAAGTAGATGTTTGATAGATGAATCAAGCAGGCTTCTTTTCCAGAACCTCCAGTTCTGTTGGAGTCAAACATCTCATACTAATTTGCCTAACTAGATACGCAAACCTCTCTTTCGAAAGAGCTTTTTTAAACAAGTCAGCTAATTGGTAATCAGTTCCAACAAAGTATAATTCAACAATACCCTTTTCAACTTGTTCCTTAATGAAGTGATATCTGACATCAATGTGCTTCGTGCAGGAATGCTATACGGATTGCAGGAGATGGCTATGGCCGACTTTGAGTCACAGTACATAGGTACTTTATCAAAGTGGAAGCCATAATCCGTGAGTTGTGTTCTCATCCAAAGAACTTGAGCACAACACGCAGATAAAGACACATACTCCGCTTCGGCTGATGAAAGTGACGTGCAATCCTGCTTCTTGGAAGACCATCCCACAAGCTTATCTTGACCTAGAATTTGCGCACCACCAGAAGTACTTTTACGTGTATCAAGACACCCTGCATGATCAGAATCTGAATAGGCCGTTAGAAAGAAACCGGTTTCCCTCGGATACCAGAGTCCCATGTGAATGGTATTCTTAAGGTACCGAAAGATCCGTTTAACCTCCTTGAGGTGCTTTTCAGTGGGTCGTGCTTGATATCGTGCACAATAACATGTAGCATGATGAATATCAGGTCTGCTTGCTGTCAAGTACATGAGGGACCCGATCATGGAATGATATCTCGTTTGATCTATGGGTAATCCCTCCAAATCAGCATCTAGGGATGTGGTTGATAATGGTCTCCCAACGGGGTCACATGATGTCATACCATGCTTTGTGATTATCTCTTCACAATACTTAGCTTGGTTAATAAAGATACCATTTGGGGATTGGTTAACTTGAATTTCTAGAAAGAATTTTAGTTCGCCCATCATAGACATTTCAAATCTGTTGTGCATAACTTTTTCAAACCATTTTGAAAGTTTTGGGTTTGTAGACCCGAAAATAATGTCATCAACATAAATCTGCACAAGCAAAATGTCATCCCCATATTTATAAGTGAACAAAGTTAAATCAATGGAACCTTTTGAGAAACCTTTGGAGACCAGAAATTTCGAGAGCTCGTCGTACCACGCCCTTGGAGCTTGCTTGAGTCCATAAAGTGCTTTGTGGAGACGATACACCTTGTCAGGATAATGAGGATTGACGAATCCTTCTGGCTGTGTGACATAGACTTCTTCCTTCAAAGGACCATTAAGAAACGTCGTCTTTACGTCCATTTGATAGACAATGAATCCCTTATGTGCAACATAAGCAAGAAAAATCCTGACCGCTTCCATTCGAGCTACTGGTGCAAATGATTCTTCAAAATCAATACCCTCTTTTTGTCCATACCCTTTAGCCACTAGCCTAGCTTTATTCTTGATGATCGTGTTTTCTTCATCCATCTTGTTTTTCCAGATCCAACGAAGATTTAAAGGAATCACATCGTATGGTCTGTCAACAAGTTCCCAGACTTTAAGTCTTTCAAATTATTGAAGTTCATTCGTCATCGATTCAATCCAAGCATGATCAGCCATGGCTTCTTTGATGTTTTTCGGTTCAGCTGAACTCACGGCGAGTGCGAACATACAAACATCACCATCGGTGTTAAGCTGTCGTCTTGTGCGAACGGGCTGTGAAGGGTTTCCAGTTACATGAACCAAAGGATGATCTCGGGTCCAATGATGTGTTGAAGGATGTCGTTGATAGAACGTATGCATATTTGACGGATCAACATGGCGAGTAGAAGACTCTCCAGTTTCGTGTACCGGTGTACCGAATGGGTTGATAAATTCGTCTTCGTCAGATAATGCATCATCTGCGTGATTTGTGTTCTCTAGAGCAATGGCAGTAGTTGTGGATGTTGTAGGAGCGATTGTTGATGTGATATTCTGAGGAGGTAAATCTGCAGCAACCCGTGTTGAAGTAGACGAAGTTGTATCCGGTTGTTGACGATGATCGGTAGCATCATTCTTGTCATTAGTGACAGCGGAAGACTTCGATACAACTTGTTTCTCCCGCGTGAAATATTCATCATACATTGGTCCATATAACATTTCCAACTCTTCAATTGTCGTGTCGACTGTCATATCAGCTCTACGAACATCTTCTGGAACCAACGTTGAACTTGACGGTTCATTGTTGTGGTCTTGAGTTCCGAGTTCCGTGCGGTTGTGAACGGAAGTCGTTTGTCTTTGTGGATCGGGACTTAAACTATTTTGTTCAAGTGCCATAGTGTTGCTTACTTGTGAAACCCTTGAGACACATATTTCTCTGATATTTGTTTCTTCAGCAACCAAACTCTGAGAATGTCTTTTGTTGAACGGTATGAATAAGGAAAACCTTTATGTTCTTGTTGAACCTTTACTTGATTACCTGCACTTTCATCAGTAGTTTGTATGCTTGCATATTTGTTAGGGATATCTTTGTGAGAACCATGTGGGGGTTCACAGTGAACCTTTGTCGTGCTAGAGGGAAATATTTTTTCAGTAGGAACCCATTTAAGACCAGTTGTTTTGAAGATTCTACCCGTTGGTATCCACTTAAGACAAGGTCTAGGAAACGTAGTTTTCTCATGTACAGCGGAAGACTTAATTGGAGAAAATCTATTTCCTATAGGGTTCTGTCTTTTAGATGCTCTAGCTTTTTGGTTCACCTTGTTCAGGACTTTTGTGATGCAATCATCATGAATGGTATTAAACACACATTTGTTATATTTCGTGCAAACAAAATGCTTAGCATCTGAGAAGGATTTAGTGTTCCTAGGATAGGCTGATTTGGGCACATTATATAAGGGTCTAGAATTCCTACATGTGTGATTAGCGCTCCTAGGTTTCGGTTGGGTCATATCTCTGGCTTGTGTCTTTATCTTAGCATCCTCTAGACAGCTTTTATGACCCGTGTCATTTGAACGACTCTGAGGCATGTTCTTGGAGCTATTTCTAGAGTTGCTTGAAGCATTCATGTGATTGGGTTTTGCATTGTCAAAATGTGTTAAGGGGGATCTAGATAGTGGAGTGACTGTTTTTGGCAAATTGCTACGCACGTCAACTTGGGATGCAAACCTCGAGTTCGATGTTTTGGGTCGGTCAGATTTAAACGCATTCGGTTGTCTAGCAACTGAGCGGTTTCTGAATGGTTGAGTTGGAGGTTTCCCCAAGATTGACTGATTTGCTAACTGAGTATCCACACTATTTCCTTTTAGCTTCCTTAATTCATTTTTCACTGCTGTTAATGCAAAAACCTTTTCCTGAATCTGAGCTTTCAATTGCTCATTTTGTAGAAGTAATTGAGCGACACGTTGTTCTAACTTAATGTTCATATTAACAAATATGTCATTATCAGCATTAGCGTCATTACTATCTACAGTGTCAATAGGTTGCACAGATATTTCACTTAATGAAGCCGGCGGAGGACTGGGATTTTGAGAAGCCAACTTTGATTCTAACAAATTTATTTGTTTCACAAAATGTTCTTTTTCCGCATTAGAATCTTGAATTTTACGATCTAGTTTTTGTTCAAGAACAACGTTTGCTTTTTCAAGTTTTTTAAAATAAGTTTCAAATTTGTCATTTTTCTTCGAAAACTCGAGTTTGGCGTCCTCAAAATCTTTTGTCTTTTGAGCAAACATAGTTTCAAGCTCATGAATCTTAGAATCAATATATTGATGATCATCATACACAACATTTAATTGTACCTCAGCCATTGGCTCTTCATCATAAATGGGTCTGATATCTGCATCATTGGCTGCTGGATCATTCCCTGAGCTGTGGATGGTTTGTTGCTGTTCTGATTCTATCCCGCTGATTTCTGTGATAATCGAACAATCATCCAATGTTTGACCATCATCGACATTGATCTCGTTCGTTTGCATCAATCTTTCATTCACCCATCTTTCAACTGGTAGTTTATGACGTGTTCTTTCGGCAATTAACTTCCTTACATCTCTCATGTGTTGAAGAAATGTCTCCTTGAATTCTTGAACTTCTAACCGAGTATATTTAAAGAAGTATTTGTTTATAAATTCTCGATCATAGTGTACAGACACCTGTGTACCAATGAATTGCTGAAACTGATTTTCGAGAACCAAAACGGCATCTATAGATTCAACCTCTTGAAATTCATCGTTGGCAAGTTGTTGTTCAAGGTGAGCTGCATTGAGTAACATTGTTCTTGTGAATGTCTCAACATCTTGACCAGTTAGTGACATGAATACCCGTTTGAATCCAAGTTCGACGCGAGTGCCTTTTAAATCGTCATTTGAAATAACTTGAAGGTGTGACTGGAGTGATCTAAAGTGTGTCATGCATCGTTCTTTTGCAACCGACATCTTGGATTTGAGTGCATACACATCTTGTGTTACGGAATCCATAATGGGTGACACAGTTGATGAACTGAATTTGGATCTTAAGTAGATATGGTGTGATTGGTTTGTGGTTCCAATTTTGAAAATTCCGATGTGTTTTCAGTCCGACAATAAATTCCTCAGTCCGACAAAATGGTAAACTGAAAATTTTGTCTTAACAAATTTTGAAATCAAGTCCGAAATAGCCAAAAACTAATAGGGAAAAATTTTGAAAAGTGAAAAGTTTTAACAAAAATAAAACCTAAAAATGGCCTAAAAATTTGAATTTTGGTCCGAAAATTTGAATTTTGGCCCGAAAATTTGAATTTTTGGTCGAAAAATTTTTCGCATCGCCAAAATTTGAAATCGAACCATAAATGGCCTAAAAAGGTCTAGGAAAAAATAAATTTTAAAATGGTTTTCCCGCCAAAAAACTCTTTTTTTTTATCTTCGTATAAACGATATTCCGAAACTAGTCTAGATGGTGGCAAAAACTAAAAAATACTCAAACAAAATTTAGCTAAACATGTCATCGGAATGTCCATCGGAATGCCCATCGGAATGTTGGTTGTCGGAATGCTTAGATCGCAATGCACTGTCGGAATGTTTAGATCGGAATATGGCTTAGATCACAATGCACTGTCGGAATATTTAGATCGGAATGTCCTTCTGTCTGAATGCTTAGATCGCAATGTATACCTGTCGGAATCCCAGATCGCAATGTACCATCGGAATGTTCAGATCGGAATATGGCTGAAACAAATTTGGTAGAGTAACGACTCAAAATTCCTTAAAACCGTCGGAATCCCAGATTGCAAAAAACGATCGGAATGTCCAGATCGGATAAGGTATCGTAATCCAGTGATCGCAAAGTAGAACCAGTTGGTTATTGCGATCAAATCCCTCTCACTTGTACTTTCCGATGGTGATACTAGCTTGAATTTCAGAATGAAGAAAACAAGATAGTTTTGAACGTTTGATCTAAGAAAGTTTGTGTTTTTAACCAAAACCAAGATATCAAAATCACTACAACACTATTGAAGAAGGTATACGACTTGAAATCACAAACAAACACAAAAAAATTTTAGAATTTGTGGAAGAAATTAGGATCAAATCAAATAAATCATGTGAAGGGGGAGCATTTCTGAAACGACAAAACTAGCAAGGTGTTAAATGTTCTTCAAACACTTTGTTAGAATTTAAAGTGGTTTTCATGGTTACGATCAAATACCCACAACATCTTTAATTCACGACGTTATTGGTGTCAAAAGGGTGGTTAGGTTTAAGTCCTATGATCCAACCAGAACCGGAGGGATCTTCCCAGGGACAATCCAATAGATTATTAGAAGTCCTTAGGAAAGATGGAGTAGAATGTGAACGTAGCTGAATGCCGACTAAGTACTGATGCTAGCATTGGAACAATCACAACAAGGTGCTAGTAATGATGTCTTGGTAAGCATTGAAGGGGTTGAAGAATAAAAAAGAAATGTAAGGATAAAGGTGTAAAGAAAGAAGCCCTCCATACAACTTAGGCAGAAACCGGGTCAACTCATCATGGACCCAGTGATGTGAAGCACAACCCTTTCCTAGCTACTCAGACTTCTCTCAAAAGAAGTTTGTTTTATTGTCACGGAGATCAACATGATTTCTATTGACTTTCTCACTCCGAGATAGTTGATATTGAATAGGTGGCATCTGCTCCAGCCTCCGACCACTAAAAGTGCACAAATAGAGTCTAGAGCCAAGAGATCAATCAAATCTCGTTAGGACACACGGATGAAGATCAACAGAGTCCTACGCTATGTCCTTGTGATACTGCTAGAACACTCAGAGTGATACTACTTAGTATTCACAATGATGAGTGGAAATCCTTCCAGTGTTAACATGAAACAGCACTGCGGTAGGTCATATGCAAGATTCTTTATGAACTGAACATGTGTAAAACTGAAAAGCAACAGTGGTTTGATTCTGAACTGATTCAAACTCGATTCAGGTTTCTACGCAATATCTTTATGGTCTTGCCAGAACATTCAGAGTGATATTTATTAATATTCACAGTGACGAATGGAAATCCTTCTAGCGTCAACATCAAACAGCGCTACGGTAGGTGACTTGCGAGATTCTTTATGGATCAAACTTGTGTCAACTGGAAAGCAACAATGGTAAGATTCTTAATGAATCAAACTTGTTCCAGGAATTTGAATTGACGACTTTAATCAAGCGGATATCTATCCAATTGATTCACTTTTTATGTTCGCAGTCTTGCTTTGAGACGGTCGAGTAAAGAGAACGGCTAGTACAGCCGCGAAACCCTGTCAAGGAGATTCTTAATTGAATCTACCTGATCACAGGTACGATATTGAATATCGTATAACGGTCTTCACCGAACGGAGGTAAAAAGCTACCGATTTAGGACGAATGTCAAAGCCATTCAGTCCGTGTCTATGTTTTTGTCTCGAGAAGGTGGCGTCACGGTGTACTCAGCAAAGTCAAAGATTCAAAACCACATACTCATGTCTGAAGATATATTCAACAATTAATAGTGTTAGCATGTGGATGAAGACACAAGATCGCAAGATGGCAAAGACAAGTCAAGGATGATTTGAAGATCTCAAACCTAATGACAAAGTCGAAAGACAACGACAAAGGCTCAAAGATCACAGCATGAAGGAACAAAACTACTGTTACACGTTCAAGACTCATTTATGGCGAGATTAGTAATCTCTACAAACTTCTTAAATGACCAAGGTTTATGACCTCTCATTGGGGGAGATTGTTAGCCTCAAAATATTGAGTCAAACAAGAATGATCGGTCATAGGTTTATTGTGTATCGTATATTAGAATGTCGTAATAGGTAGTAGATTAGTCGTGTATTACAGGCTTAACTTTAAGCTAAGGTTCATTCATAAGTAACTAAAGCCCAAAAGGAACGCCCAGCCCATGATCATATAGCCCATTAAGCTACATGTAAGCAAAGGCTATATAAACCCTTCCTAGCATGTTAGGAAGGGTGTTGGTCATTTCATTTTCTTCTAATCTAATATTTCACAAGTTTCTCCAACCATTCTCTCTACTTTCTCTCACTACTTCCTCTCTCTAAAATTCATCTTCTTCTCCTGTTTTCTTTCTTTAAATTTGTGTTATATCATCATATATTTGGGACTACAATTTGCTCATAAGAAATTTGCGCAAATTACATTAGATAGAGGAAAAACAAGTGGGGGTATATAGTTAACACAAATAATTCTTATATATAAGTCGATGCACTTTTACTTTTGAATGACAATGATCTCATTTTTATGCTTGATATGGGGAACGTGAAACTTGAGGGTGATAAATATTCATGGTAACAAAAGCCCTAATCAAAGTCATGGATTTTTGTTTACGAGTTATTTCTATCAAACCATTTCAAGTGTAAAATAAATAAATGAAGTTGTATATATTGCATTGCCTTTTAAAAATTCAAAAATTTCATTCATCATATAGTATAACATAGTATAGTGCATAACATAATGGCCAAGGTGGATTAATTATGCGAAAATTATACTCTAGAGCTTTAAAACATAGCATTGCATAAGGGCATGATAATTGTTAAGTGTAGGGGATTTGATGAGTGTGAAAACACACATCATTAATACCATATTAAACCCCTAAAACATGGCAAAAATACACATATTTACTTTAAAAAACAGAATTATGTGGGTATTTGTGTGTTTTATGTTTTGTAGGCAAAAAGGTACTTACCAAAGCAAACACGAATTGTAAAACCCGTATTTAAAAATCAGAATATTTAAATACGCGGTTTAATATTATTAAACTAGATAAGTATTAATTATTAGACAGAGATATAAACACAGAAATTAAATACGCAATCCCAGTTTATTTAAATACTATAAATGTTACAGTTTATGCAGATAATAAAATAACAGTATAAATTCAGATATTACGCGAATATTAATTATTCAAGAAGGAAATAATCCATATCAGAATATACCACGAGGATTAATATAAATTTCACGCAGCCTCAGTTCTATTAAAAATATTACGTAGTTATTATTCAGAAAATAATTCAGAATATTTTATTCAGTATGACGTACATATTTATTTAAGTAAAATAAATAAATACATGGCGAGATTTTATAAACACGAGAAATATAATTACGTTTCAGAACGAGATTTTAAGTACGAGCTTTACGTAGATAATTAAAACGCGAATTAAAAAAAAAAGAGTGTTTTACTCTTTTGGGCCGGTTTAGTATTAAAAAAAAGGAGAAAAGAAATTGGGCTTAGCCCATTTGTTTACAAAAAATAGGACGGGGGTTTCCCTTTTGTTTCCAAACCGAAAAAAAGAAGAACAAAAAGGAATTAGGGTTGTGTTGTTTGCTCCTGCCGACACAAAAGACAAAAAAGAAAAAAAAAAGAATGGCCGCCGGCTGGGATATCAAGAACAAGGCCGGGTTTCGTTTTCCATCTATGATTTGGGTGTACTCGTCCCACTCTAAAACCCCTCAAAGGTAATCAGTCAATTATTATTTTCTTCGTATCACGATTTGGGGGTGTCGGGTTTGGCTGGGATTCGCGAATACCGAGACCCTCATGGTCTCGGTGGTGCTGCGGTTTTGGCCGACCAGGGACAGAAAACCCAAGCAGGGGTGTTGGGTTTCGTGTGGATTCAGGGAAAACCGAGACCATCAAGGTCTCGGTGTGGGTGCTGTTTGGGCCACTCGTAACCCACAAGGGACGGGTTGGTTTGGTTTGTGTCGGCAGTAATAAACCCACCAGGTGGTTTGTCTAATAAAAACAAAGAGTAAAGACGCAGCAGGGGGGCGTTTGGGATTAACTGACTAAGGGTGCGTTTGGGTCTGCCGAAAATGAAAGCAGTGGGAACCACTGCACAGGCAGGGGGAAATGTTAACAGGCAGTGGGAAGTTATAACTAGCAGGGGGAACTGTAGAAAACAGTGGGAATTATAACAAAAACAGTGGGAACCACGGGATTATTAAATTGGTTAAATAACTTTATTAATAAGTTTAACAAGAAAAATAAAGTTATATATATTGTGTTGTTAAATTTGATTAGTAAATTATTTTGGATATTAACTTTATCTTTTCTTTTAACTACTTAAAACGTGGGTTTTCGTTAATGATCTACTTTTCAAAGAAACTAAATTGGAAACCATTTCTAATTCAGGAAAATTTCTTTTTATAGCAGATTTCTATTTTTAGTAATATCATAAATTTAGAAGACCTATTATCAGTAATCAACAATACAGGAATACACTTATCAGTAACATTTGAACAGTCCGAATTATCAGATTACATATACCTACAGTAATATAAGTATAAAATAAATCAAGCCAAGAATAGTTAAAATCATTAATAATAAATGGATAACAGTCGACTTATTTTCGCGTCCATTATTTGTGTAGTATCCGTGAAGTCAGATTCGATCCGTCAGCTTTCAGTCTTATTTCAGTACTGGACACGAGGTACGGATTTTCCGTCCTTTCAGTAAGGACTTCTTTTCTATGCATGATTAGGATTCCCCATCTTCAGCCAAATGTTTTCCCCAGTATATGTTTAAACTTATCAGTAATCATGTTAAGAATTTAATAAATTGTCTGAGCATTATATACAAGCATGATTAGTTTATGTACTAGTTACGGAGGTACCGTAACCACGGCACTAGAGGCACCGGTGTCGTGACTCACATGCAGGAGAGTGATATCCTGCATCGTCCCACTCAGCTCAGCTTGGCTATTTTATCAGTATTATTAGTGGGGCGTATGGATGCATCCTAGGCTACAGTTTACAGTTTAGCAGGTGAATGTGGTGTGTGCTCTACATCCTTCACATTGGAGCTGATCCCTCCACCCAGCACAGTTATTTAGAGGTCACCCCTCTACAGCATGACGAGGTCACCCCTCCAGTTATTCATGCACGGTTGTTACAGCACGTGACCTATATAAGCTCTGGCAAATTAAAATATAGTAAATGCATGTTTTCAGATTTATCAGATAATAGTTCAGCTTTATTATTTACAAATCAGACTTTACAGATTATGCACAGATTTCCGCTGCAACTTTACTTATCAGCCTTACAACTCCAGTATTTTACCATCTGTTTCATTTCAGTAGTTCCTTATCATGCTTTATATCCGTTCACTGAGCGTTATGCTCAGCCGTAGTTCCTTTCATGTTCTAACGGCAGGTACACCAGGACGCTTTTAGGATTCTAAGAGCACGTGCATTTGGGATGGAAGCTATCCAGACTTCTTATTTTATGCACTTACATTGTTCTGCTTATTTGGACATTGTTTAGTCCTTTCTTTTAGTATTTTATTTTTCATGTTTTAAGCTTGGGTTGGATTACCGATGTTTGATTCCGGTATTTCCGTTATGGTCATTTAATGTTTTAGTACATTTACCTTATGCTTTGATGACACGCCATAAATACACGTAACGATCCACTTATCCAAGTGGGGTGTTACACGAATTTTCATGGATATTTCTTGAAGGACAAAAGAAAGCTTAAAAGGACCAAAAGTGACAAAGACACAAAGTTTAAGGGCCAATGTTGGTGTTTAATGAATCTTTATGGACTATTGTTGCCATTTATCAAAATTCAAGACATTATACTACAATCTGCCAAAGTTATGAAGTTTCAAGGGTTGATATTATCAAAATTGGAAAGATGGAATGAGCTGGACCAATCAGAGACCTTTGTTGGCTATCACACGAATTGAAGTTATTTTCAATAAATGAGAATATCTTACCAGTGCACTGTTTGCATTTAAAACCCACTCACTCCCCACAACCAATCATATTAACCTATTTCTATACACACGGATCACACTGTTCAAACAGATAATGATCCGTGTACATCGTCAACAGCCAATGACGAAACGCCACGTCATTCATTCATTCTTCAAGCAATTAAAGACGAAGGAGGGGGTTTTACAACTTGGGATTAAAAGCAAAAATGTTCACTAACACCTCCTCAACACAACCTAACCGTTAATTTAGTTGAAATCCACTCTAACCGAAACCCCTAATTTCCCTGAATGATATGAACCCTAAGCTGTCAATTGTCACTTTATGATTGGTAGAGCCACGCCACTGACATCCTCACCTCACTCACAATTTGTCTATAAATATTGGATTCACTATCATTTGTAATAATTTCCCCAATTTTAATTATTTTAGCTTTCTAGTGTGTGTAATTCACACACTCGTTTCACATAGTTAGTTGCTTCAGTTCTCAATAGTTTGTGACTGATTCTCTATTAATAAACCTCCATTTTCAATTCTTATCAATTTCACATTCCAATTACCCTACATTACTTGCATACTTCTGTCATGTTCCTGCCACTACTGTTCTTGAAGATCGATTTTGTACTAGTACTATTTGAAGAAATTTTGGATGATGTTATGAGTTAGAGACTTGATCCTGTTGATTCTTTTGAAGTGTTGTTGGTTACTAGTTTTGGATTTCCAAAGAAGTAGCAGTTTGATGGATCTTTGCACTTGGATTGTAGATGAATTTCTTGTGTAGTGTAGCTATTTAACAGTGGTTAATTGAGTTCAGATAGTGGATTTAAGAAATTGCAAGTGATCATCATCAAAGGACTAAACTTCGGATGTAATGGTCAAGCAAATTTTACTATTCTTACAATTTTTAGCTTAAATTTGCTTGATCTAGTTGTAGTTAATAATGTAGCTTGTTATCCGTCTAAAACTATTCATTGTGATCTGTATTTGTGAGCTTGATACCTGTTTTTAGTGATCATTCCTTGGTTCTTAATATAGCTTTCTTAAATTCTTCTTAATAATAGTTAACTAGTGTTTGGATTTGTTCATTTTAGATCTGTTGATTAAGTTCTGTTTTAGTGACCTTTGGAGTCTGATTTGTTACTCCAAAACATAGCAATTGCAGTCATAACATAGTCGATAGAAGCAGTGAAACATGCAATTAACCATTTAAAAGGTTGGGTCATTTTGTAGTTCAATATGCAAATTTCATGAGCTTGTAGATTTTAGCCTAGCTGGAATCAGATTAATCCTTTCAGTGTTTTGGAAATTCATAGTTCTTTTCATAATTTTGTAGTTAATCACTGTCTTTGAAGATTAATCAATAAGCCTGAAATCAGTCTCGTAAGTAGTCAAATAAGTTGATTGTTATCAGATTTAGATCATATGTCAGCTAGCTTATTATGTGGTATCTAGCTAAATTGTCTTCATAAAAAGTGCTTATAAACAATTCAGAAGTAATAATAAGTAATTTTGGAACTTTTTGGAAAAAGTCAATAAAAGTCAAAGCTTATCAAATACGCTCATTTTGCTTATTTGGGATTTTTTCTTATTCTTTCAGCCAAACTTTGATTTTCTTGAATAAATCTCCATATTTCTAGCTTATAATAATCTTTAGAAAAGCTTATCTCATTTGGTAGAGCCTAAATACATGTTTCAATAACTAGTTCATGCTTGAAAAATCGAATAAGCATTTATAGCTTATTTTAGCTAAAAAGCTTAATTGTCCTTAGGTAAAATTTGATTTTAGAAATATTAAAAGTGGTTTCAGCTTAATTGGTCCAGAAAATAGCTTAAACTAGCTTTTTGGTCACTTTAGCCCATTTTTCATATTAATTATATGGTAATTGCAATTTAGTCCTTTGTTTTCTAGTTTGTTTTAATCTGTTGGAAATTAGTTTTAATACTGTTAATTGGCAGTTTCAATACCTGTAGTTTGTTAGAGTTGTTAATCTGTTTTAACTAGTTTCATTTTGTTACATTTTAATATTCAGTCCAGCCTTTACTTTGGCAGTTTGTTAAGTTTTGTTATAATTGTTTCATTTTGTTTAATAGTTGTACTTTGTGTAATAAATGATGTATGTGCAATTTGTTTTAACGTAGTATTATATATATATATATATATATATATATATATATATATATATATATATATATATATATATATATATATATATATATATATATATATATATATATATATATATATATATATATATATATATATATATATATACCATTTTTGCTTGCTTTGTGTCAATTAAAATAGATACCAAATTACGATATTAAACCAAGAACAATTAAGTCTATACATGGAAACCCGTTATCAATTCGATTTGAGTTGAGGATAAAACGATACTATAAACGATATTAAAATTCATTCAATCACTTTGGGTAAAAGTTCGTCATATTGCTCAATATTCCTATGCTTGGACCAGGAAATTGCTCTCGAGATCATATCAGGCACTTGGGTCCACCAACAAGCACTTACACCTAAGGACTCTAAAATCCAAATCTACAATTAGTAAATGTAAAAAAGGTTGTTAGAAAGAAAATGAGTTGATAACGTAAATTGTGAAAGTAAATACTCACTTTGAAAGCCAAGACAAATCGAAACAATGAATATGACGGAAGAAAGTTGGGCTTTCTGTCCACTAGTTTACAGTGAGCATCCATATGCCTTGAAGTAACATTCCTATTGACAGAGTATAACTCGCATCATATGTATTCTCCCCAACAAAATTCATTCCAAACATCAATATTCTCCACGATTCTCAGAAATACATCATCAACAACAACTCCCAACTCATGACCCATAAAAATAACTTCCAAAGATAATAGGAGACAAACTCTTACCGAGTCTTCATATGATAAATTGCTAAAACGCTCATCATCCTCAATGATACATAGAAGATCTATCTTTTTAACATATTCACCTATCTTCTCAGGTAAAACTCTATCACGGATAGTCATTTCACCAGCCCTAAATTTACTGAAGCTTTGATGGCCAAATACAAAAGTAGTAATTATACAAAATTCATGACGACCAAAGTAAAATGTACTACCATTAAAATGATAAATTAAAGGCAAATCATAGTGATCACTATTTGAAACTTCTGCTTCTGGAGCGTATAATGTATGAGACCGTCTTCATTGTCAACATAATCTAAATTCAACCAGCGACCAAAGCATGTGGACCTAAACAACTCACACTTTGTTAAACCTAATTTATCTTTCATCATACGAAAGTAATAGTCTTTACTTTTTATGCGAATCCTTTCAACATATTCCTATAAATAGAAAATAATATTACTATATAAAATAAACAAAGTAAATAATTGCCATTCAACACATTCCAATAAGGTGAGCCAACAAGCGACAATACCAGCAGCCATCATTTAAAACTAATTGTAATTCAACAAAAATGCATAATTAATACTATCAATTACTTGAGCCTACATTTTTATTTGTAGAAGGAATGGAGAGTTATACGTAAGGGTGAGCATTTGGATCGTTGGACCGGACCGAGCAAATTCGGTCCGGTCATCGGTCCGTGATTTTGTACCATTTCGGTCCTCGGTCAGGTCCGGTCTGGTTCGGTTTTACAAAAATTTATTTATTTTGCTTAATTGAGATCGGACCGGACTGATGACCGGACAAGACTGGACCGACCCAGATCAGACCGGACCATTTCGGTCCGGGTTTTGGACCAATTCGGTCCTCGGTCCAGTCCGGTCCGATTTTGACCTAAATGAAAATTTTGTTTGCTTAAAATTGAAATTACCAGTCGATTCATGGAGCTCGGATGGAAAAATTCCTCCGACAAATTAAAAATTTTCATTTGCTTGAAAAGAAATTATAGACTTCTTTTCTAATGGTTTCATACGGATATTTATGCGTTGAAATAAAAAAAATTTAATTTTAAAATTTTTTATACAAACATTATTTATTCATTCTTGACTCGTTTAAAGTTTAAATTGAAAAAATAAAACTTATATAAAAATATACATAAATTTTATTATACTTTTTTATGATTTTTATATAAAAATTAAAAATATCGATTTTTATTTGTTTAAATTGAAATTTCAATTCAATATTTATTGGTTTTTACTCGTTTAAATAGAAAAATAAAATTTATATAAAAAGTTTATGTAAAACTTCTGATTTTACCTTATTGACTTTGTCAACTGTTGTATTACTTATTTTAGGAATTTATATAATTCCACGTTTATATGACTTATTATTTATCATATACCTTTTGTCATACTATCTTTCATATTTATTTTACATTTATATGAACTCATAGTCATTTATTGACTACTCTGGCAACTGACTGGCCACTTGATTGAATAATAGACTCATCGCCTTAGTGCATATTTTTGAGATAAACTGTAACTTTACTTAATTTATTTATTAAGTACTTGGATTTATTTTTATATGTATATATTTACATATATTATCTAAAAGGAATAAACACCTAAACACTTTAAAACAATGTATATTATCTTACATTGTCATTTATTTACTTTATTTAAGTAAAATAATTATAGTGATATATTTAATATACACTTTCACTAAATTACCTAAAAGCTTCAACAAAAATACCTACAACTCAACAAATACATACAATAATATGCAAGGGCTATTATTATCATACAACACTTGGCAAAACTTACCAAAAACCTTTCCCCATGCATATATTAGACGTGTATATGTATGCATGCCTACACTACCATCATTTGTTAGCTAGCTTGTAAGTAATCAAGTGTTTAATCCACTAAAACCCTATACTAACCATGCTTACTTACACAAACACATGCATAACCATACTTTCTCTATACCAACCTCAGTTTTACTTACACAATCACTTACACACACCATACCCTTTACTATACTTGGTCATTCTTGTCCCCTTGGACCCAAAACACACGGGAACAACTTTGCAACTTAGGAAAGGAAAGTCAATTTCCATTTTGAGCATGTGTGTAAATGGCAAGTGTATCCTATGAGGATCCCATGCATATCTTTGTGAGATACGTTGTACAAGGTACAAGGATTTACTTTAGATCTCTCTCTCTCGTTGTCTTAAGCCGAAACACACACAACACACAACACATTTCACTTGCAACTCAAACATCATCTATCTCTCTCTCTCAACCTACGGTAAAAACCACCTTTCCACCATTTTTGAACCTTCAAACTTATCTACTACTCCTATACTATGTCTCCTACTATATAAAGGTTAATCCTAATCTCATCCTACAAGAACCTTGATCCTTGAAGCAAGAAAAAGAGCCCTAGAAGCCTACTTGAAGCCACGGCTTGTTTAAGCCCCCCAAGACCTCCATTGTTGAAAGCTTGTCACTTGTTCCTACTTGTTCTCCTATCACTCCTAAACCTATATAAACAAGTAAGTCCCTAAACCTATCTAAACAAGTAAGTCCAAGCTAAAACCTATCTTTCTAATACATCTACTTTCATACATATTAATATATACATGGTTATTCTTGGTAAAAGTTAATATTGAAACAAATATTGAAACCCTAAAACTTATTATAACCCACGGCTTGATTTTTGATATAACTTAAAATGATGTAAAAACTTGTCAACCATGAAGAACACATCACCATGATCTTATTAAACTTGAAAAACCATAAAGACCTAAACATGCATGATTTTTGGACGTGAGGTTTAAGCTCATATTTTTATTTTGGGTAATCTTTTAATGTTTAGATATAACTAGAAACACTAGATTTATGTTTTTAGGTCCCTTAAAATGTTAAGATCACTATTATGCCTTATAAGATTAGTTTTAAGCTCACTATAATAATTGCCAAAATAAATATTCTTTGTCACTAAATAAATGTTTTTATAAAACTTTTAGTGTCAAAATATGATTTTATAAAGTTTCATGTTGAAAGTATAGATCTATAAGAGTTTTAGACTAAAAATAATAAATCTAAGAAGTTTTGTATTAAAATAATAGATCTACTAAATTTTGGATTAAATATAACAAGTATAAAATTTTCGGGTTGGATTTTAAATTTATAAAGTAAAGAGATCTAAATAAACAAGTGTAGAAACTTATTTTCCAAAAATATAAACTTTTAGACTACTTTTATATATTTCCGAGAGTTGAGGGTGTTGTTTTGAACATATCCGAAACTTAAAGGTGATAAAAAGGACTTAAAAGGAATTAATATAATGTTAGGGTAAATTGTGTAAACTTTAGAAAACCTAGGGATCACTTTGGTCTTTTGCCGAGACTTAATATAAGCCTTAGGGACCAATTATGCCAAGATAGCAAACTTATTTAAGCCCTAAGTAACCCTAGGGACTAATCCTGCCTTTAGCCGAAACATATTCAAGCCCTAGGGGGCATTTGTGTAACTTTTGTTAAACTTAAATATAAGCCGAAGGTTGGAGGACTAAAACTGCCAACTTGTGAAACTTTAATAAGCCCTAATTTAAGCCGTATACTTTAGGGACTATTTTTGCCATTTAATGAAACTAAAAGAAACCCTAGTTACACGTGTAACTAGGGAGGGACCAAAACTGTAATTACTTGAAAGATTTAGAAACCCTAGGGGTATAAAAGTAATTTAACCGCAAGCAATTACTTAAATAAAAGGACTAAAACGTAAATTATACAAAGTATAACGAACCCTAAAATTCTATATATTTATAACCGTTATTTAAAACGTAAAATTTAAATAGCGTAACAATTGTTATTTTTCCAAACTTATAGTTTGATAATTATAAACACTACGTAAACGTGGAATCTAAATTAAATGTTATACGTTTTATAAATCTCATTTATATATTAAATATAAATTAAAAATGATTAACTTATAAAATAAATATATTAATTATATTTATTTTCTATTACTTTAAATATATATATATATAACTACCTTTTATAAATATTTAAAGTGTTTTATAAACAACGTAAGTACAAAATATTAATTAAATGGATTAATTAATTTAACCTTATCATTTATTTTATACTTAAAATAAATACTATTAGAACTTGTACAACGATGAACAAAAATACAAGTATTGTAATAAAATGCTTAAAACCAGTATAAGCATGTACAGATTTATTCTGAAACTTTTATGCATTATGTTATGCATTTACTGAGACCTTATAATTATTTAGGTCGTTGATTGTATCGTGAGCATCCTTATCAGATTTATCTACTGACTTATTGTTGTACTACTTAGATGAGTTCATGGGCCCACTTTATATATTGACAAACTTTTAAACCTTTTAATGGGGAAGAAAATATGCAACATATTTTATTTTATGGACATGGATTGAACTGTGAAACCTTTGATTACATTGCCTATTGTAGATGAACCCGCATGACCCGTGCATCTGAAACTGTTAGAATTATTGAATTACCTGAATGTTATAAATAGATCTATTTGGGAGTGACCGTCCCCATCTGGGTGAGTCATGCTCACTGTGCCAAGGCCAGGACAACAGATGTTTCACATGTCAACACTTATTTTTGTTATGGGTGCCTTTTTATAAGGGGAAGGGTCCTTTTTTGTTAAGGACTTAACTGTCAAGTTTCAGTTTCGGGCAATATGGAAATGTAATTACTTTTAAGTATTGATGCTTTGTGCATTACTACTTCAGTGAATATTTAATGTCCAAACTTATTTTAATTAAACCTGTGAATTCACCAACTTTATGTTGACTCTCTAAGCATGTTTTCTCAGGAAACTGAAGCAGGTATTGGTGTGCATGGAGTCAAGCATCATGATAGGCTGCATTTATAGAGCTCATCTGGGGTTTTATAAACTGGGGAATAATTCAAACTATTGAACAATGTTAAAGACTATTTTAATACTATTTGCACTTTCAATCATGTAATAAATGTAAGGATAATCTTTTATATGTTGCTCTATATTCTGTCTGCTGTTGATCCACCTACGTGACAGCCAAATATTATTTCCGCTGCAATTGACTCAATTTGGGGGTGTCACAGTTTATATAAACTTTTTATAATTTTTTTATAAAATTTATATAAAGAATGAAAAATTCAATTTTACTCATTTAAATAAAAAAAATAAAAACTTCGTATATAATTTTATCTAGTTTTTACTCGTATACATAAAAATTTATATTAAATTAATATAATTAATTATAAAATTCATAGAAAAAGTAAAAAAAATTGATTTTTACTTTTAAATAGAAAACTTACATAAACAATATTTATTCATATTAAACTATTAACTGAGTCGACTTAAACCAAGATTTTAAAATACTATGAATTTCTGTCAACTAAATGTGTAGGTATTTTTTAATTTTTAAGAATTTAAATATACTAATGTTTAAAATTTTGAGATTTTAAGTTTACAAAAATGACACATCATTAATTTGAATGGATGTAAATCGACTGGATACAGTGTTCGTGTGTGGTCCCGGAAAGTGCCCGGAGACCAGGACACGTGTCACCTACCGGAGGAAAGACCGGAGAGGATAGTCGGAACACGAACCCACGTGATATGAACAGTACTATGACATCATTTATGACGTCATCTGATTCAAGGCCCCACCTAGGATCTTGGTGTATGCGCAAAGAAGAAAGGAACAGTGTCACAACCTGCGAAGTACACAGACCCATTTCGGGAAAGAAGACAAGGTATGAACTGCCAACATCAAGGTATCAAGAATACCCTATATATAGTCCTCATATTTATTATTAATCACATTGAATGCTCTGACAACATATTTAATACCGTATACCATACCCATATATCATTACTCATTCTCACACCGGGAGCTTGGTCCTGGGATAACCCCTGGGGCGAGTTAACATTTGATGTTTCTTGTGTGTAGGTGATCCATCTCCTTATAGCTTACGTGGAAGGTTTCTAGTCCCGTAAGCCCTACCAGAGGATTTTAGCATCAACATTTTAGCGCCATCCGTGGGACCCTCAACAATCACCAGTCACCCCTACCGAGGCTTCTGGCTCGGGGGAAAATAATGAAAATCGTGAACCACATAACGACGAAACCGAAGCTCATTTGACTAACCTTCAAGCCCTTATCTCAGAGTATAATGCTCGGTTAGTCGGACACAATGTCACTCCCGTCTGCCTATCATTCGAAGAAACCGAACCAAGCAGGAACGTGGCCAAACCCGTAGCCACTCCAGATCCAGAGGAAGAGCCGGAAGAAGACTTGTCAAAGCCATACAAGGAGATATCCCGTTCACCCTTCACAAGACGAATCATCCAGTACCCATCTCTGAAGCACATCTTTCCCCCTCACCTCAATTTATACGATAGAAGTACGGATCCGGACAACCATGTCACGCGGTCTTCCGGGGCGGCCACACAAGTGGATTGGCCTATGTCGGTATGGTGTAGGATGTTCCAACAAACGTTAGATGACGCGGCTCGGGGATGGTTCGACCGCTTACCTAATGGAAACATAGACAATTGGGTAGACCTCAGAGACCAATTTGTCAGAAGGTTCGCACTACGAAGGCAGTGCACCAAGGAAGCCATTGATGTGACCAGGATAGTCAGAAAGGCTCACGAAAGCCTGTTGGACTTCAAGGAGCGATGGACGGATGAGACAAGTTACATTGAGGGTGCTCCGGAAGTGATGTTGATTTCTTCGTTTGTGAGCAACTATAAATATCCCGAGTTGGCTCGGAGGTTCACCGACAGGACCCTCAGACAATCACCAAAATGATGAAAAGGGTGGACGACTACGTCAAGTCAAAAGAAGCCTATCGGTCCACCGAACTGCCAAGAGTGGAGTATGCAGATAAAGGAGCCAATCCCTTTCACAAGACAGAAAGGCATGGAGGCTCGGGGGACAAGGGGCAAGGCCGCTACGACCGAAGGCCTGATAAAGGCAATGATCTATACCAGCCCTACCCGTAATATCCCCCGCCCCGACCTTACGAGGCAAAGAAGCCACTCCCAATCTCAGCCATTGATTCGTTGGTCCGAACCCCAAAAGAAATCCTGGCTTACGAGACTCACTTACGGTTACCTCGACCGGAACCCACCAAAGGAATGGTCAGAAGGGAGAACTTGAATAAGCGTTGTGATTACCACGGTCAGAAGGGTTATCTGACCAATGACTGCTTCCAACTGAGAAGACAATTAGAGGCCGCACTGGAGGCCGGAAAGCTTAACCACCTCATCCGGGACCATGAGCCGAGAGGCGGGTACAGGAACAACCCCCCAAGAGCTAAGGATGACTAAAAAGGAGGAAGGAAAACGATCAACATGGTAAGATCATACAAGGCCGGGGAAAAAAGGAAAGAGCCCACTCCGGAAGAGTAGGACTGGATGCAAGCCCCCATCAGTTTTCCTCCTTTAAATGGAAACGATGCCTCAGACGAACCACTAATCATCGAGGCAGAGGCGAAGGACACTTGATAAGGCGGATACTCGTGGACAACGGCACATCAGTCCAGATCATGTTTGAACATTGCTTTAACTACTTATGCCCCTCGATCAAGAAAACATTAGAGCCATCGCAGACAAACTTGGTTGGATTTTCGGGAGAGGAGTTGACACCGCTGGGGAATGTAGAACTAGCCGTGTCGTTCGGAACTGAAAAGTTAAGACGCACAGTTAACTTGAAGTTCACTATCGTACAAGTCATGTCCCCCTACAATGTCATCCTGAGACGAACCGGTATTAGGGCACTAAGGGCGGTCCCGTCAACCGCTCATGCTATGTTCAAGTTTCCAACCCCGAAAGGAGTTGCCATGCTGGTTCCCAAAGCATCCATAATAGCCGAATGTCGGATGCTAGAAGACAAACAGAAAACCAACCAAGGGAAAACAAATGAAGGTGTCGTGGAACATAAGGCCGAGGAAGTCAAGCCCCAAAAAGACGAGGTAGATAGCCCACTCACAAAAGAGGTGTTAGTAAGCCCGGCTCATCCAGACCAATTGGTGGTAATCGGGAAGAACTTTTCCAAGGAAGGAAGAGCACGCCTAATCGATCTGCTCAGACGAAGCCAGGACGTGTTTGCGTGGACCCCAACCGACATGACCAGGGTACCCAAGAGACTGATCAAACACTCGTTAAATGTCAACCCATCGATGACTTCGGTCGCTCAAAAACGACGAGTCCTTAGTGAAGAGAAGAGCAGAGTGGTAGCTAAAGAGGTAGAAGAATGGGTCGAGGCAGGGATCGTCCGTCCGGTGAGATACCCCACATGGATATCAAACCCGGTCTTGGTCAAGAAGTCGGATGGCACTTGGCGAATGTGCATTGACTTCAAAATCTTAAATCTGCTTGTCCAAAAGACTACTATCCTCTCCCGAAGATAGATTTGAAGATAGAGTCAGTAATGGGCTACAAGTACAAGTGCTTCCTAGACGCTTACAAAGGCTACCACCAAGTCCAAATGGACGAGGAGGACGAGGAAAAAATAGCCCTTTATACGGACCAGGGAACCTATTGCTATACCAAGATCCCCTTCGGCTCAAGAACGCCGGGGCCACCTACCAAAGGTTGGTGGACGCAACCTTTAAGGAACAAGTAGGCCGGAACTTAGAAGCCTATGTGGATGACATGGCCATCAAGAGTGTATCAAAAACAACTCTCCTGGCAGATATTGCCGAAACCTTCAGCAACCTCCGGAAGATTAACATGAAACTTAACCCCAAGAAGTGTTCCTTCGGGGTCGAAGAATGGAATTTTCTAGGCTACATGGTCACCTCGGAAGGAATAAGGGCAAACCCCAAGAAGACGAAGGCCATAATGGACATGAGGTCCCCCAAAACGTTGAAGGAAATG
Source organism: Glebionis coronaria (assembly GCA_025667525.1). Classification (NCBI taxonomy): domain Eukaryota; kingdom Viridiplantae; phylum Streptophyta; class Magnoliopsida; order Asterales; family Asteraceae; genus Glebionis; species Glebionis coronaria. The sequence continues at coordinate 457,816,735 of CM046882.1, forward strand.
CAATCACTAAGTGGCAAGTTAGCGGCATTAAACCGATTCGTCTCCAAGTCTGCCGAACGCTCTCTGCCTTTCTTCGAAACCTTGAAGAACATCACCAAAGAAAACCGGGATGAGTACAAATGGACCCCGGAGGCCGAAACCGCTTTCCAAGAGATGAAGAAAGTTGTGATAGACCTTTCCCTGCTAACCACCCCAGTCAAAGGAGAAACGTTGTTCATTTACTTAGCTCTGGCAATGGACGCAGTCAGTGGGTTCTCATGGCAGAGAGGAAGCACGGTCAAGTACCTATTCGATATGTTAGTAGGGTACTGCATGATGCGGAGCGTAGGTACGCCCCATTGGAGAAGCTATTCCTATGTCTGTTACATTTATCAAGGAGTTTGAGGAGATACTTCGAAGCCCATCCGATCAAGGTGATCACCGATTAATAAGTGTGAAAACACTTATCCTTTTACCACTTAATTATAATAAAAACGAGACCAAAACATGTATTTTATGTCGTAAAAGTCGGAATTATGCGTGGTTTGTGTTTTTATTGTGTTTTAGGACCAAAGATGAAAAAGGAAGAAAACACGGGCTTTCACGGGCTTTTATCGAAGAAAAAGACAAAAGACAAAGTCAAAAGATCAAAAGTGCAAGAAGAACGAAAGTCAAAGGCCTATTCTGAAGATTTATCGAAGAAAAAGTCTAAAGGCGGAAGTTTAACGAAGTCAAAGAACCAAGTCTTATAAAAGAAGAAAATTAGAAGACGAGTTCATTTTATATCGACAAATCCCGAGACAACGTCGAGAAAGACGAAGAAATTAAAAGACGAGAAGACAAAGTGATAGAAGAAAGCAACAACTCCTACCTTCCCTCCTCCTATAAATAGTCATTTACTCCTTCATTTTGAAGAGTTAGACATTTAGTTAGTTTTTAGTTAATTAGAAGTAGGAGTAGGATTAGGATAATTAATTTCTCTCTCTAAACTTCCTTTATTGTTTTCAAGCTTTTAATCTTTGATCTTGTATTTGAATCTTTAATCTTCATCTCAATTTCAAGCTTTTTATAATTATTCTCATTCTTCCTTTCTTGTTTTAATCTTTCATTTTGTTTGATTAATCTTGGAGTTTGTTTCATCTTGATGCTTATTTGATTAAAGTGCTTATCTTTTTGTTATTATCATTTTCATGCTATTGATGGTCTTACCTTATTGTGCTTTTTGCTTATTTCATGTTTAGCTTATTTTTATTTAAGTGTTTTAAAAAGTTTAATCTTTTTAAAGTTTATTTTATAAATCTTACTTATTTAGTGTTTTGAAAGTTTTTCATTCGTGGCTTATTTAGTTCTTTTTATTATTGATTTGGTTAAGTTTTTGGTAAGTGCTTATTAGAAAAGTGCTTATTTGGTTTTTGCTTATTTACCTTTTACATTCCATCGTAATATTCTTAAGGGTTTTAAGGTTCCACTCGAGTATTGTGATCGCATAAGCCTTAGGGTTTCTACTTGCGATCAAATATTGCGTTCCATATTGCTATCGTCAGTTACGATTGGTGACTACGATTGTTGACTATGATCACTCATTGCGATCCTAGTTGCGATCGTGAGTTACGATCGTTGAATGCGATCGCTTGTTGCGATCGTAGAGTGCGATCATTGTTGCGATCGTAGGGTGCGATTGGTTGTTGCGATCCAAGCTGCGATCGTAGGGGGCGATCCAGGTTGCGATCTGATCACAATCCTTGGTTTATTTTACTTAGTTATTTTTCAAAGTTTATTTCGTTCTCGCCATTTTTGTCAAGTTTAATTTTATATTGTCTTGTCTTATTTTATTTTTAAAGTGTTTTAATTTTCAAGTTTACATTTTATTAAGTTTTAAATTACTTTAACTTCCTTGTTATTTCGTTTAAGTCTTTCATTTAAGTTTTAATCAGTTTATTGCTTTTATTATTTTGTCATTTACTTTAAAGTTTGCATTTTTAATTTAAAATAGATAATCAATCAATCTAGCAAGTGCTATCGAAGGCTGAAGCCTTGGAAAAGCTAGCCAAGTATGCAATTGAATTGGGAGCTTACGCAATAAATTATGTACCCCAGAACGCAATAAAGGGGCAAGTGCTAGCTGATTTTTTGGCCGAAACACCAGCGGAGGAAGCACTAATATTATGCACCACAGAAGTATTTGAACCCATCAAAGCAAAGTGGACGATGTTCACATATGGGTCCGCTAGCTCAAAAGGAGCCGGAGCAGGGCTTGTCTTAATTGACCCCGCGGGTACATAATACACATATGCCCTCCGTCTCGACTTTGAAACCTCAAACAACGAAGCCGAATATGAGACGTTGTTGGCAGGGCTGAGACTGGCCGAAAAGATTGAAGTGCAAGACCTCCAGGCTAAGGTGGACTCAAGAATTCGTCGCATGCAACGAACGAATGAAGAAGTACCTTGCCGAAGCCATGGAGCGTGTGACTAAATTCAGCAAGTTTGCAATCCAAAACATCCCAAGGAACCTAAATCAAAAAGCAGACATCCTGAGTAAGCTGGCATCAGTATCTTTCAACCACCTTACTAAGGAAGTACTGGTGAAGGTGCTTGCATCCCGGTCGATCGAAAAGGAGGAGGTTAATGACGTGGTGGAGGAAGAGGAAGATAACTGGATGACCCCCCTATCATCAGATACTTATAGGAAGGAATATGGCCCAAAAACCCAGACGAAGCTAGGAAACTCCGAATGAAGATATCGCAGTTTGTTAACAAAGGAGGAGTCCTATTCAAGAAGTCATACCTCTCCCCCATGTTGCGATGTGTAGGCCCCCTCCAAGCAAACTAAATTATCCGAGAGGTCCATGAGGGAGGATGTGGGATGCATCCAGGCTACAGATCGGTGGTAGCAAAAATAATGAGGCAAGGATACTATTGGCCAACGATGTACCAGGATATATATGAGGTGGTGGTGAAATGTGACTCTTGCCAAATTCACGCCTCGGTCCCAAAGCTCCCAAAAAACTTGATGACTTCAATCATGTCCCCATGGTCTTTCTACCAATGGGGCCTCGACATCCTCGGTCCATTGCTCGAAGCACTAGGAAAAGTCAAGTTCATCATTGTGGCTATCGATTACTTCACCAAATGGATTGAGGCTAAGCAGTTGGCAAAGGTGCGCGGGAAGGATGTGAAAAAGTTCGTGTGGGAGAACATAGTGTACAGATTCAGCGTGTCGGGCATCATCGTCACCGACAACGGAACCCAGTTGGTAAATGATCCATTTAAGGGATGGTGCGTGAAATGGCAAATCAAGCAAATTAACATTGTAGTTGCACATCTGCAAGCCAACGGACTAGTCGAAAGGGCCAACAAATCCCTCATGCATGGAATGAAGGCACGATTAGGGAGGGAGATGACCGGATGGGTAGATGAGTTGCCCAGTGTCTTATAGGCTCACCGAACCATGATGAAAACTAGTAACGAAGAGACCCCATTTAGCCTCACCTACGGGAGCGAAGCCGTCATCCCCGCAGAGATAGGAATGAGGACCTATCGAACACTCATGTTCAATGAAGGGACGAATGAAGAAGAGCTCCGCCTAAACCTCGATCTCGTCCAAGAAAGAAGAGAGATGGCGGCCATAAGAGAAGCCAAGTACAAGAAGAAAATGGAGCAATACTTTAAAAAAGTGTGAAGCACATGGCATTCAAGATAGGGGATTTTGTCTACCGAAAGAATAAGGCAAGCCGGGTGGTAAAACCTGGCAAGCTCGCCCCTAATTTGGAAGGTCCGTACCGGGTCACCGAAGCATTCCAAAACAGGTCCTACAAGCTGGAGACATTGGAGGGAAAAGAAATCCCGAGGAAGTGGCATGCCATGAACTTAAGAAATTGCTTTATGTAATCATGTAAACAATTATCTATGATATAATATACATCCTCCCCGGTAAAAAGGGATGAAATTTTCCGGAACAAGCATGCGCTAGAAACAATAATAACGAACAACTATGGAAACAAACACCCAAACCCCCTGACGAGTCTGATCAACTCGAAGGAAGAGGCCCGCTTGTAAAGGTTAAGAGCCTCATTGAGCGGTAGCCTATTGGTTATAAAGGTTAGGAGCCTCATCAGTCGTGGTAAAGGTTAAGAGCCTCATCCATCGAAGCCTAAGACCGCTTGTAAAGGTTAAGAGCCTCATCGAGCGGCAGCATATTGGTGGTAAAGGTTAAGAGCCTCATCAACCGTTGTAAAGGTTAAGAGTCTCATCCACCAAAGCCTAAGACCGCTTGTAAAGGTTAAGAGCCTCATCGAGCAGCGGCATATTGGTTGTAAAGGTTAAGAGCCTCATCAGCCGTAGTAAAGGTTAAGAGCCTCATCCACCGAAACAAACGACCTCTCGTAAAGGTTAAGAGCCTCATCGAGCGGCAACATATTAGTTGTAAAGGCCAAGAGCCTCATCAGTCGTGGTAAAGGTTAATAGCCTCATCCACCGAAGCAAACCACCACTTGTAAAGGTCGGAGAACCTCGTCAAGCAGTAGCCTGTTGGTCAGAGAACCGAAGCAAAAGGCTGCTCGTTTAAAAAGGGACCATAAGTCTCCGTACGTCACAAAAAAGGGGTGAGCTCCGGCCCCCCGGACATGAAAGGAGACATGGTTGCATAAAAATAAGGAGATTATTTACAAAGTAATGCACCGATGTCACTAATATTATTGAGCATTCAAAATAGCAAACCATAACATTAAAGCATAACCAGAGCAATATCCGGCACAAAAATTGAAAGTTATTACATCAGTAAGTATTTACCGGAACATACTCCGGTGCGAACAAAGTTTAAACTATTACATCATTAAAAATAACCAGAACATACTCCGGTGTGAAAAAGTTCAAAGATTACATCAAAAGACGCCCTAGAAACATGCTTCATTGTGGGGCTGGCTGAGAGGAAGTAGAGACAGTGGGAACCGGGGGAGCCTTGTTAGGGACCTCCGATTCGTCTGGAGTAAACTTCATCAAGTTCCCTATTGAAAGGTCAAAAGATCTGCTTACCTTATCGACGAAGGGGTAGGAGGGGGTAAAAAATTCATTACACTTGTCCACCCATGCCTTGGCCTGATCAAAATCGAAGTCCTTGGTCTCGGAGAGAGTTTTGGCAAGCGACTCATCGGATCGATTGACCTTGATCCCATCATACCACCCCCCCCCCCCGGAATAGTAGACATTTGCAACCTCGGCCACATGCTTCTTGTACTCGGAGCAACCGTAGAGCAAACGGATAACATGAGGAATAAAATCCTTGACAAGCCTAGTCTGGTCAGATGCAGCCCTGCGGATGTTGGTTGTACATTTAGTGTTAAGGGCTTCGACATCCTGAGCACGCTTGTTACCCCGAGCTAGCTCCTCCTCCTTCAAGCCGAGAGAGCATTCAAGGTCCCGTACCTTCTGGTCATTAGCTTGAGCAGCATCCTCTAAAGACTTAACCTTGGACTCCAAGGCAGCTTTCTCTTGGGAACACGAGGCATGCTCCGTCTCGAGCTTCTTGAAGTTTGCAGAAATCTGCTCCAGCAATGCTTGCCCCCTTTGAAAGTTATCAGCATCTTGGCGGCTAGAATTAACCAAGGCCCTATGATCCTTGATGAGATGGCATTTATACATGATCTCATCGTTCTTTTCGGGCTTTAAATGCATAAAAAGTCATAAATATACCATATATATGCTTGTGTTTGTTATTTGTGTATTTTAGGTATGGATATCTTGAAAAAGACAAAAGATCACAAGAAACCAGGAAAAACGAACACGAGAAACGAAGTCGCACAATGAACCGGGCCCTAGTTATGATTTTTCAAAGAAAAGACCTTGAAGTATTGAAGATGTTCAAGAATGCCCTCATCATTGAAGAAATGACACTTAATACCCTTGTATATTCATAATTACAAGTTTGTTCCCTTAAGTTTGTCAAAATTACAAAAAGATCCCTCAACTTTGAAGAATTAGCAAGTTTAGTCCCTCAAGATTGAAGAATTGTCAACAATGGTCCTCTATAATATCAAACATACTTAGAAGACCTTCAAAGTTCAATAATATGCAAGATCAACCCTTAGAAAATCAAGAAAAGTTCAAAACAAGTCCTTATCATCCTTGTTATAAAGTTTTATGGCCAAAGTATGAATATTGAAACTTTTATAACAAAGGAAAACGGGTTTGTGTGCCTAAAAGACTTTGTTTACAACTTTTACCAAAAGACAAGGACCAAAAATAGGCAAATGAAACATTCAAAAAGAATTTGCGCCAAACACATTTCCTTTCCATAACAAACGGATCAAACCATTTTGCTATTCACCATCACCCCCAATTACCACATCACTTAAAACAAGGGGTAAATCAAAATTACCTTAACCCATGTCTGATTAACCCTCCCACGCTTCAATCTCACCCTTAACATCACATGTCCCATCACTCATGGACCCCATCCATTCAACCTTCAGCTAATGAGGGGACGACTTCCTCTCCAAGAAATCCTAGGTGGCTCAATCAACAGCCCACACATCATACTTGGTCCCAAAGGCATAAAATGAACGCCCAAGATCATTTTGGACAACTCATCACTCAAAGACGTTCAAGGGCATTTCTGGAAATCATTAGTTAGGGTTTATGCATTCTAGAATAGTCCATTAGCACTATAAAAGAAGACCTCAGCCTGTGAGAGTCCCTTTATTCCATTTTCTAGGCTTATACTTGTAATTCCTTTCATATCAATATAAGTTTGAGTATTTTGATTTTATGCAATTCTAATTCCTTTATCTTGAATGAAGTTGGTATTAGTTGCTTGAATCTGTGTTCACAATCATATTGAAGTTGTTTTTTGGTTATTGTTTCGTACGTTTGATTTTGTTAAGGTTTCAAAGTTATTCAAAAAGGTTTTTGAAAACAGTTTTGATCCAAGGATTCAAGGCTCTACTAGTTGAAGCCCTTGGATTCTAGGTGTTTAGATCCACACACTAGCTACCCAAGACCTTAGTTCTTGAGTGGTTAGATTGGATTTTCATTGGAAAAGATTTTACAAGTGGTTGAAAGGTGGTTAATACCCCTGCTGTTTTGACATACCCCTGCTTGCTTATTACCTGTACTAACCCCTAACCAAAAGCCTTAAGCTCTTTCAAGCTTGATAACACCAAGCTTGTGAAGGGTTATAAGCCTTTGGATAGGTTGTTTGCTCATTGTGTTAAAGATTCAAATGCCTTGAGGTTCTGCTTTAAACCATTAGCCAATGTTTCATATCCCTTCCTTATTCAAGGACCTTGGTTACTCTCTAGTTGTTGAGTGTGGTCCAAGGAGCATTGTTGAATCCTCCTAGGAAGTTGTGGAGGATAGGTGCACTCTCTTATCTCTTTTCTATTTTATAAATTCTGATTGAAAATCTGCTATGTTACTTGCTAAGTGATTTTGAGTTCTTGTGGTGGAATTCTTAGTTTTATTGTTTACATTTGTTAGTTGCCATCTAGTAGACCTCTAGGATCCATAAAATCAGTAGGTTATTTGGTGAAATAAAAAGTTTGTTTAAAAAAGGACTAAAACAAGTCTGTTTGGGATTTTGGGATCAAAAGGCCTTGTGGCCTTGTGCCCTTGGTTCTTAGGGTTTTTCCACTCTAAGCAAGTGTTTTGGAAGTAGTTTTGGTCATTGGTTTAGTCTCTCAAAGTTTGAAAAAGGATTTGCAAGTTTTGGAAAAATCTGCTATAATTGGTTTGAAATTGGTCAAACACATCAGAAGAGATAACTTGTTCATAAGTTGGAATTAAGGGCTGAAATTTGGTTTGGGAATAGTTCTTGTTGGTGTGCATCTCTGCAGTATTTGGTTGTGTAATTTGGTAGCTTATTGAATAAGCTACAAGCTTTTGAAAGTCACTGCAAGTGTCAATTACATCAGCAAAAGGCACTTGAGATTTGACCTCCACATTGCTTGCACCCCTTATGCCTTGCTATTCTCTCTATTGATACTTCATTGTTAGATGCTTGTGAGTGTATTTGGATACTTGGTTTGCTTATTTACTGGCTAATAGGCTAACTGGCTTATAGCTTAATTTTTGCCAAAACTGAAATCAATTTGGCTAATTGGCCTCTTTGATTCAAAGGATTTAGCCTAGATTCCTTCACAAAATCTGCTCAAAACAAGCTCATAAACAAGTCCTAGCAATTTGGTAACATTTGGTGAACTTTGACTTTTGGTCAAATAAGCTCAATTTGGCTTATTTTTCAGTTCTGCTTATTGGTACATGCAACAACTTAGTTTTTGTGATAGGTGTCATTTTTCTCAGCTTATTATCACATCTGAAAGGTTTCAGCTTAATTGGTTAAGGTTTTGCTAGAAAACTAGCTTATTTGGCTTTTTCAGTGTGCTTATTTGTTTCTACAGCTTATTTCACTTGGCTTTTTAGAGTTTTCTTTGTTGATTATTCTTAGTGAAGCTATTTGTGAGCTTTTTAAAAAAGAATCAGCTTTTGAAACCCTCTAGAACTCAAACCCGACTATTTTATCGTTTTGGAAAAAGTTCTTTTCCAGATTTTGGCTTATTACTTGAGCTTTTTCAAAATTTCTTTTTGCAAAAAGGTTTAGAATCTCAATAGAAGGTTGTGTGTTTAAGCAGAGCTTATGGCATTAGCTTATAGCTTAATGGGCTTATTGGCCCATTAAGAATAAGTTGTTGGTTATTTAAGCTGTGATAAGCTCACTTTTAGCTTTTGGGATTTTAGAGTTTTTTGCTTAAATTTGAATTTTGAGTCAGTCTGGTGATTTTGGGCTTATTTGGTTAAGTTTGAATTTTATTCGGCTAAAAAGCCCATTAAGTAGTCTGTTTTAGTTTTTAGCCCATTTGGGGACCCAATAGGGGTATTTTGGAAATTTTACTTTCATTTTCTGATTATTTAGGTTAAAATAAACTAGTTTGCAAGTTTTTATAGTTTTTTATAATTTTTGGATTTTTAATATTATTTTAATATTTTATTTTAGTTAAAGTCATTTTAAATAGTTTAAATAGTTTTAAAAATTTTGGAAAAATACTTTTTAGTTTAATTAAGTCATTTTAGAGTTTTACAAATTGAAAAATCTTTATTTGAGATTTTTATTAATTTATTTGATTTTTAGGGCTTTAATTAGCATTAAAAAAATTTAAATATTGATTAAATAAAAGGTTTGGAAAAGTTTTGATCTTTTGTAAACCCTAATTGGATTTTTACGAATTTTTGGGAATTTTTAGTGCAAGTTTTTATTTTGTCTATTTTTACGGTTTTACGTTTTGTCGTCGTAGTATAATTTTCTCGTATCCGTCATTCTCTTTTCTCATCTTTTCTTTCAATATTAATCCAAAATCATACAAGTTATTCACACACAATAAACCTCCTTGGGAAACGAACTTTTCACATACACCATTAAGGGTCATTAGCATTTGATTTTCCTAAATCATTTGTTTAATACTTACCGCATTTACGCCTTTTTTCTAAAAGGTGTAATTTACCTACAACATTTTGGTGCCGCTTCCGGGGAAGTGTGTTATGATTAATTTGGACCATTTTGTTTTTAATATATTAACCATAAATAGTATTTGCGTTTATTAGAATTCTATTAACACGTATTATCGGTTTTTCGTTTTCTTTGTGAATAATTATTACTATATTGTATATGTATCACAATTAATCTAAAATATCTTCAAAAGTGTGAAAGCACAACCTTAATTGGGATTTTATCTCCTAATTATTGTATTCGAAACTCAAACAAAAAGAAAAAAGCAAAAATAGATAAATACTTTCTATTAGCTCGATTTTGAAAAATACGAACTTTAAGGTGAATAGATAGGCAACATGGTATAAAAGGCCGTTAAAGGGAAGTTAGGTACTTAAGTGCTTCGCACCACCTTATTCCCCCCGTTCACTTATGAGTATTTGATGTTGAAAGCTAATCGAGGGTTTTGCCGTCCAAAGTATTATTACGTATCGTATATATTTGCTTGGTTTCTTGTGATTAAACCATCTTGAACGTTTTGGTTTCCCACCAACGTTCTAAAGTCAATCGAAGGCGTTCACTCCACGTGATCGTTTTCATTCTTTGAGGCTCCTTTAATCAAGAGTATGATTCGAGGAGAGATTGGTAGATTGTTGTCTACATAATACACACAAAATCCAAAATAAAAATAAAAATTCACAAAAACCCCAAAAGAATCTTCTTTGCTCACCTCCACGTTCTACGTCACGTTTATGCAAACTCGTAATCAAGCAAAACGAGCTCGCAAACGTCGTCAAAAGGAAGGAAATCAAGATCTTTTGATTGAAGAAGAACCTCCAATTGTCAAACCCGTTGTATAACCAATAGTTACTATGGCTAATCGTACTATGATGAAGTTGCTTTAAGCACCCACCGAGGGTTTTGGAGAAGATATTGTGATTCCCACCATCCTTGCGGAGAATTTTGAGTTAAAAACGGGTTTAATGTCTATGCTTCAAGCAAACAAGTTTCGCAGACATGAAAAAGACAACCCACATTATCACATACGAAATTTCAATCGTCTCACAGCAACAAGCAAGTTTAAGGATGTTCCACATGACGCCATTAAGATGATGTTGTTTCCATACTCGTTAGATGGACCCGCAAAAATTTGGCTCGAGAAAGAATCGCCAAATTCAATTTTGACATGGGGTGATCTCGTCTCTAAGTTTGTGAACCAATTTTTCCCGCCATCTAAGACGACACATTTGAAAAATGAGATTTCAAGGTTTACGCAAAGATCTAACGAAATTTTTTCAATGGCTTGGGAACGATTTAAGGAAATGTTACATGAATGTCCTCACCATGAGTTTTCCGAATTGCATCAAATTGATACTTATTATAATGGGCTTAACGAGCATGAACGAGACTATTTGAATGCCGCCGTGGGTAGTAATTTTTTGTGCAAAACGACCGATGAAGCTTTAAAGATTATCGAGAATAGATCTAAGGTTTATAACCCTCGTAACACACCGAGTGTTGCCACTATAGGTTCGTCGTCATCATCTCGTAACATGAATGCTTTACATGATGAAGCAAATGAGGAGAATCGGTTTTTCGATAGATTTTCGATGCTTATGACTCATTGGAAAGCACAAGATGCTTTGATAAAGCGGTTGAAAAGAGTTGTATATCTTGTGGTGGAACTCATGATTTTTCTGAGTGCATTACCGCCGGTGGTAACACTTCGAGTGCTTACGTAGCAATGGGAACTTACAACCAAACGGCCAAGGTTCCCGCCTAAATCAAGCTCCCCAAAATCAAAATGTTAACAACTATCGAAACAACAATCAAAGTGGTGGTTATCAAGGCAATCAACATAACTTTAACAAGGGTAATTACCAAAGTGGGAACATTGGGCAAGTGCAAAATCAAAACTAAAACCGTGATTTTCGAAATACTACACAAGGTTTTCAGAATGCGCACACTAAAAATCTTCAAGGAGAACTTTTGGATTATGCTAAGGCAAATGATGCTAAGTTTGATAACATGTAACGAGAAATGATTAGCTTAAGATCCGAGTTGAAAAACAAGCTTAAAAATGAACTTGCTAATGAATTGAAAACTCATGCTAATAAAATGGAAGGAAACGTTCAACGTCTTCAACAAAATCAACAAAAGATGGAACAAGGTAAACATGAGATTAAGCAAGAGTTGTTAAAAGCGGATAAAAGGCAATCAAAATTTGAAGATCAAATGGCTAGTATGTTTGAAGCTATCATGTGTAAACCGTGTTCCTCGGGTGGTCTTCCTAGTGATACCATTGCAAACCTGAAGGGAGAAATGAAGGTTATTACTACTCGTAGTGGTAAAACTTTCAAAGAACCAATCTCTCGTCCTAGTACTTCTACGGAGAAGGAAATCGAGAAAGAACCCGAGGTGATGGTAGAAAAGGAGCATATTACAAGCCCACGAAGTACTGCTCAAACCACACCTACGGTTGAACCAATACCAATTGTGGAACCTAAGATTCCAAGGCCGTTGCATATGCCCCAACCCACACCACCCTTACCTTACTCATCGAGACGAAATAAGGAGAAGTTACAAGAACGTAATAAACAACGAATTGAGCTTTTTATCAAAATGTTTCAACAAGCGCATTTTAATGCAAGTTTAGCCGACGCGTTGTTATACATGCCTCGTTTTTCTTCCACTTTTAAAGGTATGATGAACGATAAGGAGAAGCTTTCTAAGCTATCTAATTGTTCTTCGGTTTATCATAACCGAATACCAGAAAAAGTTGGTGACCCCGGGAAGTTTCTCATTCCTTGTGATATTCAAGAAATGGAAGGATGCCTCGCCTTGGCCGATCTTGGCGCGAGCATTATATTGATGCCTTTTTCCATGTGGAAATCATTATAACTTTCGGCTCTTACTCCATCGAAAATCTCAATCGAGATGGCCGATCATTCTACGATTCTCGCATGTGGAGTAGCCAAAGACGTTTTCGTGAAAGTGGGGAAGTTCTACTATCCCGTTGATTTTATCGTAGTAGACATTCCCATGGATCCTCAAGTTCCTCTAATTTTAGGTCGTCCATTTTTAGATACCTCGAAATCGATCATTGATGTGCATGCTAGAAAAATCACTTTGAGATTCCACGAAGAGGAACTTGTTATAAACGCTACTCAAAACACTACACCTTCTCATGTTTATGCAATCGCTACCATTAACCACATTGACTTAGTCGATGTAGTTTCCGATGAGTTTTCACAAGAAGTGTTAGGTTTTTCTGATAGTTCGTCAAGTGGCAATCCCACTATTATGGATCCTATTCTTGCTAATTCTACACCAAATCTCACTCCATTCCAAGGAGGCGATTTTATTTTGAATGAAATCGACAATGAAGATGAGGTGATTATTGGTAATGATACTCTCATTCCGCCATTTCTTCCGCCGATGGAAGTTATAAGTGTTGAACAAAAATCATCAATCAAGGATCCACCAATCCTTGAATTGAGAGATCTTCCATCTCACCTTGAATAAGCATTCTTGGAAGGTGATGACAAGTTGTCGGTTATTATTGTGAAAGATCTTTCCAATGATGAAAAAGCCGCACTTTTGACTATTCTTAAAGCTCACAAAGGGGCAATTGCGTGGAAAATTTCCGACATTAAGGTTATTGAACCAAAATTTTGTACTCACAAGATTTTAATAGAGGAGGAATACAAACCCGCAATTCAATGTCAAAGAAGGGTAAACCCTAAAATTCACGATGTCATTAAAAAAGAGGTCTTAAAACTTCTTGACGCGGGAATGATTTATCCTATCTCCGATAGCCCATGGGTGAGCGCAATACATTGTGTCCCTAAAAAGGAAGGAATGACCGTTGTGCCTAATGAAAACAACAAGTTAATTCCCACTTGTGTTGTGACCGGTTGGAGGGTGTGTATTGACTACCGAAAGTTAAATGACGCCACTCGTAAAGACCACTTTCCCTTGCCCTTCATGGATCAAATGTTGGAGCGACTTGAGGGAAATGACTTCTATTGCTTTCTAGATGGTTTTTCCGGTTAATTTCAAATCCATACCGACCTTCGTGATCAAGAGAAAACTACGTTTACGTGTCCATATGTAAGTTTGCTTATCGTAGAACGCCATTCGGACTTTGTAATGCACCGGGAACGTTTCAACGGTGTATGGTGGCTATTTTTCATGATATGATCGAGAAGTCGATGGAAGTATTCATGGATGACTTTTCGGTGTTTGGTGATTCGTCCACGTCGTGTTTATCCAATCTCGAGAAAATGTTAAAACGTTGTGAAGAAACCAACCTTGTGCTTAATTGGGAAAAATGTCATTTTATGTGTAAACAAGGAATCGTCTTAGGGCACAAGGTCTCGAAAGCGGGGATTGAGGTAGATAAAGATAAGATAGACGTTATCGCCAAATTACCTCATCCCAAAACCGTTAAGGGAGTTAGGAGTTTCCTAGGCCACACGGGCTTTTATCATCGTTTCATCAGAGATTTTTCGAAAATTACTCGACCTATGACACACCTTCTTGAGAAGGATGCTCCTTTTAACTTCAATGAGGATTGTGTTCGAGCTTTCAAAACTCTTAAGAGGAAACTTACCGAAGCTCCCATTCTTGTTGCTCCTAATTACCCTTCGAAATCATGTGCGATGCAAGTGATTATGCAATTGGGTCGTTTAGGGCAACGTCATGAAAAGCACTTTCGACCTATCCATTATGCTAGTAAGACGATGACCGAGGCTCAAATGAAATACACCACAAAGGAAAAAGAACTACTTGCCGTGGTGTATGCTTTTGAGAAATTCCGACCTTATCTCGTCTTGACGAAAAGCATCGTATATATGAATCATTCGGCTATCAAGTACCTCTTCTCTAAGCTTGATGCTAAGCCGAGATTGCTCCGTTGGATTCTCCTCCTAAAAGAAGTTGATGTCACCATACTTGACAAAAAAGGAGCTGAGAATCTAGCGGCCGATCATCTCTCTCGTTTAGAAGATCCTCACAAGAATGAGTTCGAGAACAAGGAAATCACCAAAACATTTCCTCTCGAGACTCTCGGTGTGGTGAATTCTAAGTACGACACCCCATGGTTTGCCGACATTGCAAATTACCATGCGGGCAACTTCATAATCAAGGGTATGACGACACAACAAAAGAGAAAATTCTTTCGTGACGTCAAGTTATATTTTGGGGACGACCCTTATCTCTTTCGGATTTGTACAGATCAACTCGTTCGACATTGTGTCTTTGGTACCTAAGCCTTTAACATCCTTAGAGCTTGTCACGAGGGACCCACGGGTGGTCACCACGGTGCTAACTTCACGGCTAAGAAAGTGTTCGATGCCGGCTTCTTTTGGCCTACGATCTATCGTGATGCACACGCACTTATGAAGTCGTGTGATTCTTGCCAACGTCAAGGAAAATCCTCTCAAAGGATGAAATGCCGTAAAATATAATTCAAGTGTGTGAGATTTTCGAGTTTGGGGCATTGACTTTATGGGGCCGTTCCCATCGTCTCATGGTAACAAATATATCCTCGTCGTCGTCTACTACCTATCTAAGTGGGTGGAAGCTAAGGCTTTGCCTACGAATGATGCTCGTGTGGTAGTGAAGTTTTTGAAGCAACTATTCTCTCGGTTTGGAACCCCTCGTGCTATTATAAGCGATCGTGGAACCCATTTTTGTAATGAACAATTCGAAAATTATCTAAAGAAATATGGGGTTACACATCGTCTTTCTACGGCGTATCACCCGCAAACGAGTGGGCAAGTCGAGGTTTCAAACCGAGCTTTGAAGAGGATTTTAGAGAGGTCGATTGGAGAAAACCTTGCTTCATGGTCCGACAAACTCGATGACGCTTTATGGGCCTTTCGCACCGCTTATAAGACACCTATCCGTTGTACTCCTTATAAGTTGGTTTATGGAAAGAATTGCCATTTGCCTATTGAATTGAAACACAAGGCATATTGGGCCCTAAAGCATGCCAATTATGACTTGAAGACCGCGGGAGATCACCAGAAAATACAACTTAACGAATTGGATGAATTACGAGATAATGCTTATGAAAATTCATTAATTTTTAAAGAAAACACTAAAAAGTTTCATGATTCAAAGATTAAAAACCGGGTTTTTAACGTTGGTGATCAAGTGTTACTTTTTAACTCTCGTTTGAAGATATTTTCTGGGAAATTAAAATCTCGTTGGTCGGGTCCGTTCACCATAACACAAGTGTTTCCTTATAAGACCATTGAGCTAGCTCAAAATGATGGTCCTAATTTCAAGGTGAATGGACATAGTCTTAAGCACTACTTCGGTGGGGAAGTCCCTTCTTTGGACGACCTCGACCAAGTCACCTTCCCCAATGATAATTAGCATTGAGGGGATTGAGTCGAGCTCATGACTCGGTAATGAAAAACGAGGTGCCTCGTGGGGGAGATCCCATGCTTATCCATGTATATATTATCGCTTTCTAATGTAGTTAATGTGAGGGGATTTGTGCCCTTCCAACTCGTTGTCTCGTGGTTGTTTGTGAATATGTTATCTAGATCATCATCATCGCCACGATAGAAGACTCTCGTATTCGTTTACGTGAGCCTCGATCGTTTGCTTGAAGAGTTTTTCACGAATTCATGACATATCCTTTATTGTTCTAACAATTATCTTTTAGCATAATTCATAAACGACATTAGATATATTGTTGATCACACTTTCCATGCTAGATCCTAAGCATTCGACTCTTCGTCTCTAGTATGGGGGTGCTCCACCTTTAGACTCGAAACATTGAGGACAATGTTTAATTTTAGTATGGGGGTGAATAGATACTTGCCTTGCTATGCCCTCACGTTTTCCAATTTTCAGCGTTTTGTTTTGTTTTGTTGCAAATAAGGCTATAAAATGGCCAAATTTTAAAAAATTTCTTAGTTTTCGTAAGTGTTTTTAAGACACGTATGTATATTTTCCGATGGGTAGAATAAGAGTTAATTTTTGACTTGATGGGCATTTGGAGCCCTTTACATTCCTTAACCCGCTTGAATCAAGTTTTGCTAGAATTTTATATAGGGAAATTTAAAACGCGAAAGTCTTAGCTCATACGGGCTAAGAACAAGAACTTTTCGCGAGTTCCTATAATTGATCCTAGAAAGTCACTTATCAAGGGAACTTTAAAATGCATTTTCTAAACTTGAAAAGGTCTAAGAAAATGCAAGATCCTATAGGTGACTTGAAAACCTAAAACTTCGATTTAATATAGACCTAATGAAGCTAATCCAAATTTGGCTTAATTTTGACTTGCATGGCTAAGTATTCACGAGTCTCTTTAATTAGAGGTCTTTAAATAGTGAAGAACGAGAAGTGATATAGTTAGACAAGTGATCATGCTAAACTTAGAACATGAAAATGTTCTTTCAAAAACTCAAATGTTTTTAATTGTGGCTTTTCTCCCATAAGATCAATGCATTAAGAATAAATAAATTGCAATAAGTAAGGTCGTACGATTTGAAAGGTTACTTAGCTTCTAGCACAAGATCATTTAAAAGTTGCTCGTGGTTGAATAAGAGTCCATAGCCAAGGCATAACTTATTGAAGCGGGACGCGAAGATTGGTAAAGTTCCTAAAAGGCCCTAACAAGGCATGAGGACTCTATTTTGTTGCTAAAGATTCAAGATGATGTGAAGAATCATTATCCCAAAATCAATATGAAGGATCGAGACACACGACAAAAAGCAATTTACTCCCTAAAGATCATGGAGAAAGTCTATCCAAAAAGACCCTAACAAGGTATGAGGATAAATATATCCAAGTCCGAAAAGGAGTCGGATCGTTGTATATCAAAATCCAAAATAAAGATTGAAGAAAAATGATGAAGTCGTGGTCCAAGTATGAAGAATCTCTCAAAAACGTCAAGTCAAGAAACTCCAAAATATGAAGAGAAGACCATTATTTCAAGAACGTCTTCCGAAGATTAGAAGTATGAAGTACATGCCAAATATCGGTCCGAGAAAGTTCTCAAATCGTGAAACGAGTTATGTCAAGATATGAACTTAAGGAGATTACGAGAAGCCGATTTAAAAGATTTTGTCCTATAGCTAACTATCGATTAAATCGTGCTACTTTATTTTCGGAGTAATAAATACTCAAATAAGTCAATATGAATCACATATGATCCATGAAAAATAGTTAAAAAAAAGTCTAGATACCTTTTCTTTTCATAATAACTAGGATTACGGGGATAAAAAGTATTACACAATTTGGATGTATAAGTAGTGTTAGCATTGTGACTTGTTCCAACAATGATCTCGTTTTTGCACTTAGCATGGAATGTATGACAATCAAGGATGACGAACTTTACTCTATGAGACATTCACTTGTTTTTATTCATTGACCCTAAAAGTCACTTTCGTGATGAAAATCATACATTATGTCTTTAACACATCTTAGTAGTAGTGTAGCAAGTTTACTTTTCAATAAAGGTTAATAAAATTGAATTTTGGAGATGCTTAGATACTTGTTACACAAGCATATATATGGCTTTAAATGCATAAAAAGTCATAAATATACCATATATATGCTTGTGTTTGTTACTTGTGTATTTTAGGTATGGATATCATGAAAAAGACAAAAGATCGCAAGAAACAAGGAAAAACGAACATGAGAAACGAAGTCGCACAATGAACTGGGCCCTAGTTATGATGTTTTAAAGAAAAGACCTTGAAGTATTGAAGATGTTCAAGAATTCCCTAATCATTGAATAAATGACACTTAATACCCTTGTATATTCATAATTACAATTTTGGTCCCTTAAGTTTGTCAAAATTACAAAAAGGTCCCTTAACATTGAAGAATTGGCAAGTTTAGTCCCTCAAGACTGAAGAATTGTCAACAATGGTACTCCATAATATCAAACATACTTATAAGACCTTCAAAGTTCAAGAATATGCAAGATCAGCCCTTGGAAAATCAAGAAAATTTCAAAAGAAGTCCTTATCATCCTTGTTATAAAATATTGTGGCCAAAGTATGAATATTGAAACTTTTATAACAAAGGAAAACGGGTTTGTGTGGCTGAAAGACTTTGTTTACAACTTTTACCAAAAGACAAGGACAAAAAATGGGCAAATGAAACATTCAAAAAGAATTTGCGCCAAACACATTTCCTTTCCACAAAAACGGATCAATCCATTTTACTATTCACCATCACCCCCAGTTACCACATCACTTAAAACAAGGGGTAAATCAAAATTACCTTAACCCATGTCTGATTAACCTTCCCACACTTCTATCCCACACTTAACGTCACACGTCTCATCACTCATGGACCCCATCCATTCAACCTTCAGCCAATGAGGGGATGACTTCCTCTCTAAGAAATCCTAGGTGGCTCAATCAATAGTCCACACATCATACTTGGTCCCAAAGGCATAAAATGAACACCCAAGATCATTTTTGACAACTCATCACTCAAAGTCGTTCAAGGGCATTTCTGGAAATCATTAGCTAGGGTTTATGCATTCTAGAATAGTCCATTAGCACTATAAAAGGAGACCTCAACCTGTGAGAGTCCCTTTATTCCATTTTCTAGGCTTCTACTTGTATTTCCTTTCATATCAATATAAGTTTGAGTATTTTGCTTTTATACAATTGTAATTCCTTTATATTGAATGAAGTTGGTATTAGTTGCTTGAATCTGTGTTCCACAATCATATTGAAGTTGTTTTGTTGGTTATTGTTTCATACGTTTGATTTTGTTAAGGTTTCAAAGTTTTTCAAAAAGGTTTTTGAAAGTAGTTTTGATCCAAGGATTCAAGGCTTTACCAGTTGAAGCCCTTGGATTCTAGGTGTTTAGATCCACTCACTGGCTACCTAAGACCTTAGTTCTTGAGTGGTCATCTTGTATTTTCATTGGAAAAGATTTTACAAGTGGTTGAAAGGTGGTTAATACCCCTGCTGTTTTGACATTACCCTGCTTGCTTATTACCTGTACTAACTCCTAACCAAAAGCCTTAAGCTCTTTAAATCTTGATAACACCAAGCTTGTGAAGGGTTATTAGCCTTTAGATAGGTTGTTTGCTCATTGTGTTAAAGATTCAAATGCCTTGAGGTTCTGCTTTGAACCATCAGCCAAGGTTTCATATCCCTTTCTTGTTCAAGGCCTTGGTCACTCTCTAGTTGTTCAGAGTGGTCCAAGGAGCATTGCTGAATCTTCCTAGGAAGTTGTGGAGGATAGGTGCACTCTCTTATCTCTTTTCTCTTTTATAAATTTTGATTGAAAATCTGCTATGTTACTTGCTAAGTGATTTTGAGTTCTTGTTGTTAGTTTTATTGTTTACATTTGTTAGTTGTCATCTAGTAGACCTCTAGGATCCATAATATCAATAGGTTATTTGGTGAAATAAAAAGTTTGTTTGAAAAAGGACTAAAACAAGTCTGTTTGGGATTTTGGGATCAAAAGGCCTTGTGGCCTTGTGCCCTTGGTTCTTAGGGTTTTTCCACTCTAAACAAGTGTTTTGGAAGTAGTTTTGGTCATTGGTTTAGTCTCTCAAAGTTTGAAAAAGGATTTGCAAGTTTTGGAAAAATCTACTATAATTGGTTTGAAATTGGTCAAAGACATCAGAAGAGATAACTTGTTCATAAGTTGGAATTAAGGGCTGAAATTTGGTTTGGGAATAGTTCTTGTTGGTGTGCATCTCTGTAGTATTTAGTTGTGTTATTTGGTAGTTTATTGAATAAGCTACAAGCTTTTGAAAGTCACTACAAGTGTCAATTACATCAGCAAAAGGCACTTGAGATTTGACCTCCACATTGCTTGCACCCCTTATGCCATGCTATTCTATCTATTGATACTTCATTGTTAGCTGCTTGTGAGTGTAATTGGATACTTGGTTTGCTTATTTGCTGGCTTATAGGCTAACTGGCTTATAGCCAAAACTAAAATCAATTTGGCTAACTGGCCTCTTTGATTCAAAGGATTCAGCCTAGATTCCTTCACAAAAGCTGCTCAAAACAAGCTTATAAACAAGTCCTAGCAATTTGGTAACATTTGGTGAACTTTGACTTTTGGTCAAATAAGCTCAATTTGGCTTATTTTTCAGTTTTGCTTATTGGTACATGCAACAACTTAGTTTTTGTGATAAGTGTCATTTTTCTCAGCTTATTATCACATCTGAAAGGTTTCAGCTTAATTGGTTAAGGTTTTGCTAGAAAACTAGCTTATTTGGCTTTTTCAGTGTGCTTATTTGTTTCTACAACTTATTTCACTTAGCTTTTTGGAGTTTTCTTTGTTGATTATTCTTAGTTAAGCTATTTGTGAGCTTTTACAAAAAGAATCAGCTTTTGAAACCCTCTAGAACTCAAACCTGACTATTTTGTCGTTTTGTGAAAAAGTTCTTTTCAAGATTCTGGCTTATTACTTGAGCTTTTTTAAAATTTCTTTTTGCAAAAAGGTTTAGAATCTCAATAGAAGGTTGTGTGTTTAAGCAGAGCTTATGGCATTAGCTTATAGCTTAATGGGCTTATTGGCCCATAAAAGAATAAGATGTTGGTTATTTAAGCTGTGATAAGCTCACTTTTAGCTTTTGGGCTTTTAGAGTTTTTTGCTTAAAATTGAATTTTGAGTCAGTCTGGTGATTTTGGGCTATTTTGGTTAAGTGAATTTTATTGGGCTAAAAAGCCCATTAAGTAGTCTGTTTTAGTTTTTAGCCCATTTGGGGGTCCAATAGGGGTATTTTGGTAATTTCACTTTCATTTTCTGATTATTTAGGTTAAAATAAATTAGTTTGTAGGTTTTTAGAATTTTTTATAATTTTTGATTTTTTAATATTGTTGTAATATTTTATTTTAGTTAAATTCATTTTAAACAGTTTTAATAGTTTTTAAAATTTTGGAACAATATTTAGTTTAATTAAGTCATTTTAGAGTTTTACAAATTGAAAAATCTTTATTTGGGCTTTTTATTAATTTTGTTGATTTTTAGGGCTTTAATTAGCATTAAAAATTTAAATATTAATTAAATAAAAGGTTTGGAAAAGTTTTGATCATTTTTAAACCCTGATTGGATATTTAGGAATTTTTGGTAATTTTTTTGGGAATTTTTAGTGCAAGTTTTTATTTTGTCTATTTTTATGGTTTTACGTTTTGTCGGCGTAGTATAATTTTCTCGTATCTGTTATTCTCTTTTCTCATATTTTCTTTCAATATTAATCCAAAATCATACAAGCTATTCACACACAATAAATCTCCTTGAGAAACGAACTTTTCACATACACCATTAAGGGTCATTAGCATTTGATTTTCCTAAATCATTTGTTTAATACTTACCACATTTACGTCTTTTTTTCTAAAAGGTGTAATTTACCTACAATCAATCCTGGTTCAACAACTCGAATCGCTGGATGATCTCGGGTTGGTTCAAAGAAGTCCGGGCCAACGCCAAGTAACCTTGACGGATCAACTCATGGTCAAACAAAGCGGCCAAAGACCGCTGCTCAGCAGGTGCAGGGAGGTGAACTAGCATCTCCTTAGCAGCAAAATGAGTATCGATAAGAACGTTGTGCTAGAGTCTCCAAGAGGGAACATAGGTCTGCATCCCTTCATCATCTGCTTCGTCATCATCCTCGTCCTCATGCTCCAAGTCAGGATGTTCCCTCTCCTCTTCCTCTGCAAAAGAATATATATATATATATATATATATATATATATATATATATATATATATATATATATATATATATATATATATATATATATATATATATATATATATATATATATATATATATATATATATATATATATATATATATATATATATATATATATATATATATATATATATATATATATATATATATATCAAGATAAGAAGCAAACCGGAACAAATAAAATGAGAGGGTGAATAAAACATACCGGTAGCAGGCCCCTTGTCGGGACGGTGGGGAGAATGAACGGAAGGATCCACTCCCTCATCTTGATGCTCTTTAGGGAAGCGTTTGCCGCAGCCATCGTGGGCTCCGCCACATTAACCGGATCAGCAGAAATCGTCCTGTTAGATGTAGACCCCGTCCCGGTCTGATCAGTCGAAGCCACCTTGCTCTTCTTCGTTCCAACTCCAGAATCATTCCCTTTCCTCTTCCATTGGCTTGGTCCGACATCATCACCCTCTTGCAACAAAAGGTTCTTCTAGAGAGTGAGAGCCTCCCGGCGTTCACGGGCGGCTTTGATCCTAGGGTTAGGATTTTGCACCGCCTCTTGAGCCGTAGTAAGAGTAGGGATGGCCTCTCCAGTGCCCAAAGGTTGAGCAGTACGGTCAACCGTCCTCTGTTTTTCTGGAAGTTCCTCTTCAATGGTTACCTAGTTCCGGTCCACTTTGGCAATCTCAAAAACTGCTCCATAGTATACTCTGCAAGAAGAACAAGAGGGGAGAGGGAGGAACAATTAAAGAGACCCGGTTAGTTAAAAGCAAGAGAGAAACATAAAAACAAAGTATTACTGTTTCCCCTTGCATCTCGAAGAGCACGACGGCAGTCGAAGCGGGACAAGGGCCTAAATAATCCACACAAGTATAACAAGCCCTTGTGAGGAGGTCGCAGCGGAATCAAAGTAGCAGCCAATAAATCCGCATCTGCTTGACTCTAAGTCCTTGGGAAAGGATCCGCAACACATGTATCACGTCCCTCCATGGCATCGCGTCCGGTATCACCCTACGGTCAATAAAAAAGAACTTCTTCTTCCACTCCTTCAAGCTGGATGTGGTCTCTATGCAAAACCGCAACGCTTTCTTGTGCACCTTAATAACAAAAGAGAACTAGTGTCCCTGCTTCCCCAACTTGTAAAATACCCGGAACAGGTCGAAAGTACAATCAATATTCAGGCTCCTACACCGAATCTTAAACATTAACACCCGGTTTACACCGATGGGCACTAATTACGAAATATGCACCCTGAAGTGCTTAATCACATCCAGAAAAAAGGAAGAAAAAGGTATCTGAAGCCCACCATGCTCCAAATAAGCCAAGTAAACGCCTATACGCTTGTCGCGTCTCAACATGTCCATAGTCATGTTTGGATCGGGCAGCTGCGGCCGAAACTCCCTCAGTATCTGGTACTCATCAATGGTATGATCTAATTCTTCGGTGATCATCTCAGAATACCGAATGTGCATATCGCACTTCGGATCCAGCAAACCGAAGCTAGAGGCTACACCGTCGGACCCTTCGTCGGACATGTCGGATGCAAGAGGAACGAAACAATATATAACCGGGAAAGAAAACCTACCTGAAAGACGAAGAGAGAAGTCGCGAGAGACGTGCACAATAATAATAATGTGTGAAAGGAAAAAGTGAAAAGTGAAAGTGAAAAATGGGAAAAAGTAAGTATATATAGGGAAAACCTCGAGAAATGTGAGAGTCGCATTAATGGGCATCACACGTGGCACGCTTAGAAATCACCTACGCGCGTGAGTGTGTTCCACGTGGCTTCCTCTTGAACCTACTTTGCAAAACGACAATCGATTATGGGCCCAAGCCCACATCAATCACAAAACTTACCAAAGCCCAAGATAAGTATAATGCCACCCTCCGGATAACATTATACTGGGAGGGACATGTTCGTGTGGGGTCCCGGAAAGTGCCCGGAGACGAGGACACGTGTCACCTACCGGAGGAAAGACCGGAGAGGATAGTCGGAACACGAACCCACGTGATATGAAGAGTACTATGACATCATATGATTCAAGGCCCCACCTAAGGTCTTGCCGTATGCCCAAAGAAGAAATGAACAGTGTCAGAACCTGCGAAGTACTCAGACCCATTTGGGGAAAGAAGACAAGGTATGAACTGTCAACATCAAGGTATCAACAATACCCTATATATAGTCCTCATATTTATTATTAATCACATTGAATGCTCTGACAACACACTTAATACCATATACCATACCATATACCATTACTCATTCTCACACCAGAGCTTGGTCCTGGGATAACACCCGGGGCGAGTTAACGTGTGTTGTTTCTTGTGTGTAGGTGATCCGTCCCCTTATAGCTTTTGTGGAAGGTTTCTAGTCCCGTAGGCCCTACCAGAGGATTTTAGCATCAACATACAGCTAGAAGATGAACAAAATGAGCGAATGACGAGTAATTTAATCATAACTTTTTTTTTACATATTAAGAGAAGGCAAACGGGCAACAAGCTGTATAGCAAAACCAAGTCTATTAAATACAACGTTTGTGGATTTAGAGTCAAAACATTACTATTCATAACACGTTGTATGCTAGCAAGTAACTCAGGTGCAAGGAAACCAAATGTATCAAACGCGAAAGGAATAAGCACGTGTTGATTTTCAACACATGCTTTCTCGTGTTTAGTCACTTTGCACGAGGCGGCTTTTATAGCAGTGACCTGCTGTAAAATCTCGACTGTCTAGCCCCACGAGAGGAGAAACCCCTGTCAAATCAACGCACGCATGTTTACCTCCAACTCATCCAAAAACCAAAACATCAACGGGTCTGAGTGTGGATCTTCCATCTGACGGGTCGGTTAAGAAATTCACAGGTGCCTCTTTCTTGGCGGAGATCCCGACACACCTACATATGTTGTAAAGAACATTCCTAACAAAATCTTGTCACTATTTGAAAGCTGAAAGTTCTTTACAATGAACCGCATGTGCTTCATGAGCATTTTATATACTTTATGAGCATTTAACATTTAACAACGACCAAAACAATGGAAGACCAAGTATGCTAGAAAACAAAAATGTTGACATTGATATAAAATCACACATAGACCACATAAAACGTACTAGTATACGGTAAAAAATCAATTTCAAAATCCAGCTGTAATAAAAATCTTAATCGTTGTTCATATGGAATATATAATTAATTGTTTAAATCACAATTCTTATATAAAAAAGCTATGAGAAGAAGAAATCTAGGGGTGAAAAAAATCGGAATCTGTAAAAGTTGAACTACAAAAACAGGTAAAAAAATTGAACTGATAGTTTGAATTTTTTTTTTGAAATAAGAAAGTTTTCGATTGAATTTAGGTTTTCATCTAAAACCAAACCGTAAAAATGAACCGGATCAAACCACTTTTGTTATATAGCAATATAATATAATATAAATAAATTTTGAAAGTATGATTGGATATGAACTAACGAAGAATTGTTCACTTGTCTTCTTAAAGTCCATAAAGTATAAAATGATTCTATTCTCTTTCAGGATCGGGATTTAGAAGGGGTGTTGATGAAAAGAATAAAAATGAAAGGGATGGTGGAGATACTTCCACTTTAGTGATAAGAAAAGCACTTTAGAATCTCATATTTGGTCCCTACAAATTCATGATGTAACATTACAACCCTCTACATTTCTTCAACACGTAAAAAAATATTCTTCTACATTTGGATGAGAATCTGGTTCTGTTTATCGGGTTTAATTTCTCTTTTCTAAAGACCTTTATTCTTCTGGTACTTTTATTCGATATCCCATTTAGATGAACATTGTTTGGCCTATGACTGAGACCATTACGTTGAATCCTTTGTGAAAATAACATATAGCAGAATTTTGTTAAGCTGCATGCATGATGATGATACGGATGTTTTCGAATTGGTATCAGTACTCTTTCGGCCGTCCTCGCATCTACCATGAAAATTTCTAATGAAATTCTCATGAATCATGATACTATCTCATTTAGGATAGGATCTATAAGCAAATCCCAAAGGAACGAATGTTGAACATTATATTCTAGCTTTTCGAGTATGCATAACAGCTTATCTATCATCCGTTTGATCTCTTCTCAATGGACTAAATATAAATACACATTGTTGTCATGTCTTATCACTTTTCAGTTTTCTAATTCCATGTTAAAATGCTTGAATAGCATAACTTAATAAGTATATCCGGGACAACGACTAGAAAAGTTAGATACTTACATATCATCTTGACATTCAAAATCAATTTTTTTTCTAAATTGCGTGAGAAACGTAATTACATTGCAACGTGACTCTCAAATTTTGTATTAGTCCCTCTGTTTGAGTCAATTTTTGAATGAGTTTTACTAACCTATTGCATGATACTCTATACCCGATTCTTCAATTGGGTTTCCAACATGTGGACTTTCATTATAGGAGTGGAAATGTGGCAGGCCACACTATAGTCAAAGCGTGTTAGCTATCATACAAATGTTATTTTTCATATCATCAAAATTCAATAGGAAGTAAGTACTTTAGTCTCCAAGTAATCCATTTGTCGTTATTATGGCCATGCACCCTTTTAGACGCGTTGGCCGTTTGCTAAAGCGAGGGAGACAAAACTCACGTAATGAGTTACAAAATCACTCATGAGACTCTCTCTAGTTCATGGCAAAAGAGTCATGCGTGGCTCTTAACTTATGAAAAGCAATGGTGAAAACCACAACATTTGTGAGTTATAAAAATATGCGATGTTTTTTAATTTTAATATATTTTATTTGATTTGTCAGTCAGTGGTAAACATTTAGTGAGATATATTTTATAAAAAATAGTTATTTCAATAAAAGAGTTTAAATTAACCATTATGGATGAATAATGAATATGAGTGAGTTGAAAGAAAATTAATGTGACGTTGAGGTGGATGAGTTTTGATTTGCCACTTCTTTAGCCTTATTACACAATGTCAGTCATGGTCATTATTATGTCTAACAAATAAACAACTCGAAATCCGAAACTATTCAAGACTGAGTCTCAACTTCTTTTATTGTGAGTATTTTATTTAATTGATGTGTAATGCTGCATTTTGTAGAAATAGAAGAAGCAATACTGAAAATATTACTGATCATATTCAACTAAACTATTACTACAATATATAAACATTAAATAGGCATAAACAAATGAAATCCTAAATATAAACGAGCCTAAATTAGTGGGTCGGGCTGATAGTCCTTTATTATCTTACATCCCCTCTCAAACTCGCAATGTTGTAGCGGTTAACATAGTGTTGGGAAGTTAAGGCTGTTAGATTTCCTTTAGTCATAGATTTATTACATAAATACACTAAGTATTGCAAAATTGCTTGTGTCTAGGTGACAGGCAAGTATTGAAAGTCTCACAAAGTATCTAACCTCTGTGAGCAATCACAGAGAAGTTCAAGTAAGAGAGATTGTCAAGGAAGTCGAATTACTTGAATACATATTCATCAGTTGTGATGGATAGCAGCTGAGATGTATGATGGACTCTCAGTGGTTGAGGGTTATCAGGGGTGACAATACCCTGATAACACTCAGTACCCTTTGGGCATCTCTTAGTGTTTAGGCGGGAACTATTTTAGCAAGAAAAATAGTAGCTTTAGTTAAAAGCTGCCTAAAGTACGAAGATGTGAATATAAGGTAAACAGTTGTCAACACTATTTTTCGAAATCTTTGTACCAGATTACCAAGAATAGAAGAGCATCTACACAGATGTCTGACCCCACCAGTTCTTGTTAAGTCGCTATCAACTCCACCAACTTAGTCAACCTCGTACCATTGTAAATAAAGATTGTTGTAATAGAGTTAATGTTGTTCGCTTTGTTTAGATTCATTGCATTAACTCTTTTAACTCATTTAAGATCAGTTGTTTCATTTGAACACCCGTGCCTTAGAGTTTATTAGTAAACTTATCACTTGTTAAGTTTACTTGTCCAAAGGGTATTTCATACATTGTCACTCAAACAGTGTGATCCTTAACACATTGTAATACTTGTTATATAATAATAAGGTCTTACGTTTGAAAAGTATTTCTGGTGTTATTAATCCTTATAGTGTTCTTTTCAATCGTGCTTATGGACTATCAATTGGTATTAGAGTGATGTTTGATCATTAAAACCATTTTATAAACATCGTTCATCGTTTTAAAATCAAGATCTATCATGCCTGAAACGAGCAACAATAACCCACCACCACCAATTGGGAACAATAACAATCCTCTGGTAACACCATCGTCACCTCGAGTCACCAATATTCCAAATGAGGACGATCTTCCTTAGTTACTTGGCACAAGAGAAGGGTCACGCGTGACTAATGTATCAGTGTTTGATGAAGAAGACTTTGCAAGTTGGAAAAGTCAAATTCTTGTCTATCTCGAGGGACTTGAACCATTTATTCTAGAAAATTTATAAAATAGACCTTATGTTCCCATAGCGGTTACTTCAACTAAATAAATCCACTTAAGAAACCTTTTAAGCAATGGCCACATGCTGATAGAAGATTGACCAACCAAGACAAATGACTCAAAAGTGTCATCATCTCATGTCTTCCAAAACACATCATGAACTCTGTCATTCAGTTCACCACACCCAAACAAATGTGGACTGATTTAGTTATAGGTCATGAAGGGCTATCAAAGACCAGAGACACCAAAATTCAAGCACTCAGACTTCAGTTTAATGCCTTCAAAGCATTGGAATGAGAAGAAGGATTACAGGAACAAGTACAAGGCTTTGAAAGCTGAGTTGGAACATATGAACTTGAAGCTGGAAGCTCTGTCAAAGAAGAAGGCTGATAGGAAGTCTGATAAGGGGTTGATAGTTGAGGCATATGACTAGAACGATGAACCTTTTTCATCTGATGAAGAGGGTACTACAAGAGTTAGGGAATTTATGACAATAGATGAGGATGAACTAGTTGTGAGGAAGAGTGATGCAAGGTCTGCACAATGAGTTGAAATGACAACGAAAAAGGTACACAGACTCTTATCCATGCCTAAATGTGATGAACGAAAACATGTTCTTGACCACACTATTGCAGATCTCCACTTTGCGGAAGAACAGAGAAAAATTTTGTTAAGTAAATTTCACTATGTTAAACAAGAACTGTTAACTTGTAAGTTTGTTAAGTAAATTTGTTTAGATTAGCCCGCATTTAGTTTATCTTGTTGAATTCATTATATTAGTTGGATTGAGTCGGTTGTAGTGATAGTGTGCTAGTGTACTAATGTCATTCACATAGTAGTTAACAAAGTAGTCAAATTAGATTCTATGCAAAACCAAGTCAATAACAGGGTCAATTTATGTTAAAACTATGGGTCGGTCTTAGGTCACCTTTGCAATACATTTTCTGTTAACTTAGTAGGAATGAGACTTAGTTTTTTTTTATGTTTTGAGTTCACTAGATGCTAGACTTAATCTGTTTTCATAATGATTTCATTGCAGCTTATCAGAACAGTAGGTTTAAGCCTCAAAAGAAGCTTACTTAAGCTATTTCATAAAAGTAGTAAAGTTTCAATTTTAAGCATGTTTTTACTTTTTGGGTCATTGACTATAATGCTAGTGATTTAGGACACTTGTTTAAGTAGTTAAGAAATTAGTTAAAGGAAAGAGTAAAAAATAGCTTTTCAAATAAGATGGAAAAAGCTTATAGGTTCAAACTACTTATTTCTAGGGATTTTTTCAAGTCTTGTTGTTTCAAAATCATTTTTTCTAGCCAATAAGATAATTCTGAAAAGCTTATTTGAAATGGTTTGATATATAATTGTATCTCAACTTTTGTACAAATCTAAAAATAGCGATTTGATGCAAGATTTGTGATTCTTTCCATTTGAAATCTTTTTGGTATTTTTATATTTTATCTTATGGGTATCCTTGGTTTTATATTTTTGTATTTTAGTTTTTTTATATTTTTTAATATTTACAAAGGTACACAATATGAGAAATCCTTTTTTACTCTTCAACATCACGTTGTAGTTGCTCGAGATTTTTTAGAGACATGTTCACGATTACAAGCTTGGGAAGTAAAAACTCGAATCTCTCCCTTGCCAAAGC
This sequence comes from Glebionis coronaria, assembly GCA_025667525.1. Classification (NCBI taxonomy): domain Eukaryota; kingdom Viridiplantae; phylum Streptophyta; class Magnoliopsida; order Asterales; family Asteraceae; genus Glebionis; species Glebionis coronaria. The sequence goes on from CM046882.1 coordinate 457,846,966, forward strand.
TTTGGTGAAGATGTTTGATAGTTGATATTTCGTCTCGACAAAGTAAAACTCTACCATTTTGTTTTACACTTGCACTTTGATAAAATGGTGATGAATATCGATGTCTGTTGACCTAGAGTGTTGGAATTGTTACAATATAATGCAATAGCACTTTGGTTATCACAGGGGGACTTTGTTGAATGTATAACGATAGTCTGTTAATTCTGATTGCATCCATAGGATTTAAGCACAACAATCAGATAGTGCTATATATTCTGTCTCTATAGTAGAAATAGCCATGCTCTTTTGTTTCTTCGGAGACCAACTAACTAACTTATCACCTAAAATATGTGCACTCCCTGAAGTACTTCGTCTTATGTCCTAGCAACATGCATGATCAGCATATGCATACCCGGTTAGATTAAACTCGGCCTTTTGGATACCACAAACCCATATGAATGGTCCCTTTAGGTACCTAAAGACCAGTTTAATAGTCGTTAAGTACTTTTCGATAGGCTTAGCTTAATACCGGACACACATACACACAGGAAAAACAAGGTCAAGTCTGCTAGCTGTGAGATACATGAGGGAGCGGATAACACCCAAATTATACATGTTTGATATGACGATATTGACCCATAAACTATATATAAATAAGGACTTTCGATACTTAATCACACGATTTCTTGTGAAGATTAACTTGAAGGGCCAAAGATGAAAACAATGAAAGAAATACCACTATTATGCAATACAGTGAAGAAATTATGAAGAACATTTTGGGCACACGAATGTGCGGCGCACCAAGTAAAATGTGCGGTGCACAAGTCACCCATCCATTGTGCGACATAGAACTGGGTTCGTGCAATGCAATTTTGATCCCCGCGAGCACTATTAATATAGGTCATCACCTTTCATTTCCAACACGTCTCTCTAATTAACTCTCTCAGAAATATTTCAGCTTTCTTAGTGATTTTTGGTATATTTCCATCTTTGGAAATATTTGTAATAAGAGTATTATGCTCTTGGGTTTTGGAACGATTTTTACTTCGTGACACTTATGTTAACATAAATCCAATATAATCTAAGTATGATTTCTATTACTCTTTTTCATTTGATGTTATATACTTGCTATGCTAGGCTAAGTTATTTGTGACTACATGGGTATGTAAATATAATTAGTGATGAAGCTATGAGATGATCTTTCATTAATCGATTTCAATTTTATGTTTAAGTTCCATGATGCTATCTAAGTTCTATCTACTTGCTTTATCAAACTAGATTGGTTATGATTTCTTAGGGGCCAAATAGACCAAATTCTTATAACTCGTTTTTTAAGAACTTGTCTTTGGTTGGAGGAATCCACTTAGATAATTTGATAAACATTGAACTTATAGTAACTGGTTTAAGCTAGGATAAATCATTTGCTTATAAGACATAAGTCTTCAATAATCAAGTGAGTTGTAAAACGTCATTTTGATGAAAATGCTTTATTACACTTTACCTACTTTATCATATCGAGATCATTATTATCATCATCATGAAGTTATATGAGCTATCCCATTAGTAGTCATATTTGTTATAATATTATTTCAAAATCGTTTCAAAACGTTTGTTTACCTTCTTCGATTAACACTTTGATTATTAAAACGAACTTAAGTCCATGTGAACGATATGGTCTTACTACTATAAACTATACTATACACGAAAGGGTATACATGTCCGTGCTTGTGTTCTAGTCCCTTGTTTGGTAATATCTAGTAATATAAATTTAAGACTTATGGAACACGCATCAGGAGCCGAGATATCATGAAATCGGATAATGTCTACTTGTTTCCCATTTGTATTTTCGTCCAGCTTAGATCTCTCCATCATGGGAGTATCTATAGGGTCGCATGACTCAAATCCGTATTTCTTTAATATTTCAAGAGAATATTTGGATTGATTAATGAAGATTCCTCTAGGGTTTTGTGAAATCTGTAATCCTATAAAGAAATACATTTTCCCCATTATCGGCATCCTAAACTTTGAACTCGTTTCATTGGAAAAAGTTTCACATGCCTTAGGATCGGCTGAGGCAAATATTATATCATCCACATATATTTGAATATTAGAATGTGTTTGCCTAATTTCCTTGTGAAGAGAGTGGGGATCAACAACACTTATGGAAATTTTCTGAGAGATGAGAAGTCTTGATAACTTCAAATACCATGCACAAGGAGCCTGCTTGAGCCCACAAAGAGCTTTCTTTAGTCTTTACACGTGATGAGGATGATCTGGGTCTTCAAATCCTCCAGGTTACTTAACGTAGACTGTTTTTTTCGAGCTCACCTGTTTAGGAATGCGATTTTGACATCCATTTGGTAGGTCGTTATATCTTTGTGGTGTATGTGCAACAAAAATTATGATAGCCTCGAGTCTTGCAACCGGATCGAAGGATTCATCAAATCAATTCCATCTTCTTAGCTATACCCTTTTGCCACTAATTGAGCTTTATTCTTCTACACGTCCCCATACTCATCTAACTTGATCTTGAAAATCCACTTGAGTGCAATAATCAAGCCTTGTAAGGGATATGGTACAAGTTCCCAAACATTAAGTCAGTTAAATTCATGAATTTATTCTTGCATTGCTTCGACCCAACATGGTTTAACATTGCTTCCTTGAAATTATTTCGTTCAACTTCGTTTGACACTCGTTGAATAGGCACCATAAAGCGTCTTTGACAAGTTGTCGAAATTTAAAGATGTTTAATAATAGAATAAGTTCCAACAATCATCACCTATGAAAACATATTGTGGCTTCACGAGTTGGTTAGAGTAAATTAATAAGATTAGGTATTGAACGATGAAAACGAGGAGCAACCTATGTCTATAAATGACTAGGTTCACAAATTTAGATTACCACAATACAATGAAGAAAAATTTATAAATAAATACAAAACGTACTAAAATAGACGAAATAAAATATATGTATAATTATTTATTGAGTGCAACTTATTCTAAGATTTAGTAACCCAATTAATAAACCCGTGAAGTATAGTAACTTGTTTGTAATATTTTAAACATTAGTGATGATGTGGACAAGAGAACCGATAAATCGTCCGAATGCCCACCTTAGAAGTAACCCGATTAAAGCTTTTTTAAACGTCCAGTAACCCATAAAATAAACCAGCATATTTGAAACCTATCTGTAACGTTTTAAACTTTATTAATGAAATCATATTTTTTTGGCAAACTCTAATAAGTTTTTCGTATATTAACCCTCAAACTTAACTACCAATTTTGTTTTGTGGTTTAGAGGGGGCAATCTATACTCTTTATAATTCATTTTACATCATCTCTCATATTTAATGCACAAAAAATTAAAAATAGTACAATTAAATCAACATGTTGTACCTCTTTTAATACACAAACTAATATATGGTTCAAATAATACAAATTAATAAGTCAAACGTACAACATGGGCGAATTAATATAAAAATGTAATAAACACATTTGTATCTCTTCTTTAATAAATACCAAAATTTTAATTAGTACAACTATTATTATACATTAACCTTTATATAAAGGAGGAGAATCACGCATCCATAGGAGCAGTGATTCTCCTCACAAACCGCTTTTTATAATACTATCCCCCTCTCTCACAACCAAAATTTCCTCTCACAACCAAAACACACACTAGCACCTACACCTTTCTGTTATTTGATTTTACGGACCCTGTTATGCATTGATTGATCTTGTTGGTGGTGTAATTGGAAGTTTAATTTGCCCTTTTGGGGTCCAATTGGTGTGATTTAATTGCCTACAGTAATTTGCCCCTTGCCCTTTGGTGAAACTGTGATTATGGTAGTGGCTACAGGGATTTGCCCCTTAATAGTACTGCCTATAGAAATTTCTTATTCAATTATTTGTGGTTTTCTCTCTCTAAAAAATCTAATCAGTTTGATCTAAAGTTTGATCAAACAAAGAATGGATGTTTTGATTTTGGATTAGGTAATTGTTTCATTGGCATGCGATCATTTGTGATCTGATCAAGATTATATCGATCGATGATCTAATAAAGATGATGTTGATAAGATCTATGATCTGATTTTGTTTGGGTTTCACCTAATTTTGAAAAGATTATAGCTGTTTTGTGGGGGTGATGGTGGTCATCTACGCTATTTGATGAGATCACGGGTTTTGTCTCTTTTAAGTTACCATTGTTGTCCGTGATACCAGACTTTGGCTCTTTTGAGGTATAATTTCTTTACTATTTTTATGTGTGAACCTCTGCTAATTGTGATTAAGGGTGCGTTTGGTTCACTGGATTTGATGGGTTTTAATGGGTTTTGTATATCAAATACAATGTATCATCGTGTTTGGTTGTCAAAAAACCTGACTTTATAAAACAACATAAGCCATAAAGTGGCGTTTTTTACAACTACAAATTGCATTTCTTTTTTTCTTCAACTAATTACATATATCATGTAAGTTTACATTTATGTTTTATGGGGTTCGTTGCCACCAACTTCTTCGTTGCCGCCGTTTTTGGTAGGCGGCGTTGATGGTTCGTAGGCCGGCGTCCCTGAGGTTAGATGGGTCTTTCCTTTTTGGGTGATTTGATTCATTGACTTAGGGTGACGAGGCGCAAATGGTTGTTGTTCTGGTTCTGATCATGATTACAGTTGGTGTATTCATTTTGTATTGTTCATAATAGGCTGATTGTATATAAGCCACATGGAATCAACTCATTGACTGTAAATTGAGTCGCTTATAAAATAAATGGGTTATTAGATTTTATTCAGTTGGCCGATGGTGCATTGCCGCTATTGATAGCAGGCGACGATAGGGACAATCATCTCTTCCGTTGCCGCTGTAGAGATCTCCTCATAGGCGATGATGATAATATTCGAGCGTCCCTAAGATGAATAGAACATGATTTGGATTGCGTGCCTCCTGGCGGGGCGACCTTTTTATGTTCGCAGCCAGAGCACGCATATCCCGATGTTTGATGTTCACTTATCTGAGCCTCAACATAGCACATAAAAATACTTTTCCCATTCTGTTCAACCTGTATTGTTTCGTCGGTTTTACGGCTCGATTCGTGACCATCTTTACATGGTTTGTGCTACTCCCACGTCATCGGGTTTCAGCGCAGAACATGTACCATGATCACATAAACTGAGAAGTCGGCTTACAAAATAGGCTTATGATATATAAGAAGATTTGAATAACGCCCAAAGAGAATGTTTGAGTGTCACGGTAATATTCCCCTTGGTCACGGGTTAGTACTTTTGTATATCCTCAAGTTGGCTTACGATAACGGTAACATCAAAGTTGGCACTAAAGTAATCTTAGTATCATTTCAATGATTTTTTTAGAATCGAGTCTAAAATGACAATGGATACTTAAGAATCAGGTGAAATATCAAATTCCTTTTACCATTTGTTTCATTGCAGACAACGATGTAACCTAAATGGTGTAGCGAAGAGCTCTAAGTCAGTCTAAGTGTTCATGGGTTTGTGGGGTCAACAGCCAATAACTAACAAAAAATTACAAATAAGTCTGGGAGGAATTGAACCTGATGTAAACTTTCAAACAGTGGGCAGGATTGCTTGATGCGGAGCCTGTGGTGTTTATTTATCTACACACCACTTTCCCTATTGGCTCTATCAAGGTGACATCTTTATAATCTTCCTCGGTTATTTTGATTTGCGTTTCTTAATAAGATTTAAGGTTTAGTTTCTAAGAACATCAGATAATGTTAAGTAGGTTAACTTAATAAAAGATGGTACTTGCTGGATATTTTCGTCTGTATATGTAATGATTATCTAATCAGTAACTATGAGTATTCTTCAAATTAAATGGATCCTTATACAAGCAAAACAAACTTAATCTTGCTAGCTAAGTTATGCATTAGTCCGCGCGAGCTGCATGTAAAGCTATAAACCCCATTGGTCGATGTTGGGTCGATGACGAGAGAGAATGACGAATGCTCTCTGAGCACTCTGAAGCCTACTATTATGGGTTATTTGATTGAGGTTCAACATGTACTATCTAATGTAACAACAACTTATGATCAAGTTGTGCTAGCTTATTTTAGCGGGTTTGTAATAACTATATTTTACTCAGGTTAAGAAGATTCTTGTTCGTTGTGTTGGTCTAATCGAATTGATCTAGGTTCTCTATGTGACTCAGTTTTATTTTGGTGAAACAAATATTTTTGGTTGTTTTTAAATTTAAATATGCAAGACTTAAAAGTAAATATCGTTAAAGTAAAGGGCAAGTATTAAAATCTAAGTCTAATTAAAAAGAAAATATGCGAAATTTAAAAACGTGACGGAAAGTAAATTAATTAAATGACTAAAAATTAAAGCGTGACGGAAATTAAAGTTAGACAAGTAATAAAAACGTAAACTAAAGATAAAATAAAACAAAACAAGAAGAATACCCCAATCGGAATATATATTCCGATTATACCAATCGGAATGCCAAACCTGCTCAATCGGAAAGTTGGTCGGAACCCCAATCGGAATGCTGTCACCACCAATCGGAATATCCAAAACACCTCCAATCGGAATGTTTAACTTCCTCTTGATCCGAATATGGTGACCTGGTCGGAATGCTAATCGGAAACCACTAATCGGAATACTGTCACTGTCCCAATCGGAATACTGATTGTGCACCTCGATCGGAATTTGGAAAGGAGAACCAATCGGAATGTTTGTCACTCACACACAATCGGAATACCACTACCTTGCCCCAATCGGAATACCAAGCTCCCTCAATCGGAATATTAAAACCCTTTTCAGATTGGTACCAATCGGAATGTATAACCCTTTTCCGATTGTCACGATCGGAAAACGGGGAAAAGTACACAAAATAAGCTACACAAATAAGCTAAGATTCTAATAAGCACAAGACTAAATCCTAAGGTAAAACCGTGTAAAAATAAGCTACGAAACTGAAAGTTAACAACTTTTAAGACACGAAAAAGATAAACTTTAAGAAAAACAACTTTTTATATAAAAATAACTTTTATAAAAACTATATAAACTTGAAAATAAACCAAATAAGCTATGAAAATAAAAGATTTAAAACAATCAAAAGCATAAAAATCAAATCTTTAAACAACTTAACAACTTAAAAACGTGTAAATAAAAGATTAAAGAAAGGTAGAAGAAGATTAGCAAGATAAAGTAAAGGTGCAAGTAATTAAAAGAAACACTTACTTGAAATTAAAGGTAATTAAAGGTGCAAAACATGTATTTAAATGTGCAAGTAATTAAAGGTGCATAAAATAAAGGTGGAAGAGATAGTTTGTCAAGCTATCCAACAAAATGAAAAGTGATTAGCTAATGACTATATATAGGGGATTAGGAAGGAGGGGAGGAAGCTTCCTCTAACCTCCTCGTAGTTCTCTACCTTCAAACACCGTCACTAATCCGCGAGCCAATGTGAGTGCTATTACTACCCGTAGTGGAGTCACCATCGTAGGACCACCAACCCCACCACCATCATCTACACCTCCTCCACCACCATTTATCCCTACTCATCCTACACCTAGTATTAGTGCACCATTACCGTCTCCGCCTCGACGTGATGAAGTTCCCACGAATGACCCTTCAACATCTCAACCTTTACCTACTACACCTGCACCCTCACCACCCAAACCTAATATCCCTTATCCTTCTCGCTTGGGCAAGAAAAAAATGCTAAACAAGGAGGACGCTCAAGTGACTAGCTATATCAAGATGATTTCTCAAATGAACTTTAACATTAGCTTTCTTGAGGCACTTGTCCACATTCCCAAATTTGTTAAAGCATTTAAGGAATTGCTTAACAAGAAGGAGAAGCTGATTGAACTCGCCAACACACGCTTAAATGAAAACTGCTCAGCAGTTATTCTTAAAGAATTACCGGAAAAGCTTGGAGATCCCGGTCGATTTGTGTTGCCTTGCGTGTTCAACAAAACCGAAGAATTTACTGCCCTTGCTGATCTCGGGGCTAGTATAAATTTGATGCCACTAAGTGTTTGGAAAACACTATCATTACCCGAACTCACTCCAACGAAGATGACTCTCGAACTTGCAAACCGCACTCTCGCTTACCCCATTGGTATAGCCGAAGACGTGTTTATCAAAGTTGGCACATTTACTTTCCCGGTCGATTTTGTCGTAGTTGATTATGAAATGGACCCTCTTATTCCTTTAATACTTGGTCGGCCATTTTTAAGAACCGGACGAGCTTTAGTAGATGTGGCCGAAGGTGAGTTAATCTTACGAGTCGGGGATGATTCAAAAGTTTTTAAAATGGGGAAGCTTACAAGAAAATCCTTTGGAGGCCGAGAATCAGTGAATATGATAAATGTGCTCGATGACTTTACCGTCTATGACAATCCTCTATTCGAGTCTTCCACTGATAATCCACTTTTTGGAGATAATGTGGATGATTCTCTCCCTACTTTGGAACCTTCTCCCATTTATGATTCACCACCGGTCTTTGATGCTTATGATGATGATGATTCTAGCTCAGATTCGGATGATTTTGATTGTACTTCTGAGTATCCCGAGCTGCCCACATATGATGATTTTGATGAGGCTGATACTCTCTCGAGCGATTCTTCACATGCTGAAAATCCTCCGCCATCACTCGATCCTACTTTGGAAGATTATTCATTTGAGGAAGATTTCTCTGAATTTCTCAACACATACTTCCCTCATGAGAGTGATGCTCCTCCTTTGGACTTTGAAGATTATCGTCTTGATCCTACTTTGGATTTAAAGAGCATTTTTTCAAAGGAGAAGAAACCGGTCGACACCGAAATCCGTTGCACGTATGATTTGACACCTCTTTGTCCCACTTCTGAGGACGAGGTTGTGCTTCTTTGCGGATCTTCTTCACACTCGGCTGAGCCTGAGTGCTATTTTCCCCTGAAGGAAAAGGTGTTCGACCCCGGTATTGAAGTCATTAAGCCATCTCAGTATCCACCTGATGAAATAAAAGGAAACATCTTTGGAAATTTTGCAGACATGCATGCACCACTTCAACCTTGCTTCCACCATGCTCCATCGCTGCTTAAGGGAACCTTGCCACTTCCATTGATGGATGAAAACTATGTCTTTGATCCTGGTGGATATGTTTTATGCTTCTTCCATTGATGATCAAGGTCGAGTCAGGCTCACGACTCGGTAAACAAAAACCAAGCGCTTCTTGGGAGGCAACCCATGCATCTATCTTTTCGCTTTCTTTATCATAAGTGTAGGGGAGACCCTTTTGGTTTGCTATTTCCTCTCCTCACTTCTTAATCAGGGATTCGAGCTTCAATGATCCACTCTCGATGATTCTTGACGACCCGTGATTCCATGTTCCATTCTCCCGGTTCTATCCTAAACTCTTTTCGATTCTCTATTTTATATTTTCTCAATATTAAAATAGGAATCTCTTTAGTTGTCTTTTCCTTAGCGAGATTTAAACAACATGCACAATGTCCTAAGTGTAGGGGAGTTTACTCCCACATGCTTAAACATTGAGGACAATGTTTATCTTAAGTGTAGGGGGGACTTCTATCGAAGTTAAGTGGTCTTTTCCTTGTATTTGTCCTCATTTTAACCGGAAAATCAATTTTTCGACATTTTTCAAAATTTTTAATCTATTTTGGCCTAGTTGTATAGTTGTATTTGCCTTTGCTAGAATAAATTTTCAATAAAGTGGTTTTAGATTTTTCTTAGTCGTGAACATTTTGACTCAACCCGAGTTTACTTGCCTAAGTTTACTCTAGCTAGTATCCTTAACGTGTTTAAGTCAAGTTTTGCTAGGCTTTTATATAGGGAGCTATAAAACGCGAAAGTCTTAACTCTCACGGGTTAAGAACAAGAACTTTTCGCAAGTTCCTATAATTGATCCTAGAGAGTCGTTTATCAAGGGAACTTTAAAATGCGATTTCTAAACTTGAAAAAGTCTAAGAATTTGCAAGATCCTATAGGCGACTCGAAAACCCAAAACTTTGATTTAATAGGCTAAGTATCCACGAGTCTCATTACTTGAGATTTTAAACTGTGGAGAACGAGAGATGATAGAGTCAATTATAAGTCCGGTATTCTTTCGTGAATTTATGTGAGTTAGTTATAAGCCTATTCTCCCATCGCTTGCTAATAAATTTATCTGCTAATAAATAAGGTTGTACGATTTGAAAAGTTACTTAGCTTCTAGCCCCAGATCGTTTAAAAGTTGCTCGGTAATGACGAGAGTTCATAGCCAAGGCATAACTTATGAAGCGGGGCGCGAAGATTGGCGAGTCCGAAAAGGCCCTAACAAGGCATGAGGGCTACATTTTGTTGCTAAAGATCCAAAAGTGATGTGAAGAATCATTTATCGAAAATCAATATGAAGGATCGAGACACACGACGTAAAGCAAAACTCCCCAAAAGTCATGGAGAAGTATATCCGAAAAGACCCTAACAAGGTATGAGGATAAATAGATCCAAGTCATAAAAGGAGGCGGATCGTTGTATATCAAAGTCCAAAATAAAGATTGGAGAAAAATGAAGAAGTCGTGGTCCAAGTATGAATCTCTCAAAATTTCAAGTGAAGAAATTCCAATTATTAAGAGAAGACCACTATTTCATGAACGTCTCTCAAAGATTTGAAGTATGAAGTCGCTGCCAAATATCGGTCCGAGAAAGGTCTCAAATCGCGAAGCGAGTTATGCCAAGATATGAACTTTATGAGGTCCCGAGAAGCAGTTTTAAAAGATTTGGTCCTTTAGCTAACTATTGATTAAATCGTTCACTTTATTTTCAGACTAAATAACTATCGAAATAAGTCAAACAATGCATCCTCGTGATCATTCAAGACAACAATAAAATATAAGAGATACACCTAGGAATAAGGGAGTCTAAGTGAATAATTGGCTCACATGAGTTCGTGTTAGTTTACTAACTTATAATAACAATGATCTCGTTTTTAAGCTTGGTTTGGAGAAAGTGAAAAGTTGAGGATGATGATTATTCATGACATTTCCAAAACCCAAGGTATGCTTTTGATTTCTTTATTTTGAATAATTATAATTTTCTATCTCTTTAATAAAGGCCAATGTGGATTAACTTTGATGAAAAATGTAAACGTGCTTTGTAACTAATGCATTGCATGAGGACATTGCATGCTTAGGTCCCTCCTTTTCTTTAATCTTTTTGTTAATTGCGCCATTAGTCCTTAAGCCTCCAAATCTTCTTTAATCTTGGACTTTAACGACTTTTGGCTCGGGATTTCTTTGGACTCGTCTTTTAATTCTTTGATAGATAAGACTTGAGTTCCTCGGCTTTAAGTAACTTTCGTCTTTTGACTTTTTCTTCAATAAGTCTTCAGAATTGGTCTTGGACTTCCGTTCTTTTTGCACTCGTGACTTCTTGACTTCGTCTTTCATCCTTTTCTTCAATAAAAGTCCGTAAATGCCCGTGAATTCCCGTGTTTTCTCCACTTTTCACCTTTTCGTCCTAAATCACAACAAAAACACAAACCACGCATAATTCCGACATAAAAGACATAAAATACACGTTTTGGTCCGGTTATTATTGTAATTAAGTGGTAGAAAAGATGTGTGTTTTCACACATATCAGTTTGTGAGCTTACGTAAATCTAGAAAAGCTCATAAATTATAATGACCTTATCGAGCTGAGTGTATGAACTGTAAATACATCATCACGTCAACTTGATAAGCAGCTCATAAGCCGAAAAAAGGGCTTAAAAACTGTGCCAAAGGTTATGCTTATTTAAGGGCTTACTAGCTTATCTATTTACGGGCTACATTTCATAAGCTAAATCTTAGCCAGAGTTCTGTATCTGTGATTGACATGTATTCTACTGCATTCAGTATTTTAAAGCATCCACTATTTCAGCTGCAATACTACACTAAACGTTGGTCATAACATTACAATCTTTTGCAGATAGATATCTGCGATATCCTAAGTCAGTTTGCTACCTACAACATCTTCAGCAACGAATTAGATGAATATAGAAAAATTTGGCTATATATAAGCACTTCAATAAATGGTGACTAGAAGCTAAACAAAGATGCAGGAAGTACCTAATGAGTTGGGGGGTCTATGCTGAAGGTTTTCTCAACTCCAAGATGATCTTTCCATCAGTTTCCCTCCGATAAAACGCCACTGAAAGAGCAAACGCTTGTAGTTAAGTAAACAAAATTAATCACATGTAAATGCATGAAATATTGAAACGCATGAAATTGATCGGAAGCAAAAAGTACCGCACGAAGGTCCCATGTGTGACCTCTTATGATCAGACCCATAGGATGATACTGATGATAGTTGGGGACATGAGTCCACATGGTGTTGGTGTGCCCAATTTCGAGCTGAGGTTGTACATGTAATGTACAGCATTCTAGATGCTTCTAAGGAGGCTTGCCGAGGAACGATCCCGGGTAGGAATTATTCTTTTTGAGCATGCAGTTTGCTACTGACATCATTGACGGATAATGAGGTTATGTGCCTTCACTTTCGTGTCATAAGCCCGAATTATGCATATGGGAAAAACAATGTTTGATACATTTCATGATTTTTATAGTTGGAATTAGATGCATATAGAAGCTAGAAAGACGTGGTATTGTCTGTCGAGGGATGCGGGTAACAAAGTTGTATGTTCGGTTTTTTCAGATTGACGGGGTATGATGCACCTGAAAGCCTCTAAAAAACCTGACCCTGCCCACTGTTTGGCGTGGCAATCTACTGCGTTTGCAGCCATCATGTGTGTTGACGCGTCTTTGATCCTTAATAACAAGAAAAAAGGAAAATAAGAGCGGGCCATAAGGCTAGATACAAATCTGAGTTGTTTGTTTTTTTTTCTTTCATGATAAGGATAATTTTCTGGCAAATATGTATTTGCTAATCATACCGCTCCTAAAAGGCGATGATGATAATATGTGAGCATTTTTTGCCGTATTTAACCAGAATTTGGGGTTTGTGGCTCCTGGCGGGGCAAACTTGACAAGTTTGCAGCCATGGGCGGCCATACACTCATATCCGATCCGATCGCTCCTTTATCTGAGCCTAAAAAAAGTTTGAACAAAAGTTATATGGAGTTGTCAAAAGCTACAGTTTTTTAGGGTTGGAACGTGGTGTGCGTTGTCACAGGTTTATGGCCCTTGATTTGCCTTAATTCTTAAAATTGGTTATAATCACGGATGAATGCCACTTGCCTTTATGGTAACACGGATGCGACTGTTTCTTTCGTTGCCGCTATCCATTGCAGGCGATGATAGTACAGATGCGTCCCAATAGTGGTAGGCTCGTCCATATCTTGCCTTGATAACAATAGCTACTGCCTTGATAAGCCGATGAAGTGATAAACACAAGTGGTATTCGATTTATGCTACGTGCTTGCTAATACATGTTTCGACACAAGTTGCGTGTTATCAAATATTTCACATTTCTATGATCATCTCTATTTTAGGTATTTTTCTAATGTCGTGATGTTTGACAATTAATGACAATGATGATATTGCATTTGGCTATGATGATACTATTGCTTTTGAGCGTTCATGCTTTTGCATGCACATCGAGTTGTTGGACAGGGACGGGTGGCACATAAACGTGTCTTGGCGGGGCATCACTAAATACTGTTTGCAGCCATGCCGGGTCGGATACCCTTTTCTAAGGTTCAAAATTCACAAACTCTGAGCCTGCTGTTAATAGATTACTGAACAAGTGACCATGAAGGACTGTTAATCAGTTATTGTTTATGTTATACACGATTATCATGGGCGGGCTGGAAAGTTAGTGTTATAGGTTTAGATTGACTCTGTTGTTCAAACTCTGAGCCTCAAATGTCGGTTAAATAACGGGCGATCGGACATTTGATGATTGACTCTGCTGCATAAAATGCAGAAAAAATCATCATCGCCCGTTATTTAACCGACATTTGAGGCTCAGATAAAGATCTTACCAACATTCTCTTCTATTTTGTTATTGTACTATCATTTAGTTCCACTAAAATGATTGTCATCATAAAATCAGTTCACATTGCTCTACTTTGTATTTCAGGGTTGACAAGAAAAGCTTAGCAAGATGAGATTTACTTTAACACGACATCCGATTTCTAAAAGGTGTGTACTTTTTTCCATTTTCTTTATGTTTTTTTGATGAAATTGTCTATAATTCAGTAAAAAAATTAAAAAAACATGGATGTAAAGGTGAACGGGAGCTGTCCACATCCATAAACCTCCACAAATCGGCCTATCGCGTCTGCCAGCTGTCCACATCCATCCCTCCCCTGCTTCTCCACTCGCTTTCTCCCGTTCACCTTTACATCCGTGGTTCGTGTGAAACTGAAAATGCAGGCTATGTTCCACTGTAAAGTTGCAATATGAAGACATTTGTTTCGGGCCTTTGAAGCTCAACAATCAAATCTGTAGGTACTCTACTTTCATTAGTCCCTTTGGAATATGGGGTGTTTAGAATCGCTATCAATGCATGTGTTCGTACACTTTATTTTCTTGATTTGAAGCTGAAGTAGTACTGTGTGAAATATAAGATCTTGGCCTGATAACTTTGTATTGGGACAAACAGGTGCTTGAAATTACTGGGCTAAAAGACATTATACGAAGGGTGTGGAGTACTTATACAAAAGCAGAAGTTACAACCGACTCAATGAGATTACAGAACGAGCAACCATAAAATGCCTGCGCTATCCCGCAGCGGAGCGCGGGCACCAAATCCTAATCTTATTAATGCACCTAATAAAATCATGTTTAAGTATTACAACATATTAATGCATATGTACAACCACAATAAGCATAGAAAAAAAATTACAATAACACATTATATTTAATATAATAATTATATTATAATTAATATTATAATTAAGACACCTCATTAACATAATTTAAAAATAAAACAATATATTATACAAATGTCACTCCATCTTATTTTTTCAAAATTAATCAATACCAATTTATATATAATTCATATACCTCATTACTTATATATATAATTTCAGTATAACAAAAACATAAGATTACAATATCGTTGACCGAATATTATGTTACAAGGTACCCAACCGCAACGTCCGGATACCCTGTTAGTTTTAGAAAAAAACAAAAACTTAGAAAAACCAAAAACGAAAAACTTGAGAGGGGCAATTTTGGTAATTAAATAAAAAAACAAAACATAAAACTTGATTCATTAATTGGGCTATAACATAGATTACGCGACTACACGAGTGTGTAAAACAACACTGATCATCCTTCCTGTCGATATAACAAAAACTTCATAGATACCTAACAAAAACCTTCATTTTTCGTTTTCTTTCTAGATTCCTAAATTCCTTTTATCTTTTTTCATTCGTTTATAACATCCTCCTCACTTCATATTCATTTCATCCTCAAAAACAAAAACATAAAACCAAATCTTATAAAAATGGGTAGCTTAAATCCACCTCTGCCTGAACTAAGTCTTAATATCAAACCACCTACTTTTTTACCTAAAACAATTACACAGTTTTTACATCAGTTAAATTGTAATAATAATAATAGTTTGTCTGACAAGATTATCAAGATTGATGATTTTGTTGGTATGTTAGAATCAGAAATGAGGAAAATTGATGCTTTTAAACGTGAACTTCCTCTTTGCATGCTTCTTATTAATGATGGTTAGTTTTTTTACTTTTGAATTGGTCAAATTCCTTTAAGGGTTTTGTTTACTGGGTTCAAATGCATATGGGTTTTTTTTAGTTTTGAATTTGGGTGTGATTTGAGTAGGATTTGGTGTGTTTTTTGTGGGTTGATTAGTAAGTGTTTGATGAAAAGTTTTTTTTTTGATGGATTTCAGCTATTGTTGCATTGAAAGAGGAAGTAATGGTGTTGAGGAAATCAGCGAAATCGGCGAAATTGGCGAATTCGGGTCCGGTGCTAGAGGAGTTTATACCGATTAAGAAAAGATGTGATGAAGATGAGGGAGTGGATTTGATCAGGAAAGAAAATGGTGATAAGAAGAATTGGTTGAGTTCTACACAGCTTTGGAATGCTGATGAAAATAGTTCAAGTGTAGTCGAGAAGCGAAAACCGGATTCAGTAGACCAAATTGCCAAAAAGGTAAAAAGGCGTTACATTTTTTATTCTAGTTTAGTACAATTATCTGTTAGTGTTATAAAATTGCATAAATGAGTTTTGATAATGGATATGATCACAGAAATCTTTTGAAGAAGTGTTGTTGTATCAACCGTATACAAACCCCGGTTTTACTCCATATAAGGGATGTGGTGGAATTGCAATGGTGGATACAAGGCAGGAAGTGTCGGTTCATGATCTTTCACTAATTACTCCTGGAATTGATAATTCGGCGAGGGGAGGCTTAATACTTGCTAAAAGTAGTACCGACAGCAAACTGGTTAGTTCTGCACCAAATGGTCAGTCAAATGTAAGAGCTGGTGTACCTCAGTGTCAACCACCACATCAACAAACGTCTAGAAAACAAAGAAGATGCTGGTCATCGGAGTTGCATAGACGATTTGTTAATGCCCTGCAGCAACTTGGAGGCTCACAAGGTTAGCGCTTGTTAGTTTAACTGGAATCTGGTATTAAGATAAGACTGTAAAGTCAATTCACAGAATAGAATTTGTGGTTTTGATTCTTAGGTGTTATAAGTTGTATCATGATTTATATATAGTGGTTTCAAGATTCAGTTATGTTGGGATGTATGCAGATTACATGAGAATTATCGTTTTGTTGTTTAGACAGTTGATCTTTGAAATAGCAAGTTATAAACTAATTATTCTAAATTCTGAACTTATTTGTATCTTTTGCAGCTGCTACTCCGAAGCAGATCAGAGAGCTTATGCAAGTCGATGGCCTTACAAATGATGAAGTGAAAAGCCATTTGCAAGTGAGTATTAATTTTTTATCACATAAACTTCTATACCTTTTAAACGTATACGTATAAACAAGTTGCCAGTTATTCAAACAAGGTTCATTTCAGGAGTACTAAACATATGTTGTTTTTAACTGTAATTTTGTAGAAATATAGACTTCATACACGAAGGCTTCCATCTTCCAACACCTCATCTGCAAATCAATCTGGCGTTGGTTTGGGAGGAGGGTTGTGGATGTCTCCACAAGATCAGTTTGTTGAATCATCAAAAGGCATTTCTCAGTCGGGTTCTCCTGATGGCCCACTACTAATCGGCACCACTGGTGGAACTTCCACTACCGGTGACAACAGCATGGATGATGGAGAAGACACAAAATCTGAGAACTATTGTTGGAAAGGTCATCTAGATGTATAAATCTTGAAAAAAGTTTTGGAAAATAATTGGTAAATTGCAGCGGTTAATTTATATATAGGTGAGTTTATATATAAAATAGACAACCTTAAGAAAATAACTTATACATAAAGAATGAAGAAATTTTGCAGGATTAGTTTCCTTCTTTGAATTCTATATTGAACTTTTCACAGTTTTGAGTTGTTGCTATCTTCTAGGATTCTTTGTCCATGAAGTAGCTTCATGTGAGGCACATCTGTATTTGAGATGAGAAAACATTATGATTGAAGTATGCAGTATTTTAAGCATGTTATTCCCTCTCATAGCATCTTTAAGAAATTTGCATCTTTTTGCCCTTAGGATTTACTTTTGAATGATCAAAAGGCTATATCACATTGCTTAAATGCTGCTGAAATTTGACCATATTAGTAACTCAAGGGTACATGTTACTGAAATTTGATCCTATTATTAGTAAGTCAAAGGTAATTGTTACTGAGTAATGAGTATTGTTACTATATTTTTAATGGGATGCTAATGAGTTTTTTTAATAAACATGTGTGTTTATGATGTATCTATATTTTTATGTGTGTGTGGTGTGTACAGTGGAGATGCTCTTGTGCCAAACACAAACAACCATTCAAGAAACTATTTATGGTTAAAAACTCAATAAATTTGCAAACCATCTACTTTTCAAGATGCCTTTTTGGCTACCATTCAAAACAATTATTATTAGTTGGAATCTCAATCAATCACCATGTACCATGTAATTTAAAGTTGTCTATTTTCAATAAAGTTTAGTTTTAGTAGAAGGATTTAGGGCGTGTTTGGTTTTAGGGTGTAGGCACTGTTAGGTTAGGATTGGCATGAAATACGTTGTTTGGTGTAAATTTAAAAATTCTAAAATGGTAATGAGGCCTTAATAGTACTACATTTTCAAAACCCACCTCACTCTTTTCTTTCCTGACAAAACTTTTCTATATATTTGAAAGTATATATTCTCAGTAAAAACAAAATATTGAACCTAATTCTTTTTCTATATATTTTATAGTCTGAAAGTATTAAAAGTAACTTTTTGTTCTTGGGCTGTTCCCTTAAAGTATACTACTGTACTAATTTTTTATCTTAACAAAAACCCATTCAACTTTTTTGTTGCAAATTGCAATCAAACGATAGCTTATCTTTCTGCCAATCAAAGTTATCAAACTACTCTCTCTAAACTACTCTCTGTCTTATAATTATAGTTAATTCACAAAAAACACGCAGTTTAATAAAAATATAACTTTTTCATTTTTATTTTTCTTATTTTTTACACAATAACAATTTATTTTTACCTAGTTAATTTACAATTCTTTATATGATAAACTAAATTTACACTTCTTAACTATTTTAGACATAAACTATTAATTTTGGGAGAAGTGATTGGCATGCCTAAAAATCATGCCTAACTTTATGCCTAAACATGTGAGGCAAAAAATCATTGGTTGTATTAACGGACTACATCTTCACAATCTAATAAGTTTATAACACATAGATTAAACATAAAATTAGGCATATAGAGTGTTAGTTTAGCTGTAAGCCTGTAAATTATCTAACAATCATTTATATAGTAAAGAAAAAAATATGTGAAGATCTCGTATTAAAAGAAAAAAAAAAATTTCTTCAAGAAAAATATTATTTTTATTATTTTTATTTTATCTTTAAATTCTTACAAAACAAATGGGAAAAAAGTTATTTGATAAAAGTTTTTATAAATTTGTTTTTGTTATTAAAAGATTTGGTAGAGAAATTTGATTGAAAAAGAAGACACAAAAATTTAAGTGTAAAAAGACAGAAACTTAAAAAGTACTCTGTAATTAATAAATTTTAGTTGTTATTTTTTTAATAAATTACATAATATAAATAAAACTTATAATTTTCATATTTTTTAATAATTTTAAAAAATAAACAAATAATTTTTACGTGGTATATTTTCTTGACTTTATACAAAATATATAACATATATTTAAATTAGAAAATTAAAATAAATTTGACTTACGTGTAAACTTAATGTCACGAAACTTATAATAAGCATTGTGTCAATAAAATATAGCATAATTTTTTTGAATTTTTTTTCCTTTTTACCAAAGCTTTTGAAAGATAAACATAATATCAACATCAACTGATAAAGTTGTTTGAGTTTTCTAAGACCAAAAACCATATGGGTCACCGATAATCATATAAGTATATAAAAGATGTTTAAATAAAATATATAGATTAATCTAGTATGTAATGATAATATTAATAATAGCCGTCATTTAATTACAAGTTAATTAAAAACAATCTTATCTTTGTGTCTTAATCGCGGAATCTATGCCTTAAAAATGCCAAGATAGTATTGTTCAAAGATTTGATGGATGTAAGAATCTTTGAATTTGTTAATTCAACCCCAAAACAAATAAAATATACCAAAATTTGCTATCAAGGACTTGTTCCTTTTTTTTCATCTATCTCCTGATTTATCTAGACAGAAACGTTTTTAAGCATATATATGTTGTTGATAATATATGTATACGTCTAAATAATAAGCCTTGATGTATAATACGACTTTGCAGTAACATATGAAATACCATAAACTTAATATGAATATGTCTGTATTGTCTGAATGGAATGTGAGGTGTTTGACCCATAAGTTTACCCGACTCTCATCTACCGATACTCGTGGGTACTACTAGTATATTGCATATTTGCCACATGACTCTAAGAGAGTTGGGAGTCGTTGGCACGAGAAGTTGGTGACAAAGCCGCCACGTAGGATTTTGGGGCTTTGGCACCAGAAATTCGTTGGCACCACATTTAGAGGGGAGTCGTTGGCACGAGAAAAAGTGGTGCCAAAGGGGTATACTGGGCCCACAAATACCCCACTTTATAACTAAAAAACAAAAAAAAAAAAAAAAAAATTCTGAAAAGGTCTTGGCGCTGGCTGTTGCTGTTGGCACGAGGCCTGTTGGCGCGAGGGGTGGTACAGTGCGCCAACGGAGGGCTGGCGCCAAAGGGCTAACAGGCAGCTTTGGCACCACCACTCCCCCACTCTAAGGCTGAAGGGAGTGGAGCCATTCTCACGGGTGACTTTGTTAAATTAGCTCGTGACTTTCATTCCACCATTATAAACCCGCGCGCGAGTAAGTGTCCCAAAAAAAAAAAAAACAGGGTAAACTCACCCAGCGTGAGTTTATTTTTGTGAGGCCGGGTAATTTTATTTTTTTGGTTAGGTTTATTATTGGGTGTTTTTTGTGAGTGAAGTGTGTTTAAATAATAAAAAAATAGGTATGAAAGGTGAGTTGTAGTAAGTTTGAGTGAGTGTCATTACCTCATGTGGTAAGTTTAGGTGAGTTTGATAAAAAAGCTGACGTGGCGCTGAGGTGGATGTGAGTGAGTTTCACCCGACTCCCACCAGTCTAAGAAACTATTTTATAAAATT
Source organism: Glebionis coronaria (assembly GCA_025667525.1). Classification (NCBI taxonomy): domain Eukaryota; kingdom Viridiplantae; phylum Streptophyta; class Magnoliopsida; order Asterales; family Asteraceae; genus Glebionis; species Glebionis coronaria. Next base: position 457,867,654 of record CM046882.1, read on the forward strand.
GGAATTTCAATGTCATGTCATGTGGACATATTTAGACATCTATAATCAAGGTACGTAGAGCTATCGAGTAATTTGGAAACATCTGTTTTGTTTTATCATGATGATGGTATCATCAAAATGTACGAATTAACCTATCAACCTATACTTCTATAAAGCATTTACAGTACTACTCAATTTTTAAAAAATGAATTATTAAAATTTTAATTTAACAATGAAAAATATTAAATTATTAAAATACAATAATCTAATTATAGTAGGAACATATTTTTTTTGGAAACGGCAAATAATTAAACGGAAGCCTACTCGCAATATTTCAACGAGCACCCCGAGTTCGAGCTTCGCATAGCGGGCAAACCCAGCCCCCAAAGGGGTTTCCAGGGAGAATTCTCCACGTGTGCCCGTGTGAGGTATGAGTTAAATTTATGCATAATGCGACGACCACAAGGATCGAACCCACAACCTGCACCCCACAGTAGATGTAAACCCAGTGCATCGCGCCAGCTGGGCTGAAGGTCATTTGCAGTAGGAACATATTAGTCAAAACTTTTTCTACTGTATAATACTTCATTCAATACTACTCATCTTAGTCACCGAGTCACTGATCTGATCATCAAGTCAACCGATCGAGTCATCAGATTACTCGTTCACTCATCGAGTCAACCCGACCTTCCACAAAAATGAAAATTCATATAATCGGGTTATCCCGTGTCACTTCAAACGCGACGAGTCCTTAAACTTTTACTATTTTTTGTTTATAACTCGTGCGTTTTTTTATCACCACAAAAATTTGCCGCTATAAAATGTCGTTGCTATACACTAGTACTCGTCTAATAAAGTGAATGTATGAACACATAGTGAAATGAGAGTGAAAACCTAAGGATTTGTTATTTCATTATGGAAAGTGTTACATGAAATACATGAAGTATTAATAGTGGTAAGACAAACTCCAAACCACCTCATAACAAATAACAAAAAGTTCAAAGTTATTATAACTTGTCACATTTAGTCCATATATATTTACGAGTGTTGCACATTAGCTTCTTATCGTTTTGATCCTGTAAAACCCGCTTAAAAGTATCTTTAAATTAAAACTGTTAAATTTAATAAATGCACGACAAGTAATAACGTATATTAATTACGACATGACAAGATATAAAACGAAATTAAATATCCATGAATATACGAACACACGGGAACACAAATATGACGCAAAATAAAGAAACCGGACATAAGGCATAAACCTTACACGCCACTTATGGCTCAGGAGAGCCGAAGGCCGACCCATTAGAAAAGTGTATATACATATTTCTGGTTAAGAATTAAACATAGAACTTTTAACGTAAATCAAATCAAATCAAGTAAATACATATTAGTACATGATTTTTAGGCTTTTAAGTTGGCGTCAGTTATACAAAAATTTAAATAACATATGTCCGCTCATCCACATAGTCAAAAGAAATCAACAATCTCTTATTTACTAAATCTTGTGATTTCTTGACATTTCAACCAAAGCCGTTTATATCATCCAACTGTTGACAATTCTTATTGACTTAAAAAAAACAGAAATAGAGATAGTTCATGCTATTCCAATATATGTCTAAGGTGGAAGTGTGTCTCATCATAATGTGCCCGCGCCATGCTGATCAAAGGAGTGAAACACGACCGTAATCTAAAATCGTATTCGATTTGGAGTTGCGATCGACTCAAGTGACTGTGTGGGTAAAAGTATGGGTTTCATCGATTCGTATTCGCAGGAGTTATGGGTTCCAATTATGTTTGAGTTCGATAGTTTACGAGGTTGATTCGGTGCGACTACTCGTACTCATTCTTGGTCTCAAACTATTGTCTTTTTTGGAGGTAAACTTTATCATCACATTCTTATTCTAATCCATCATATCGTATATAAGGTATTCATGGATCGAAACATATATGTCGTTGATCGGACATAAACACTTAGTGTTAAAAGCCGAGTCAGTTATTTTAATAATCTGTTTAAATAACTAATTATATGAAAGCATCCTTGATATAAAATGTTCCCGGTTAAGTATTGATCGGTGAATCGACATTTCACGGTTTAAGATATCTCGTTTGACATAAAACCATACATAATAACATGTCACCAGGTTTGTTAATGATACTAAGATATAATAGTTTAACGTTGAAATGGAATAGTCATAAGACTAAATGATCGAGTTCGGATCGGCAGTTTGTACCTTGCATGCAGTATAAGAACAAAATGATACATTTTATGGATACTTTGTTATTTTCATCATTTGGTCCTTGTAATTTTACTATGGTTACAAAACTAGCCTTACTTTGTTAAATTTACATTTGCCAATAATCTTTTCAAATCAGTCCTTTTATATTTACTTTCCTTATCAAGTATAGGGCATTTTCTTTTCAATTGTAACGAGCCATCAATTTCTATGTTTGTAAACTTACTAAATATGAAAACTTTCTATTTATGGAAACATGCTATTTTTAGAAAGTTACTTATTATGATATAACAGTATAATGATACAAGAATAGAGGAAATACACTAATCAGAAATTCATGAGAACAATTAGAGTTACAAAATTATACACGAAAAGTAAAAGAATACAAGAACATGTAAAACAAGTTAAGAACAATAAGAACCAGTCAAAAGTATACGGTAATCAGAAAACTCATTCACGTCCTTATTTATGTAGTATCCGTGAAGTCAGAGTAGATCCTTCAGCTTTCATTATCATTTCATTACTGGACACGAGGTACGGATTTCCCGTCCTTCAGTAAGGACTTCCTTCTATGCATGATTAGGATTCCCCGTCTGCAGCCAAATGTTTTCCCCAGTATATGTTTTAAGCTTATCGGTAATTTTTAATAACTAAATAAATTTCCTAAGCTTTATATACAAGCATGATCAGTTTATGTACTCTTTACGGAGGTACCGTAACCATGACACTAGAGGCACCGGTGTCATGACTCCTCTGCGAGGGAGTGATTTCTCACAGCGTCCCATTTATTTCAGCTTGACCATTTATCAGTATTATCAGCGGGGCGTATGGATGCATCCTAGGCTATCAGTTTATAGTTATCAGGTGAATGTGGTGTGTGCTTTACATCCTTGACATTGGAGTTGATCCCTCCACCCAACACATTATTTAGAGGTCACCCCTCTACAGCATGACGAGGTCACCCTCAATTTATTCATGCAACAGTTGTTACAGCACACGGCCTATATAAGCTCTTGGCAATTAAAATAAAGTAAATGCATATTTTCAGATTTAACAGATAACAGTTCAGCTTTATTATTTATAAATCAGACTTTTCAGATTACACACAGATTTCCGCTGCAACTTTACTTATCAGTCATACAGCTTCATTATTTTATCATCTGCTTCATTTCAGTATTTCTTATCATGCTTTATATCCGTTCACTGGACGTTATGCTCAGTCGTAGTTCCTTTCATGTTCTAACGGCAGGTACACCAGGACGCTCTTAGGATTTTGAGAGCAGGTGCATTTGTATGGAAGTTATCCAGACTTCTTACTTTATGCACTTCTTACATTATTCTGATTATTTGGACATTGTTTAGTCCTTTCCTTCAGTATTTACTTTTCATGTTTTGAGCTTATGTTTGGATTACCGATGTTTGATTCTGGTATTTCCTTTATGGTCAGTTAATGTTTTAGGACATTTACCTTATGCTTTAATGATACACCATATATACACGTAATGGTCCACTTATCCAAGTGGGGTGTTACAGTTGTGGTATCAGAGACCAAGGTTTGACCTGTAGGCTCTAAAACTTGACCTGTGACTAGTGGGTAGTCACTAGGAAACTTCCTAGATTTTTTGCGTTTGTTATCTTTTATGTTTCTCATGCATTTATCAGTCAATTTTCTTCATTTATCAGTCAATTTCCAAAAAAACATTTGACTAAGTATAAGGTTAATACAAGACTGGCCATATTTAGTCGCATGTGCTTTTCATTCGAATTTTGTTTTGGTGAACCGACCCATAGGCGTTCACCCTTGCCGTTCAGATTTTGTATTGGTGAACCGACTCATAGGCGTTCATCCTTACCCATGTCAGATTCATGTTTTTCAGTCGAATGTTACTTGGTGAACCGGCCCATAGATGTTCACCATTGCTCAAGTCAAATTTTCATGCTTTCAGTCGAATATTGTTTTGTGAATCGAACCATACACGTTCACCTTTACTCATATCATAACATTTTATAAAAAAATTGACAAGTATGGATTGGATTACAACCAACCATATTTAGCCTCAGATTGTAAATTTTATACATGACAGTTCTCATAAAATTTTGACAGGTATGGATCGAACTAGAATCGTCCATACTTAGTCACATGTCGTCTCCTTTGAATTTTGTGGATTGAACCATAGCCATCCACACCAGTTGATGTTAAACCTCGGTTGATTATCCTTTTATGTTCTTTGTAACAATCAAGTTTTCATACTCTCACCTGGATTTCGTTTTCATGCTGATTAAGTTTCATGTCTCCTTATGATGATTATGTTTTCAGCAAGGTAATGATGTTTCCATGCTAAGATACGAAAGGCTTGTAGAAAAATATTTCTTCATGATAAATCATGTCTGGTCTTCATCAATCACGCCTTCATGCTGACCATTGATGAGACTCCGTGAATCATACTTTTGAGCCTATATACAACCAACATTAAGTCTACGCATGAATTTCCAGGCTATCATGTTACTCGTTTCAGTTCAGTTTGCAACTGCTAAAATCAATTTATTTCCTTTGATCCTGTCAGACGATTGACACTAGTATTTATCATATCTTGGAATTGCCATCGGTGCCATGAACAGTATTTCATGTGTACTCCATGTACAGTGTCTCAGTATACACCATGTACAGTATTTCATGTGTATTTCATGTATAGTATTCCAGGTGTACTCCATGTACCTTAATCCATAAAAAAATTGTTAATCGATCCTCAACCACCTCATCCGTTTGTTCCACTTATCGTTAGTCCACATATGCTGATTTTACCCATAAGTTGGAGATTTTACTAGATACAGATGCTGCTCATATTTCGGAGACTTTACAAGGTGCTTATGCTGCTCATAAGTTGGAGATTCCACAAGATGGTGATGTTGTGCATAATATAAAGATTTTACAGAGCAAGAACGAGGACTATAGATCTAAAATTCTTAACAATAGTATACTTCAACCAGCAGACGCTACGATCCCATTCCATGCTTTTACTTCCTCAGTTAAGATGTCGCATGTCACACAACTATTTTCAGTCAAAAGAGTGGGAACCGGTACCCAGTCGACCACTCAACAAAAATAGTTACATGAATCACGGTCATGATAATGACCGTCATGAAACTGACAGACAAGGCGGTAGTGACGACCACCTTGCTAATATTTAATCAGTCAGTAACCATCGGAACTCCAAAATAGACGTGACCAGAAATACAGAGGTCAGCAGTCTAACCGGTTTGCCAATCCTAGAAGTTACCAAAATTTTGCAACCTTATTCGTATCCATCTACCAAAACACCTGTCAAGACATCAATCAAGATATGGGTATCAAGCATCATTTCGGAAGGCACGAGTCAAGACTCATAATTCCAGTATGCCTTCTAAACCAGGTCCTGAGTAATTCAAGGTACCCTCCAAGGGGGTATACCCGATTTGTCATGCCACGCATAAATCAGACCATTAAAGATCCAGTTACCACCACTAGAGTATTATTTAGGTTAGACACGCAGTGTTCATTCTGCGGGGTTACAGACGAACACATTTAGTGAATGTGCCCCAGTTACTTAACGTATTCATATGTCAGCTTTATCTTAAATCATGTATTTACCTACCTCCCAGCCAGAAAAGACTCCACTGTATCACCATATTATAAAGGCTTTTCCTTCCATTTGAAGACGAGATTCGTCTTAATAACTCCTCAATATGTTCATTATATTTCCTGTCAGAAAAATGTCAGTACAAATTGTTTCTGCCCTACCAGCCGTGACTTATCAGTCCAAAGCTACGAAGACTTTTAGCTACCAGTTATAAATCCACTTCTGAAGTTTTTTTAAAATTCAGGATTAGCAGATTATCCCAAAGTTTCCAAATGTCATTCCAGAAGGTTTTCTAGAAATCCCTCCCTAACCACGAGATGGAGGTTAATATCGAGCTTGTCTCAAGAACAGAACCTGTTTCAAAACTCCTTATCGTAGGGCGTCAACTGAGTTAAAAGAGTTGCAGGACTAACTGCAAGAGTTGCTGGAACGAGGCCTTGTTCGCCCTAGCGCACCACCATGAGGTGTACTGTTTTTTTGTCTATCAGGAAAAAGGCCGGTATCATGAGATCATGTATCGACCACTAGATATTTTTTTACGAGATCACCATTCTTAATCGATGTTCTTTCCACGTATAGAAGATTTATCTGATCTGCTACGATGTCTTAAACATTTTTCCAGAACAATTCACGAATTAGGCTACCCCATCAGCGGTGAGAGTAAGAGCACGATGTTTGCAGGATTGCCTTTGCACACGTTAAAGTCTCTCTTAAATTTTTGTTTTACTTATGAGCTCCCAAATGCTCCTGCTATAGTATAAAATTGATGAATAATTTTTTTTCATGAATTTTTAAACAAAATCGCTAGTATATATTCATCGATAACATTTGGATCTGCTAAATCCTTGAGAAGATCGTGAGAATCATATTTTCTTGATCCTACTGATTCTCCGATAGGAGAAGGTTATATACGTAGCTTCCCAGATGCAAATTCCAGTTGAACAAGGTGGCGTTTCTGAGCCACCCTATTTCCGCAGAAAGAAATTTTAGAAATCCTGCGAAGGTGAAGGCCATCACCAGATGGTCAAGACTGACGTCTATAGCCGAAGTAAAATTTTTTGGAATTCAGTTGGCTATTACCGTAGAATTTCTGACAATCCTCATGATTGTCTTTCAACGACTAAGCTTACGCATAAAGGAGAGTACTACACTAAAATTTTGTATTCCATAAGATCCCACTCTAGGAGAGAACTAAAATACCAAGATTCATAATTCTTTCATGACTATTTACTCAGATTCCACCAGAATGTACCATAATCCCAGACAAAATTTTGATAGAAGTAGTGCAACACACTGATGCAGCTATGTTCATATCTAGATGCGTGACATACCGCAGGGTCAAGATAGAACACCGGCATGCTAGTGAGTTATTACAACCATTAGAAACTTCTGAATGGAAATGGCACAAGGTTTCCATGAAGGTTGCTATCAGCTACCACAAGACTCCGAAAAGTTTGATCCTATCTAAGTCATTGTCAACAATGTAAACCAGCCTACACGTTTTCTCTTATCCGGAAGGATTACGCAGTAACAGACCTGTAGGAAATTTAGCAATAAATCGTAAGATTTCACGGTATTCCATCAACCATCATATCAGATAGAAAATTTCACGTTCACGAATCACGTTCACGTTCATGTTCACGAATCATGTTATGTTCACATTCACGTTCATGTTTATGTTCATGTTCACGTTTACGTTCACCTTCACGTTTGCGTCTCACGTTCGCATTATGATGTTGTTTCAGTCGATAGTTGTGCTATCTCATGATTTAAGTTCACGCTCGAATTTATGACATTGTTCACCTCCAGGTTCGTGTTCCATCTCGCCGATACACGTTTCACAGCTTGTTACCGAATACGGTTACAGAAAGCTTAAGAAACCAAACTCAAGTTTAGTACAATGTTTCCATACTCAGGCCGACGTCTCACATCTCAGGCCGTATCGTTTAGCATTCCTCCCTCAGTCATCATACGTTCATGCTATGTCCTAGTATCACATTCATAGTATGTTCATGTATCACGTTCACGATATATTTCATGCCCAACGTTCCTCGTATAATCGTGAACTACGTTCACAATTGCTCACGTAGCACATTCACAATTGTTCACGTAGTTTGTCCCTTATGTTTCAGCAGCTTGCTCAGAGATAAATGTTATCTTTCAGGATAATGGTACGTACCATTTCATGTATACTACATGCTATAGCTTATTCATTCTATCAGATTCAGAAAATCCATCTTAAGTATGGAACTAGAAACTATTTAGCATTCATTAGGACAGGGTCATCAAGACCAAGATTTTTCATTATGTTAGACCTTTGAAGGAATCGTTTCGAGCGGGAGGCCACTTGAAACGGAGGAGTCCATCCGGACCTCTCATCCTTTTCTTTCAATAATTCAGTTAAGTTCTTTTAGTCATGTTATGTTCCAGGTTCTCTTCAGTCAGGTCACGATATACTCTTTCAGTAGCATTATGTCCTAATTCGCGGACGGATTATCTTTTAGCTTATATGTCCTTTCAGCTTTCATATTATTTTAGCCTATGTGTCTTTCCCAACTTTTATAATTTCATCAACTTATTACCTTTAATTCGAGGACGAATTTCTCCTTTTTTAGAGGGGAAGAATTGTAAAACTGCAGCATTATCGTATCTCTAATTCGAGGATGAATTATTGTTATTTTAGAGAGGAAGAGTTGTAAAACCCGCTTAAAAGTACCTTTAAATTAAAACTGTTAAATTTAATAAATGCACGACAAGTAATAACGTATATTAATTACGACATGACAAGATATAAAACGAAATTAGAAATCCATGAATATACGAACACACGGGAACACAAGTATGACGCAATATAAAGAAACCAAACATAAGGCATAAACCTTACACGTCACTTATGGCCCAGGAGAGCCGAAGGCCGACCCATTAGAAAAGTGTATATACATATTCCTGGTTAAGAATTAAACATAGAACTTTTAACGTAAATCAAATAAAATCAAGTAAATAAATATTAGTACATGATTTTTGGGCTTTTGAGTTCGCGTCAGTTTTACAAAAATTTAAATAACATATATCCGCTCATCCACATAGTCAAAGGAAATCAACAATCTCTCATTTACTAAATCCCGTGATTTCTTGACATTTCAACCAAAGCCGTTTATATCATCCAACATTTGACAATTCTTATTGAAATAAAAAAACAAAAATAGAGATAGTTCATGCTATTCTAATATATGTCTAAGGTGGATGTGTGTCTCATCATAATGTGCTCGCGCCATGCTGATCAAAGGAGTGAAACACGACCGTAATCTAAAATCGTATTCGATTTTGAGTGGCAATCGACTCAAGTGACTGTGCGGGTAAAAGTATGGGTTTCAACGATCCGTATTCGCAGGAGTTATGGGTTCCAATTATGTTTGAGTTCGACAGTTTACGAGGTTGATTCGGTGCGACTATTCTTGGTCTCAAACTATTGTCTTTCTTGGAGGTAAACTTTATCATCACATTCTTATTCTAATCCATCATATCGTATATAAGGCATTCATGGATCGAAACATATATGTCGTTGATCGGACATAAACACTTAGTGTTAAAAGCCGAGCCAGTTATTTTAATAATCTGTTTAAATAACTAATTATATGAAAACATCCATGATATAAAATGTTCTCGGTTAAGTATTGATCGGTGAATCGACATTTCGCGGTTTAAGATATCTCGTTTGACATAAGACCATACATAATAACATGTCACCAGGTTTGTTAATGATACTAAGATATAATAGTTTAACGTTGAAATGGAATAGTCATAAGACTAAATGATCGAGTTCGGATCGACAGTTTGTACCTTGCATGCAGTATACGAACAAGATGATACATTTTATGGATACTTTGTTATTTTCATCATTTGGTCCTTGTAATTTTACTATGGTTACAAAACTAGCCTTACTTTGTTAAATTTACATTTGCAAATAATAATCTTTTCAAATCAGTCCTTTTATATTTACTTTCCTTATCAAGTATAGGTCATTTTCTTTTCAATTGTAACGAGCCATCAATTTCTATGTTTGTAAACTTACTAAATATGAAAACTCTCTATTTATGGAACCTGCTTCTTTTGGAAAGTTACTTATTATGATATAAAAGTATAATGATACAAGAATACAGGAATTACACTAATCAGAAATTCATGAGAACAGATAGAGTTACAAAATTATACACGAAACAGTAAAAGAATACAAGAACATGTAAAACAAGTTAAGAACAATAAGAACCAGTCAAAAGTATACAGTAATCAGAAAAATCATTCACGTCCTTATTTATGTAGTATCCGTGAAGTCGGAGTAGATCCTTCAGCTTTCATTATCATTTCATTACTAGACACGAGGTACGGATTTCCCGTCCTTCAGTAAGGACTTCCTTCTAGGATTCCCCGTCTGCAGCCAAATATTTTCCCTAGTATATGTAATAAGCTTATCATTAATCATTTTAATAACTAAATAAATTGCCTGAGCTTTATATACAAGCATGATCAGTTTATGTACTAGTTATAGAGGTACCGTAACCATGATACTAGAGGCACAGGTGTCATGACTCCTCTGCGAGGGAGTGATTTCTCGCAGCGTCCCATTTATTTCAACTTGGCCATTTATTAGTATTATCAGCGGGGCGTATGGATGCATCCTAGGCTATCAGTTTATAGTTATCAGGTGAATGTGGTGTGTGCTCTACATCCTTCACATTGGAGTTGATCCCTCCACCTAGCACATTATTTAGAGGTCACCCCTCTACAGCATGACGAGGTCACCCCCCAATTTATTAATGCAGCAGTTGTTACAGCACATGACCTATATAAGCTCTTGGAAATTAAAATACAGTAAATGCATATTTTCAGATTTAACAAATAATAGTTCAGCTTTATTATTTATAAATCATACTTTTCAGATTACACACAGATTTCCGCTAAAACTTTACTTATCAGTCATACAGCTTCAGTATTTTATCATCTGCTTCATTTCAGTATTTCTTATCATGTTTTATATCCGTTCACTGGGCGTTATGCTCAGTCGTAGTTCCTTTCATGTTCTAACGGCAGGTACACCAGGACGCTCTTAGAATTTTGAGAGCAGGTGCATTTGGATGGAAGCAATCCAAATTTCTTAATTTATGCACTTCTTACATTATTCTGCTTATTTGGACATTATTTAGTCCTTTCCTTTACTATTTACTTTTCATGTTTTGATCTTATGTTTGGATTACCGATGTTTGATTCCGGTATTTCCTTTATGGCCAGTTAATGTTTTAGGACATTTACCTTATGCTTTGATGATATGTCATATATACACGTAACGGTCCACTTATCCAAGTGGGGTGTTACAGATCCTCTCCTCAAGTTACATAATCACATATTCTAAACTTTGCTAACCAATATAAAATGTTTAACATGATTCAACATATGCAAGCTGCTGACTGGTAGGAATGAAAGTGGTTTGTAAAAATCCATCTTGCATCTTATCTCTTCTGAAATGACATTCTATTTCTAAGTGTTGGATATATCATGAAAACATAGATTAACTGCCAATTGTTGAGCATACTTATTTTCACAGGAAAAAGGTGATAGGAATCTTCACTAGAACATGTAAAATACGGCCATATAATTTCATAAGTGGTGACAATAATAGCTCTATATTCTACTTTAATATAGGATCTAGACGATATAGGTTGCTTTTTAGTCTTCCATGAAACTAAAAAATGCCCCAGAAATACACAATAACATGTCAAAGATTTTCTAGTCATTAGAAAAGCTGCCTAATCAGGATCTAAGAAACCAGTGATATGTAGATGAGATTGAAAATGATAAAACAAACATTTACTAACAGTGCCCTTAAGATACTTTAGTATGTGTAAACCAACTTGCATATGTAAATCTGTTAGAGCAGATACAAACTGACTAAGATGTTGAACCACATAAGAAATATCAAGCCTTGTCATTGTGAGATAAAGTAACATGTCCACCGATCTTCTATAAGCTTTTGGTTTCTTTAAGAGTGTTATTTATCAAAATGAAACTTTCAAATTAGTAGGCATATGAGAAGCTACAAGTTTAGTTGTAGTAAGACCAATATCATTAAGAAGATCTAAATGTATTTTCTTTGGTTTAGATGAGAGTTTTGCAAATCTCTATACCGAGGAAATACTAAGCCAATCCTAAGTCTTTGACAGTGAACTTATGATCCAAGGCATGTTGGTAGAAGCAATTTTAGAGGGACAATTACTAGTTATGAGTATATCATCAACATTAGGGCTGTAAACGAAGTGGACGTTCAACGAACTATTCGCCGATCGTTCGAAGGAAAACTCGTTTATGTTCGTTTTTTAATAAACGAACGAACACGAACAAGATTTTTCGTTCGTTTATTTAAATGGACGAACATGAACAAATATTAAAAAGAAGTAAATAAATCATATATTAAGTATTTGAAAGATTTCTAACAATAATATAAACTATATATTGATTATTTCAAAGATCATATGGATCGTTTAATAACAACTTTAGTTTCACGCTCGTTTTTGGCCGTTTACGTTTATATACAATCGTTTAGACACATTTATGTCTGTTTATGTTTGTTTACGTTTTTTTAACTTATTAATGAGCGAACATGAACAAGTTCAAATTTAAATAAACGAACATGAACAAAATTTTTGTCGGATTATGCGTTCGCGTTCGTTTATTTGTTCGGCTAAATTAAATAAACGAACATGAACATACCTCCGTTCTCGTTCGACCGGTTTGTTTACAGCCTTAATCAACATAAACAAGAGTTCAACTTGGTTCTTTTTTGAAAAATTAGGAGTAATCATTCTTGGATTGCACAAAAAACGAACATAAACAGTGCCTTTTTTTAAAAACGAACATTGTAACCATCATGTGGTAACATATACATATCTTCATTGTAACCATCATGTGGTAACATATACATATCTTCATCAATAAAACCATGGAGAAAAGCATTATTAACATCTAACTGATGCAAAGGCCAATTCTTTGTTGTACCTAAAGCAATTAGAACCTTGTCTGTTTCCAATTTTTCTACGAGAGAGAATTTATGCTTGTAATCAGTGCCTTCTTTTGACTAAAACCTCTTATCACCAACCTAGCTTTGTACTTATCAAGTGACCCATCAACGTCGTGTTTTACTTTATGTACATATTTTGAAGAAATATCATTTTGTCCTGGTGATAAAGTAGTGAACTCCCAAGTTTGATTCTTCTCCAAAGCACCAAGTTCAGCTTGCATAAGTTGTATCCATTTAGAAACCTTACTAGCTTGTGTATAAGAAGTTTCATTTGTTTCAAATACATTAGCTAGAAAAGCAATATGGTGATTAAGGATTCCATTAAAGGTTGTTTTGGTAAAGAGATAATTTTTTGGCTGTTTGGTTGAAACTACAGATCTTACTGTATTTTTAGAGGAGGTCTCTAGAGTAACAAAATCCTTTAGCCGACTGGCTTAGTAGAGATCCTAGTAGTATTTCTTGTTGGAAAAGTATCACTTGTGTTAGTGGCTGGAGCTAAAGACTCAAGCTTATTATTAACAGACTCTTAACTGGATGAAACATTATCTTGAGATTTTATTTCGTCAACAACCATAGGAACTTCACATTCCTCCTCAGGAGAAGAAAAAGAAGGAAAAACAAGAATATGAGCAAATGTTGTAACTCGTGAATTCTTAAATTGAAAAACAGTTTCTTCAAAAGTCACATATCTATTATGAAACACTTTCTTTGTTGTTAGATCATAAAGAGTGTAGTCTTTTGAATTAGGAGGATAAACTAACAAAACACATTTTAGACCCCTTAGTTCAAGCTTATCTTTGTGAGATTGTGTCACTGTTTCATAACACAAACACCTTCCAACTCTCAAATGAGCATTAGAAGGCCCTTTTCCATGTAATTTCTCATAAGGAGTCTTCCAGCCATGAGATTTCATAAGCATTTTGTTATTATGTCACACCCCAAATTATCAGAGTACGTGAATAGACTCGGGTGCGACTATCATGACTATCACAAGACACAGATATAAAGAAAAACATTGAAAAGTCGTTTGATACAACATTATAAAGTAAACCAAGTTTTAAAGACATAACATTAGAGTTTAAATTCCCAAAATATAGTAACGACAATTTATTATCTCCCATGGCACAACCAAGTCACTCCCCGTCTTGCAAATTCACGAAGGTCCAACAATTTTCACCTAAGAAAAACATTGCTAAAGTGTCAACACAAAGGTTGGTGAGTTCATAGGTTTAGTTATAAATAAGTGTGATGAACCATAATATTTTAATCAGGCAACCGACATATAACCAACAAGGCTATAATCATAAAATTATACGTTTGCATCCCTACGTCTAAGCTCCGGACACCGAAGCGTTAACCAAACCGACAATATATAATAAGAGCCCAAAACAGATTTCTATCTTGGAGCATCCGCGAGGATTCAAATGTAAGTGTATCTGTTCGCGTATCTGGTCGCTCGGTCAAATTCATATAAACCATCTTCTAGAAGCAAGATTGGCCTTGTGGACTTGGCAGTCCGGCCCACCCACTAAACACGGGTCTAGAGGGAATCCTCAAAAGTAGTGCCACAACATTGGGAAGAAGCGGAGCACCTTATTACCTAGGAGACCCTCACATGGCACTCGGATTGAAGGCTGACTCGCCTACACACCTCAAAAGCAGGGGAGATTCCCTTGGGAACAACCGATGCATATTATTACCCAGAGACCTCACATTAGTTGATGGACCAAAGGCTGGTCTGTCAGATCATAAGGCTCAAGGAGAACAACCTCCGAGGAGCTACAATAAGCTACAGTGTTCTCAACACTATAAATACCCCTTGTATTTAATGCAGGTCAGACATTCTCACTCATATTTATTATACATATTCACTGGCCATCCGACTCTCAATATTATTGGCCTCTCGGCTCTCAGTCAGATCCTTACTCTTACACCGGAGTTGGTCTCGGGCCTCCCACCCGAGGCAAGCTAACGTGTGCTACTTTCTTATAGGCTTGTAGAAAAGATAGCCCAGACGGCCTAGAGGCGTTCTCAGCCCATTTAGAGGCCCAACGGACTTTTGCATCTACAAACTGGCGCCATCCATGGGACCCTAAACTTGATCTACCAAGTATCTAAAGAATGGCGGGTCCTGAACCAACATCACCTGAAACCGAAACTCATGATGACACCCACAACAACCTCGCGAATGAAGAAATTATCGAAGGTCACCACTTGGCCCTGAAAGAGTTGATAAAGGATAAAAGTAATCGGGATTACCTAAAACCAAGGCTAATTAGCTTCGATTGGGAAGGAGAAACTTCAGAAGATAATGGGAAGAAGAAGGAAGGCCAAGGTAATGGGGAGAAAGACAAAGGAAAAAAGGTGGCAGATGATGATTTGGGAAAGCCTTTCAAGTCATTGGCCAAATGCCCTCTCAACATGAGGATCATTGAATACTTATCCCCTAGTCATAGAATGCCAGCCATTGTTAGGATATACACAGGAAAGGGAGATCCGGCAGACCATATCAACTACTTCAAAGGGATGGGAAATCAGGGAGGGTGGCCCATGCCCGTGTGGTGCCGAATGTTCCAACAGACGCTAGACGACAAAGCCAGAGCTTGGTTTGACGAGTTTCCACCGAGAAGCATAGATGACTGGGATGATTTGGATGCCAAATTCCTCACACGATTTGGAATGTTGAAGGCATGCGCAAAGGATTCTACTAAGATCACGAAGATCATCCGTAAGGCCAATGAAAGCCTCTCGTATTTAAAGAGAGATGGGTAAGCGAATCTAATTTCATTCCTAATATACCCGACCTCATGAGGATCTCTTCGTTTTTAGGTTCACACAAATGTCCCGGTCTGGCCAAACGGTTTGCCAAAAGCATACCAAAGACGGTGGATGAAATGTTGAAGCATGTGGATGATGTTCGTGCGGAAGCAGCCTTTAGGGATGCCGATCTGCCTAAAGGGTAGTACATCCGAGGGGACAGTTCCCCGATGAGAGGCCAAAGGTATGACCGTTCTCAGAGGAGAGGTTTTGGAGGAAGAAGGGGTGGAGGCCGAGGCGCCTATCAAAACAGAACCCCTTATGCTTAGCCTTACACTTTGCCTTATCGACCTCCCCAACATCCACAAGAATTGAACAAGATATTCACTCTAGAAGATTTGTCTAGCACACTGAAGGAAATTTTGGCAGCAGAGCACCAACTGAACTTGTCGGCCCCACCTCCTTTAGTAGGGACGTCGAAGAAGGAAAATATGGACATATATTGTGACTATCATTGTGCGAAGGGGCATTACACAAATGATTGCTTTTAGTTGAGGAGGCAATTGGAGTCCACCTTGGAATCTTGAAAGCTCAACCACTTAATCAAAGACGTAAGGCAAAAAGGGAAGGGCAGCCAAAAAGGCCATCCACAGAAGGCCAAGGTGATCAATATGGTATATGGGTATAGTGATAACAGGAAAAGGAAATAAAGATGGGTGAACGAGGACTGGACACCATGCCCAGACGAAGACTTGTTAGAAGAGCCAATCGTGATAGAGGCTCAAGTCGTGGGGTATCTGGTTAGAAGGCTACACGTGGATGGCGGTGCGTCCGTGGAGATAATGTATGAGCACTGATTTAATAGCCTCCACCCGAGCATACAAGCTAGAATGACCAAGAGGTACAATATGGTATCAGATTCTCCGGGGAAAGCATGAAGCCATTAGGGAAGATAGAATTGGAGTTATGCTTTGGAGACGGAGGGTTGTTTCGAAGGGCCATGATGAGATTCACCGTCATACCCACCCCCTCTCCATACAACATTATCCTAGGAAGGCCAGGGATAAGGAAGCTATGAGCCATTACATCTACCATCCATGCTATGATGAAATTTCCAACACCCCGAGGTATCGCAACTCTTGTCACCTCGTCTTTAATTATTAATGAATGCAGGGAATTAGGATAAAGAAAAATGGCAAAAGAGGAGCCAGAAAAGGAGGGCGACTAAGCATTCAACTTAACATAGGAGGTTATGATTAACCCGGCTGTGACAACCGTGGTTTTGAGGTTCGTCACTTGGTCTTATTTAAAGGTTAATTTATGTGTGACTATGTGATTTGCGTGTTTACATGTATTTTGCGTGAACGAGGTTTGTGTGGATATCGTATCGAGGAACGGTTATTTCATGTTCATGAGCTCACATGGTAGTGACTATGAAAAGAGATGGTGTTATTTAGTGGTTTTACGTATATGTATATGTATTATAGAAAATCATATTTTTACGGTTTAGGGTTTTGCATTTAGGGGTCTCGGAAGAGGTATTCAGTCATGGGAGTATTTTTCAGGATGGTTTTAAGTCATTTAGGACTTAGTTAATTTGTTTATTTCATATTTCAAGAGTTTTTATAAAACTGTATATTTTTACGTCTTTTACGGTATACGCGTAAATTTGACTAGTTTTACGGTTTTGAGGTTTTGGAGGCTTTAGGAGCTGAAATAAATTAAGGAAAATTAAGGTAAAATTATTATTACAATTATTAATAATTTAAATAAAAAACGAAATTTATGGGCTAGGGGTCGGTTGTATACAATTAAAATAAAAGGAAGGGAAAAAAAAGGAAAAAAAGGAAAGTGGGCTTGTGTACTTGGGTTAGGACTTGTTAGAAATAAGTATATAATGTTTTTATTAATAAAAACACTTCATAATCCCCTATAAATCAAAAATAAGTCGGCATCAATGGAGTCTTTTAGGGTTTCTTCATAATTTTCATCTTCCATTAATTTTAAGGTATAACCTTTAATCCTCTTTTCAATTAAATTATTTTTAAAGCATTATTAATCAATACATGATGGATTTAGGGTTAGGTTAATTATGAAATCTGTAATTTAATGATATGAACATGATTAGAATAATTAGGGTTAATAAATATATATGGTGATGGTAATTAATTAGGTTAATTGTGTTAAATTCGTTTTTAAAAACTGGGCAGAATTTTAGGTCAATTGTTTTGATCATATATAGAGTTATACAAACTCTTATTTTGCGATCCAAGTATCCCTGGAAAGGTAATTGAGTTGACTTTCAAATGCAAGAAACGAGAACTAAATTGGAGGTCGGGAAGAGGGTCAAAAACAGGTTACAACAGTCGGAGGTCAAAACAGTTTTGAAATCAGCGGGTTTTCAATTAATGGTTTAAGATGGTTAGGGAACTTAGGAGTACAATTGGACTTTAAAACGAACATAAGAGTTAGTTTATATGTTATATAGGATATCTGGAGGAGGGATAAGCAAATAGGTTAGGGTAAGACCCCCTAATCATAACAAACTTTTTGTATGTTCAAAATCGGTAATATGCGGATAGGCAGAAGTATATATATATATATATCGGGGCCTTAACAGTAGATTTAACGTTGGGTCAAAAGACAGGAGTTAGCTGACATATGTAAGGGCATAGGGTTTCCTTTACAGAGATCATGGGTATGGTTAGGTGGGCGTTTGACTTATAGTTTGAAGACCTAAAAACCGAGACTGTTTTGGGTAAAATGTTAACGAGACGGGTTATGAAGTAAACTAAGTTAAGGGCTTTATAGAGGGGTGTAATGAGATGCTTAGATCATATAAATGAGGTATATATATGGGAGAAGGTTAGATGTCCATCATGGGTTGATGAGCCATCTTAGTGTTTGGTTCATGTTTTGATTGTGTGCTTTTGTTTGTTAGCTTTTTGCTAGTGCGCGGATTTTTGGAGAAGCTCAATCAGGTGAGTTTCATAGTCCCATATCTTTTAATAATTTTCACTTCCAGATGGGATGGAAGAGACACTGTATGGTTTTGTAACTAATGTTGTGAATGTTTTTATGGTTTGTGATGGACTTGTGTGTGCACTTATGTGATTAACTGCTATGTGATTCTTGATTGTGTTTATGATTTGGATCGGGGGACACGTACCGTCTCAGTTATTGGGGTTTGACTTGGTACCAAGGGTATGTTGACCAGGCGGGGCTTTGGGGAGGTACATAGATGTGTGAGCATCTATGGGACCAATGGATAATGACAAGGCGGGGCCTTGGGATTGGTACATAGGTGTATGGGCGTCTATGGTACCATGGTGTTTGGTAAGACTGAGAGCCTTGGATTTGGTTTGGAATGATTGATCTTGAATGTTAGTTGTTAATGCATACTTGTAGCATATTATCCATATGTTTAGTGGTTTATGGTTGTTCACAACTTATTATAATCTATTTTCGGTTGGAGTCTAAACCTATGACTCTTACCAACATTATGTTGACGTGTTTTAGTGTCTCTATCATGTGATAAAGTGGTTAAGCGTGAGAACATATGTGGCTAGGATTAGAGTCGCGTAGGAATGCATTTAGAAGGAGATCCCCGTTCCTTCTTAATTTATTTTTCTGTTTGTTTCAATAAGTGATACTATGAACCTATATGTTGATTTGTTTGTGTTATTTGTTTGTCTTGGGTTAGAGGTAGGACTGATACCTACTTACCTAGACTCCTGCATTGATGAGATATTATCATGACATTTGTGTCACCTTTTATGACATTTCTAATTCATATAGTTCTTTCTATGGACACGCTATTGTTGTGATTATATCCATGCGTCAGGTCCCATATTCCGCCATGGTGGGGTGTGACAGAATGGTATCAGAGACAATGGTTATAGAGAATTAGGTTGCCTAGTCGCGTAGCCTAGTCTATAGCTTAAGGGTCCCTGCATATAGGCGTCATAGGAGTATGTGTGCATTTTATAATAATTGATGTGTTTGGATGTTATTTTGTGATGTTTGTTAAGTTATGAACTACTATGGTTCATACTTAGCCACATGTTATTTTCTTTTTGGGATGTGACTAGTGCTGGTTGAACCATAATCATCCACGCTAGTCATTATCGTATTTTGCTTAAATTGTACATTATAGTACATAATTTGGTATATGGTAGTTTCTATCTTTTGTTGGGTTGTTTTATGTACCTGAGGTATAGTAATTTTCTTTTGAGGTTTAAGTCATGTTCCCTAAGAATCATGTGGTGGTTCGAGTTATTAGGAGTAGGTGGATATGAAGGATTTTAAGCTGTTTCCACTCTTATGGGCGACATGACTTATAACTTATTATGTTTTAGTTTTGGATTTAGTCTATGCTGTTTTAGCTAGACTATGGATTTATGTGTATTTCAAGAGTTTGACTATGTTATTTTAATGGATGGAGTTTTGGACGTTTTTTGGTTATGTGGTTATGAGCTTATGTGAGTAGATGGATATATGTGTTATGTGTTGTATTAAATCTTATAAGTGTCATCATAGGAAGGAGTGCATTAGGGAAGGGTAATTGTATAAGTATGGTGGCCAACATAGTTATACAAGTACCATAACTTCAATGGATTCCTAAGTATGATTGCATGAAAGAGGGTTAGTACATGCTTGTATAGTAGATGTTAGACGGATTTAAGTATATGTATCCCGATATGCCTATATATGTATGATCCCCTACAATTATCGATTGTATCCTTAGGAGGGTGGATAGCTCGCTTTTTTCTATATTAAACCTCCGTTGTAGCGTATTCTTTGAGTTTCGTATTTCACGTGTACGTTTTAAAATGGTGTTCTTGGTTTTAAGTCTATTGAAATAACTTGGGATTTCTTTTGTGATAATGAAATTTTTTGTGTTGGGTCTTACATTTCTTTTGGTCGGTATATATTGAAAAAAAGGGACTTGGAAATCTACTATAGAGTTAGATAGTTGGTTGTATTTGGTAAAATAAGTGTAAGGTGTTGGAGTCGTGTTTGAAACAAGATGTAACATAAGATTTTTTTTAATCAACACTTATTTATTTCAAATTCTAAAAGACTTTCTTTAAAATAAAGCGAAATAAAATTTCTTTCTACTTAAATAGTTTATATAAGTGAGCTTAATCAATATACGTCATTTATAATTATTTATGCAAGACTAAACAAAGTTCATAAAAATTTCACATACATTTATTTCTTTTCATTTAAAAAGGATTACGTTAATTACTAAGATGATTCTTTAGTTTTTTTTAAAATCAACTAGTATAAAACTGTTTTGGTCATAACTTGTTCGTTTTTAAAGCTTTTTGGGTGATTCAAAAGCCTAAAATTATTTACTCGGAATGTACTTCTCAAATATTTGGTATGTATAGTCATGGGGTGTCAGTAGCTTGATCGAAATTTTGGTACAAGTGACGGGTTCAAGGTTAAGTTTTGAATAGTAGTTTTTTTTATGATTTGGGATGCACGGGATACCTAGTCTTTGAGTTGAATTTTGAGATCGTCTAGAAGGTTGTTTGTAGATTGTTTGAGTCACATAGATGTGGTGGGGAAAGAAAAATAAAATATTCTTTTGGAAAAGTCGATCTTGTGCACGGTTTAAATAATATGTCGCGGGGCATAAGATGTTTTGGTTGCCATTAAGTGTTTCTTGGATCATTTTTCGTTGTCATGAGTCATTTGAATTGGTACATGTTTGAGTTTTCCTTTTGAGTTTTCGTGGTTTTGGTCTGTTTTAACTCGTGCACGTGAAATGTCGTTAGTTATCCGTGGGTTTGGTTCGTTGATCGTATCTAGTGGATACAGGATGTAGTTTTGGGTTCGTATTGATTGGGAGCGTTGAGGTAGACATATGAAAGACTTGGTCGCGCCTACACGATTAAGTAGGTGGCCCTGAGAGAATGGATGGAATGCCCTTAGTGGGGATGAAAGAGTTAAAAGTTCTAGACGAACTAATGTGGTCATGAGGTCTCTTAGGAGTTCCAAGGGAGATGAATAGAGATTTGTATAATGTATGGATATTGGCACAAGTAACGCGCCATAGAGAGTGTTGGACGTGTTTTAGTGTCTCTTTCAGGTGATAAAGTGGTTAAGCGTGAGAACATATGTGGCTAGGATTGGAGTCGCGTAGGAATGCATTTAGAAGGAGATCCCTGTTCCTTCTTAGTTTATTTTTTCTGTTTGTTTCAATAAGTGATACTATGAACCTATATGTTGCTTTGTTTGTGTTATTTGTTTGTCTAGGGTAAGAGGTAGGACTGTTACCTACTTACCTAGACTCCTGCATTGATGAGATATTGTCATGACATTTGTGTCACCTTTTATGACATTTCTAATTCATATAGTTCTCTCTATAGACACGCTATTGTTGTGATGATATCCATGTGTCGCGTCCCATATTCCGCCATGGTGGGGTGTGACAGAATGGTATCAGAGCCAATGGTTATAGAGAATTAGGTTGCCTAGTCTAGTAACCTAGTCTATAGCTTAAGGGTCCCTACATATAGGCGTCATAGGAGTATGTGTACATTTTATATTAATTAAAGTTTTCTGGATGTTATTGGTTTTTACATGCGATGTTTGTTAAGTTTTGACTAGTATGGGTTGAACCATAGTAGTTCATACTTAGCCACATGTTATTTTTCTTTTCGGGTTGTGACTAGTGAAGGTTGAACCATAATCATCCACGCTAGTCATTGTTGTATTTTGCTTAAATTATACATTATAGTACATAATTTGGTACATGGTAGTTTCTGCATTTTGTTGAGTTATTTTATGTACCTGAGGTATAGTATTTTTCTTTTGATGTTTAAGTCATGTCCCTAAGAATCATGTGGTGGTTCGAGTTATTAGGAGTAGGTGGATATGAAGGATTTTAAGCTGTTTCCACTCTTATGGGCGACATGACTTATAACTGATTATGTTTTCGTTTTGGATTTAGTCTATGCTGTTTTAGCTAGACTATGGATTTATGTATTTCAATATTTTGATTATATTTTTTTAATGGATGGAGTTTTGGACTTTATTGTTTATGTGGTTATGAGCTTATGTGAGTAGATGGATATATGTGTTATGTGTTGTATTAATTCTTATAAGTGTCATCATAGGAAGGAGTGCATTGGGGAAGGGAAATTGTATAAGTATGGTGGCCAACATAGTTATACAAGTACCACAACTTTAATGGATTCCTAAGTATGATTGCATGAAAGAGGGTTAGTACATGCTTGTATAGTAGAAGTTAGACGGATTTAAGTATATGTATCCCGATATGCCTATATATGTATGATCCCCTATAATTATCGATTGTATCCTTAGGAGGGTGGCTAGCTCGCTTCTTTTTAGATATTCAACCTCCGTTGTGGCGTATTCTTCGAGTTTCCTATTTCACGTGTCCGTTTTAAAATGGTGTCCTTGGAGTTAAGTATATTGAAATAAATTGAGATTTCTTTTGGGATAATGAAATCTTTTGTGTTGAGTCTTACATTCCTTTTTGTCGGTATATATTGAATAGACTTGGAAATCTACTATAGGGTTGGATAGTTGGTTGTATACGGTAACATAAGGGTAAGGTGTTGGAATCGTGTTTGAAACAAGATGTAACATAAGAATTCTTAATCAACAATTATTTATTTCAAAATTCTAAAAGACTTTTTTTTAAAAAATAAAGCGAAATAAAATTTCTTTCTACTTACATAGTTTATATAATTAAGTTTAACCGATTTACGTCATTTATAATTATTTATACAAGGTTAAATTGAGTTCATGAAAATTTCACATACAATTATTTCTTTCATTTAAAAGGATTGCATTAATCACTAAGTTTATTCTTTAGTTTTTAAAACAACTAGTATAAAAATTGTTTTGGTTATAACTTGTTCGTTTTTAAAGCTTTTTGGGTGATTCAAAATCCTAAAATTATGTACTCGGAACGTACTTTTCAAATAATTAGAATGTATAGTCATGGGAGGTCAGTATCCTGGTCGAAATTATTGTACAAGTGTCGGGTTAAAGTTTGAGTATTGAATAGTAGTTTATTTTTATGATTTGGGATGCACGGGATACCTAGTCTTTGAGTTGAGTTTTGAGTTCGTCAAGAGGGTTGTTTATAGATTGTTTGAGTCACATAGATGTGGGGAAGTAAAGAAAAAAAATAAAAAAATATTCTTTTGGAAAAGTTGATCTTGTGCACGGTTTAAATAATATGTCGCGGGGCGTAAGATGTTTTGGTTGCCATTAAGTGTTTCTTGGATCATTTTTCTTTGTCATGAGTCATTTGAATTGGTACCTGTTTGAGTTTTCCTTTTGAGTTTTCATGGTTTTGGTCTGTTTTAACTCGTGCACGTGAAATGTCGTTAGTTATCCGTGGGTTTGATTCGTCGATCGTATCTAGTGGATTCAGGATGTAGTTTTGGTTGCATATTGATTGGGAGCGTTGAGGTAGTCATATGAAAGACTTGGTCGCGCCTACACGATTAAGTAGGTGACCATGAGAGAATGGTCGGAATGCCCTTAGTGGGGAGGAAAGAGTTAGAAGTTCGTAGACGAACTAATGTGGTCATGAGGTCTATTAGGAGTGCCAAGGGAGATGAATAGAGATTTGTATAATATATGGATATTAGCACAAGTAACGCGCCATAGAGAGTGTTGGAAGGGGATATAGTACCTCAAAGGTATTTATGATTGTTCGTAAGGCATGTAAGTTTTCCGAAAATTTCCTAAGATTTAGTAGGTTTGCCTATTACTATGAGGTAGAACCATAAATAGAGCAAGTAGGAGAAGTGAGAGGAGTTGTAGTTAGTGCCTTTCCAAGGAAATTGTTGATGGAATGATTTTAAGAGCAAGAGTTGTTAGAAATTGCAACGGATTCAAGGTAAAATTTGAGTTGCTTAGTAGTAGATTGGCTGTGAAAAGCGGTTGAGTGGTCTGATAAGAGGAAGTATTGGTCTTTTAGAATACGTGTAGATTTTCGCGAGTAGAACGAGGTAGAAATTTATTTGTATTGCTTCTAAGAGAGGGTGCAAGGAGGACGTAGTTGAAACTACTAAGGATGTTGTATGAACGCTTTGGGTTTACGGTTATGATTTTGGCTTCGCCGAGGCGCTAGCAGTTTTCATGGAGTCAATGAACCGGGGGTGCATGACAATATATAAACGAGTTGTCATCGGGAGCATCGACGACATCTTGATCTACTCAAATATAAGAAGGAGAGTGAGGCGAATTATGAGTTGGTTTTAGAGTTGTTAGGAAAGGGAATTATACGTGAGATTTTCAAGTGTGAGTTTTAGGATTAAGTTGGCCAGGACGAGTAGTCAGAGATAATGGTATATTGTGGAACCAGCAAGGGGCAAAGTGAAGAAGGGTGAGGAAGCGTTTTGGAGGCTGAAGAGGTGGATTAGATAATGAGCAGATCTTGGAATTATCGGAAGGACTGGATGAATTCGCGAAGCATGACGATACGTGGAGCAAGGATTTGGATGTATACGAGAACGACAAAGAAAGGCGGTTGTTTATACGTTGTGGGAACTAAAGATTTGGAAGAACTAGATAGACTTAGTTAGTGGAGCTGGATCGTTATATCTGCCTAGAATGCTAGAGGCATTTGGGGTACGAGACGTAGAGAATGATCTATACAGATCATGAACGTCTCCAACACATATTTAATCATCTTGATTGAACATTTGGAAAAGGTGACGGGTGGAGTTAAGTGATGAAAGAAAATTGCAAGGCCAAGTACCATCTGGGAAAGGCAAGCATGGTTGATGAGACATGGAATAAGAAGAATGAAGTGAAGCTGAGACGAACTTGAACTATATGGATGACGTATTAGGGTGGTTTGGATGAAGGATGTAGGTTGCACGAGTTGAGTTGTCTAAAGCAGAGAACGCGTCAACATGTATGTTGCGTGGCTTGGACAGTCATATGGAGAAAAGGGACGTAGACTATACTTCCTACATAGATAGGAGTAGCTTAGAAAGGGCGATGTAAGGACGAAGTTGGTGAAAGGGATACATAATGGGGTAGAGGAATAAGTATGACGAGAGTTGGGTGATAGTCGATAGACTGACTAATTCATCTCATATTTCAAGAGGAATGAGAAGTCACGTAGTTGAGAAGTTGGAAGGATTGCGTACGGATGTGATGGAATAGAGGGTTTTGCGTAAAAGTTAGCCTAATATGTATGGAATGCCTTATGAAGGATTATGGCAAGGGAAGAAACGATGGGAAACAAGCGTAGTATACCGTTGATAGACTAATGTTTGGTATGAGCATACTATAGGGGTAATTGAGAAAGACGCCTAGAGCATTGGCGTGAGATTTGGAGATAGTTGGAGAACGCATTATATTAGGAAGAATTCTCCTACAAAGAGAGAGTCACCGGTGAGAGGGGCATATTCCCCATTGATGAGGATGTAAGGAATAAAGGAAGAAACACCTAAATTATAGGCTGAAGACGGGATATAAGATGGTATGGAAATTAAGATTGTGGAGAGACAAGTGAAAAGTAGTATGGAGGAAGAATGATTCGAGGGAGCAAGAGGTTGTGAAGATAGTGGGGTGATATTGAAGAGAAACCGTTAGAGCAAGAGGTTAGTAGTCACGAAAAATGGAACGTCCACCTAGAAAAAAGGTGTAACACATGTTAGTATGAAAGATGGTTAGTTACTTGGTGCCGAGCATGGGAAAGCAAGGATGAAGTGGTGGTTATGACATGTTTCTTGTGAATATTATGGGAAGCTTTTGGTTATGCAATCCTGCATATACCATTGGATGTGTTTAAGGTTGGGAGAACTTCCGAATGATGGAAAATCCGTAGAGGATAGAAGCCGTTAGGTATGGTGATAGGAATTGTAGTAGAAACTGCTGGGGTTAATTCATAGGAGATGAGGTGGATCACCGTTATAGTGGGATGAAGTTAGAAGCGACCAACGTATTGGACCGGAGGTGGATCGGAAAACTATGGAGGTGGTGGCAGTGACTAAGTAGAGGTTGAAAATAGCAAAGAACCGACAAAAGAGCTATGCGGACAAGAGGCGTAAGCCGTTGAGATTTGAGATAAAGTTATGCTAAAGGTTTCACCATGGAAAGGGGTGATGCGGTTTGGGAAGAAAAGGGAAGTTAACACCTAGATTTGTGGGTCCATTTGAAATCCTTGAAAGGATTGGGCTAGTGGCGTATAGGGTGAGATTACCGGAGGAATCGAGTAGTGTGCATGACGTATTTCATGTATCAAACTTGAGGAAATCCTTAGCAAGAACTGACTTGCAAGTACCGTTAGATGATATTAGTATGGATACGAGTCTTCGTTTTATCGAAGAGCCAATAGAGATTTTGGGTCGTGAAGCTAGGACGTTGGATAAAAAGGGTAATATACCGTAGTTATGGGTAGATGGAATTTGGAACGTGGACTAGAGTTCACGTGGGAACGGGAAGGATTTATGCGGAGCAAGTATCCTAAGCTAATTGATAATGACGATCCTAAGGAGTAAATCGCGGGACGAGATTTCTATTAGGAGGGAGTGATGTGACAACCGTGGTTTTGAGGTTCGTCACTTGGTCTTATTTTAAGGTTAATTTATGTGTGACTATGTGATTTGCGTGTTTACATGTTATTTTGCGTTAACGAGGTTGGTGTGGATATCGTTTATGGGTATAAAGTACTCATAAGTAAATCGAGGAACGGTTATTTCATGTTCATGAGCTCAAATGGTAGTGACTATGAAATGAGATGGTGTTATTTAGTGGTTTTACGTATACGTATATGTATTATAGAAAATCGTATTTTTACGGTTTAGGGTTTTGCATTTAGGGGTCTCGGAAGAGGTATTTAGTCACGGGAGTATTTTTCAGGATGGTTTTAAGTCATTTAGGACTTAGTTAATTTGTTTATTTCATATTTTAAGAGTTTTTATAAAACTGTATATTTTTACGTCTTTTACGGTATACGCGTAAATTTGACTAGTTTTACGGTTTTGAGGTTTTGGAGGCTTTAGGAGCTGAAATAAATCAAGGAAAATTA
The DNA here is from genome assembly GCA_025667525.1 of Glebionis coronaria. Lineage (NCBI taxonomy): Eukaryota > Viridiplantae > Streptophyta > Magnoliopsida > Asterales > Asteraceae > Glebionis > Glebionis coronaria. The sequence continues at coordinate 457,895,353 of CM046882.1, forward strand.
AGGTAATATTATTATTACAATTATTAATAATTTAAATAAAAAAACGAAATTTATGGGCTAGGGGTCGGTTGTATACAATTAAAACAAAAGGAAGGGAAAAAAGGAAAGTGGGCTTGTGTACTTGGGTTAGGACTTGTTAGGAATAAGTATATAATGTTTTTATTAATAAAAACACTTCATAATCCCCTGGAAATCAAAAATAAGTCGGCATCAATGGAGTCTTTTAGGGTTTCTTCATAATTTTCATCTTCCATTAATTTTAAGGTATAACCTTTAATCCTCTTTTCAATTAAATTATTTTTAAAGCATTATTAATCAATACATGATGGATTTAGGGTTAGGTTAATTATGAAATCTTTAAATTAATGATATGAACATGATTAGAATAATTAGGGTTAATAAATATATATGGTGATGGTAATTAATTAGGTTAATTGTGTTAAATTCGTTTTTAAAACCTGGGCATAATTTTAGGTCAATTGTTTTGATCATATATAGAGTTATACAAACTCTTAGTTTGTGATCCAAGTATCCCTGGAAAGGTAATTGAGTTGACTTTCAAATGCAAGAAACGAGAACTAAACTGAAGGTCGGGAAGTGGGTCAAAAACAGGTTACAACAGTCGAAGGTCAAAACAGTTTTGAAATCAGTGGGTTTTCAATTAATGGTTTAAGATGGTTAGGGTACTTAAGAGTACAATTGGACTTTAAAACGAACATGAGAGTTAGTTTATATGTTATATAGGATATCTGGAGGAGGGCTAAGCAAATGGGTTAGGGTAAGACCCCCTAATCATAACAAACTTTTTGTATGTTCAAAATCGGTAATCTGCGTATAGGCAGAAGTGTATATATATATATATATATATATATATATATATATATATATATATATATATATATATATATATATATATATATATATATATATATATATATATATATATATATATATATATATATATATATATATATATATATATATACATATATATATATATATACACACATATATATATATATATATATATATATATATATATATATATATATATATATATATATATATATATATATATATATATATATATATATATATATATATATATATATATATATATATATATATATATATATATATATATATATATATATATATATATATATATATATATATATATATATATATATATATATATATATATATCGGGGGCCTTAACAGTAGCTTTAAGGTTGGGGCAAAAGGAAGGAGTTAGCTAACATATGTAAGGGCATAGGGTTTCCTTTACAGAGATCATGGGTATGGTTAGGTGGGCGTTTGGCTTATAGTTTGGAGACCTAAAATCCGGGACTGTTTTGGGTAAAATGTTAACGAGACGGGTTATGAAGTAAACTAAGTTAAGGGTTTTATAGAGGGGTGTAATGAGATGCTTAGAGCATATACATGAGGTATATATATGGGAGAAGGTTAGATGTCCATCATGGGTTGATGAGCCATCTTAGTGTTTGGTTCATGTTTTGATTGTGTGCTTTTGTTTTTTAGCTTTTTGTTAGTGCGCGGATTTTTGGAGAAGCTCAATCAGGTGAGTTTCATAGTCCCATATATTTTAATGATTTTCACTTCCAGATGGGATGGAAGAGACACTGTATGGTTTTGTAACTAATGGTGTGAATGTTTTTATGGTTTGTGATGGACTTGTGTGTGCACTTATGTGATTAACTGCTATGTGATTCTTGATTGTGTTCATGATTTGGATTAGGGGACACGTACCGTCTCAGTTATTGTGGTTTGACTTGGTACCAAGGGGATGTTGACAAGGTGGGGCCTTGGGGAGGTACATAGATGTGTGAGCATCTATGGGACCAATGTATAATGACAAGGCGGGGCCTTGGGATTGGTACATAGGTGTATGGGCGCCTATGGTACCATGGTGTTTAGTAAGGCTGGGAGCCTTGGATTTGGTTTGGAATGATTGATCTTGAATGTTAGTTGTTAATGCATACTTGTAGCACATTGTCCATATGTTTAGTGGTTTATGGTTGTTCACAGCTTATTATAATCTATTTTCGGTTGGAGTCTAAACCTATGACTCTCACCAACATTATGTTGACGTGTTTTAGTGTCTCTTTCAGGTGATAAAGTGGTTAAGCGTGAGAACATATGTGGCTAGGATTAGAGTCGCGAAGGAATGCATTTAGAAGGAGATCCCCGTTCCTTCTTAGTTTATTTTTCTATTTGTTTCAATAAGTGATACTATGAACCTATATGTTGATTTGTTTGTGTTATTTGTTTGTCTTGGGTAAGAGGTAGGACTGTTACCTACTTACCTAGACTCCTGCATTGATGAGATATTGTCATGACATTTGTGTCACCTTTTATGACATTTCTAGTTCATATAGTTCTCTCTATGGACCCGCTATTGTTGTGATGATATCCATGCGTCGCGTCCCATATTCCGCCATGGTGGGGTGTGACACCGGCCTTCCCTGACCAACTTGTTACCATTGGAGGAAACCTATCAAAGGAAGGCTCGGAACAGCTAAAGTAGTTGCTGAAGAACAACCTAGATGTTTTCGCGTGGGAACCGCAAGACATGACCGGAGTGCCAAGGAGGATAGCCCAACACAAACTCAATGTAAATCCCTCAGTGACACCGATGAGCCAAAAACGATGGGTATTATCTGCTGAAAAGAGTGAAGTCGTGGCCAAAGAAGTAAAAGAATGGGTGAAAGCAGGGATAGTGAGGCCAGTCAGATACCCCACGTGGATATCCAACACGATCTTGTTAAAAAAAGTGGATGGAGCATGAAGGATGTGCATAGACTTTAAGAACTTGAATGCCGCATGTCCGAAGGAATATTATCCTTTCCCAGAGATTGATGCCAAGATAGAGACCGTCATGGGATACAAGTACAAAAGCTTTCTGGATGCCTACAAGGGCTACCACCAAGTACAAATTTCATAAGAAGACGAAGAGAAAACAACCTTCTACACCGACCAAGGAACATATTGTTACACCAAAATGCCCTTCGGCCTAAAAAATGCAGGGACAACATATCAATGGTTGGTGGATACGGCCTTCGAGTCACAGATTGGCCGAAACTTGGAGGCCTATGTGGATGACATAGTCATAAAAAGCAAGACAGAAAAGGAAATGTTGGCCAACACAGCCGAGACGTTTGACAACCTGCGAAAGATAAACATGAAGCTTAACCCTAAGAAATGTTCATTCGGGGTGGAAGAGGGTAAGTTTATAGGTTATATGGTAACGTCAAAAGGAATCAGAGCCAATCCGGCCAAAGTTAAAGACGTCACGGACATGCTGTCACCCAAAACATGGAATGAATTGTAAAGCTTGGATGGGAAATTGGCCGCACTAAACCGTTTTCTCTCAAAGTCTTCCGAATGGTCACTACCCTTCTTTGATACCTTGAGGAACATAACTAAGGCCAACAAGGAGGAATACAGGTGGACGAAAGAAGCAGAGGATGCCTTCCAGCAGATGAAAAAAATGGTGTTGGAGCTACCATCACTCACCACACCTCGGCCCAAGGAAACACTCTCCATATACCTAACGATAGCAAAGGCAGCAATCAGCGTAATATTTTTGGCAGAGAGGATTGGAATCCAACGACCAGTCTGTTATGTCAGCCGAACATTACATGAGGCAGAAAGAAACTATGCACAATTGGAAAAGCTGGCTCTGGTCCTTCTAAGCACATCAAGAAGGATAATGCGATACTTTGAAGGTCACCCAATCAAAGTCATCACAGACCAACCGGTAAGACAAATTCTGAACAAGGCCGAAGCATCAGACAAGCTTGCAAAGTATGCTATAGAATTGGGGACATACGCTATCACCTATGGGCCAAGGAGTGCGATAAAAGGACAGGTTTTGGCAGATTTTTTAAACGAGGTGCCAATAGGGACGAACACTTCAAAGGACCTTGAAACGCATGTCTCCTGTGACACCCCCAAATTGAGTCAAACGCAGCGGAAATAATATTTGAGCGTCACGTAGGTGGATCAATAGCAGACAGAATATAGAGCAACAGATAAAAGATTATCCTTACATTTATTACATGATTGAAAGTGCAAATAGTATTAAAGTAGTCTTTATCATTGTTCGAAAGTTTGAATTATTCCCAATTTATAAAACCCCAGATGAGCTCTATAAATGCAGTCTATCATGATGCTTGACTCCATGCACACCAATACCTGCTTCAGTTTCCTGAGAAAACATGCTTAGAGAGTCAACATAAAGTTGGTGAATTCACAGGTTTAATTAAAATAAGTTAGGACATTAAATATTCACTGAAGTAATAATGCACAAAGCATCAATACTTAAAAGTAATTACATTTCCATATTGTCCGAAACTGAAACTTGATAGTTAAGTCCTTAACAAATAAGGACCCTTCGCCTTATCATTATCAAGGCACCCATAACAAAAATAAGTGCTGACATGTGAAACATCTGTTGTCCTGGCCTAGGCACAGTGAGCATGACTCACCCAGATGGGGACGGTCAATCCCAAATAGATCTATTTATAACATTCAGGTAATTCAATAATTCTAACAGTTTTGGATGCAGGGGTCATGCGGGTTCATCTACAATAGGCAATGTAATCAAAAGTTTCACAGTTCGATCCATGTCCATGAAATAAAATATGTTGCATGTTTTCTTCCCCATTAAAAGGTTTAAAAGTTTGTCAATATATAAAGTGGGGCCATGAACTCACCTCAGTAGTACATCAATAAGTCAGTGGATAAATCTGATAAGGATGCCCACGATACAATCAACGACCTAAATAATTATAAGGTCTCAGTAAATGTATAACATAATGCATAAAAGTTCCAGAATAAATCTGTACATGCTTAAACTAGTTTTAAGCATTTTATTACAATACTTGTATTTTGTTCATCGTTGTACAAGTTCTAATAGTATTTATTTTAAGTATAAAATAAATAATAAGGTTTAATAAATTAATTCATTTAATTAATATTTTGTACTTACGTTGTTTATAAAACACTTTAAATATTTATATAGGATAGTTTTATATACATTTAAAGTGATAGGAAATAAATATAATTAATATATTTATTTTATAAGTTAATCGTTTTTAATTTATATTTAATATATAAATAAGGTTTATAAATGTATAACATTTTATTTAAAATCCATGTTTACGTAAAGTTTATATTTATTAAATTATAAGTTTGGAAAAATAACAATTGTTACGTTTATTTAAGTTTTACGTTTAAATAACGGTTTAAAAATATAGGATTTTTAAGGTTCGTAATACTTTGTATAAAATACGTTTTAGTCCTTTTAGTTAAATAAATATCCGTGGTTAAATTACTTTTATACCCCTAGGGTTTTTAAATCTTTTAATAATTACAGTTTTGGTCCCTCCCTAGTTACACGTGTAACTAGGGTTTCTTTAAGTTTCCATAAATGGCAAAAATAGTCCCTAAAGTATACGGCTTAAATTAGGGCTTAGTTAAGTTTCACAAGTTGGCAATTTTAGTCCTCTAGTTTTCGGTTAATTATTAAGTTTAATACAAGTTACACTATTGCCCCCTAGGGCTTGTATATGTTTCGGCAATTGGCATGTTTAGTCCCTAGGGTTACTTAGGGCTTAATTAAGTTTGCTATCTTGGCATATTTGGTTCCTAATGTTTATAGTAAGTCTCGGCTAGAGTCCAAAATAATCCCTAGGTTTTCTAAAGTTTACACAACTTACCCTAATATTATATAAATCTCTTTTTAGTCCTTTTTAACACTATTAAGTTTCAGATATGTTCAAAACACACCCCTAAACTCTCGGCAATAATTAAAAGTGATCCAAAAGTTTATGTTTTCGAAATATAAGTTTCTATTCTCATTTATTTAGATCCCTTTTACTTTATAAATTTATAAATCCAACCCAAAAGTTTATACTTGTTATATTTAATCCAAATATCTAGTAGATCTATTATATAAATCAAAAACTTCTTAGATTTATTATTTTAATCCAAAACAATTGTAGATTTACATTTTCTACATGAAACTTTATAAAATCATATTTTTGACACTAAAAGTTTTATAAAAACATTTATTTAGTGAAAATGATTATTTATTAAGGCAACTTATTATAGTGAGCTTAAAACTAATCTAATAAGGCATAATAGTGATCTTAACATTTTAGGGCACCTAAAAGCATAAATCTAATGTTTCTAGTTATATCTAAACATTACAAGATTACCCAAAATAATATTATGAGCTTATAGCTCACGTCCAATATTCATGCATGGTTAGGTTTTCATGGTTTTTCAAGTTAAACAAGATCATGTTGATGTGTTCTTCAAGGTTGACAAGTTTTTACATCATTTTATGTTATAATAAAAATCAAGCCGTGAGTTTTATTAGGTTTTTAGGGTTTCAATACTTGTTTAAATGTTAACTTTACCAAGAATAACCATGTACACATTAATATGTATGAAAGTAATGTATTAGAAAAGATATGTTTTAACTTGGACTTACTTGTTTAGATAGGTTTAGGAATGATATGAGGATGAGTAGAAACAAGTGACAAGCTTTCAACAATGGAGGTCTAGGAGATCAAAAACAAGCCGTGGGCTTCACAAAGCTTCTAGGGTTCTTGTTCTTGCTTCAAGGATCAAGGTTTCTTGTAGGATGAGCTTATGCCTTATCTTTATATAGTAGAAGACATAGTATAGGAGTAGTAGTTAAACCTGGAAGTTCAAAAATGGTGGAAAGGTGGTGTTTTACCATAGCTTGAGAGAGAGAGATAGATAATGTGAGTTTGCAAATGGAATGTGTTGCGTGTTTGTGTGTGCTACGGTTTAAGAACAAGAGAGAGAGAGATAAAAGCAAATCATGTACCTTGTACTCAAATATCTTCCTAAGATATGTCATATCTAGTTGTGATACACTTCTTATTTCCCCACATGTTCAAAACTAGCAAACTCATTTTCCTTCCCAATTTGGTTTGTAGCCGTGGGTTTCACAAGTCAACGGGGGACATAACTTACAAGCATAGTGACATGCATGAGGGATTGAGTGTGTAAGTGCATAAGCATGCTTTGTGTAAGTAAAAGTATGGCTTAGGATAGTGTTTTAGTGGAGTAAGTATGATTACTTAGTAGGTTGGATAGCAAATGATGGTAGTGTATGCATGCATACATCTACACGTTTTATATATGCATGGGAAAGGGTTTTGGTAAATTTTGCCAAGTGTTGTATGATAATAATAGTCCTTGTATATTATTATAGGTATTTGTTGTGTTGTAGGTATTTTTGTTGAAGCTTTTAGGTAATATTGTGAAAGTGTATATTAAATACATCACTAAATTATTTTACTTAAATAAAGTAAATAAGTGACAATACAAAATAATGTACATTGTTTTTAAAGTGTTTAGGTATTTATTCTTTTTAGGTAATATATGTAAATATGTACATATAAAAATAATCCAGGTACTTAATAAATAAATTAAGTAAGGTTACAATTTATCTCAAAATATGTACTGAGGTGATGAATTTCATTATTCAATCAAGTGACCAGTCAGTTGCCAGAGTAGTCAATAGATGACTAAAGGTTCATATAATTGTAAAATAAATATGAAAAGTAGTATGACAATAGGTATATGATAATTAATAAGTCATATAAAAGTGAAGTTATATAAATGCCAAATATAAATAGTACAACAGTTGACAAAGTCAATAAGGTAAAATCAGAGGTTTAAGAGCACCATCCCGTTATTTTAGCTTTGTCCTCAAAGCTTAGGATGAAGCCATTGGTCAGGTGAACAAGTGTGGGTACTTGGTCTTGAACGAGTCTTCTTGTTCCCAAGTGAACTCAGGGCCTCTCCTAGAGTTCCAACGTACTTTGACCAACGGGATGCGACTGCGTTTCAATTTCTTAACTGTCCTCTCCATGATTTCTACTGGTTCTTCTACGAACTGGAGTTTATCGTCAAATTGAACTCCCTCCAATGGCATAGCCAGTGGTTCTTCAGCATAGCACTTCTTCAGGTTAGACACTTGAAAGGTGGAGTGTACCCGACTCAGTTGATGGGGCAACTCTAAACGATAAGCTACTTCCCCGATCCTGGCTATTACTTTGGAAGGGCTAACATAACGTGGATTCAGTTTTCCACGTTTGCCAAAACGTACAACACCCTTCCAAGGTGATACCTTGAGCATAGCACGGCCACCTACTTCGAATTGCATAGGTTTGCGTTTCAGGTCCGCGTAGCTCTTTTGTCGATCGCGAGCAGCTTGGATTCTCTGCTTGATGAGGACAATCTTGTCAGTAGTCTCCTGGATTAACTCTGGTCCAGTGAGCTGAAATTCACCTACTTCTGCCCAGCACACAGGTGAACGATATTTGCGACCGTACAGTGCTTCAAAAGGGGCAACCTTAATACTGGCATGATAACTGTTGTTGTATGAGAATTCCACTAAAGGAATATGGTCAACCCATCCATTTCCAAAATCAATCACACATGCTCGTAGCATGTCCTCTAGAGTCTGGATGGTTCGTTTACTTTGACCATCAGTCTGTGGATGATAAGCAGTGCTCATATCCAAATTGGTACCTAAGGCTCGTTGGAAAGCCTTCCAAAAGTTTGATGTGAACCTACCATCTCGATCACAGATTATCGACACTGGTATTCCATGTTTGGTCACAATCTCCTTCAGGTACGTCTTTGCTAGTTTGGCAAGGGAATCGTTCTCCCTAATTGGAAGGAAATGAGCGGACTTGGTGAGTCGATCGACGATTACCCATATAGTATCGTAACCATGAGATGACTTTGGAAGTTTGGTGACTAAGTCCATAGTGATGTTGTCCCACTTCCACTCTGGTATCTTGGGTTGTACAAGTAAACCCGATGGTCTCTGGTGTTCAGTTTTGACACGGGCACATGTCAAACATTTCTGAACGTAGGTGGCAATGTTGGCTTTCATATTCGGCCACCAATATAACTTCTTCATATCCTGATACATCTTTTCAGATCCGGGATGTATAGAATATTTAGACTTATGAGATTCGTGCATGATCACGCTCCTCAAATCTCCATAACAAGGTGACCAACTTCGTCCGTGAAGGCATAGGGTTCCGTCTGCTCTAGGTTCTAACTTCTCCTTGCTAAGATCGGTTCTGAGCATTCCCCCGACATCTTCCTTCACGAGGTTTTCAGGAAATTGGGCTTGGGTCTGAGCTTCCAAAATCTGTTTGGGTAGATCCAAACTGATTGTCATAACCAATGCCCGAACTCTCATAGGAGGGTCCGTTTCCTTACGACTTAAAGCATCAGCAACCACATTTGCTTTGCCCGGGTGGTATTTGATCTCGTAGTCGTAGTCACTCAGTAACTCAATCCAACGGCGTTGTCTCATGTTCAACTCCTTCTGATCCAATATGTGTTGCAAACTTTTATGGTCAGTATGCACTGTGCACTTTGTTCCGTATAGGTTATGTCTCCAGATTTTGAGAGCAAAAACTACGGATCCAAGTTCTAGATCGTGAGTGGTGTGATTCTTCTCATGCTTCTTCAATTGTCTTGAAGAGTTGGAAATCACTTTCATTCTCTGCATCAATACTGCACCTAAGCCCTTGTGTGAGGCATCACAATATACCACGAAATCATCGCTGCCTTCAGGCAAGGCCAATATGGGTGCACTGCATAACTTCTGCTTGATCAGTTGGATAACTGATTCTTCCTTTTCTCCCCAATCGAACTTTATTCCCTTCTGTATGAGTTTGGTCATCGGTTTGGCTATTTTGGAAAACTCTTCAATGAATCTGTGGTAGTATCCGGCAAGGCCTAGAAATTGGCGGATCTCCGTCGGTGATTTAGGAGATACCCAATCCTTGAAAGATTCGACCTTTGCTGGATCTACGTAAATACCGTCACAATCGATGACATGACCAAGAAATTGCACTCTAGGAATTCCAAAATTCACATTTGGAGAACTTAGCATAGAGCTGCTCCTCCTTGAGCACCTTTAGTACTTGTGCAAGATGTTCCCCATGTTCCTGTTCATTCTTGGAATAAATGAGTATGTCGTCAATGAAGACTATCATGAATTTATCCAGGTAGGGTCTGCACAAACGGTTCATAAGGTCCATGAAAATAGCTGGTGCATTGGTCAACCCAAATGGCATAACCTGGAATTCGTAATGACCGTAACGGGTTCTAAAAGCTATTTTTGGAATATCTTCCTCCCTGACTCGTAGCTGATGGTATCCAGATCTTAAGTCAATCTTGGAATACACACTTGACCCTTGTAGTTGGTCAAATAGGTCGTCAATGCGAGGAAGCGGATAACGATTCTTCACCGTTAACTTATTCATCTCTCTGTAATCGATGCACATTCGAAAAGAACCATCTTTCTTCTTGACAAATAACACAGGAGCTCCCCATGGTGAGGAACTGGGTCGTATGAATCCTTTGTCAGACAGTTCTTGAAGTTGTTCAGCTAATTCTTTCATTTCTGATGGTGCAAACCGGTATGGAGCTTTAGCTACAAGTGCCGCTCCGGGAACCAAATCAATTTGAAATTCCACTTGTCGGGTCGGTGGTAAGCCTGGCAACTCATCAGGAAAGACTTCTGGAAAATCTCGGACGATGGGTACATCCTTGATTTGCTTCTTCTCGGGCGTGCTTTCTTCATCTGTTTGAGAAATATGGGCCAAGAAGATAGGACATCCTCTCAACAAATATTTCTGAGCTTTTGTACAAGAGATAACACTAAGTCTAGTGTCAGCGAGGTCGGTGTTACCGTCACCTTGAATGATTAGAGTTTCGTTTCCCCATGGAATACGGACTAGCTTTTTGTCACAAACAATGACTGCGCGGTATCTCGCTAACCAGTCCATGCCAATAATAACATCAAAACTACCAAGGTTTACGGGGATAAGGTCAATGTTGAACGGATGTTTGGAAAGATTTAAGGTGCAACCTCTAATGATAGTGTCAGCATCTACAGTTTTACCGTCAGCTAATTCTACGGAGTAATGTTGATCTAAGCTTGTAGGGATAACTTCTAGTACTTGACTAAATTCAGTGGATATAAAACTTCGGTCTGCTCCAGTATCAAACAAAACAGATGCATAACGATTGTTCAATAGAAACGTACCAGTAACGACATTTGAATCGGGGTTGGCTTTTGCATTGCCGACCACGTACACTCTGGATGAAGCTCCTCCACTATTCTTGTTCTGGTTGACCTGCTTAGGGCAACTTGGTCTCACGTGTCCTGGTTCTCCACACTCATAGCACACAACTCCCTTCTTGGGTCCATTGTTATTTCCTCCAGTAGCGTTGTGGTTCCCCTGCTGTCCATTCCCGTTCCCACGGGCATTGTATCCACCCCTGTTGTTGTAGTTCCCAGTGTTCTGAGTGTGTCGGGCCTGAGTGACAGCATTAACTCGACAGGATTTAGCAAAATGACCTACTTGTCCACATCTGTAGCAGGTCTGGCATGGGCTATCAACAGTATGATGATAGTTGCACTTTGAGCACAAAGGTTTGACGCCCACGTACGAGTTAGTTCCTGCAGAGGTAGCACTGTAAACTTGCCCAACATTCTACTTCTTAGGATGCTGTTGGTGCTGACTGCGGAAATACTCGTCTGCCTTTCGCTTGTTGTCAGTATGCCTCTCGGATATGGTACGGACTCTTTTGTTTATCAACTCAGTAGCGAACTCAATGGCACTCTCGACGGTAGTAGATCGAGATGCGAGCACACTGTCGTGAATGGCGTTTGGGAGTCCACCCACATACTTCTCAATCTTATCATCCTCCTCCACAAACATTATGGTGCACATTAGGGTCAAATCTTGGAACCTTTGGTTGTACGTAGTGATGTCATTGTTCCTGCATCTGAGATCCCACAATTCGATCTCCAGTTTCTTCATTTCTCCCATTGGATAATATTTCTCTGTCACCCTCTCCTTCAACTCAGTCCAGTTGAGAGCATAGGCAGCATCGTGTCCCAGAGTAGCAACAACAGAGTTCCACCAAGTAAGAGCACTCTCAAGTAGGGTGCAGGCGAAAAACTTCACTTTGTTCTCTTCTACACAGTCGCTGATGCGAAAGACCGTTTACAACCTCTCAAACCACTACATCAGCTCCACCACTCCTTCTTTTCCCTTGTAATAGGAAGGTTTACATTTCAAGAAGTCGGGGTAAGAGCAACCTCTGGTGGTCTGATTATTCCGGCGGTTGTTGGAATTTTGACTGTCGTCTACGTTTCTGCTGGCAGCCATCGCAGATGCGATGCCTTGATCAATCATTTCCCTTAGTTGGGCAGCAGTGACGTTTTGGGTAGTGTCGGCATTGTTGGGGTTCGTTCTAGTGATTACCATTTTTCTATAATTATACACAAAAATAAGATCATTAGTTCAAGGTGTTAGCACAGTTTTATATAATTACACGAAAAGGAATTTCATGCATAGACTTTGCAACAAATTGGATAACCTGTTTAAAGTTCATAAGATAATACTGTACAGGATATAACAAAAGCTAATGAGTACATGCCATAAGTCTAGAATAGGAAAACAGTACAAAATGCACAACCTAATCCAAGACAGAGCACAGCCCGCCTGTCTGGGATGGTGGTACATAAAATCTAAAGTACATCATCTACGAATCCCTAATCTAAATAGTACAGTACAAGGATTCAACTGACTAAAGAAAAGTACAAATACAAAAGATCCTATATCATGATAGCCGGGATGCAACCCTAATAGCTTATCATGATGTACAAAAGATCTAGTACATCTAATCTACTGATGCCTAACTGACTCCTCGGATACGGCTGGCGCCACGGGCGGAGATGAGACAGCTGGTGCCTGCATGGCAACCTGCATCGCGGTCATGGCAGTCCTAGTCTCCTTGAGCAATCGGAGTGCCTCAAGGAACTGGTATCTGAGAGTCTGCTGAACTCCCCGGAGATGAGCGGTCTCTGACGTCAACCCCTGATGACGGACCTCCTGGAGGTCGAAGAATATGGCAAGAGTCTCCTCCATGGTCAAGAGGGCAGTATGAAAGTCTGTCTGCTGGCTCTGGAGCAGGTAGATCTGCTCACGTAGGAACTCATTCTCATCCAGCAACCACTGGAGAGAATGGTAAGTAGTCGACCACACCCCTCGGGCAGCGTGTGCCTCCGAACTCACAGTCTATGATAGAAGGTCCTGGCGCTGCTGTAGAACAGTGCGCTCAGTCTGTCCGGCCGCTAGCAGAGCAAGAATGTCTGCTACGTCCTGGGCCTGGCGTGCGGCCAGTGCCATGATCTGGGCCTGGACGGGGTCAGCATGTCTGGCCCGGGAACCCTCACCGATCTCATAAGTGGAATCGAGAGGTGCCTCATACCTCCTCTTACGAGGTGGCAGAGACTCGGGTGCATGCTCCCGCAGTGAAGTCACAAGTGGTACAGGTGGTATAGCAGCAGGAGGCTGGACCTCTTCCCCAGCGGGGGAAATAGGTGGAGTAGAAATAAGTGCCTCAATGGATGCGGCGTCGGCAGAAACGTGACTATCACCGGAGTCACTAGCAGATAACCATCCACATAAGACAGTCGTCGGAGATACGACAGCAGGTGTATCGGTAGGTGAAGTCATGATAAATCTGAAAGTAATATAGTTTTAATTGATATAAGTATAAACTTACTCAAGTTAAAAGTTTTGGGAAATATAATTTAAAATTATATAATAGTGCCGTTTAACACTCGCCATGCTAAAGGTTACATTAATACTTATTAGATTAATCAACCGGATGTGAATAATCAATGCACATGCAATCACACAATCGACGTATGCTCTACAGTCTATATGCTTAACTATTCTAGTCCCGAAAATCCCAAAAGATTTTTAAAGCAGTTATAGTTCAGATTATATAAAAATTTTATTTTTATATTTATTTTAATTTTGCTCTGATTCTCTATAACTATCGCTCTGATACCATTCTGTGACACCCCCAAATTGAGTCAAACGCAACGGAAATAACATTTCAGCGTCACGTAGGTGGATCAACAGTAGACAGAATATAGAGCAACAGATAAAAGATTATCCTTACATTTATTACATGATTGAAAGTGCAAATAGTATTAAAGTAGTCTTTATCATTGTTCGAAATTTTGAATTATCCCAATTTATAAAACCCCAGATGAGCTCTATAAATGCAGCCTATCATGATGCTTGACTCCATGCACACCAATACCTGCTTCAGTTTCCTGAGAAAACATGCTTAGAGTGTCAACATAAAGTTGGTGAATTCACAGGTTTAATTAAAATAAGTTTGGACATTAAATATTCACTGAAGTAGTAATGCACAAAGCATCAATACTTAAAAGAAATTACATTTCCATATTGCCCGAAACTGAAACTAGACAGTTAAGTCCCTAACAAATAAGGACCCTTCGCCTTATCATTATCAAGGCACCTATAACAAAAATAAGTGCTGACATGTGAAACATCTGTTGTCCTGGCCTAGGCACAGTGAGCATGACTCACCCAGATGGGGACGGTCAATCCCAAATAGATCTATTTATAACCTTCAAGTAATTCAATAATTCTAACAGTTTCGGATGCACGGGTCATGCGGGTTCATCTACAATAGGCAATGTAATCAAAAGTTTCACAGTTCGATCCATGTCCATGAAATAAAATATGTTGCATGTTTTCTTCCCCATTAAAAGGTTTAAAAGTTTGTCAATATATAAAGTGGGCCATGAACTCACCTCAGTAGTACAACAATAAGTCAGTGGATAAATCTGATAAGGATGCTCACGATACAATCAACGACCTAAATAATTATAAGGTCTCAGTAAATGCATAACATAATGCATAAAAGTTCCAGAATAAATCTGTACACGCTTAAACTGGTTTTAAGCATTTTATTACAATACTTGTATTTTATTCATCGTTGTACAAGTTCTAATAGTATTTATTTTAAGTATAAAATAAATAATAAGGTTTAATTAATTAATATTTTGTACTTACGTTGTTTATAAAACACTTTAAATATTTATATAGGATAGTTTTATATACATTTAAAGTGATAGGAAATAAATATAATAAATATATTTATTTTATAAGTTAATCGTTTTTAATTTATATTTAATATATAAGTAAGGTTTATAAATGTATAACATTTTATTTAAAATCCATGTTTACGTAAAGTTTATATTTAGTAAATTATAAGTTTCGAAAAATAACAATTGTTACGTTTATTTAAGTTTTACGTTTAAATAACGGTTTAAATATATATGATTTTTAAGGTTCGTAATACTTTGTATAAAATACGTTTTAGTCCTTTTAATGAAATAAATACCCGTGGTTAAATTACTTTTATACCCCTAGGGTTTCTAAATCTTTTAATAATTACAATTTTGGTCCCTCCCTAGTTACACGTGTAACTAGGGTTTCTTTAAGTTTCCATAAATGGCAAAAATAGTCCCTAAAGTATACGGCTTAAATTAGGGCTTAGTTAAGTTTCACAAGTTGGCAATTTTAGTCCTCTAGTTTTCGGTTAATTATTAAGTTTAATACAAGTTACACTATTGCCCCCTAGGGCTTGTATATGTTTCGGCAATTGGCATGTTTAGTCCCTAGGGTTACTTAGGGCTTAATTAAGTTTGCTATCTTGGCATATTTGGTCCCTAATGTTTATATTAAGTCTCGGCTAGAGTCCAAAATAATCCCTAGGTTTTCTAAAGTTTACACAACTTACCCTAATATCATATAAATCTCTTTTTAGTCCTTTTTAACACTATTAAGTTTCGGATATGTTCAAAACACACCCCTAAACTCTCGGCAATAATTAAAAGTGATCCAAAAGTTTATGTTTTCGAAATATAAGTTTCTATACTCATTCATTTAGATCCCTTTTACTTTATAAATTTATAAATCCAACCCAAAAGTTTATACTTGTTATATTTAATCCAAATATCTAGTAGATCTATTATTTAAATCCAAAACTTCTTAGATTTATTATTTTAATCCAAAACAATTATAGATTTACATTTTCAACATGAAACTTTATAAAATCATATTTTTGACACTAAAAGATTTATAAAAACATTTATTTAGTGAAAATGATTATTTATTAAGGCAACTTATTATAGTGAGCTTAAAACTAATCTAATGAGGCATAATTGTGATCTTAACATTTTAGGGCACCTAAAAGCATAAATCTAATGTTTCTAGTTATATCTAAACATTACAAGATTACCCAAAATAATATTATGAGCTTATAGCTCACGTCCAAAATTCATGCATGGTTAGGTTTTCATGGTTTTTCAAGTTAAACAAGATTATGTTGATGTGTTCTTCAAGGTTGACAAGTTTTTACATCATTTTATGTTATAATAAAAATCAAGCCTTGAGTTTCATTAGGTTTTTAGGGTTTTAATACTTGTTTAAATGTTAACTTTACCAAGAATAACCATGTACACATTAATATGTATGAAAGTAATGTATTAGAAAAGATAGGTTTTAAATTGGACTTACTTGTTTAGATAGGTTTAGGAATGATATGAGGATGAGTAGAAACAAGTGACAAGCTTTCAACAATGGAGGTCTAGGTGATCAAAAACAAGCCGTGGGCTTCACAAAGCTTCTAGGGTTCTTGTTCTTGCTTCAAGGATCAAGGTTTCTTGTAGGATGAGCTTATGCTTGATCTTTATGTAGTAGAAGACATAGTATAGGAGTAGTAGTTAAACTTGGAAGTTCAAAAATGGTGGAAAGGTGGTGTTTTACCGTAGCTTGAGAGAGAGAGATAGATAATGTGAGTTTGCAAATGGGATGTGTTGTGTGTTTGTGTGTGCTACAGTTTAAGAACAAGAGAGAGAGAGAGATCAAAGCAAGTCATGTACCTTGTACTCAAATATCTTCCTAAGATATGTCATATCTAGTTGTGATACACTTGTTATTTCCCCACATGTTCAAAACTAGCAAACTCATTTTCCTTCCCAATTTGGTTTGTAGCTGTGGGTTTCACAAGTCAATGGGGGATAAAACTTATAAGCATAGTGACATGCATGAGGGATTGAGTGTGTAAGTGCATAAGCATGCTTTGTGTAAGTAAAAGTATGGCTTAGGATAGTGTTTTAGTGGAGTAAGTATGATTACTTAGTAGGTTGGATAGCAAATGATGGTAGTGCATGCATGCATACATCTACACGTTTTATATATGCATGGGAAAGGGTTTTGGTAAATTTTGCCAAGTGTTGTATGATAATAATAGTCCTTGTATATTATTATAGGTATTTGTTGTGTTGTAGGTTTTTTGTTGAAGCTTTTAGGTAATATTGTGAAAGTGTATATTAAATACATCACTAAATTATTTTACTTAAATAAAGTAAATAAGTGACAATGTAAAATAATGTACATTGTTTTTAAAGTATTTAGGTATTTATTCCTTTTACGTAATATATGTAAATATGTACATATAAAAATAATCCAAGTACTTAATAAATAAATTAAGTAAGGTTACAGTTTATCCCAAAATATGTACTGAGGTGATGAATTTCATTATTCAATCAAGTGGCCAGTCAGTTGCCAGAGTAGTCAATAGATGACTAAAGGTTCATATAATTGTAAAATAAATATGAAAAGTAGTATGACAATAGGTATATGATAATTAATAAGTCATATAAAAGTGAAATTATATAAATTCCAAATATAAATAGTACAACAGTTGACAAAATCAATAAGGTAAAATCAGAGGTTTTACATCTCCAAGGAAGAAAGGGTTGATAAGGAGGAAGACTGGGTGCTGTACACCGACAGAGCATCAAACCCGAAAGGCATAGGTGCAGGTCTAGTGTTGATCAGCCCCAACGGCATGTAAAAGAACCTGTACTTTCCCAGTATTATTTTATTCTTTTATTCGTGCTTCTTGAATTTTTCCAACGTATTACATTTTCTTGAATTCTTTATACGTAAATCCTGAGATCATGAAGATTTTAATAAATTATACTTATTAAGTATTTACTGATCAATGATAATACTTTACTTGGAATTATAAAAATTGTTATTCTATTTTTCCATATATATTTAAATCAAAGTTATTGATTTAAAATCACCCGCGTACATTTTTACAATGAGTTTACTCATATCAGTGAACAATGAGAATTCCTAGTGATCACGATACCGACAGATGCCCAAAATTTTACATTACATTATCGATTGTTTCAATAATTAATATTTTCGACGAGTTCGTTTAATTACGTATTAAGTCGTGTCGGGAAACCTTATTATCATATTTATGATGCGTGTTAACTTTTGAAAATCATTTTTACAAAACCCGAGCCCCGTAAATATTTTCAAAATTTACTAACAGTCATTTTCTACCCTTTAAACTATCAAATTGCTTTTAGGTCCAAAAGTTTGCAAATTGGCAACTTAGGTCCCTCCACTACCTACCATATATATATATTCATTTTTTTTCTTTCTTTCCACTAAAACTACACACACATAACTTGATAAAAAAATATCACTCTCCCTCCTCCATTTTTGCCGCCACGCCCTCACCACAAAACACCCCTTGTTCATCTATTTTTAGCTTGAATCTATAAAAACTAATTCAAGTCCCATCTCTAAAATGTTCTTGTGATTCTAATGATACCAAAATCATGTACATGCATCAAGTTTTCATGATTTTATGATTTTATAGTTGGAAAATGTTTTGATCATTATGCATGTAATGATCTTGACAAGATTATCATGTTTTGATCATAAAAGGTTTATTTTTGATCTTTGATTTTGTTAAAAATGTGACATGCAAGTGTTTTTAGGAGTGTTTGGTTGATGAGTATGATAGTAGGGTAATTCTAGAGGTATAGGAATGATTAGATTTGGTTGAAAATTTTATTTGATATGATTTTTAAAGAGGGTATTTTGGAGAGCAGGTTAGAGCAGATTTTTCGTCGGTTAAAGTTTGATAAAACTTGATATTATTGGATAATATCTTACTGGTTGTCGAGACGCTCATTTTGATATAAGATAGAGCTTCTAACTCATAACGGATCCAAAGTTATATTAGTTTTAGTAATCGTGTACCAGGAGACGCAAGTCGGCACAATCCGAAATTGTGGCTGATTTTGGGTCGACTCTCGGGGACTTTATGTTGGGAATAAATATAAGAGTGTTAGTTCCCCCTGCTAGTTGGTCAGAGTTTCCCCTGCTAGAGTAAGTTCCCCCTGCTAAATAACAAAGGCAGGGGGATTGGTCCCCCTACTGGAAGTCAAAGACGCTGCTACTAAGATAAACTTGGAAGAGATTATGACGCGTTTCAGTTACTACTCCAAGATAGTTTCCTAGTTTGTTAGTAGTAATCTTGTACGTGGGTCCTTATGCTATAAAAGGACTCACTAGGTTGTCATATAAAATATATCTTTCTCTGTTCATTTCATTTCATACTTTAAGGTTTTGTAACCCTAATACCACTATTGGGTATTCGTATATCTTTGATATATTAAAGTTTAACGTTTGGTTTAAACATTTGTTCTTGTGTGCTAAACACCACATTCCGTATCTTGTTTAGTTACTTTGTATTGCAAAGTTTCTCTAGTGTTAGATTGAATTTATTCTTTCTATCACAACCCTTAAACAAGCTAAGGTTTAAGATCTGAGTTTGGGATCAACAAGTGGTATCAAAGCTTGTTGAGAAACTTTGATTAAACCAAGAACAAAACATCTCTCACAACCAACACCAACCATGTCTTCAGATTCTCATTCATCCTCAACCAACAACAACTCTCTCAAACTACCCATTCTGGATCCTGAAAACTTTAAACTATGGGAGTTCAGGATTCAACAATACCTCAAGATGAAACACTATGTTCTATGGGAGATCATAGAGTTTGGTGATCAATTTTCAAAGACTATACCAGTTGAAGAAAAGGATAAGGGAGAAGAAAAAGGTGAAAGCTCCAAAGGTGACAGCAAGAAGAAGTCTGATGCTCTTGCTGACAAGGAGATACTAGCAAGAAGGCATGATGTCAGGTCTCACAGTTCTTTGTTGTTGGCTCTACCCGATAGACATCAGCTAAGGTTCAGAAAGTATAAGACGGCTAAGGAACTCTTGGAAGCAATAGGAAAAACATTTGGAGGGAATGAGGATACAAAGAAGAAGAAAAAGAATCAAATGCTTGATCACTTTGCTTCTTTCAAAGCAATTGGTAATGAAGCAATTGGTGCTATCTACAATACGCTTCAAGATCTGGTTTCTCAGTTGGAGTTCTTTGAAATAGAAGTGACAAGAGAATAGGTGAATACCAGATTCCTCAACAGCCTTCAGAAGGAATGGTTTTTCTACGAAGCCATTTGGCAGAATAGGGATGACATAGATGACAAGAACATTGATGACATATACAATAACTTGAACGTTTTTTAGCCATTAGTCAATGAGATGAAGTCATTAGGAACCATCCCCACTAATTCAAGTGGATCTGCTGATTCCCCTGCTAACATGGCCTTCATATCTCACAATAGTGGAATCTCAAAGGCAGTAGAATCGAAATTTCCCCTGCTACCCATTCCCCTGCTGCTAGATCTGGATCATCTATGATGAAGAAAGGCCTGCAACATTCAGCCTTGACACTGCTTGTGCTTTTATATCATCCCAAGGATCACAAGGATCTACTGTGTTACATGAAGATCTGAATCAAATCAATAAGCAAGGACTGGAGGAGATGGACATCAAGTGGAACATGGCTCTATTCAGCATGAGGGCTAACAGATTTTACAAGAAATATGGGAAGAATATTTCCATAAATCCTTATGATGTAGATGGATTTGACAAATCAAAGGTGGAGTGCTATAACTGTGTTAAGAGAGGCCATTTTGCTAGGGAGTGTAGAGGGCCAAAGAATGGAAGCAACTATAGGAAGGAAAGCAGGGATGATGATTCTGGTGTTAAGGCTATGGTAGCCATGCAAGGGATAGATGGAGCAGGTGGATGGGACTGGTGTGCTATGACAGAGGGTGTTGAAATAAATCAAACATTAGTTGCTGAAGAGAAAGAGGAAGATTTTGCTCTTATGGCCATGTCAAGCTCTCGTTCAGACAATGAGGTATATAATGATTCATATTATACTAAAGCTTGTAGAAAAAATACTGAGTCATTGAATGATCAAATAAGAAAGTTAAAAGTTGATTATATTAATTGTGATAATGATCTTGATAACTACAAACGTGATTTAGAACAGTTAGAGTCCACCATAAGAGAGTATAAGCAAAGAGAAAATGATTACAGAGATCATATTGTCGTATTAGAGAGAGATGCTAAAGAAAATAATGATTCCATTAAGGAATTAACTGCTGAATTAGAATTTTTTAGATCTAACAAGAAGATAGATGAACAAACTGTTGAAAAATTTGGAAAAGCTTCTAAAGATTTAACAAAAGCGGTTGAAATTGGGCAGTCTCCTAGGGACAAAACAGGTTTTGGTGTCAAAAATGAGCATGCTACTATTCCTCCACCACCGCCAATATACATGCACCATTCCCTAGAAAAGATTTGTCTTGGACTGGTCTTTCTTGTTTCAAAAAGCATTGAATTTGACTTAAATGTTTACATACCAAATAATATAGAAACAAAAGAATCACTAGTGAAAACTAGTGTTGTTAGGGACTTTGAAAAGGAACAAATTGCTTTAAAACAGTGTAAAATAGATAACCCTGTTCTCTTTTCAAGAGAAGGATTATTTTGAAGTGATTCAAGTTCAAAGAGTAGTTCATCCAGAACCTCTAGCAGATCTAAATCAGGATCAAAGCCCTCTAAGACTACTGTTAGATATGCTAGTATGTATAGGCCTATTAGAGGTAATAAAAGAAATTGGAATGACCAAAAGTCTCATCAATTAGGAGAGGACTTTGTGATAAACACCAAACCTTGTTTCACATGTGGCAGTTTTAATCACACTTATCAAGACTGTCAGGCACCAATAGAAGTGGTGGCTGCAAATCCTTTAAAGGATATGCAACCAAAAGCCATTCTTTTGAATGTAGGGGCAAAATATTTTTTCCCTGCTAAGTATGTTGCCCCTGCTTTGAGAAACAAGGTATCTAATAAGTATGTAGTTCCTGCTCTAAGAAAGGTGAATGATGCATGTCCCAAGTCTAGCTCTTACATGACCAAACTAGCACCTTATACTACATATAAATCTGTCTATAGACCCTCCCAACACACCAATAGAGTCCAAAACAAAATATGGATTCCATCTGCTAAGCATATGGATTCCCCTACTAAGTCTAGGGTATCCCCTGCTAGCAAAGTTTTGCCCTCTAGAAACATGGGAAGATGGGGGAAAAGTTGTAAAAGCCTCAGCTCGTTGGGTTTGGGTACCTAAAAGGGGTACTCAATCCAATGGTGTATCTCTAGTCTTTGACAAGTTATCTTACATTGATACACGAGGTAGATCCAATTCTGTAATGGCTTGGGTCCCCAAGAAAAACTAAATTGTTTTTCTTTTTGCAGGTGACAAAACAAACCAGGAATGATAAAGCCTATTGGGATAGTGAATGCTCAAGGATCATGAATGGACATAAATCCTATCTTTCTAACTTTTTTCCCCTGCATGACAATGATGGTGTTTCTTTTGGAGATGGGCATGGTACAATCACAGGAAAAGGAACTATTGTCACCAATGGGATGACATTTGATAGTGTCTACTTGGTGAAAGAGCTAAGGTACAATCTCTTCAGTGTATCCCAGATGACTGATAACAAGAACTTTGTCCTGTTTATAGATACTGAATGTCTTGTGTTGGGGAAGGAGTTTGTTTTACCACCAAACACTCCTATTGTGCTCAGAAATCCAATACAAAATAATATGTACACAATTGATCTCAAGGACATATCTCTTCAAGACAATGAAAAATGTTTCATTGCCAAAGCATCAGTTGATGAATGCAAGAAACGGCATAGAAGACTTGGTCACCTTAACTTCAAGAACATGAACAAAATGGTCAAGTATAATCTGGTTCATGGTCTTCCTTCCAAGTCCTTTGCCAATGATCACACTTGTGATGCTTGCCTGAAAGGGAAGCAACATAGAGCCTCTTGCAAGTAAAAAACAAGCATGTCCACTACCAAGCCATTAGAATTACTGCACATGCATCTGTTTGGTCCTACTTCTGTGGCAAGCATAATGAAGAAATGGTACTACCTGGTGATTACTGATGATTTTTCAAGGTTCACATGGACATTCTTTCTGTTTGAAAAGAGTGATACATCAGAATAATTAGGAATGGGGGTCCAAGTTATTCAGAGCTGCATTCAACTCATCAGCATCCATCCCTCAGTCATGCAGTATCATTTGGAAGCTCTTTTGAGGATTTCTTTCCCAATCAAGATAGCCCTATAAATCCTGATTTGGAAGAGGATGAAACAGAAGTAATCATGAGCATGCAACCTACCTACAAAATCAATAAAGATCACCCCAATCACAAATCATAGGTGATCTTGAGACTCCCAGACAAACAAGGTATTCAGCAAAGGAACACAGCTTCATTGCGAACATTACTATGAAGTTTAACCATGGCAATATGCAATGTTGTCTGTTTACTGCCTTTTTGTCACAAGAAGAGCCAAAGAAGATCTTTCAGGCTCTCAATGATCCATGTTGGGTTGAAGCTATTCAAGAAGAACTCTTACAGTTTGACATCCAAGAAGTATGGATTCTGGTAGATTGTCCAAAATAGGCAAGGCCCATTGGGAAAAAGTGGGTGCTCAGGAACAAAAAGGATGAGATGGGTATTGTAGCCAGAAACAAAGCAAGACTGGTAGCACAGAGATATACTCAGGAAGAAGGTGTTGCTTATGAGGAAGTCTTTGCTCCAGTAGCAAAGATTGAAGCCATTAGATTGTTTCTGGCTTATGCTTCATTCATGGACTTCACAGTATACCAAATGGATGTTAAGAGTGCCTTTTTAAATGGCACCATTGATGAAGAAGTTTATGTTATGCAACCTCTAGGGTTTGAAGACCCAGAACACCCAGACAAAGTGTACAAGGGGAAGAAGGCTATGTATGGACTTCACCAAGCTCCTAGGGCCTGGTATGGAACTCTTTCTAAATACCTGTTGGATAATGGCTTCAACAGGGGGAAAATTGACCAGACCCTGTTTATCAAGAAACAAAAGGGTGACTTTCTTTTGGTGCAAGTATCTGTGGATGACATCATCTTTGGATCTACAAACTCTGTGCTTAGCAAAGAGTTTGCCAAGCTGATGTAGGATAAATTTCAAATGAGTGCAATGGATGAACTAAACTTTTTTTTAGGGTTACAAGTTCAGTAGAGGAAATATGGGATCTTTATCTCACAAGACAAGTATGTGGCTGAAATTGTGAAGAAGTTTGGAATGTGTGAAGGAATGAAAGTTTCCACACCAATGGATAAGGAGCATCCTTGGGGCAAAGATGGCCCT
Organism: Glebionis coronaria; assembly: GCA_025667525.1. Classification (NCBI taxonomy): domain Eukaryota; kingdom Viridiplantae; phylum Streptophyta; class Magnoliopsida; order Asterales; family Asteraceae; genus Glebionis; species Glebionis coronaria. The sequence continues at coordinate 457,919,798 of CM046882.1, forward strand.
GGAAAGCTTATTGATGTTAGGAATTATAGCTCCATGATTGGATCTCTCATGTACCTTACAGCTTCAAGACCTGACATCATGTTTGCAGTCTGCTTATGTGCAAGATACCAAGTGGCACCCACATAGTGTCATCTGTTTGCTGTGAAGAAAATTTTTAGGTATCTGAAGTGTCATCCAACTTTAGGACTTTGGTACCCCAAGGAGTCACCATTTGAGCTGATATCATATTCAAATAGTGATTATGCTGGTGACAATAATGATAGGAAGTCTACAACAGGTGGATGTCAGTTTTTGGGAAGCAGGCTTATATCTTGGCAGTGTAAAAAGCAGACTATTTTGGATACATCCACAACTGAAGCTGAGTATGTAGCAGCTGTTGCATGCTGTGGACAAGTTCTTTGGGTTCAGAACCAGCTGCTTGATTATGGGTACAATTTTCTTAAAACCAAGATATTCATTGACAATAACAGCACAATTTGCATTATTAAAAATCCTGTTTTTCATAACAAGACTAAACATATTGAAATCAGACATCATTTTATTAGAGATTATTTTGAAAAAGGGTTGATTGTCCCAGAGGTAATTGATACATAACTAAATGTTGTTGATCTTTTGACAAAAGCTTTTCATTTAGGGAGGTTTCAGTACTTGGTTGCAAGTATTGGAATGGTCACTCCCTAAAAATTGATGTCTAACTTGTCTTGTATATTCAGGATTGCTTTATTGCTGTTGTTGTACATATGTTAGTCACTTTTTCCATTATTCTTTATTCCACTGCTTTTGAACAAAGATTCCCCTGCTGGGGTTCATCCCCTTGCTAAGGCATTTTCCTCTGCTAAAAGGTTTTCTCTTAAACTAGGTTTGTTCTTTTAAAGTGGTTATATGTGGTTTTTAGACTAACAACGCAGAGATCCAAATGGAGCATACTATACTATGGGAGAATCAGGTATATGCTCTATGTTTCAGGGGAGGTTAGGTCATACCTTTAGGATTTAGGGTATCCTTAGGATACTCATATATGATTCTAGATCATATCCCTGGTGAGTAGGGGTTCAGGGCAATGAAGACTTGCTGCAAAGCCTGTTAGAGTTCTAAAACCTTGAGGCACTATAATGTGTACTTAAAATTCTTTATTGACCAGCTTGTTGTCTAAATTAATATTTTTAGTACATATTGCCAAGACCAACTAACCATAGTAAGGGAATGGTAGGGATGGAGACTGGGGTATGCTTATTTTCTTGGGTTGACCAGGTACAGGGTTGCTTATGTGTTAACTTTTTCTGTTTAGAACTTTGCTGATGGAGGACTCTTGAGTTTCTATGTATCTAACTTGTTTTTACAAGGGTGTGCATTAGAGCAGAGCTATTTAGCATTGATCTATTAAGGATTAGTCTAATACCCTTAGGAAAGTTTCACCTGCTTTCATTTTTGATACCATTGCTAATACAACATTCCCCTGTTTGACCGTTGACCGACAATACCGTTGCCCTGCTTATAGCCGTTGGGCCTGCTTGCTAACTTTTTGGTTAGGGAATATTTTGATCTTTTCAAAAGACATTTAAGGCGCTTTCTTCGCTGATTGGTAACCTTTTCTTTATTGATTCAAATAAATTACTTTCTTATCAAGATTAATTTCTGATATTTTTTCAATTTGAAAATTTGGTCCATTCATAGCTCTTCAATTCGCCTATATAAACTCAATTCCCTTAATCAACAGGCCTAACTCACTCTTTCGATCAAATCCCACTAATTTTTCACAACTATAAACCTTCAAACTTTTTCAACACTTATCATGTCTCTCAAAATTGCTGCTAATCACAATCAAATTGCCCTTTTACATGATGAAACAACAAAATTCACTGATGTAGTGGCTTTTCTAAAATCGTCATATTTTAGAGTAGCTCTTCTCATTAATCCCAAGATTTACACCTCACATATCCAAGAATTTTGGTCTAATTCCATGACCAAAACAGTGGATGCAGAGGTAACAATTTAGAGCATGGTAGATGGCCATCCTAAGGTGATTACACTTGCCTCCATTAGAGACAAGCTTGTCTTGGATGATGAGGATGGGGTTGCTAACCTACCTGTGCCAAAGTTTTTGAGGGTCTTGAAAAGTTGGGGTACACTCTTTCTGAAAATAAAAAGTGTAAGTTTGCTAAAGGTCAGTTTGCCCCACATTGAAAATATTTGATTCATACAATTTTACAATGTTTGTCACCTAAAACCACTGCTTTTAATGAATTTAGAAGTGAGGTTGCTTCTGCCCTGATATGCTTAGCAACAGAGAGAAAATATTGTTTTTCTCAAATGATTTTCAAAAGTGATGAGACTGCTTTTATACATAGTCTCATCGTCCAAAACGGGCTTTAAATGCATAAAATATCATGAAAATGGCCAAATATATGCTTGTGTTTGTTGCTTGTGTATTTTAGGTACGGGTATTGAGAAAATGACAAAAGATCACAAGAATCATGCAAAAACGAACACGGGAAACGAAGCCGCACAATGAACCAAGCCCTAATGAAGATTTTTCAAGAAATACCCTTGAATATTTGAAGATATTGCAAGAAGGGTCCTCCAATATTGAAGAATTGACACTTTAAACCCTTGTATATTCATAATTACAAGATTGGTCCTTAAAGTTTGTCAAATTTACAAAAAGGACCCTTAACATTGAAGAATTAGCAAAAATGGTCCCACATAAATCATGACTTGTCAATTTTAGTCCTCCAAGAAGTCAAACAAACAAGTCAAGACCATCATCTTTGAAGAAAATGCCAAATCAGACCTTCAAGAATCAAAAAATGGCAAGAAATACCCCTGAAAATACTTTGGAAAAGTATTTGGGGCAAAAGTGTGAAAAGTGAAACTTCAAAAACAAAGGAAATCTGGTTTTGGTTACTTAAACTTCAAATGAAAGGAGTTTGAAAACTAAGGGGCTTAAGTTGGCAGACAAGGATAGTTACCTAGACCACTCTCACTCTTACACGTGTCCCACTCAACCTTTTTATCCAATCACACCTCACCAAATCACCACCTCAACATCCACTAAACCGGTTTAAGGTTTATTTAATCCTTGGCACCTAAAACAAGTTTTTAAAACTTAATCTCTCCTAAACTAGATTAAACACACCCACTATTCACTCAAGAACAATTTTGGGCATTCTTGTTTAAGCAACAATTAACCTCCTATAATCTTTAGATTAATGATTGATGATGCCTTAATCAAAACCCAACTCACATTTGCCTTGCCACGTCACTCATATGCTCACATGTATAGTGCCCTGCTACACGTTTGAGGAAGAAGACAAATTTGCCAAAGGAATCCAAGCCCCACATACAAGCTTACTTTCTAAGCTTATTATGGACCATTTGATCATATAACAACAGCTCACACCTCAACAAACTGCCAAAACAAAGTCACATGTTCAAGAATCTTCAAGCTACTCAAGGGGCAATTTTGGACTTCTACACATTAGGGTTTACGTTTTTTATTGCTTTGTAGTTCACAATGTAGCTTATATAAGGCATAGGACCCTTACAATTTCAGTTTGCTCTTGAATTTTTCCTAGATCACATTTATGTAAATCATTTGTCATTGTTTAATGAAAAGTGTTTAAATTTTGTGAAGAAAAGTCAAGTGCCAATCTCTTATTCTGTTTGTTAATGTTACATGTTTACTAAAACTGAATCTCAAAATGTTTTCATAAGCTTTGTGCAAGAAATTACTCAAAGTTCTTTAATCTTTATATTTTGCTAAGTTCTTGGTACACCTTGGAATTCTTGGGCTATAAGTGGATCATAGCATCCTGATATTGTGACATCAAGGTGTTGTGAGGCTTATAACTTGGGGATAATCAAGTGTGGGGTACAAGAGTTGCATTAATTAAGGATTTGTCACCTTTCTGTTTTTATATTTTTGCTTCTAACTTTGTTGAATCTTAGTAGGATTGTTTGTGGAAGCTTGTGCTTGTTCTTGCAAGCACATAAGCTCAAAAATTCGCGGGTGTGGATGTACATCCATGAGGTTTGAACCTTTCTACCCAAAATCTGCTTAAAAACTTGATTTTTGGTGATTTTGTGTTCTGCTTGTGTTCTTGTTTAATTTGTGGCTTAATCTTGCTTGATACTGCATAATAAAACTGATATTGTGTTTAATTGGGCTTGGGTAACCTTGGAATACATTTATACTTGTTTAAATTTGATTTAAAAAATATAAAAGGGTGTTTGGGTTAACCTGTTTGAGATCACAACTTGTTATTTTGTTGTTGGAAGTTGTTGTTTGTTGTTTGTATCTGCTATTCACTTGGTTTAGTACTAAAACCTGCAAGTTATTGGCTTTAAAACATCAAATCCTTGATTGTGCTTTATCTCACTTCTTTTGACTGATTTTGACCTAAAATTTTGGAAATACCTAGAGTATATGCATGTTTAGGGTTAAAAGGTGTTAAATCAAAGTTTGTGTAACCTGATTTGAAGATTTGAGTGTTTAAAATTGGCTTGGTGGTCAAGTACATCAGCAAAGTGAAAAATCTGCTTGTTTAGTGTTCATCAGTAACTATTTTGTGCTTGAATCTTGATTTAGGCCTTGAATAAATGCATGTAACTTGTTAATTTATGTTCATTTGAATTGAATATAGCTTGTGTATGCTTTTGGTGCAATTTGGTTGGCTGAATTTTGCTAAAACAGCATATTGAGTTCATAACTGCTTATTGTTCATGTCTGTGTGAGATCTGGTGATGAATTGAATTAACTACACTGATTGGCTGTTTGTAATTGGGTTTTTGTGATTGATATTGACTCCTTATGATTAACTGATCATTTGGGTGCCTCTGCTTAACTTGAATCCACAAAAAAAGTCACTAAATACAAAAAGTCAAGAAAGTCAAGCAGTTGGAAAAGTTCCCACTGCTCAACACCCAAAACTAGCCCCTGCTAGTGTTAATTCTCTTTCAGCTTATTTATAAGCCAATTTGGCTTATCCAGACTTGCAACAACTTATTTTTTGTGACAGATCTTCCTCATTTGACCCAGTTATTTGATCTGGAGCTTATCAGACCTTGGCTTTGACTTTTTACTAGAAAACTCATAAGGTTGACTTTTAATTAAGTGCTTATTTGCTTATTTCAGCTTATTGAGTGTGCTCATTGGAAAACTTTTTGTTGATTAAGCTTAGTTAGTCATTTAAAAGCATTTGAAAGTTGAATCAGCTCTTGGGGTGGCCTAGAAATCGAAAACGACTATTTTATCGTTTTGTGAAGATAGCTTTTAGCTTATTCAGGCTTATTCCTTGTGCTTTTTCCAATTTTCTTTTTACAGATATCTTAAGTAACTCAAAAGAAGCTTGTGTGTAAAATTTGAGCTTATGGCATCAGTTTATAGCTTAATGGGCCAAAAAGCCCATTAAGAATAAGCTGCTTTGAAATAAGCTAGCTTAAACACATTTTCAGCTTTTGGGCCTTCATAGTTTTGTTCTTAAAATCAATTTTTGAGTAAGATAGGAGCTTTTGGGCTTAATTGGACAACATTTTTCTTATTGGGCCTTAAATAGCCCATTAAGGGGTTTGTTTGGACTTTTAGCCCATTTCTAGGCCCAATAGGGGTATTTTTGTAATTTCAACATCATTTTTGTGTTTATTAGGTTAAAATAAGCTATTTTGCAACTTCTTAGAATTTTTTATAAATTTTCGATTTTTATTAATATTTTATTATTATTTTAATATTATTTAAATATTAAAAATTAAAATATAAAATTTTCAAGTTTTTTTATTTTTCTTAGTTCAAATACATTAAGTTAGGAATTTTACAATTTTTAGAATATTTTTATTGTCATTAGATTAATTTTTAGAATTATTTTAAGTTTAAATAGTTTTTCATTGTTTTTAAATAGTTTTTATTAATTTTATAATTTTCAAAAATAGTTATAAATTTAGTTAAGTCATTTTAGAGGTTTACAATTGAAAAAATCTCATTTTGGGCTTTTTGTTAATTAAATTGATTTTTTGGGCTTTAATTAGCATTAAAAAATTATTCTTTAATTAAATAAAAGGTTTGAGTGATTTTTAATTTTTTGTAAACTCTAATTATATTTTTTAGGATTTATTGAAATTTTCTAGGAATTTTTAGGGTAAAATTTTAATTTTGTCACTTTTTACGGTTTTACGTATACGACTAATCGTCTTAGTTTAATTTATAATCGTAACCGTCATTCTCTTCTAATCTCTCTTCTATTTTCTTTCTTCATAAATTATAATCACAAAAGTTAATCATCTCTCTACACAACACACTTGCCTCCTTAGGAAACGAACTTGAACTTCATTGGTCATTAGTGCTTGGTTTTCCTAAGCCGACACTTAATACTTCTCCTATTTTGCTCTCTTTCCTTAAAGAGTGGTAAAAACACTACATCATTTTGGCGCCGCTTCCGGGGAGTGGTGTTGTGTTTTGATTTGGAAATTGTTGTTTTTATATATAGCCATAATAGCTAATTGTATTAGTAGCACTCTACTAATACATATTATCGGTTTTTTGTTTTTTGTGAATACTATTACTATATTGTATACGTAGAACAATAAATTCACAAGTACTCCAAAAGTGTGAAAACACAACCTTGATTGGGAGGTCACTACTTAATCATTGTATTCGAATCTCAAACAAGAAATCAAAAGGCAAAATAGATAAATACTTTCGTGAAGCTTAATTTTGAAAAACACAAACTATAAGGTGGGTATTATAAAATATACCCTAAGGAAAAAGGCTCTTAAGTGCTTCGCGCTGCCTCGTTTCCCCGCTTGCTTGTGAGTGTTTAGATAAAAAGGGGTAATCGAGGGTTTTCCAACCAAAGTATTATCTAAGTATCATATATATTTTCTTGGTTTCATTTGATTAAACCCTCTTGAACGTTTTGGTGTTCCACTAACGTTCTACAGTCATCGAAGGCGTTCACTTCACGTGATCGTTTTCATTCCTTGAGGCTTCTTTAATCAAGAGATTTGATTAAGGAGGAGATTTGTAGATTTTTGTCTACTTAATACAATCACAAAAATCCAAAAAAAGTAAAAACAATAAAAAAACCACAAAAAAATTAGAAAAATTAAAAACACCAAAAGAATCTTCTTTGCTCATCCCCACGTTGTACGTGACGTTTATGCAAACTCGCAACCAAGCAAGACGTGCACGTAAACGTAGAAACCGAAAGGAGTCAACACCTACTCTTAATCTTTCTAGTGAGGAGTCTCCTATTGACGAACCTATCGTAAGAGAAGAACCAACCATGGCGAATCGAACTATGATGGAGTTACTTTAAGCACCCACCGAGGGTTATCGAGAGGCTATTGTGATTCCCGATATCCATGCGGAGAATTTTGAAGTGAAAACGGGTTTGTTGTCGATGATCCAAAACAACAAATTCCGTGGTGATGAAAAGGACAACCCGCACAACCATATCCGCCAATTCAATCGTCTTACCGCCACTTGCAAATTTAAGGATGTTGCTAATGACTCGATTAAGATGATGCTTTTTCCGTATTCCTTAGCGGGGCCCGCTAAAATTTGGTTAGAGAAAGAGCCACCCAATTCTATATTGACGTGGAAGGATCTCGTTTCTAAGTTTGTGAACCAATTTTTCCCGCCCTCTAAGACTACGCATTTGAAAAACGAGATTTCAAAATTTTCAGAAGAATTTAATGAGAGTTTTTCAACGGCTTGGAATAGGTTTAAGGAAATGTTACATGAGTGTCCTCATCACGGTTTTTCCGACTTGCATCAAATTGACACGTTTTACAATGGTTTAAATGATCATGAAAGGGATTATCTAAATGCCGCCGCGGGTGGTAATTTTTTGTGTAAAACAGTTGAGAAAGCGTTGTTGATAATTGAGAATAGATCTAAGGTGTATAGTCCTCGTAGCACATCGAGTGTTCGTAAGGCTTCTTCTTCGGCTTCACCTTCTTTGTCCAATACCATCGATGCTTGCCACATTTAGGCGAACTTGGAAAACAAAATCTTTGATAAGCTTAAAGGTCTTTTAATTGAATTCAAAGTTGGAGAACAAAGTGCTCCCGCTACGACTAAAGTGGTTGAGGTTTCATGTATGTATTGTGGTGGAGGTCATGATTTCTCCGAGTGCATTACCAACGGTGGTAACACTTCAAGTGCCTACACGGCCACGGGAACTTACAACCAAAACGGTCAAGTTACCCGCTCTAATCAATTGACTCCATCGGGTTTTGCTCCTAATCAAAATGCTAACAACAACTATCAAAACAATCAAGTTTGTTTTAAAAACAATTACAAGGGAAACTATGGGAATCAAGGGGCTAATAATCAAGTTTCAAACAAAAATCAAAACAATGATTTTCAAAACAACAACAAGGATTTGCAAACTTTGAAAGATCTTCCAAATGAATTTTTTGAATACGCTAATGGAAACGATGCTAGGTTTGACAACATTCAAAGAGAAATCATTAGCCTAAGATCCGAGTTTAAGAACGACTTGAAGAAGGAGTTGAAAAATGAGTTAGAAATGAGCTTAAAATCCATACAAACAAAATGGAAGGGAATGTAACTAGGTTACAACAAAACCAACAAAAAATGGAACAAGGGCAACATGAAATAAAACAAGAGATGATTAAGGCCGAGAAAGAGGCAATCCATGTTTAAGGATAAAACTTCATCTATGTTTGAGGCTATTATGTGCAAACCGTCTTCAAGTAGTCTTCCTAGTAATACCATATCAAACCCTAAGGAAGAGATGAAAGTGATTACCACACGTAGTGGTAAGACACTTAAGGAACCGACTCCTCAACCAATTGCTCCTACGGAGGATGCAATTGAGGAAGAACCCGAGGTGGTGGTCGAAAAGGAGCATGTCCAAATCCCACGAAGTACCGCTCATGCCACACCTACGGTTGACCCATTACCACATTTGGAACCTGAGATTCCAAAGGCTATGCCTATGCCTCAACCCACACCACCTTTTCCCTATCCATCAAGACTTAGAAAGGAGAAACGTCAAGAGCGCGATAATTACCAATTTGAGCTTTTTATGAAAATGTTTCGTGACGTTCATTTTAATGTAAGTTTTGCCGATGCTTTGGTCATGATGCCTCGATGTGCCGCTAACTTTAAGAGTATGTTGAACAACAAGGAGAAATTGAAACAATTGTCTAGTTGTTCATCGGTTTATCTTAACCGCATGCCTCAAAAAGTCGGTGATCCCGGTAAATTCTTGATTCCTTGTGCAATCCAAGATATGGAAGAATGCTATGCCTTGGCCGATCTAGGTGCTAGTATTAACTTGATGCCACTTGCAATCTTCAAGTCGCTCAATCTTCCTAATCTTACTCCTTCACTAATGTCTGTCGAGTTGGCCGACCATTCCACGATTCCCGCATGTGGATTGGCGGAAGACGTTTTTGTGAAAGTGGGAAAGTTCTATTATCCGGTAGACTTTATCGTTGTCGATATTCCCACGGATCCTCAAGTTCCTCTCATTTTAGGTCGTTCATTTTTAGATACGTCTATGGCTTTGATTGATGTGCATGCTAGAAAGATCACCTTACGTTTCAACGACGAGGAACTTGTTATAAACGCAACTCAAAATTCTCAAATTTCTCATGTTTATTCTGTTGCAACCATAAACCTCGTTGATATGATCGACGTTGTTTGTGAAGAACTTTCACAAGAAGTTCTAGGTTTTGGTGATGATGAAAATAGTGGCAATCCCACTATGTTAGATCCCATTCTTGATAACTCGACACCAACCTTCACTCCATTTGAAGGTGGTGGTTTTACGTTGGAAGAATTCGATGTTCCACGTACTTGTGACGAAGACCTCGACAATGATGAGGACTTCTCGATTATCAAGGACTTTCATAACGATTTCCCATTTCCTCCACCCGAGGAGGTTATGAGTATCGAGCCCAAATCTTCAATTGAGGAACCACCTATCCTCGAGTTGAAAGATTTACCTCCTCATCTCGAATATGTATTTTTTGGAGGAGGACGAAAATTTGCCGGTTATTATTACGAAAGATCTTTCGGATGATGAAAAAACCGCACTTGTCGATGTTCTAAAGGATCACAAAGGGGCAATTGCGTGGAAGTTATCCGACATTAAGGGGATCGATACCAAATTTTGTACCCACAAAATCTTAATGGAGGAGGATTACAAACCCATAATCCAATGTCATAGAAGGGTGAACCCCAAAATTCACGACGTTATTAAAAAGGAAGTCCTAAAACTCCTTGACGCGGGAAAGATTTACCCTATTTCGGATAGCACTTGGGTGAGTCCTATTCATTGTGTCCCTAAAAAGGGAGGAATGTCCGTTGTGCCAAACGATGCCAACGAGTTAATTCCAACTAGACTCGTGACCGGATGGAGAGTGTGCATTGACTATCGAAAGTTGAATGAAGCCACTCGAAAAGACCATTTTCCCTTGCCCTTCATGGACTAAATGTTGGAGCGTCTTACGGGAAACGATTTCTATTGCTTTTTAGATGGTTTTTCCGGTTACTTCTAAATCCCCATTGATCCTCGTGATCAAGAAAAAACTACGTTTACGTGTCCATATGGAACGTTTGCCTATCTTAGAATGCCATTCGGACTTTGCAATGCACCGGGAACCTTTCAACGGTGCATGATGGCTATTTTTCATGATATGATCGAGAAGAAGATGGAAGTCTTCATGGATGATTTTTCCGTGTTTGGTAGTTCGTTCACTTCGTGTTTGTCGAATCTTGATAGAATGTTAAAGCGTTGTGAAGAAACCAACCTTGTGCTTAATTGGGAAAAATGTCATTTTATGGTTAAAAGTGGAATCGTCTTAGGGCATAAGGTTTCGAAAGCAGGGATTGAGGTAGATCAAGCTAAGGTAAACGTCATCGCCAAATTACCTCATCCCAAAACCGTTAAGGGAGTTAGGAGTTTCCTAGGCCACGCGAGATTTTATCGTCGATTCATCAAGGATTTTTCAAAGATTTCTCGACCTATTACACATCTCCTTGAAAAAGATGCACGTTTTGTTTTTGACGAAGATTGTGTACGAGCCTTTGAAATCCTTAAGAGGAAACTTACCGAAGCTCACATTCTTGTTGCTCCCAATTGGAACCTCCCCTTTGAGCTCATGTGTGACGCTAGTGACTACGCCATTGGGGCCGTATTGGGGCAACCTCATGAAAAACACTTATTGCCTATTCACTATGCTAGCAAGACGATGACCGAGGCTCAACTAAAATACACTACAACGGAAAAGGAGTTCCTTACCGTGGTGTATGCATTTGAGAAATTCCGACGTTATCTCGTCTTGACGAAATGCATAGTGTATACGGATCATTCGGCTATCAAGTATCTTATGGCTAAACAAGATGCAAAGCCGAGATTACTTCGTTGGATTCTCCTCCTTCAAGAATTTGATCACAAAATCGTTGACAAAAAAGGAGCCGAGAATCTAGCGGCCGATCATCTTTCTCGTTTGGAAGATCCTCACCAAAGTGTTTACGAGCCCAAGGAAATCACCAAAACATTTCCGCTCGAGACACTTGGTGTAGTGAATTCTAAGCTTGATTCTTCCACCCCATGGTTTGCGGACATCGCAAATTACCATGCAGGAAAATTCATCATCAAGGGTATGACGACTCAAGAAAAACGAAAATTCTTTCGTGACGTCAAGTTCTATTGTTGGAACGACCCTTACTTGTTTCGAACTTGTGCGGATCAAATTATTCGACGTTGTGTCTTTGATACCGAAGCTTCTAACATCCTTAGAGCTTGTCACGAGGGACCCACGGGGTGGTCACCATGGTGCTAATCTCACGGCTAAGAAGGTTTTTGATGTCAGTTTCTTTTGGCCTACTATTTACCGAGATGCACATGAGCTTGTGAAGTCGTGTGACTCATGCCAACGACAAGGAAAAGCCTCACAAAAAGATGAAATGCCACAAAATATCACCCAAGTGTATGAGATCTTTGACGTTTGGGGCATTGACTTTATGGGGCCGTTCTCATCATCTCGTGGTAATAAGTACATCCTTGTCGTCGTTGACTACCTATCTAAGTGGGTGGAAGCTAAGGCTTTGCCCACCAATGATGCTCGTGTGGTAGTCAAGTTTTTGAAAAGCTTGTTTTCTCGGTTTGGAACCCCTCGTGCGATCATAAGCGATCGTGGAACCTATTTTTGTAACGACCAATTCGAAAGGTTCCTAAGGAAATATGGGGTTACACATCGTCTTTCTACGGCTTATCACCCACAAATGAGTGGGAAAGTCGAGGTTTCAAACCGAGCTTTGAAGAGGATCTTGGAGAGATCTATTGGGGAAAACCGACAATCTTGGTCGGATAAGTTGGACGATGCTTTATGGGCCTTTAGGACCGCTCATAAGACGCCCATCGGGTGCACTCCATATAAGCTTGTGTATGGAAGAATTGTCATTTGCCAATTGAACTCGAACACAAAGCTTATTGGGCCCTTAAGCATTGTAATGATGATATGGAGACCGCGGGAAAACACCGGAAAATGCAATTAAATGAATTAGATGAATTGAGGGACATTGCTTATGAAAATTCTTCGATTTATAAAGAAAAGACTAAAAAGTTTCATGATTCAAAAATAAAAAACCGGGTTTTTAACATTGGGGATCAAGTTTTGCTTTTTAACTCTCGTTTGAAAATCTTTTCCGGTAAGTTGAAATCCCGTTGGTCCGGTCCATTCACCGTGACTCAAGTTTTTCCATATGGGACCATCGAGCTAGCTCAAAATGATGGCCCTAATTTCAAGGTGAATGGATATAGGTTGAAGCACTACTTTGGCGGGGAAGTTCCATCCTTGAACTACCTCGACCAAATCACCTTCCCCAATGATAATTAATATTGAGGGGATCGAGTCGAGCTCATGACTCGGTAATCAAAAACAAGGTGCCTCGTGGGGGAGTCCCATGCTTATCCTATGTATATATTATCGCTTTCTAATGTAGTAATCGTGGGGATTTGTGCCCTTCCAACCTTTGTTCCGTGGTTGTTTGTGAATTGTGGATTTTTGATGATCATAATCTTCACGATTGGAGCCTCTCGTGTTCGTTTTATGGGAGCACTCGATCGTTTTCTTGGAAGAATTTCTCAATATCCATGATATATCCTTTGATGTTCTAACCTTAGGTTTATAGCACACTTCATAAACGGCTTTAAATTTAATGGTTACACCCTTTCCATGCTAGATTAAGCATTCGACTTCGTCTCTAGTATTTCTAACCCTTAGACTCGAAACATTGAGGACAATGTTTAACTTTAGTATGGGGGGTGATTGCCTTGCCAAACCTTCACGCTTTTTATCTTTTTGTTTATCGTTTTGTTGCAAAATAAGGCTAAAAATGGCCAAATTTTAAAATTTTTCTCATGTTTTATAAGTGTTTGAAGACACGAATGTAGGTTTTCCGATGGCGAGAATAAGAGTAATTTTTGACTCGACCGTGCGTGTTGAGCACTTAGCTTCGATTCCTTAACTTTATATTAGGCTAAGTCTCTTAAATGAGGACGAGAAATGATAGAGTTAATTATAAGTTACTATGCTAAACGTAGAGTACCCGTATTCTTTCAAAAACTCATGTGTTCTCGTTGTTTGCTTATTCTCCCCTTGCTTGTAAACATTTTTTGCTAAATAAATATTGACTTAGCTGTTTAGTCTTGATTGTTGGTTTCTAGTCTTTTCTAGTAGCTTCCATGTAATTAAATTGGGAAGACATTAAGGTATCGCTAGCGTCACGGTTTTGAAGTATTGGCAACCCGAATAATCGAAAGCTTCACCCAATAATAAGATTTCAAGTGCTCACCTAAATCAAGCAAACAATTTGAAGCTCACAAGGCCGAAAATCTATGCAAAATTGAAAGTGAATCAAGCCTTAATCTTTGAAGCTTTAAAGATCCAAAATTCGCCTTAGCGTGAGGATATACGTCTTTGGCCACAATAAACACCTCATGGCGAGGTTAAATAAAAGGCAAGGCAATACCGAAGTCATAATAAAAGCTTCATGGCGAAGTTGAATAAAAGATGGAGGTAAACCTATGATTATAAGGCCCTTCCGTTAGGGGGCGTATAAAAGTCTTGGTAATAAGTCTCATGTTCAAAACCGTTATAAAACCCTGTTTATCGATCCTTCTTATTGACTTAATTTTCTGACATCGTTGTCTATTAGGAGGGGTTATTAATTTGATGGTCTTGGTTACACCGTTAGGACTCTATTTGTAGACCTAAATCTCTATTATCACATAAGTCAAACAATGTATCCTCGTGAAACATTCAAGACAAAATAAAGTATAAGAGATACAACTTAGGAAAATGGGAGGATAAGTACGTGATTAGGGCATATGAGTAGTGTTAGCATTACTAACTTATAATGACAATTATCTCGTTGCACGCTTAGCATGGAATTGGGGTGAAAATCGAGGACGATGAAATTATTTATAATGAAGCATTCAGATGTTCTTATTCTATGAACCTAAACGTCCCATTTTGCGATGAAAATCATACATTATGTCTCAAACGCAAGTAGTAGCAATAGTAGAAGTGTAACTAGTTTATCATTCAATAAAGTGAATAAAAATGAATTTTGGAGGTGCTACGATACTTTATTATAGCATTGCGTGAGGGCACGACAATGGTTTAGTATGGGGGAGTGATGAGACTGCTTTTATACATAGTCTCATCGTCCAAAACGGGCTTTAAATGCATAAAATATCATGAAAATGGCCAAATATATGCTTGTGTTTGTTGCTTGTGTATTTTAGGTACAAATATTGAGAAAATGACAAAAGATCACAAGAATCATGCAAAAACGAACACGGGAAACGAAGCTGCACAATGAACCAAGCCCTAATGAAGATTTTTCAAGAAATACCCTTGAAGATTTGAAGATATCGCAAGAAGGGTCCTCCAATATTGAAGATATCGCAAGAATTGACACTTTAAACCCTTGTATATTCATAATTACAATATTGGTCCTTAAAGTTTGTCAAATTTACAAAAAGGACCCTTAAATTTGAAGAATTGGCAAAAATAGTCCCTCATAAATCATGACTTGTCAATTTCAGTCCTCTAAGAAGTCAGACAAACAAGTCAAGACCATCATCTTTGAAGAAAATGCCAAATCAGCCCTTCAAGAATCAACAAATGGCAAGAAATACCCCTGAAAATACTTTGGAAAAGTATTTAGGGCAAAAGTGTGAAAAGTGAAACTTCAAAAACAAAGGAAATCTGGTTTTGGTTACTTAAACTTCAAATGAAAGGAGTTTGAAAACTAAGGGGCTTAAGTTGGCTGACAAGGATAGTTACCTAGACCACTCTCACTCTTACACGTGTCCCACTCAACCTTTTTATCCAATCACACCTCACCAAATCACCACCTAAACATCCACTAAACCGGTTTAAGGTTTATTTAATCCTTGGCGCCTAAAACAAGTTTTTAAAACTTAATCTCTCCTAACCAGATTAAACTCACCCACTATTCACTCAAGAACAATTTTGGGCATTCTTGTTTAAGCAACAATTAACCTCCCATAATCTCCAGATTAATGATTGATGATGCCTTAATCAAAACCCAGTTCACATTTGTCTTGCCACGTCACTCATATGCTCACATGTATAGTGCCCTGCTACACGTTTAAGGAAGAAGACAAATTTGCCAAAGGAATCCAATGCCCCACATACAAGCTTACTTTCTAAGCTTATTATGGACCATTTGATCATATAACAACAGCTCACACCTCAACAAACTGCCAAAACAAAGTCACATGTTCAAGAATCTTCAAGTTACTCAAGGGGCAATTTTAGACTTCTACACATTAGGGTTTACGTTTTTTATTGCTTTGTAGTTCACAATGTAGCCTATATAAGGCATAGGACCCTTACAATTTCAGTTTGCTCTTGAATTTTTCCTAGTTCACATTTCTGTAAATCCTTTGTCATTGTTTAATGAAAAGTGTTCGAATTTTGTGAAGAAAGGTCAAGTGCTAATCTCTTATTCTTTTTGTTAATGTTACATGTTTACTAAAACTGAATCTCAAAACGTTTTCATAAGCTTTGTGCAAGAAATTGCTCAAAGTTCTTACATCTTGATATTTTGCTAAGTTCTTGGTACACCTTGGAATTCTTGGGCAATAAGTGGATCATAGCATCCTGATATTGTGATATCAAGGTGTTGTGAGGCTTATAACTTGGGGATAATCAAGTGTGGGGTACAAGAGTTGCATTAATCAAGGATTTGTCACCTTTCTGTTTTATATTTTTGCTTCTAACTTTGTTGAATCTTAGCAGGATTGTTTGTGGAAGCTTGTGCTTGTTCTTGCTAGCACATAAGCTCAAAAATTCGTGGGTGTGGATGTACATCCATGAGGTTTGACCTTTCTACCCAAAATCTGCTTAAAAACTTGATTTTTGGTGATTTTGTGTTCTGCTTGTGTTCTTGTTTAATTTGTGTCTTAATCTTGCTAGATACTGCATAATATAACTGATATTGTGTTTGATTGGGCTTGGGTAACCTTGGAATACACTTATACTTGTTTAAATTTTATTTGAAAAATATAAAAGGGTGTTTGGGTTAACCTGTTTGAGATCACAACTTGTTATTTTGTTGTTGGAAGTTGTTGTTTGTTGTTTGTATCTGCTATTCACTTGGTTTAGTACTAAAACCTGCAAGTTATTTGATTGTGCTTTATCTCACTTGTTTTGACTGATTTTGACCTAAAATTTTGGAAATACCTAGAGTATATGCATGTTTAGGGTTAAAAGGTATTAAATCAAAGTTTGTGTAACCTGATTTGAAGATTTGAGTGTTTAAAATTGGCTTGGTGGTCAAGTACATCAGCAAAGTGAAAAATCTGCTTGTTTAGTGTTCATCAGTAACTATTTTGTGCTTGAATCCTGATTTTGGCCTTGAACCAATGCATGTAACTTGTTAATTTATGTTCATTTGAATTGAATATAGCCTGTGTATGCTTTTGGTGCAATTTGGTTGGCTGAATTTTTGTAAAACAGCTTATTGAGTTCATAACTGCTTATTGTTCATGTCTGTGTGAGATCTGGTGATAAAGTGAATTAACTGCACTGATTGCCTGTTTGTAATTGTGTTTTTGTGATTGATATTGACTCCTTATGATTAACTGATCATTTGGGTGCCTTTGCTTAACTTGAATCCACAAAAAAGTCACTAAAGACAAAAAGTCAAGAAAGTCAAGCAGTGGGAAAAGTTCCCACTGCTTAACACCCAAAACTAGCCCCTACTAGTGTTAATTCTCTTTCAGCTTATTTATAAGCCAATTTGGCTTATCTAGAATTGCAATAACTTATTTTTTGTGATAGATCTTCCTCATTTGACCCAATTATTTGATCTGGAGCTTATCAGACCTTGGCTTTGACTTTTTACTAGAAAACTCATAAGGTTGACTTTTAATTAAGTACTTATTTGCTTATTTCAGCTTCTTGAGTGTGCTTATTGGAAAAATTTTTGTTGATTAAGCTTAGTTAAGTCATTTAAAAGCTTTTGAAAGTTGAATCAGCTCTTGGGGTGGCCTAGAACTCGAAAACGACTATTTTGTCGTTTTGTGAAGATAGCTTTTAGCTTATTCAGGCTTATTCCTTGTGCTTTTTCCAATTTTCTTTTTACATATCTCTTAAGTAACTCAAAAGAAGAATGTGTGTCAAATTTGAGCTTATGGCATCAGCTTATAGCTTAATGGGCCAAAAAGCCCATTAAGAATAAGTTGCTTTGAAATAAGCTAGCTTAAACACATTTTCAGCTTTTGGGCCTTCAGAGTTTTGTTCTTAAAATCAAATTTTGAGTCAGATAGGAGCTTTTGGGCTTAAATGGACAACATTTTTCTTATTGGGCCTTAAATAGCCCATTAAGGGGTCTGTTTGGACTTTTAGCCCATTTCTAGGCCCAATAGGGTACTTTTGTAATTTCAACTTCATTTCTGTGTTTATTATGTTAAAATAAGCTAGTTTGCAACTTTTCAGAATTTTTTATTAATTTTGGATTTTTATTAATATTTTATTACTATTTTATTATTAAAAATTAAAATTTAGATTTTTCAAGTTTTTTCATTTTTCTTAGTTCAAATACCTTAAGTTAGGAATTTTGCAATTTTTAGAATTATTTTAAGTTTAAATAGTTTTTAATTGTTTTTAAATAGTTTTTATTAATTTTAAAATTTTCAAAAATAATTACAAATTTAGTTAAGTCATTTTAGAGGTTTACAATTGAAAAAATTTCATTTTGGGCTTTTTGTTAATTAAATTTATTTTTTGGGCTTTAATTAGCATTAAAAAATTATTATTTAATTAAATAAAAGGTTTGAGTGATTTTTGATTTTTTGTAAACTCTAATTATATTTTTAGGATTTATTAAAATTTTCTAGGAATTTTTAGGGTAAATTTTTAATTTTGTCACTTTTTATAGTTTTACGTGTACGACTAATCGTCTTAGTTTAATTTATAATCGTAACCGTCATTCTCTTCTAATCTCTCTTCTATTTTCTTTCTTCATAAATTATAATCACAAAAGTTAATCATCTCTCTACACAACACACTTGCCTCCTGGGGAAACGAACTTGAACTTCATTGGTCATTAGTGCTTGGTATTCCTAAACCGACACTTAATACTTTCCATATTTTGCTCTCTTTTCCTAAAGAGTGGTAAAAACACTACATCAAAAGGAATGGTCAAAAACGTTACAAGCAGTTCTAAATTTTGTATGTATCCAAGGTTTACACAACTTTTGCTGAATATGAGTCAACATGGTCCTATCAAACACAAACGCTATTTTACAGCCACCAAACATACTACCAAACTGTTTGCCACACTTGCTGCACCAACTCCATAATTTTCTGGCAGGGCTGTTCCACTCACTCCCATAATGATGAAACAAATCAGACGAGAAGTAGCTAAAACAAAAGTAGCCAAACACACACCATATGATTCCCCCTGCCAAAACTGATGATACCCCTGCCAGCTCTCTACCCCCTGTTGATCCAAAACATGAAAGGAGAACCAAAACCAGGTTTGCCAGGTCTCCATTTCCTGGTGAATCTTCCAAAGTAGCAGAGAAGAGAGTCTCCAAAAGGTTGGAGCACACTGGGGGTTTGACTGCCACTACTGTCTCATCCCCAAGGGATGAGCAGGATAGTGACACCATAAGTAAGTCCTCTCCCTCACTCAGTGATACTCAAAGAGGGGAGCAATCTCCTCCTAGAGTTGAGAGCAGACTGAAACCACTATCCATCTTGGAATTGACTAATATGTGCATTAGCTTGCAAGAGCAAAACGCACAACTTGTACAAACTGTCAAAAAGCAAGGTCTGGTTATCAACAATTTGGAGACCAGACTTGCTACACTTGAGGGGAGGAGAAGACCTAAGCTTATTATCTCCACAGATGAGGATGCTTCCAAAGGGGAGGAAGTTCCTCAAACAGAAGGGTCTACTCAGTCGTATGCATATCCTGGTGAACAGGATCTAGGACAAGAAAAGGTGACAAGTGCTGAGAAAGGAAGTGATAAGGGGAGTGCCACAAAAGATATTGCCCAAACCTTGTTGACTATGGGCAATCAAGAAGAAGCCCCTGCTTCTACAAAAGTTTCCCCTGATAAAGTTGACCCCCCTGCTATAAGTCCTTCCACTGCTAAACCTATTACTCAAACATTTGTTAGAAAGAACAGAAGGCAACCAGCTCAGAAGGGGATAAAAATTGGTGAAGCTGCACCCAAAGCAAAACCAGCAGTGGATCCAAAAGACAAAGGAAAGGGGAAAATGATTGAACAACCTAAGAGAAAGTACAAGCACAAAACGCCTGAACAACTAAGGGCTCAAGAAGAATATGATGAACATGTAGCTCTCAGACTTCAAGAAGAAGAGCTACACATGCAAGATCAGAGAATGCAACAAATAAGGTCCAAAGAAATGCTTAAACAGATTGAAATCATGTATAGAGAGCTAGATGAAAGGGTACCTCATGTTCAAGAATTTCTTGATCAATGGGAAAAGGAGTTGGTGAATTCTCCTTTGGAAGACAGGTATGAACTGACTCTTTTGGTGTTCAAATATCAAAAGGAATATCTGGAAAGAAGGGTGAGTCAGATTCAAAAGGAAAAGTATTTGAAGTCTGAAAAGTGGAGGCTGGCACACGACAAGGTTATGCTCAAAAGACACAAGAGGTGGACTGATGCTCACTTCAAAAACATGACTTTTAAGGATATAGAAAAGGCAGTCAGACCAGTTCTAAAAGAGACTAATGTGGATGAATTCATAGGTATAAACACTCCTGAAGAGGTTGAGTATCTCATGAGGCAAAATGAGATGATGTAGAGAGCTAGGGAGTCCAGAAAAAGAAAGGCTAAAGGAACAGTAGTGGAAACAACACAAGCAGGTGCATCATCCCAAACAGGTGCATCATCCCAATCAGGTGCAACTTTTCCAGCAATTGATAGATCAGTCCTCAATGCACAGAGAGCGGCCAAAATATTAAAAAGAATTGAAAAGGTTGGTATAGTTACTAAAGAAACTCAGCATCCCTCCAATGAAGAAATAGATAAGTAGCTGATTGTGCAAGAGAATGATGAAATCCCACCAAGTGAGTTTGGGAAGAAGTATGCCATAGTAGAGTATGTTGTTTATGAACACAAGGCGATGTCATGGTGGAAGCTTACAAGAGCTGACAATACAGCACAGACATTTTTAAGGTTAGATCTGCTATTTCAAACTTTAGATAGTGAGGACTTAGATGATGTATGGAAACTTCTGAAGAAGACATTTGTTGCAAACCCTACTACTTTGGATGGTGTAGAGAAGGACTGGGTGATTTGGGATTGCATGCACAGGATGTATGAGCATGAGATGTTTGATCCCATATTTGATGAAGTGAATGGGGGAAATATGAAGTATTGTAAGTTGTTTACCAATTCTGGGGTTTATGAGGTAGCCATGGAAGGTGTAAGCGTTTATTTGCTTAATCATCTTTATTATCCTTTCACTCAAGAGACCTTGAAGAAGCTGGCACGGGCTGATTTGATTGTAGATGCTAAAGCACCTGTTGCTTATGATTTGGTAAGGTTAACGTATAGTCAACTTTGGCCAGGAACTTTGTAAGCATCCTCATCAACTAGCATTTATTCAGAAACTTGTCTTTAGGCTAAAGCACAAGTTTAGGAGAGGATTGTTAGGAATAAATATAAGAGTGTTAGTTCCCCCTACTATTTGGTCAGAGTTTCCCCTGCTAGAGTAAGTTCCCCCTGCTAAATAACAAAGGCAGGGGGATTGGTCCCCCTACTGGAAGTCAAAGACCCTGCTACTAAGATAAACTTGGAAGAGATTATGACGCGTTTCAGTTACTACTCCAAGATAGTTTCCTAGTTTGTTAGTAGTGATCTTGTACGTGGGTCCTTATGCTATAAAAAGACTCACTAGGTTGTCATGTAAAATATATCTTTCTCTGTTCATTTCATTTCATACTTTAAGGTTTTGTAACCCTAATACCACTATTGGGTATTCGTATATCTTTAATATATTAAAGTTTAACGTTTGGTTTAAACATTTGTTCTTATGCTAAACACTACATTCTGCATCTTGTTTACTTACTTTGTATTGCAAAGTTTCTCTAGTGTTAGATTGAGTTTATTCTTTCTATCACAACCCTTAAACAAGCTAAGGTTTAAGATCTGAGTTTGGGATCAACACTTTAGGTATGGTTAGATAATTGATACTACCGGTTTTCAAAGTTTATAAACCTTATATGATGAGTCTAGGAGTGAGTTTAAAAGGCGGATTTCCAAGATAATACTTTTAAAGTGGTATAAACGATTTTATGAAACAAGTATACAATATGTCCCAAATTTTAGAGTCGAGTGTCGAGCTGATGGGTTTTATTGTGTGGATTTTCTCTTTCGATTGTGTATCGATCACCGATAACTTAATAAGCCGTTGTTGGTGACGTCAACCACACTCGTGAATTAAACTTGCTATAATCCTTTGTCTCTTATTGTCCTTATCATCGATGTATCTATTCAATCATGTATGTTAAGAAATTGGTACAAATTTCATTTTATTCCCTTGTGTTATTGCTCGCATACAAATTGTTGACCTTTATATGTCTCATAGTCGTTGTTGTCTTGTCACCTTTTGAAAACCAGAATATGTCAAGGTGTATCTTTTAAAGTAATTGATCTTATCATACTTTACTTTCAATATAATGAAATTATTAAATTAATTTATAATTTCTAGCAATGATTCTAAATAACATGGAAATCTGATTTTCTCTAATGATAACGATAAACTTGAGCTTCTAACAGAAACTTCATGCAGTCATCCAAAAGTTCTTTAGCCGATCAGGATAACTATCTTGGAACTGTTCTACTTTTTCTTTGAAAATCCTGATCAAGAAAAAGATATAGCAACAGCTTACTCACTCAAAATAGATAGTTTGATTTTAAATCACTACACCTTGTAAAATTTTCTTTTAATCCAGAAAATATTTAAACTGAGTTTTAAAGTAATACCAAAATCCTAGACAACTGATTGTGACAATTTGTATTTTAAATGATCATATGTAATTCATTTTTCCCTTCTATTTCTCTTGTAACTAGATTGTTACGTTTTAAGATTGTCATGCTTTACAGTTTGCGCGATTTGTGATTTTTTGTTGATTAACAATATTGGTTCATTTTAGCGCACTTTGCCCGATTAAGTGATTCTGGTGTTCATTCTATCCCTTTATATTTCTCAATACTGAAAGGTCATTATTTTAATCCAAGTTTGAAAGTCTTACTCGAAAAGGAGTTAAGAAATTGAAGCATAGTGAATTCTAATTGTTAAGGTACGCCGTGGTGCAGAAGTTTCCTGGGAAACAATGAACTTATTCTACACTTTGCATCTCCATTTGTTTGCATCTTCCTCCTTCTCCAGGAGAACTCTGAGGGACCAGAGTTCCTTTAGGGGGAAAGACTGTAATAACCCGTATTTTCCCAGTATTATTTTATTCTTTTATTCGTGCTTCTTGAATTTTTCCAACATATTACATTTTGTTGAATTCTTTATATGTAAATCCTGAGATCATGATAATTTTATTAAATTATACTTATTAAGTATTTATTGATAAATGATAATACTTTACTTGGAATTATAAAATTGTTCTTTTATTTTTCCATATTTATTTTAATCAAAAATTTTGATTCAATATCACCCACGTACATTTTTACAATGAGTTTACTCAAATCAATGAACAATGAGAATTCCTAGAGATCGCGATACCGATGGATGCCAAAAAATTTACATTTCATTATCGATTGTTTCGATAATTAATATTTTTGACGAGTTCGTTTTAATTACGTATTAAGTCGTGTCGGGAAACCTTATTATCATATTTATGATGCGTGCTAACTTTTGAAAAGCATTTTTACGAAACCCGAGCCCCGAAATATTTTCAAAATTTACTAATAGTCATTTTCTATCCTTTAAACTATCAAATTGTTTTTAGGTCCAAAAGTTTGCAAATTGGCAACTTAGGTGCCTCCACTACCTACCATATATATTCATTCTTTTTCTTTCTTTCCACTAAAACTACACAAACATAACTTGATAAAAAATCACCACTCCTCCCTCCTCCTCCATTTTTGCCGCCACACCCTCACCACAAAACACCCCTTGTTCATCCATTTTTAGCTTGAATCTATAAAAACTAATTCAATTCCCATCTCTAAAATATTCTTGTGATTCTAATGATACCAAAATCATGTACATGCATCAAGTTTTCAAGATTTTATGATTTTGTACTTGGAAAATGTTTTGATCATTATGCATGTAATGATCTTGACAAGATTATCATGTTTTCATCATAAAAGGTTTATTTTTGATCTTTGATTTTGTTAAAAATATGACTTGCAGGTGTTTTTAGGAGTGTTTGGTTGATGGTTATGATAGTAGGGTAATTCTAGAGGTATGGGAATGATTAGATTTGGTTGAAAATTTTATTTGATATGATTTTAAAGAAGGTATTTTGGACAGCAGGTTAGACCAGATTTTTCGTGGGTCAAAGTTTGATAAAAACTTGATATTATAGGATAATATTGTAGTGGTTGTCAAGACGCTCGTTTTGATATAAGTTAGAGCTTATAACCATAAGCTCGTTAGGGATCAAAAGTTATACTAGTTTTAGTATTTGTGTACCGGGAGACGCAAGTCGGCATAATCCAAAATTGTGGCTGATTTTGGGTCGACTCTCGGGGACTTTAGGCATGGTTAGATAATTGATACTACTAGTTTTCAAAGTTTATAAACCATATATGATGAGTTTAGTAGTGAGTTTAAAAGGCGGATTGCCAAGATAATACTTTTAAAGTGGTAAAATGGTTTTATGAAACAAGTATACATTCTGTCCCAAATTTTAGAGTCGAGTAAAGTGTCGAGCTGATGGGTTTTACAGTGATAACTTTGGCTCAAATTTTGTTAGGGTCTTATACAGGTTATAAATGACCTTGACACCAAATTTCATCAAAATCGGACAAGTCTAGATAGAGTACATCGGTGTGTACATTCAGAATGTACTTGCTGAGTTGTATTTTGGACACATAGTTCAATGTTTGGGTGGCGTGAGTTTGAGTATTCACTATTGGACATGGTGACTTACTCAAGTGCTTAGTAATTATATAAAAAACTTAGTTTCTGGTCCGAGTATGGTAAAAGGATACTTTGACTTATGTTGACTTGTGATGAGACTGTATTTATACATAGTCTCATCGTCCAAATCGGGCTTAAAACGCTTAAAATATCATCAAAATACCCAAATATATGCTTGTGTTTGTTCATTGTGTATTTTAGGTACGGATATTGTGAATTCACCAAAAGATCAAAGGAATCAAGCAAAAACGAACACGGGAAACGAAGCCGCACAAAGAACCGGACCCGAATCATGATTTTCCAGTGAAGTCCTTGAAGTTTGAAGAATTGGCAAGATTGGCCCCTCAACTTTTGAAGACTTGTCATATTATACCATTGTGAACACTCTATTTACACATTGGGTCCCTAATATTTCAAGTATTTACATTATTGGCCCTTGGAATGAAGTCAAATTGCATCAAAGGTCCTTATTATAAAGTTTGTGCCATTTTCAGCAAGTTGGCTAAACTTATTATAAAGGAAAAAGGTTTTTGTGGATGATTAATACAAAGTGATCAAGTGAAGAAAGCTAGGGGGCTAAAACCGTCCAGACATCCAAACTCCTTCCCTCCAACTAGTATCCTCCACGTCACCCACTTTCCTCAATCCACCAATCAAAACTCACTTATTCTCCACGTCACACTTCCACTTCCTGGTTAATTAATTAAACTTTGTTTAAATAAAGAAAGTGGGGGAAACTCGTTTTTAAAAACTAATCACTCCAAAAACCTGATTAAAACACACACTCAACACACACTTAAGAACAAACCCTAATCACTAAATCTCCTTCATTACAAAGGGGTTTGTTTTAAGCACCTCTAGATCAGTAATTAACTATCCTCCCATCACTTTCCCACCATCAAACAGCCCTCCAGCTCATTGAGGGACCTACACGAATGGTCCCCTGCTCCCAAAAACACAAGCAAACAAAAGGGATCAACGGCTTGTATTGATTCCTTGGAGGCTACTCACTTTTGGACGTCCATGATGCATTTTACATGTCCTCATCAACCACATGGATTTGGCAGATTATTGAAGACCACAAAAAGATTCGAGACTTCAAGGGCAAAAGTAGATTTTCAGCATGAATTAGGGTTTAGGGTTTTCATTCTTGTAATTTTTTATTCCAGCTTCTAGATAATTCTTTAGCTTAGTATAAAATGAGATGGTTTGTATCTCATTTAGCTTTTGTTCCAATTTTTGTAAAAGTTTTTATCAGTAATGAAAATAAACATTTGCAAATCATTGAGTTCCATTTAATTGCTTTCTTAGTGTAATTTAGTAGGGTTTCTGTTTGGTAACTAGGTTAAAGAAGTTTAAATTATTTTTTTACTTAACTGATTTTTCAGAAATCAGTTTTTGATGTTCTTGATAAAATTAATAAAATCTTGGAATCAGTTTTAAAAGGAAGTGAAAGTGGATTTTAAAAACGGGTTTACTGATTTTGTTGAGTCTGAGTCAAAGGATTTTCAAAGTTTAAGTTTGGTTCACTGGTTTTTCAACAAGGTTCTTTGTTTCAAGAATTTCCCCAAAATCTTTGATCTTTCTTTTTATTCATTCTTCTAATCACTCACTGTCTGAAAGCTGTCCAAAAGCTCTTGACAAAGCTTTTGGATCACCTTTCAGACTTGTAGCTTGTTCTTGGTTGGCTCTTTTGTGCAGGTTGCAAGAATCAAGCATCATCATCACCTCTTTTCATTTTTTTTTGGTTCCCCTAGTTCTGTTGTTGAACTCCAACAGGGGTCTCTACACTTTCAGAAGCCCTCATAAGCTTTTAACAACCCAAACAGATGGCATCAGCCCAGGTATCCCATGCTTGAACCCTATTTGTGAAATTTGTAGCTTCTTGAAGTGTTTATGTGATTGTATGAGAATCTTGTGTAGTGTTTAAATTTCTTGTTGAATATTGCTTCTAAATGCTTCATAAGCATGTTAGAATAGATTTGAATCAGTTTAAGCCCATTTGGTAAGATTTGGTATGCTAAAAATTGTTTTCAGTTAGTTAAAGGGGTGTTTGGGACTAGGGTTTAAGGAAAGATTGGTGACAGATCTTGGCTTAAATCAATCTAATCATACTCAAAAGGTAGTAGTAGGACTGTTTTGCTATTTAGTTTCAAGATTGGTAGGATATAAGTGAATTTGTACACTTCTGTTTGGGTTTAACTAGCTAAAATCAGTCATCAACCCTTAACTGTTTGTTTAGACCTGTTAAGACCTCCAGTTCTTGTAGATTGATAGATCTTGTATGCATCTAGGGGCATGAGTAGTTAGGGTTGTGTCTATTGTGATTGTGTGCTAGATTGGAAGCCTCAAAATTCGTTTTTATGCCCAAAAATTCAGTCACTATTCATCAGTAACTTACTTGCCATATCAGTAACTTATTAGGGTAATTTGTGTGTGATACTTGTATTGTGGTTGTGTGTTTTTTAGCATTTACTGACTCCCTACACTCCACTGAGTGTAGGGGTGCCCCTCTTGTCCAACAATACCAATCAAAGCTCAAGTTACAACCTAAAAGGTCCACAGACCTTGATATTGCACTAGCAGTGGGAACTCCATTACCCCTGCTAGTGCATTTGTTCCCACTGCTTGTGCTAAAGGCAAAAGTCCACAAAGGTCACTTTCAGTTTTATAATTTTTTTTGTCTTTAGTGAAGTAAATTAGGAATTAGACCTTAAAACTTTTTTCATTATTTTTCTTATTTATTTTCTGATTTTTCAGTATAATTTATTTTCTAGTTACTGTTCATTAAGTAATTTTTAGATTATTTAGCTAATTTAATTACTTTTTAATATATCTGTTTTTGTCTTTTAGTGTGAAAAATCAATATTTTTAGTTTTAAAATTTTTTCTTAGATTTAGAATATTAATTTAAGATTTTTAGTTAAAAAATATTTCACTGTTCATGTTTTAATTATTTTTTAGAATTAAATTAGGGTTTAATTATTATTCAGTTTTGTCTTTTAGTGCAAATTTTTACATTTTTCAAACTTTTCCAATTTTCTACTGTTCATTAGGGTAATTTAGGATTTTCAAAATTGTCAAATTAATTTTGGCATTATTTTATTATTTTTTATGATTATTTTAGTTTAAAAATAGTTTTTAGTGTTTTAAAAATAGAAAAATAGTTTTGAAAATTTAGGAAAAATACTTTTTAGTCTTTAAATAATATAAGTGACTTATTAGTTCAATAAAATTATATTTTGGGCATTTTGTTAATTATATTTAATTTTAGGGCTTTAATTAGCATTTAAAATTGAATATTTAATTAATAAAAGGTTTTAAAATATATTTGTTGGATTTTTATTCTTATTTATATTATTTTAGACTTAGTTTAAACTTTTAATTAATTTTTAGGTTTTGTTTTTAATTTTGTCACGTTTTACGTATTTACGTTCGCGTTTTACGTCAACGTCGTAGTTTTAATCGTAGTCGTAGCTCGTCTTTAATTTTTCTCTTCTCAACCAAAAACGTCACTAATCCAAACTTGATTTTATATATATTGGCACATTAATACACACACCTCCTTCGAGAACGAACTTGGAATTTATTCGTCTTCACGGTTTTCCTAAATCGTGTCGATTAATACTTGCCGCATTTATACTCGTCTTTCCTAAGACTTGTATATCTATAAAAACAACTATCATTTTGGCGCCGCTGCCGGGGAGGTGTTTAGTGTGCCATTATTATTAGTATCGTGTTTGTGTGAGTAGTGCGTTTTTGCTTTTCATTTTTGGAAAGCGTGAATATCGTACATACTCATTTTTGTTATTTTTCTCTATTATATTATAATATCCAAATAAATCGTGTTTAATTTTCCTAAACTAAACACAAATCAATCTTTACTATATTGTAGATATATTGGTTTTCGTTTTTCTTGTGAATATATTATTACTATATTGTATTTACGTAAGAACAGTAAATATACAAGTACTCCAAAAGCGTGAAAACGCAACCTTGATTCGGGATTTCATCACTCGATTATTGTATTCGAATCCAAAGCAAAAGTTTAAAGGCAAAATAGATAAATACTTTCGTGAGGCTTAATTTCAATTAACACAAACTATAAGGTGGGTATAAGGCGGTTGTATTTCACGACCTAAAGGAAAAAGGCTCTTAAGTGCTTCGCGCCGCCTCGTTTCCTCCGCTTGCTTGTGCGTGTTTTGAGAAAGAGGGCTAATCGAGGGTTTGCCGCCCAAGTATTATCAACGTATATTATATTTGCTTGTGTTTTCAAGATTAAACCCTCTTGAACGTTTTGGTGTTCCACCAACGTTCTAAAGTCATCGAAAACGTTCACTCCACGTGATCGTTTTCATTCTTTGAGGCTCCTTTAATCGAGAAAGTCGATTCGAGGGGAGATTTGTAGATTTGTGTCTACGTAATACATTCAAAAATCCAAAAAAAAAAATTTAAAAAACCAATCAAAAACCAAAAAAATTGAAAAATCAAAAAACCGCAAAAAGAGTCTTCTTTGCTACCACCCATTCTACGCTTAGTGCATGCGCACTCGATCGAAGGATTATTCCAATTCTAGTGAAGCTTCGAATCGACGCAATCGTAATCGAAGGAATCGACGACGTAGACGAGAATTAGAAACCGACGTTCCTAATATCGTTGTTGAAGAGACCTTAGACGAGATGGCCGACAATCGTTCGATGATGGAATTGCTCCAAGCGCCCACCGAGGGTTATGGAGACTCGATCGTAATTCCCACTATCGAAGCGGAGAATTTTGAGATTAAGAGCGGAATGCTTTCGTTGATCCAAGCTACGAAGTTTCGAGGTCGTGAAGCCGATAATCCTCACGACCATATTCGGAATTTTGATCGTCTTTTAGCCACGAGCAAGTTTAAGAACATCGACACCGATGTCGTCAAGCTTATGCTTTTTCCGTACTCGCTCGATGGTGCCGCCAAGGATTGGTACGAGAAAGAGCCACCTAATTCCATAGTTATGTGGAAGGATCTCGTTTCCAAGTTCGTTAATTATTTTTTCCCACCGTCTAAGACAACGTTTTTCAAAAATGAAATTACGAAATTTGAGCAAAAACCGAATGAATCTTTTAGAGACGCGTGAGATCGTTTTAAGGAATTGCTTAGGCAATGTCCTCACCATGGTTTTTCCGAGTTGCACCAAATCGATACGTTTTACAACGGTCTTAATTTTCACGAACAAGACTCGTTGAATTCCGCCGCCGGTGGCAACTTTTTGTGTAAGACTCCGAAAGATGCATTGATAATTATCGAGAACCGATCCAAGGTTTACCAACTCCACAACGCACCGAGTGTTGCCAATGTCGCCAATGTTAGTAGTTCTAATCGCGACATTGAGAGAGTTGATGCGAAAGTCGACAAGTTGACGAATGTGTTTACGTCTTTTCTCGTTGAGATGCAAAAGAAAGACGCTCCCGCTACGGTGAAAGCGGTTGAGGTTTCGTGTACGTTTTGTGGTGGACCTCATAATTATTACGAGTGTGCGGCTACGGATGGCCAAACGTTGAATGTGAGTGCGTTAAACAACAATTTTTCTAATCAAAATCAAAATAACGCCGGTCCATCACAACAAGGCAATTATAACCAAGGCAACAATTTTCAAAATCGAAACAATTTTCAAGGAAATAATCAACAAGGAAATTTTTCGAATCAAAATCAAGAGGTTATAATCAAGGTCGTAATATAACTTGGCAAAATCGAGACAATAATCAAAACTCGAATTTTTCAAACAACAACAATCAAGGCAACAATTTTTCAAATGGTACTCAAGGAAATTTTCAAAGAAATAATCAAAACCAAGGGAACTTTAATTCTAATCAAAATAGTTCGTCAAACGATTTTCAAAATTACATGAAAACGAATGAGGCTAATATGAGACGATTAGAGGGAGAAATTGGTACTTTGAAAAACGACTTTTCTAATACATTGAAATTGCAAAACACGAAGATTGAGCAAGGGCAAATTGATATTAAAAAGATGTTTTCAGCCATTATGAACAAAGCCTCGGGTTCGTCATCGAGTTCGTTACCTAGTGACACCGTTGCTAATCCGAAAGAACAATGTAAAACCGCCTCGTCTCGTGAGAAGGGTCGTGTGATTACCCCTAACCTTGAAGGATTCCGTGTTGTTTATCCCTCTCAACCCTCGACTTCTAAGACGTCTTCTTGTTCTAAAGTCGATGGGGTGAACGTGGCGACCAAGGAAAAAAGTGCACACCCTCGTGTACCTCAAATTCCATCCACGGTTCAAAAAAAGAGCTTTGTCGACCTTACCAAAGTAACCCTTGAAGAAACTTGTGCTTCGATCCTTCTTAAAAAACCCAAAAGGCGTATGCCGAGAAAGGAAAAGGATCCGGGCCAATTTCTACTACCTTGTGATTTTTCCGAGATTGAGGGATGTTTAGCCCTTGCCGATTTAGGTGCTAGCATCAATCTCATGCCTCATTCTCTTTGGAAATTGATGAGATTGCCTTCGCTTACCCCCACGAACATGACTATCGAGCTTGCAAATTGTACACCGTTAATACCAATTGGAATAGCCGAGGATGTATATGTTAGGATTGGAAAGTTTGTTTTTCCTGCGGATTTCGTTATATCCGATTACGAGTGTGACCCTAAATGTCCCATTATTTTAGGCCGACCATTCTTATCGACGGCTCGAACCGTAATCGACGTTCACGAGGGGAGACTTACTATGAGATATGGGGATGAGAAAATAGACTTTTTCGCTAGAAAATCCCAAGGATTTAATGAGAATGAAAAAACCGAGGTTTCAAAACCTAATGATTCAAATACTAATGATTTCAAAATGTTCACTTTAGCGGAAAGAATGAAGCTTGATGCATGTTTTGAAAGAATTAAGAAAAACGGTTTTAAAGATGATGATTTTAATGATAAAGAATACGTGTACCTAATTCAAAAGGGTATGTGTAAATTTATGGATGAAAACTCACTTTGGGATGTTTTTAGCGAAACAAGTGGAACACCAATTCCGAAGGGCGACGTTAGTGCCATCACGACAAAGACCAATATGGGCTCGTCTTCACCACCTTCGAAGGACCATGACTTTGAGGCCTATACTTCTAAAACCATTGAAGTGCCTCCCACTCCTAGCCCCAAATCCATTAAGGCTAAGGAAGTGGCCCAACCCAATGCAATCTCACCCATCATAGAAATGTCACCTAAGCATAGTCATTCGACTTGTAAGTCCATGGTTGTGACTCTCGAGAAATCCACTCGAGAACTTGCTCACATCGACACTTTCTTTGATGACGATGGTGATTTTGCCGAGATCGAGCATATACTTGCTAATCCGCCATCCATCTTCGAGGATTTACCCTTTGATAAATCTTCAAATGAAGAGGACGATCTCATGTCGGAAATTTCTTATGATGATGAGAATGACGACACTTTCACAACGTACTCGAATTCCGTATACGAACCTATTTTTCATCATAATCCCATTTTTGATGATGAATTCGAGAACGTTGATGACCATACCATCGATCCTCCTTCGTTTCACAATTGTGACGATGAAGAATTCTTTAAGGAGGTTGATGATTTTCTTGCTATAGACACAAGTCCCATTCTCGAGGAGTTACCTTATAAACACTCCTCATTTGAGAATGACGTTTACCACATTCGTGAGGATCTAACTTATCAACGATCCCCACAAAAGAATGATGGTTTCGTGCGTGATCGTGATCTTTTCGAGAGAGTTTCTAAGATACTCAAAGAGGGGAATGACAAACCATGGTTTGACAAGCCTATCTATGACGAAGAAATCGATGAGATCGACGTTCATGAAGATGACGAGTATGTAGACCCCGAGGGGGCGGTGTTCTTTATTGATCGACGTTTTGAGAACTTATATAATCCACCACCCCCTAACCACGACTTAAATGTGAGAATTTTTAGCGCGACTAATTTTGAATTTGACACGCCAAATATTTTCGACATAATTCAATCGGGTTTTCATAAAGAGTTTAAAAACGATGAAAAAGGAAAAGATTTTGAAAATGTTTTAAAAGATTTTTCTACATGTTTTACTCCGTCATCACCGCGTTTTATGAGTACTACCACCTCGTCTACTCCTTTTGACGACGGTTGGTGTGGTCTTAGTAAGGGGGAAGCCCCATATGTTCCTTCACACTTTACCACCGAGGACGAGATTTACGATCCCGGAATTGCTTGTAAAGGAAAATCTCGGTCTTCCACCGATGCAATAAATGGAAAATCTTTTCGTTTGCTTGGTGTGAGTCTACCTCGAGTAGCTCATTTTAGTGACTTACCCATTGCCCCACCTTTCTAATTCTCGTCTCTTTTCTTCTACCCCATTGGGGTTTGTGTTGAAGTAGCGTTGTTTCGTCTTTCATCCGAAAACGAGGACGCTATCTTTGACCCCGGTATTCGTTTATCGGGTTTTTAAAGTACTCCATGTACTTTTAGGCCTTGTTTATCATGTAAGCCCCATCAAAAATGACCAAACCAAGATTATCCCTAAATGATCACATTTATGGGGATTCGAGTCGAGCTTTTGACTCGGTTATCAAAAACAAGGTGCCTCGTGGGGGATTCTCATGCTTATCCTTGTAAATATTATCGCTTTCTTAGTTTAATGTAACGAGGGGACTTGTGCTCTTCCGACCTTTGTTTCGTGGTTGTTTGTGATTGTGATTTATTAGGTTCATCGTCATCATTGAAGCCTCTCGTGTTCGTTTTATGGATCACTCGAGCTTCGATCGTTGCCTTTGGAGATTCCGATATCCGATGATATCCTTTTATGTTCTAACGTTTATCTTATTAGCATAATTCATAAACGGCTTTTAGGTTATTCGTTTTACCCTTTCCATGCTCGAGATTAAGCATTCGACTTCGTCTCTAGTATGGGGGTGTTTACACCCCTAGACTCGAAACATTGAGGACAATGTTTAGTTTTAGTATGGGGGGTGAGTAGATACTTAACCTTGCTTACGTCAACACGCAATACAATATTCATCTTTTTGCTATCGTTTTGTTGCAAATAAGGCTAAAAATGGCCAAATTTTAACATTTTTCTTGTTTTTCATAAGTGTTTAAGACACGAATGTAGGTTTTCCGATGGTGAGAACGAGAGTAATTTTTGACTCGACCGTGCGTGTTGAGCACTTAGCTTCGATTCCTTAACTTTTTTTAGGCTAAGTCTCTTAAATGAGGACGAGAAATGATAGAGTTATTTATAAGTCTCGTAATCGTCATGATCTCATGTGTAGTAATTATTAGCTTATTCTCCCAACGCTTTTGCATAATAAACTGTTAATAAATATTGATTTAGCGGTTTAGTCACTATTGTTGGTTTCTAATTTGTTTTAGTAGCTTCCATGTAATTAAATTGGGAAAACATTAAGGTATCGCCAGCGTCACGGTTTTGGAGTATTGGCACCCGAATAATCGAAAGCTTCACCTAATAATAAGATTTCAAGTGCTCACCTAAATTAAGCAAAAATTTGAAGCTCACAAGGCCGAAAAATCTATGCCCAAATTGAAAGTGAATCAAGCCTTAATCTTCGAAGCTTTAAAGATCCAAAATTCGCTTTAGCGTGAGGATATACGTCTTTGGCTAATAAAACCACCGATGAGGCAGATAATAAAAGGCAAGGCAAGACCGAAGTCATAATAAAAGCTTCATGGCGAAGTTGAATAAAAGATGGAGGTAAACCAAAGATAATAAGTCCCTTCCGTTAGGGGGCGTATAAAAGTCTTGGTAATAAGTCTCATGTTCAAAACCGTTATAAAACCGTGTTTATCGATCCTTCTTGTTGACTTAATTTTTTGACATCGTTGTCTATTGGGGTGAATTATTAATTTAATGATTTTGGTTACACCGTTAAGTCTCTATTTTTAGACTTAATCTCTATTCACGCAAAAGTCGATGATGTATCCTCGTGATCATTAAGACAAAATAAAATATAAGAGATACCAAGTAGGAATAAGGGAGTTTAGGTTCGTAATTAACACTCATGAGATGTGTTCGTGTTGCTAACTTATAATAACAATGATCTCGTTACACGCTTAGCATGGAATTGGGTGAAAATCGAGGACGACGAAATTATTTCTAACGAAGCATTCACGTGTTCTTGTTCTATGATCCTAAAAGTCACGTTCTCGTGATGAAAACAATGCATTATGTCTAAAACGCGTGTAGTAGTTTATTTAAATTTATGTCTTGAATAAAAGTCATCATAAAATGAATTTTGGAGGTACTATGATAGTTAATTCTAGCATTGCGTGGGGACACGGCAATGGTTTAGTATGGGGGAGTGATGAGACTGTATTTATACATAGTCTCTTCGTCCAAATCGGGCTTAAAACGCTTAAAATATCATCAAAATACCCAAATATATGCTTGTGTTTGTTCATTGTGTATTTTAGGTACGGATATTGTGAATTCACCAAAAGATCAAAGGAATCAAGCAAAAACGAACACGGGAAACGAAGCCGCACAAAGAACCGGACCCGAATCATGATTTTCCAGTGAAGTCCTTGAAGTTTGAAGAATTGGCAAGATTGGCCCCTCAACTTTTGAAGACTTGTCATATTATACCCTTGTGAACACTCTATTTACACATTGGGTCCCTAATATTTCAAGTATTTACATTATTGGCCCTTGGAATGAAGTCAAATTGCATCAAAGGTCCTTATTATAAAGTTTGTGCCATTTTCAGCAAGTTGGCTAAACTTATTATAAAGGAAAAAGGTTTTTGTGGATGATTAATACAAAGTGATCAAGTGAAGAAAGCTAGGGGGCTAAAACCGTCCAGACATCCAAACTCCTTCCCTCCAACCAGTATCCTCCACGTCACCCACTTTCCCCAATCCACCAATCAAAACTCACTTATTCTCCACGTCACACTTCCACTTCCTGGTTAATTAATTAAACTTTGTTTAAATAAAGAAAGTGGGGGAAACTCGTTTTTAAAAACTAATCACCCCAAAAACCTGATTAAAACACACACTCAACACACACTTAAGAACAAACCCTAATCACTAAATCTCCTTCATTACAAAGGGGTTTGTTTTAAGCACCTCCAGATCAGTAATTAACTATCCTCCCATCACTTTCCCACCATCAAACAGCCCTCCAGCTCATTGAGGGACCTACACGAATGGTCCCCTGCTCCCAAAAACACAAGCAAACAAAAGGGATCAACGGCTTGTATTGATTCCTTGGAGGCTACTCACTTTTGGACGTCCATGATGCATTTTACATGTTCTCATCAACCACATGGCTTTGGCAGATTATTGAAGACCACAAAAAGATTCGAGACTTCAAGGGCAAAAGTGGATTTTCAGCATGAATTAGGGTTTAGGGTTTTCATTCTTGTAATTTTTTATTCCAGCTTCTAGATAATTCTTTAGCTTAGTATAAAATGAGATGGTTTGTATCTCATTTAGCTTTTGTTCCAATTTTTGTAAAAGTTTTTATCAGTAATGAAAATAAACATTTGCAAATCATTGAGTTCCATTTAATTGCTTTCTTAGTGTAATTTAGTATAAGGGTTTCTGTTTGGTAACTAGGTTAAAGAAGTTTAAATTATTTTTTTACTTGACTGATTTTTCAGAAATCAGTTTTTGATGTTCTTGATAAAATTAATAAAATCTTGGAATCAGTTTTAAAAGGAAGTGAAAGTGGATTTTTAAAACGGGTTTACTGATTTTGTTGAGTTTGAGTCAAAGGATTTTCAAAGTTTAAGTTTGGTTCACTGGTTTTTCAACAAGGTTCTTTGTTTCAAGAATTTCCCCAAAATCTTTTATCTTTCTTTTTATTCATTCTTCTAATCACTCACTGTCTGAAAGCTGTCCAAAAGCTCTTGACAAAGCTTTTGGATCACCTTTCAGACTTGTAGCTTGTTCTTGGTTGGCTCTTTTGTGCAGGTTGCAAGAATCAAGCATCATCATCACCTCTTTTCATTTTTTTTTGGTTCCCCTAGTTCTGTTGTTGAACTCCAACAGGGGTCTCTACACTTTCAGAAGCCCTCATAAGCTTTTAACAACCCAAATAGATGGCATCAGCCCAGGTATCCCATGCTTGAACCCTATTTGTGAAATTTGTAGCTTCTTGAAGTGTTTATGTGATTGTATGAGAATCTTGTGTAGTGTTTAAATTTCTTGTTGAATATTGCTTGTAAATGCTTCATAAGCATGTTAGAATAGATTTGAATCAGTTTAAGCCCATTTGGTAAGATTTGGTATGCTAAAAATTGTTTTCAGTTAGTTAAAAGGTGTTTGGGACTAGGGTTTAAGGAAAGATTGGTGACAGATCTTGGCTTAAATCAATCTAATCATACTCAAAAGGTAGTAGTAGGACTGTTTTGCTATTTAGTTTCAAGATTGGTAGGATATAAGTGAATTTGTACACTTCTGTTTGGGTTTAACTAGCTAAAATCAGTCATCAACCCTTAACTGTTTGTTTAGACCTGTTAAGACCTCCAGTTCTTGTAGATTGATAGATCTTGTATGCATCTAGGGGCATGAGTAGTTAGGGTTGTGTCTATTGTGATTGTGTGCTAGATTGGAAGCCTCAAAATTCGTTTTTGTGCCCAAAAATTCAGTCACTATTCATCAGTAACTTACTTGCCATATCAGTAACTTATTAGGGTAATTTGTGTGTGATACTTGTATTGTGGTTGTGTGTTTTTTAGCATTTACTGACTCCCTACACTCCACTGAGTGTAGGGGTGCCCCTCTTGTCCAACAATACTAATCAAAGCTCAAGTTACAACCTAAAAGGTCCACAGACCTTGATATTGCACTAGCAGTGGGAACTCCATTACCCCTGCTAGTGTATTTGTTCCCACTGCTTGTGCTAAAGGACAAAAGTCCACAAAGGTCACTTTCAGTTTTATAATTTTTTTGTCTTTAGTGAAGTAAATTAGGAATTAGACCTTAAAACTTTTTTCATTATTTTTCTTATTTATTTTCTGATTTTTCAGTATAATTTATTTTCCAGTTACTGTTCATTAAGTAATTTTTAGATTATTTAGCTAATTTAATTACTTTTTAATATATCTATTTTTGTCTTTTAGTGTGAAAAATCAATATTTTTAGTTTTAAAAATTTTTCTTAGGTTTAGAATAATAATTTAAGATTTTTAGTTAAAAAATATTTCACTGTTCATGTTTTAATTATTTTTTAGAATTAAATTAGGTTAATTAGGGTTTAATTATTATTCAGTTTTGTCTTTTAGTGCAAATTTTTACATTTTTCAAACTTTTTCAATTTTCTACTGTTCATTAGGGTAATTTAGGATTTTTAAAATTGTCAAATTAATTTTGGCATTATTTTATTATTTTTTATGATTATTTTAGTTTAAAAATAGTTTTTAGTGTTTTAAAAATAGAAAAATAGTTTTGAAAACTTAGGAAAAATACTTTTTAGTCTTTAAATAATATAAGTGACTTATTAGTTTAATAAAATTATATTTTGGGCATTTTGTTAATTATATTTAATTTTAGGGCTTTAATTAGCATTTAAAATTGAATATTTAATTAATAAAAGGTTTTAAAATATATTTGTTGGGTTTTTATTCTTATTTATATTATTTTATACTTAGTTTAAACTTTTAATTAATTTTTAGGTTTTGTTTTTAATTTTGTCACGTTTTACGTATTTACGTTCGCGTTTTACGTCAACGTCGTAGTTTTAATCGTAGTCGTAGCTCGTCTTTAATTTTTCTCTTCTCAACCAAAAACGTCACTAATCCAAACTTGATTTTATATATATTGGCACATTAATACACACACCTCCTTCGAGAACGAACTTGGAATTTATTCGTATTCACGGTTTTCCTAAATCGTGTCGATTAATACTTGCCGCATTTATACTCGTCTTTCCTAAGACTTGTATATCTATAAAAACAACTATCAACTTGGCGTCTTATGACGGGTCAATTTCAAGTGTACAAGTGTTTTAAACGGGTAGTGTTGGATAAATGGGTTAATATGGATACATTTGGTTCGTGTTGTTAGTCATGAAATATGTATACTTTGAAAATATTTAAAGTCATATTATACTTGGTATATACCGATATTTGAGTTCGAGTCTTAACGCGCGCCTTATTTTGGTAGGTTGCGGTTTTCGTGTTTCCCGGGCATCCATATCGTCGGTGATCGTCTCACTACTACTGTTTCTACTCAGCTTTTGAGTACCGTGATTCACTTACCTCGTGGCTAAGGTGAGTTCATATCCCCTTTTTACTTGTACATGGTTTCTAAACGCGGGGTG
Source organism: Glebionis coronaria (assembly GCA_025667525.1). NCBI lineage: Eukaryota > Viridiplantae > Streptophyta > Magnoliopsida > Asterales > Asteraceae > Glebionis > Glebionis coronaria. Next base: position 457,958,752 of record CM046882.1, read on the forward strand.
AGATTTTACATGGTAGGACATAACCATTTAAAAATTGTATGCTATCCAGAACTTGTATGCTTTCCAAACTTTCATTATTATTTTTGCTTTTAGTCTATAGCCTTAAGCTTCCTCTCCTGATCATGAACCGTTAATTTACTTGTGTTGCTAAGCGCGAATATTATGGGTGGATCCATCATGATTGACTATCCCGTCCCGATTACTTTGACGCACTAATATTTGTTTATACTTGAGTATTTAGGCTGAATACTCCCTAGAGGAACTTACATTGAGTTAAGCTTCGGTTCATGAACTGAACAACAATAATAATGGTTTCGGACTATGGTTGACGTATATAGCCATTTTCCAAATTACTTGTTTTACAAATGAATGCTTGTGTTCCACACCTTTACTGCTAAACCTATGAATATCACTCAACTTTATGTTGACGATTTTACATGTTTAATCTCAGGTATTATTACTTTGCTTTGCTTGGATCGGAGCCCGCAGGATATTATCGCAGCTTGGAGATTCCTGTGTAGATTTCAACTTTGGTTTTATCTAAAAACCGTCAGAAGATTTTTCTGTATTTTGGTAACTAAGTGTTATAAATCTTGATGAAATAATAAATCTTTCCGCATATAAAACTCTGGGACCTATGTTTAAAACTCTGATATTTTATGATGTAATGTACATGTTTTTATTATGTCAACTTTGTGTCAACATTAATTCATTGTTTCTTGTACCATGACGTGGAACCCCCTTGCTGCCTAGTTGTTCCCTTGTCTAATTTTGGGGTCTCACAGATTGGTATCAGAGCGATGGTTATAGGGAACTGAGTCGTTTTCAAAAAAAACTTAGTCTATAACCGAAAGTTCAAATATTTTATGTTTTTAAGTGTTAAACACAGAACCTTCCATGGCTGTTCGATATCTGCGGGGGTAACTCTCTAATCCCTACTATTTACTTTTAATTATCGTTGTAGTATTTCATATCTTGATTACACGTTGAAATATTACATTACTCTAATAACGATAATTACTATGTCTTTTCAAAGCCTTTGTGCTTCATGAATTATCATTGAATATTGCTTGATTACATATGCTCTTACTTCATTTCTTGAATTCTGGTTCTTGTGAATTGATCTTATTGCAATGATTTTATATTGTTACGACGTTACATACTTGTATTCGGAGCGCGTATGCTGCTGACTTTTCATACTTACTTTTCTGAGTACTATTGCTATGTTGTTTATGCGTGATACGACTGACCTTATATACTCGTTCTTTTTTAACCGTCTCTTTTTCTCAACTCACTGTTACATGTTGTGCATACTCTCGTGATACCATTGTTCAGAATTGAATAAGTGTTGCTTTTAAGGAAACTTCTGATCTTCATTTTTACTACCGTGTGTGTTACTTCCATTGTTAAACCTCTCTAAAATATCTATTTAGATATCCAAATTGCTTTCGACCATTTGTGATTAGATGTCTTGAAAAAAATATAGTCTATAGACCATTGTGTAGCTCAATGTGTCTCCTAGAAAGACTAAAGGACATCGTGTGAGTCACACATTTCGAAGCATTCCTTGAAACCCATGCTGAATAATATCGTCGGTTTACGTAACCTTGATTGACAATTACGTCACCATTTTACGCGACACTTGTAAATAGATTAAATACTACTTCATTGACCATTCTTCGTTTCGACTTTGAATTACAACGTTCGTTTGTACCTTGAAAACATTACCGTCATCTTGTAATTCATATCCTATGATATAATGTAGTGCTTGTTTGAAATACGATTCTACTTCTATAAACTTGTATCCTCCCTTTTCATTAAACCTCCTCGCTCCGGGAGTGCAATTCGTTAATGTTCCATTCTTTCTCGGTATGTCTTGTGATTTTGTAAAATCACGCCGCCAAGAGACCTTCTTGAATTACATCTTGAAATTGAAGACACGGATGTCATGCGCCATTTTTGATATCTCAGATTATCGTTGGTACTCATAAACTAATTTTATACTATGTTTTCTTTACATACTTAACCTTACAGTTTATTCTCTTTCATCTTTATGGAATCCACAAGTCATGTGTGTACATAAATTCTGGGTCATTATAAAGTTTGATTAAATTCCAAGGTGTGTCGGAAAATATACTTTCTGCAGAAAACTTATATGTAAGTTCACGATGTCGAGAAAATATTTTTATAAACTTTAGACATAAAAATATATTTCTACTTATTGAGACGTCTGTTTAGGACATAAAATCGACCAGTAAATTTTAAAAAACGAGCAAGTTACGCTCATTTGAAATTGTAAATTTTAAGGACTTAATTCTGCATATTTGAAAAATATCGTTTTGTTGATAGATTTAATGCAAGTGCATTTTCATCCACTTTTGATCCGTTTCAAGTCTCGAGTAAAACTATAAAGTTGTTCAAAACATCATTTTACATCGAATTGCATTAGACTTCGAGAGTTAGAATATCATTTAGTGAATTAATTGGTTTGGTCAGACCCCGAAAGTCAAACTTAAAGGTCAAAATGGTAACGAACGATACAAAAGCAAGAACTTCAACCCCTCATGTAACCCACTCGCTATTTTATAAGTTACCCTATAAACTCAAATTGGTATTGCTTGCAAATCCTTGTACAAAATGTTCCACTTGGGCCTTATAAATTACTTGAATGTTATCTTATAAAATTAATTTATACTAATTTTACAATGTATTCTCACAAATTGTTCTACATTGGTCTTGTTAAGAATTCTTGCAACAATAAAATGGTTGACTTAAACATTTAGCCAATTAGTTATTGGCGAAAAGTTTCATAAATTATTATGAAACCTGCTTTTACAAATGGCATTATAGGCATGTTTTAAATCATATGATATATAATATTGGTTTGACAAAGCTGAGCATCGCATTGCTAGTCCTAAATTATGCATGGCCTCATCACCTATGCGTAATTTAGAAGGAGACATGCAAGGCCGAATAGTAGTCACCTTAAATATTTGGCTAGGAACCAACTTTTTACTTGTGTTTCTGAAAAAGTTAGATAAAATAAAGTTTGAAAACTTTTACATCTTATGCGAGTAGCAACAGTTAGCGACATACACATATGAACCCTTATCTTTTCTTGAACAAAGTACATGCCTCAAACACATATTTCCTTACTCAACGACCTCTGTTTTACTTGTTACCTCATATTCCTTCGTGATACAATTCTCGTTACCACTCGTCTAATTATCGACCATTGATACCAGACTTGAAATTTTTAACGTTGTTATGCTTCTACATCGATCAACCTTCTCTATCTAGTTTAGTAGACCCTCGAAACGCCTCTGGACGCGTATAATGATTTACGACTGGACGCGAACAACGATTTCGTTTATTTGTCATGATATGCGTTAGACTCTATTGTCTTGAAATTCGTTCGTGTGAACCACGTGTGACTTCGCCTCTCATTGCTAATGTTGGTCATCTTACTGGAATTTCTCTCTCAAGTGACTTCTTAAGAATTTTCTGAGATTCAAAAATTTATTGTGTGGCTTTTCTCTTTCGATTGTGTATCGATCACCGAGAACTTAATAAGCCGTTGTTGGTGACGTCAATCACACTCGTGAATTAAACTTGCTATAATCCTTTGTCTCTTATTGTCCTTATCATCGATGAATCTATTCAATCATGTACGTTAAGAAATTGGTACGAATTTTGTTTTATTCCCTTGTGTTATTGCTCGCATACAAATTGTTGACCTTTATATGTATCATAGTCGTTTCTGTCTTGTCACCTTTTGAAAACCAGAATATGTCAAGCTGCATCTTTTAAAGTAACTGATTTTATCATACTTTACTTTCAATATAATGAAATTATTAAATTAATTTATAATTTCTAGCAATGATTCCAAATAACATGGAAATCTGATTTTCTCTAATGGTAATGATAAACTTGAGCTTCTAACAGAACTTCATGCGGTCATCCAAAAGTTCTTAAGCCGGTCAGGATAACTATCTTGGAACTGTTCTACTTTTGCTTTGAAAAATCCTGATCTAGAAAAAGATATAGCAACAGCTTACTCACTCAAAATAGATAGTTTGATTTTAAATCACTACACCTTGTAAAATTTTCTTTTAATCAAGAAAATATTTAAACTGAGTTTTAAAGTAATACCAAAATCCTAGACAACGGATTGTGACAACTTGTATTTTAAATGATCATATGTAATTCATTTTTCCCTTCTATTTCTCTTGTAACTAGATTGTTACGTTTTAAGATTGTCATGCTTTACAGTTTGCGCGATTTGTGATTTCTTGTTGACTAACAATCTTGGTTCATTTTAGCGCACTTTGCCTGATTAAGTGATTCTGGTGTTCATTCTATCCCTTGATATTTCTCAATACTGAAAGGTCATTATTCTAATCCAAGTTTGAAAGTCTTATTCGAAAAGGAGTTAAAAACCGAAGCATAGTGAATTCTAATTGTTAAGGTACGTCGTGGTGCAGAAATTTCCTGGGAAACAATGAATTTATTCAACACTTTGCATCTCCATTTGTTTGCATCTTCCACCGTCTCTAGGAGAACTCTAAGGGACCAGAGTTCCTATAGGGGGGAAGACTGTATTAACCGGTACTTTCCCATTATTATTTTATTCTTTTATTCGTGCTTCTTGAATTTTTCCAACGTATTACATTTTCTTGAATTCTTTATATGTAAATCCTGAGATCATAATAATTTTAATAAATTATACTTATTAAGTATTTATTAATCAATGATAATACTTTACTTGGAATTATAAAATTGTTATTTTATTTTTCCATATTTATTTAAATCAAAGTTTTTGATTTAAAATCACTTGCGTACATTTTTACAATGAGTTTACTCAAATTAATGAACAATGATAATTCCTAGTGATCGCGATACCGACGGATGCCCAAAATTTTACATTTCATTATCGATTGTTTCGATAATTAATATTTTCGACGAGTTCGGTTTAATTACGTATTAAGTCGTGTCGGAAAACCTTATTATCATATTTATGATGCGTGCTAACTTTTGAAAAGCATTTTTATGAAACCCGAGCCCCGTAAATATTTTCAAAATTTACTAATAGTCATTTTCTACCCTTTAAACTATCAAATTGCTTTTAGGTCTTAAAGTTTGCAAATTGGAAACTTAGGTGCCTCCACTACTTACCATATATATATTCATTCTTTTTCTTTCTTTCCACTAAAACTACACACACATAACTTGATAAAAAATCACCACTCCTCCCTCCTCCTCCATTTTTGCCGCCACACCCTCACAACAAAACACCCCTTGTTCATCAATTTTTAGCTTGAATCTATAAAAACTAATTCAAGTGTCATCTCTAAAATGTTCTGGTGATTCTAATGATACCAAAATCATGTACATGCATCAAGTTTTCAAGATTTTATGATTTTGTAGTTGGAAAATGTTTTGATCATTATGCATGTAAAGATCTTGACAAGATTATCATGTTTTGATCATAAAAGGTTTATTTTTTATCTTTGATTTTGTTAAAAATTTGACACGCAAGTGTTTTTAAGAGTGTTTGGTTGATGGGTATGATAGTAGGGTAATTCCAGTGGCGAAAATGCCCAAGACACTAATGACATCAATTATGGCCCCATGGCCGTTCTTTCAGTGGGGCATGGATGTGTTAGGCCCATTCCCTGCAACACCAAGTAAAGTAAGGTACATCATTATGGCAATTGATTATTTCACTACGTGGTTAGAAGCAAAACCCTAGGCTAATGTGAAAGGCAAGGATGTGATGAAATTTGTGTGGGATAACATCGTTTGTAGATTTGGCTACCGCATGTGATAGTGTTTGACAATGGAACTAACTTTGTGAATGACCCATTTAAAACATGGTGCAAAAGCTCAACATTAAACGAATGAATACAGCAGTGGCACACTTACAGGCCAACGGCCTTGTAGAAAGAGCAAACAAATCACTAATGGAGGGGCTAAAGACAAGGCTAGGGCGTGATAGGACTGGATGGGCAGATGATCACCCAAATGTACTTTGGGCGCATAGAACCTCACTAAAGACAAGTAATAGAGAAACGTCATTTAGCCTAACGTATGGAAGTGACGACGTGATCCCTGCGGAGATCGGTATTCCAACCCATCGACAGTTGATGATCAAGGACACAGAGTCTAACGATGAGGAGCTCAAACTAAACTTAGACTTATCGCAAGAAAGACGAGAGGCTGCAGCCATCCGGGAGGCCAAGTATAAGAAAAAGATGGAGCAGTATTACAATAAGCGGGTCAAAGCCAAGTCCTTCAAAGTAGGAAGCTATGTTTACAGGAAAAACGAAGTTAGCAGTGTGGAAAAGCCTGGGAAGCTAAGTAATATAGCATTTTTAGTATAATATATCATTTTCCTCGAATTGATTTACAACTTAACATATGATTTATTTGTTTTTGGTTAATAATATTTGTTTGGTAATCTATGTCTATTTAAGCGAAAAATAGGGAAAATATGTAGGCTAAGGACTATATAAAAGTAAAAGCGCAATTAATTCACATAAATTTATTCTAAATGCAATATAAAATTAAATTACAAATATAAATCTAGATGCAACAAAATAAAATATAATTAAAAATAAATTTAAATGCGAAATTAATCTAATGCAAGCACGTAATATCAAGTAATAGTGACGAAAAATGAATTCACAAAGATAAACTTAAAAATAAGCATAAAGCTTCAACCTTTTAAACTTATTAACCTTTTTAAATGATAAAGCTACAAGCTTTATATACTAATAAGCTTAACAAACACAAAAAGGTGTAAACTTTTTACAAATTATGAGCTTATCTAAATGAAATCTAATTTTTAAAACTTTTAAATCTATATTTTAACACAAATAATAATAACTAAAACTAATTAAACCGATTTTTATAAAAAAATATATCTTTTATTAAAAACAATTTAAAATATAAAGATCTAATTAATAAAACTAAAGCGATTAAACTAGAAAAATAAAAAGGAGAGCTTTAGTACCTGTAGTCCGTAGAAAACCGCTCTAAAACAAACAACATCAACAACATAACAAAATACGGCCCGTTAAGTACACGGCCTCCTAATACCAAAACTATCAAAAGCAAAACCCGAATTTGGCCCGTAAAGTACACGGCCTCTCAAATCAATCTCTAACCAAATCAATCAAACCATATCAACTTGAACCCAATTAATCAACTAAAAGCTATTCTTAAAAATGATAGATCGATACGCCAAGATCAAAGAAAACATAAAAGGTTAGAATAATAAGCAATAATTATTAAATGATAAAGAGATTTAATTAAAACTAATAGATCTAAAATATTTTTTTTGTTTTATAAAAGTATTTTAAATTTTAAAGCTAAAAATTATAGATCTACTTAATCTATTTAAAAACCTAATAGATCTAACGATTTTTTAAGGTTTTATAAAAATATTTTAAATTTTAAACTCTAAACTTATAGATCTAAACATTTTAATATGAAAAACTAATAGATCTAACTATTTTTTGGTTTTTATGAAAGTATTTTTAATTTTTTAAAACTTAAGCTAGTAGATCTAAAAAACTAATTAAAAAAAACTAAAGTGCTTAAATAAAAAGCTAGCTTATAAATAAGTTGTAAGCCTAAGCTTAGAACTTATGAGATTTAAAAAGCTAAAAAGCTAATTAAATAATTACTCCACAATAAGCTAGATCTACTAAAAATAGGCAACAATAAGCTTAAAATAAGCATGTATATAAATCTAACTTATTAGGAAAAACTTATATAAACTTATCCCAAATAATAAGCTAGATTATTAAGAAAAGTAAAAAGAAAGGAAGAATGAGAATAAGCTAAAAGATTAAGTTAAAAGATGATTTTTATTAAAAGGTGAAAAAGCTTAATGATTAAGCTATTACAAACTTGAAAGAGAAAATACAAATTTAACTATGTGTAACTAATAAGAGAAAAACTTATGAAAAAAACTAGTGAAAAATAAAGGAAAGGGGGACTTTATATAGAGCCAACATTGGGGGTATTTTAGTCATTTTATAGCTAATTTTGCTTGAAGGATAAGTTTACGGGATCACATGCCTTCACATTCTGATCACAAGCCTGACACACGCCCAGCTTGTACTGACATGCGCCATATGCCACGTATCATCCCCTGGTTGGCCTGAAAAGCTGAGTCAACTGCCACCTCTTCATTCTCTAGAACCTCTGTCATTCTCTGCCACCTCGTACCAGCACTAATGCACTAGATCCCATCAGAAATTCACAGTTAAGCGTGCTTGGGTGAGAGTAGTACTAGCTTGAGTGACCAGCTGGGAAGTCCAATACTAAAAAATTCATAGAAAATAAACCGTGAGGAGTTACGATGCGAGGTCGGGACCGTTGGCTTCGTAATTTTGTGCTCTTCAATGTGGTTTATTAGTGGATGACTATGGAGATTGGCAAAGTTGGTCCTTGTTGTAAAAAATCTTCATCAAATCTTCATCTTTAGCCCTCCAAACTTCATTCTTTTGGCACTTTTTGGTCCTTTGACTTTATCTTTGACTTTTTCTTCGATAAATGACCGTGAAATCCTGTGTTTTCTTTTCTTTTGATCTTTTGCACCTATTTCACAACAAAAACACAAACCACACATAATTCCGACATTTACGATATTAGTTACACGTTTTGGTCTAGTTTTTCATTGTTTTAAGTGGTAAAAGGATAAGTGTTTACACACTTATTAAATACCCTACACTTGACCATTGCAATGTCCCTATGCAATGCATTAGTTACAAAGCAAGATTTACATTCTCCATCATAATTAACCCACCTTGGCCTTTATTAAATACTAGACACTAGGGAAACTAAAAATATAGAAAATTACAAAATATTTAAAGGACGAAACAAGTAAAGAAATCTAAGACTTACATTAGAGCTTTGGTGTCATGAATGTTTATCACCCTCAAGTTTCACGTTCCCCATACCAAGCTTAAAAACGAGTTCATTGTTATTATAAGTTAGTAAAGCTAACAATTACTCATATGGCTCAATTATTCACTTAGACCCCCTTATTCCTAGGTGTATCTCTTATATTTTATTGTTGTCTTGAATGATCATGGGGATGCATTTTTTACTTATTTCGATAATTTATTAAGGCCAAAAATAAAGTAGGACGATTTAATCAATAGTTGGCTAAAGGAAAAAATCTTTTAAAACTGCTTCTCGAAACCTCAAAAAGTTCATATCTTGGCATAACTTGTTTCATGATTTGAGACCTTTCTCGGATCTATATTTGACATTGACTTCATACTTCGAATCTTGATAGATGTTCTTGAAACAATGGTCTTCTCTTCATAATAGGAATTTCTTCACTTGAAGTTTTTGAGAGATTCTTCAAACTTGGACCACGACTTCTTCATTTTTCTCCAGTCTTTATTTGGGATTTTGATATACAACGATCCGCCCCCTTTTAGGACTTGGATCTATTTATCCTCATACCTTGTTAGGGTCTTTTCAGATAGACTTCTCCATGATCTTTAGGGGAGTATTTGCTTCTCGTCGTGTGTCTCGATCCTACATATTGATTTTTGATAAATTATTCTTCACATCACTTTGGATCTTTAGAAATGTAGCCCTCATGCCTTGTTAGGGTCTTTTCGGACTCGCCAATCTTCGCATCCCGCTTCAATAAGTTATGCCTTGGCTATGAACTCTAATTAATCCCGAGCAACTTTTAAATGATCTTGGGCTAGAAGCTAAGTAACTTTTCAAATCGTACGACCTTATTTATTGCAATTATTTATTAACAAGCGATAGGAGAAAAAGCTCATAATTAACTCACATAAATTCATGAAAGAATACAAAAGTTATAATTGACTCTATCATCTCTCGTTCTCCACAATTTAAAATCTCAAGGAATGAGACTCGTGGATGCTTAGCCTATTAAATCAAAGTTTTGGGTTTTCAAGTCATATATAGGATCTTGCAACTTCTTAGACTTTTTCAAATTTAGAATTTGCATTTTAAAGTTCCCTTGATAAATGACTTTCTAGGATCAATTATAGGAACTTGCGAAAAGTTCTTGTTCTTAAACCCGTATGAGTTAAGACTTTCGCGTTTTAAAGTTACCTATATAAAAGTCTAACAAAACTTGATTTTAACACGTTAAGGATACTGGCTAGAAAAAACTCAAATAAATAAACTCGGGTTGTGTCAAAATATTCATGACGGGCCTAATATATCAAAAACTCATTAAAACTATTTTATTTATTCATTTTTTTCTTTATTTTGACTTTATTATGGAATATATACATATGATGATGACAAAGGAAAGTAGATAAAAGATGAGAAATACTTCTAGGCCAAAATATATCAAAAATTTTGAAAAACGTCGAATTTTTTAATTTTCCAGTTAAAATGAGGACAATTCATGGAAAAGCCCACTTAACTTCGATAGAAGTCTCCCTACACTTAATATAAACATTGTTCTCAATGTTTAAGCATGTGGGAGTAAACTCCCCTACACTTAGGACATTGTGCTCTTTGTTTAAATCATGCTAAGAAAGAGACAACTAAAGTGATTACATTTATTCAACTTATTTATATACAAAATTGAATCACATGAGCAAAAACGAATCGTAGAAACCGGGTACACAGGAACACAGGATCACGGGTCGTGTCAAAAGCACCAAAAGTGGATCATTAAAGCACATGTCCCTACACAACATCACAAAACACAACCTACTTGGCCCCCCTACACTTATTGGTGGAAATGGGTGAAGGTGAAAAAGGGTGGAAAGGGTGGAAAAGGTAACAATCTAACCTAGTAATACGATGCTTGATTTATTTATCACGAGTCTCTAGCTCGACTCGATTTCCCGAATATCATCATTCAAATGGGAAAAATCATGGAAAATCGAGATTTCCAAGGGAGGAAAATCTCTCCATGATAAAGGGTGAAACATAGTCATATAAGGAATACCCCATGAAAATCCACCCGGGTCAAACACATAATTTCCATCACGAAAGGAAATAAACCCCAAGGTGGTAACATCACATAAGGCAAAGAAAAGTGGGGTACCCTTAGTCAAAAATTTCTTACAAGGAAAAGTGTTATGGTGATATGGCAATGATAGCACTCAAGTCTCTATTCCGGGATCAAACACCAGTTCCTTAACGGGAAAATAGCAAGAGGTTTTGACATTAAAGCTCAAAATGTCATCATAATCCAAAGTAGGAAAGTCGTCCTCTTCCAAACTTGATGTGAAAACATAAGTATTATCGAAGTCATAGGAAAACTCTTCCTCGTGAGGAAAATAGGTATTTAGAAAGATATCTAAATCCTCCTCAAATGGAATATCCTCTAAAGTAGGAATGATCTCTAAGAGTGGAGGAGCCTCCTCGAAAGTCATGACTTCTAAAATTGGGGTATAAAAGTCTAAAGTAGTCTCCATAATAGAAGAATCACTCATAGAGATATGAGGTGCATTAAGGTCATGAGGTGGGTCATCAAAAATAATGAGATCACTTAAAGAAGTGTCATCATCGTAATCATCAAAGATTGGTGGGTCAAAAGTGGGTGGATCAAAAGGTGGGTCGTCTAAACCGAAGATAGTGTGATCATTTAAATAAGTGTCATCGCTATAAGTATTATAAATAGGAGTTTCAAAAAATTTGAGGCTCTAAGAGAAGGGATGAAGTTATCACAAAATCATTTTGATTAGACTTTTTAATTCCAAAAGGATTAATAAAAATCTCTTCATTATCACAATTGAGAACATCAATCATATTGACCGACTCTTTACCATTTGATTTAGTTGTGATTTTTTCCATTTTAAAGACTTGTTGTTCATCCCTAACCCTAAGAATTAACTCCCCTTCGGCCACATCAACTAAGGCTTTTCCGGATCGTAAGAATGGTCTACCAAGTATTAACGGAATACGAGGATCCATCTCATAGTCGACGATGACAAAGTCCATGAGAAAAGTGAATGTACCAACTCGAACAAAAACGTCTTTGGCAATACCAACGGGGTATGCGAGAGTTCTATTAGCTAATTCGAGAGTCATGCGAGTCGGTACAAGGTCGGGTAATGATAATTGTTTCCATACCGAGAGTGGCATAAGATTGATGCTAGCAACGAGATCCACTAAAGCCATACAATCATCAATTTGAGGAAACGAGCAAGGTAACACGAATCGTCTGGGATCTCCTAGCTTTTCGGGAAGCTCTTTGAGAAGAATCGCGGAACAGTTCTCATTTAAGTGGGTGTTAACAAGCTCAACCATTTTTTCGTTCTTATTTAGCAAATCTTTGAACGTTTCACAAATTTAGGCATTTGAGAAAGTGCTTCAATAAGGCTAATGTTAACATTCACTTGGGAAATCATTTTCAAAAAGTTGGAAACGTGAACGTCTTCTTTGGTAAGAAATTTAGCCTTGTCCAACCTAGAAGGATAAGGGATATTGGGCTTTGAAGTTGAAGGTTGAGAAGGAGAAGGACTCGCTTCTTGAACAACTTTACGGTTAGGCTCATTGGGCAATGGAGAACTACTAGGAGTGGTAGTGGAAGGATCACCGAATGGGGAGTAGGATTACTCATTATGACCTTCGGGCCTTGTCTCTCCTTTATGGGCGAAGAGATGGAAGGTCCCACTAAAGTGGCTCCACTTCGAGTATTAATAGCACTCACATTAGCTCGAGGGTTGGTCTCGGTATTAGAAGGTAAGGCTCCTTGGGGTATAAGGGTTTTCAACATTTGCATGAATTTCCTATCGGTGGACTCTTGTATTTGTTTCATAGTTCTCTCATGTTCGGTCAATTTTTGGAGAACCAAGTCAATTTAAGGATTAGTAACATTCCCTTGATTAAACCCTTGATGACATTGATTATGAAACCCTTGATTTTGAAAACCTTGGTTTTGAAATTGATTAGGATTTTGAAAGCCTTGATTTTGAAAACCTTGGTTATTAAAGCCTTGATTTTGATTATTAAACCCTTGGTTTTGCCCATGAAAATTCCTTTGATTTTGGTTAAAACCCCTTGTATTTGAATTCCCTTGAAAATTACCCATTTGAGGACCTTGGTTCCTATTTTGGTATTGGACATTTTGGGCGGGTGGGGGTGGTCTTTGTGGAGCTACAAAACCCGGGGGAGCCAAATAGTTATTAGACTTATAAGACAAATTGTTCACATCGACATTCGGTTTAAAATGCACCCTCTCATTAGTGTTATAAGCATACACTTGTTGTTGAGATGGGTCATAAACCTTATCACAATTAAGATATGAATGTGGCCCACCACATGTTTCACAAGTCATATTAAGGGCATTCACGTGTGTAACGGGTGTGTTTTGAACGTGTAAGGCAAGTTTTGTCACAATTGAAGTAAGTGCTTGAATTTGATTATTAGTCTCACTATCACTAGCACTAGCCATTGTAGCCCTTACACTCTTGGTTTGAACTTTTGCGTTGTTTTCAATTATATTTCGAGCATCATTCATTGATTTAACCAAAATATTTCCCCCCGAAGCACTATTTAGTGAGTCTTGGTCATTCAAAGTTAATCCATTGTAAAAAAGTATTAATTTGATGAACTTTAGTAAAACCATGTTGAGGACACTTTCTCAAAAGCCCCTTAAATCTATCCCAAAACTCACTAAAAGTTTCCCCATATTTTTATTCAAAGGTAATGATGTCATTCCTTAAAGAGGTGGTCCGTGATGGTGGGAAAAAAATTTAATGAACTTGGTCTCTAAATCCGTCCATGTAAGAATACTTTGGGGTGGTTCCTTATCAATCCAAATTCGGGCTTGTCCCTCGAGGGAAAAAGGAAAGAGCAATAAACGTATTGCCTCTTAAGTCACCCCATTGTATTTCACCGTATTAGTCGAATGGATAAATCTCTTAATATGATCATGAGGGTCATCTTGGGAATGGCCCAAAAATGGTGTAGCAGAAACAAATGAATAAAACCCGTTTTAATTTCAAAATTATTTGCTCCAATTGCGGGGACAACGATAGCGTCATCGTTTACCTCAACTTGTGATTGCAAAATCTCGATCATAGGTCGGTTATCCGTTGCCATCGTATTGTCGAAAGCTCGATTCTCGGGATCGGCTTGAGTGACGGTCTTTTTGTTCTTCTTCTTCTTTTTGGAAGAATTAGAAGTATTTGGTACACCACTCGGTACGTGTGCACGCGCGCGAGTGCGCATACAACTAAACTCGAGGAATGAGGTAGGAGACCTCGGTCGACTTTGAGAGGAAAGGGATTATCCCTCTCGAGGTGCAATATTAAAAAGCTACAAAAAATATATATGTAATACTACTTGGGCGGAAAAACCCTCAATCAGCCTTCCTTCTCAAAATACTCACAAGTGAACGGGGGGAATGAGGTGGCGCGAAGCACTTAAGTACCTAGCTTCCCTTAGACGGCCTTTTATAGCACGTTGCCTTTCTATTCACCTTAAAGTTCGTATTTTTTCGAATTATTGCTTAACGAAAGTATTTATCTATTTTTGCCTTTATTTTTATTTGATCGATACACGTATATGGAACCGGAACGCCTCCAAATACGGGGTATTGCAAGCAATACTTTAGGAATAGTATTACTTTTTGGATTTTTTGATTAATTTTTTTTGGTGCAAATCTTAGGAAAGAATTTGCTTTTAATATTTTTTAATTTTTTTGTATTTTTATCTTTTTGATTTTTTTTATGTTTTTGATTTTTTAGCAAGAAAAATAACGTTTAAAAGTGAACGGATCCCAAAATCCAAATTGTCTCACGAAAAATCGTCAATCGTAACGAGCGAAGCGGCAGCGGTGCCAATTTAATATAGCATTTTTAGTATAATATACCGTTTTCCTCGACTCGACTCGAATTGATTTACAACTTAACACATGATTTTTTTGTTTTTGGTTAATAATATTTGTTTGGTAATCTATGTCTATTTAAGCGAATAATGGGGAAAATATGTAGGCTAAGGACTATATAAAAGTAAAAGCGCAATTAATTCACATAAATTTATTCTACATGCAATATAAAATTAAACTACAAATATAAATCTAGATTCAACAAAAGAAATTATAATTAAAAATAAATCTAAATGCGAAATTAATCTAATGCAAGCACGTAATATCAAGTAATAGTGACGAAAAATGAATTCACAAAGATAAACTTAAAAATAAGCATAAAGCTTTAACCTTTTAAACTTATTAACCTTTTTAGATGATAAAGCTACAAGCTTTATATACTAATAAGCTTAACAAACACAAAAAAGTGTAAACTTTTTACTAATTATGAGCTTAGCTAAATGAAATATAATTTTTAAAACTTTTAAATCTATATTTTAACATAAAAAATAATAACTAAAACTAATTAAACCGATTTTTATAAAAATATAACTTTTATTAAAAACATTTTAAAATATAACGATCTAATTAATAAAACTAAAGCAATTAAACTAGAAAAATAAAAAGGAGAGCTTTAGTACCCGTAGTCCATAGAAAACCGCTCTAAAACAAACAACATCAACAAAATCAACAAAATACGGCCCGTTAAGTACACGGCCTCCCAATACCAAAACTATCAAAAGAAAAACCCGAATTTAGCCCGTAAAGTACAAGGCCTCTCAAATCAATCTCTAACCAAATCAATCAAACCATATCAACTTGAACCGAATTAATCAACTAAAAGCTATTCTTCAAAAATGATAGATCGATACGCCAAGATCAAAGAAAACATAAAAGGTTAGAATAATAAGCAATAATTATTAAATGATAAAGAGATTTAATTAAAACTAATAGATCTAAAATATTTTTTTTTCTTTATAAAAGTATTTTAAATTTTAAAGCTAAAAATTATAAATCTACTTAATCTATTTGAAAACCTAATAGATCTAACTATTTTTTAAGGTTTTATAAAAAATACTTTAAATTTTAAACTCTAAACTTATAGATCTAAACTTTTTAATATGAAAAACTAATAGATCTAACTATTTTTTGGTTTTTATGAAAGTATTTTTAATTTTTTAAGACTTAAGCTAATAGATCTAAAAAACTAATTAATAAAAACTAAAAGTGCTTAAATAAAAAGCTAGCTTATAAATAAGTTGTAAGCCTAAGCTTAGAACTTATGAGATTTAAAAAACTAAAAAGCTAATTAAATAATTACTCCACAATAAGCTAGATCTACTAAAAATAGGCAACAATAATCTTAAAATAAGCTTGTATATAAATCTAACTTATTAGAAAAAAGTTATATAAACTTATCCCAACTAATAAGCTACATTATTAAGAAAAGTAAAAAGAAAGGAAGAATGAGAATAAGCTAAAAGATTAAGCTAAAAGATGATTTTTATTAAAAGGTGAAAAAGCTTAATGATTAAGCTATTACAAACTTGAAAGAGAAAATACAAATTTAACTATGTGTAACTAATAAGATAAAAACATATGAAAAAAACTAGTGAAAAATAAAGGAAAGGGGGACTTTATATAGAGCCAACATTTGGGGTATTTTAGTCATTTTCTAACTAATTTTGCTTGGAGGCTAAGTTTATGGGATCACATGCCTTCACATTCTGATCACAAGCCTGACACACGCCCAACTTGTACTGACATGCGCCATATGCCACGTGTCATCCCTTGATTGGTCTGAAAAGCTGAGTCAACTGCCACCTCTTCATTCTCTGCCGCCTCTGTCATTCTCTGCCACCTCGTACCAGCACTAATGCACTAGATCCCATCAGAAATTCGCAGTTAAGCGTGCTTGGGCGAGAGTAGTACTAGGTTGGGTGACCAGCTGGGAAGTCCAACACTAAAAAATTCATAGAAAATAAACCGTGAGGAGTTACGACGCGAGATCGGGACCGTTGGTTTCGTAATTTTGTGCTCTTTAATGTGGTTTATTAGTGGATGACTATGGAGATTGGGAAAAATGGTCCTTGTTGTAAAATCTTCATCAAATCTTCATCTTTCGCCCTCCAAACTTCATTCTTTTGGCACTTTTGGTCCTTTGACTTTATCTTTGACTTTTTCTTCGATAAATGACCGTGAAATCCCGTGTTTTATTTCCTTTCGATCTTTTGTACCTATTTCACAACAAAAACACAAACCACGTATAATTCTGACATTTACGATATTAATTACACGTTTTGGTCTATTTTTTCATTGTTTTAAGTGGTAAAAGGATAAGTGTTTACACACTTATTACTTAGCCCAACATGGGAAGGTCCCTACAAAGTGACAGAGGCATACATGAATGGTTCGTACAAATTGGAAACAGTGAATGGCAAGACAGTGCCACAAACTTGGCATGCAATCAACCTAAGGGAATGTCATATGTAGGCTAGCTTCTAAACTTATCATATTATTGTAACATTCAAATATTGAAGTTAATGAAAGCTATCTCCCAGTTATGGAGTAGCAATTTTCCGTATTATGATAAAGGAGTGTAAACATAAGTTAAAAGTGACCCCCTCCGAAAGGCCAATCACCTTAGGTAGGAATGTAAAACCCGTATTTAAATTAGAAAATGTAAATACGCGGTTTAATTATTTAGACTATTACGTATAAATTATG
This sequence comes from Glebionis coronaria, assembly GCA_025667525.1. Lineage (NCBI taxonomy): Eukaryota > Viridiplantae > Streptophyta > Magnoliopsida > Asterales > Asteraceae > Glebionis > Glebionis coronaria. The sequence goes on from CM046882.1 coordinate 457,976,318, forward strand.
GACGAAAACAAACGCGGGAAATTATATACACGTAATATAAAAAAAAGAATAAAGAAAATAAAAGGGCTATAATTTAAAGAAAAGAGAAAGAAAAGGGTTATGGGCTTTAGCCCATCATGGGTTACAAAAAAAAATATAAACGGGACTTAACCTTCTCCCATAACAGACGAAAAAAAAAAGATTAGGGTTTTTGGGAGTGAGTTGGCCGTCGGGTTTAGAAAAAAAAGAAGATTTCAGACTTAATTCTTCATCACAAATCAGTTTTTAATCCTCCATCTTCCTTTATCATATCACGGTAATCACTCTCGTTTCCATTCCCATTGGTTATCACGTTTTATTTTGATTTTAGGGTTTATAAACGAAACTTATGACGAATCTTAAATAAACATGATTAATGGGTGTCGGGGTGTTGTCTTCTCACAGAAACCGAGACCAAAGGGTCTCGGTATATGCTGCCTCGTGACAGCCATGACCACAGGTGTGACAACCCTAGATTTTGGATTTTTCACTTTTGACTGTTTGATGTTGATCATGTGCTTGGTGTGCGTTTATGTGTTATGTGCTCATATTTGAGACTTTATCATGATGTTAGATATTGTTTATGTAGTACATGGTACGTTATATGATGATGTGATGGGGTTGGTTCGTGCTCATGAGTTCATATGAATGTATAAATCATGGTATAAGTTGGAAATGAAACGAAATGAAATGAAATGAAATGAGTTCAGAAATGAACTGCAGAAAAGTTCGGGTATCGTTTTGATAAGGTTTCGTGTACGTATCGTATGTTGTATGTATGTATTAAGTATATATAATATTGTTAGGATAAGTTTTATAGTTACTTTCTATATTTAGAAACTTTTAGAAATGAAGGCTAGTTCAAAAATCGCGTAAAAAGTCGAAAAATTAGCAAAAGGGTACCCGGTTTGGTCCCGAAAGTGTATAGGAGTATAAGTAAACATAAAATAGAAGGGGGAGAGTGTAAATATGATAAAACACAGAGAGGAGTCGAATTTGTGGGTCCCATAGCCTTAATTTTAATAATTAAATTAATAAAAATAGGATAATTACCATTTAAAAGTCCTAATTGGGCCTAAACTTGTCTAGAAGGTTACCAAGGCCTATATAAACACCCCTAGACCCCTAAAAATGACTAATAACCCTAAATAAACCTAAAATCAGTCTAAATCTTCCAAGGATATCAAGAGAAGTCGAAATTATGATTAGGGTTCATTAATTTTTCTTGTTTCAAGGTAAGTGATCAATTAAACCTTAATATAATTTATGTTCTATTAATTAATCATAATTATATTGTTAATTAACCATCATTGAGATGATTAGGGTTTTATTAATTTTATGGAAAAATATATTAATTAAGATCCATTAATGATTTTAGGGTTTGTGTTATAAATTTAGGGATAATTAATGATGTTTAGAGAGTTAGTGCATAAGGGCGTAAAACAGTCTGATTTTTAAGGCTGTCTTGTGTCGACTGTTCCAGGCAGTAGGTAGCACCTTTGGTCGAGTTTCTTTTTTTTTAAATTAATTTCAGGGAGTCTACTTTTCAAAAATGTAAGGTTGGTCGAAAATGGAGTTTGGGGAGGTCGTCAAATAATTTTTACAAAACAGTACGCTGTTCAGGAATAAATTTTGATTTCGGGGATTTGAGTCAAAACCTAACCAAACGGATGAGATAGCCAAATATTTTTGATTTGGGATCTCTTTATAATGTATATAAAAGGACTGGAGGTTTTCAATAAAATTTATGGTGTTTAGGTCGGGGTTTTGGTGTCAAACATTAAGCATGTACGGAAAATCAGTTTTGGTGAAAACGACTTTTGGCGTAGAGACTAAACGAAAGGGTTAAACGTGTAATTAGAAAGTAAAATTGGTTTTTGAAGTTCTTAGATCATATAACAACATAACTCCAGTAGGGTAGGAGTCAAGTGTGGTGTTAAGTTCACTTCATGTGATCGTTTAGTGACTAGTAAACCGTACCGGGGAAAAACTGGAATTTTACGTATAGAATAGCTTGTAGTGGGAGAACTAGATAGTGGGGATTGGGGGATTAGATTCATCTCCTTGATTGTTACTTAAGTTGGATGTTAAGACCTGAGCTAAGGGTGTCGTGTATGATTTTATAGGTTTGCAGGAGTGCTAGCTTGCTGTGCTATCAGGTGAGTTCATAGTCCCGTTTTGCTACGTTTTTAAATGTTTTTCCAGTATAGGATGGAGATGACACTTGCAATGTTCTTTAACATGATTTAGTACTATGTTTTAAAATGTGTGGACATACATGTGATATTGTGTGACTTGCGTGCTTATGTGTTCTCATATGTGCTTTGATATGTGAATCTTGTTTGGGTTGTGATTGGCTTTGGTACATAGATGTATGGGCGTCTATGGGACCAGTTGTGATGTGTGTGGAGCGTGGGGCATGATCCGTCCTGAGTTCTTGGTTTTGAGTTCTTGGTTCGTGGGGCACGATCCGTCCTGAGTACTTGTGCATCGTCTCTTCGGAGGCAAGATATCTCGACGGGGATATAGTTCATCTTCTACAGGTGGTGTGGGAAAGATCCGGATAGTGTGGTGTGTGTTCTTGTGTGTGTGACGGGATACTTCTTGATTGTTATAGTGTGCTTTGTGAATTGTAGATGTGATCGGTACTTGGTTTATGTTTTGTTGTGGATGCATGTAACATGATTATCACATTATGGTCCATTACTATAAATTGTTTTCCTTCAACTTATTTACAGCGGATGTAAAGGTTTCTTATTATGTTCTAGATAACTTAAGCCTATGTTCTCACCAACTTTATGTTGACAGATTTTAGTGTCATTTTCAGGTGAGGTAGTTGAGGAGGATGATGTTAGAAGTGGCTAGAGTGTAGAGGCTGCTAGGATTGCATTAGGAGGATTCCCTTTCCTCTTAGATTTTATTGTGTGTCTTGATTAAGTGAACTTTATGGTACCTATATGTTTGATGTTTGTTCATTTGTATGTCTTTGGTAAGATAGGCTTGTTACCTACTTACCTAGATGCCTCCATTGTTGAGATATTGTTACGACATTTGTGTCGCCATTTATGATATTTCAATTTCATTTAGTTCTCTCTATAGACACGCTGTTGTTGTGATGATATCTATACGTCGCGTCCCATATTCCGCCATGGTGGGGTGTGACAACAGGCCACGTGGTGGTGCTTTTTTTGGCCCAGCCGCGAGCAAAACACACCCCAAACAGGGGTTATAAGATTTAGGGGGTCGGGTCTTGGTGTGATCAGTGAAACCGAGACACCACCATGTCTTGGTGGTCTCATCCTTGCCCAGCCGTGACCCACACAGGGGCGGCTAGGGCTGTATTTTCGACCCAAAGCTGTCAAAACCAATCGGTTTGTTTTAAAAAGAAAATAAGGGGTGCGTTTGGGTTTGCAGTAGCATAAGGGTGCGTTTAGTTTATATAAACAGTGGGAAAACGTAACCTAGTAGTGGGAACTAAATGTTTAATCAGTGGGAAAAAAGGGACATAAAATCTGGATATAATCAATAACATTAGCGACAGTTTTGCGACAGTTTTTCTGTCGCAGAACTGTTATATGTATGCAGTTTTAAAAAGGACAGCTTTTAGCGACAGTTTTAGTGACTCAGTTTTCTGTCGCAGATTCTTATAGGCAGATTTAATCATAGTATGTTGAATTGTTTAGTGCGACTGAGATGGGGTATCTCGGTTGGCTCGGGACATTATTATAATAAATAATATGAATATTTTATATTATACCTTTTTAAACTAATTGTTTTATAAATGTTTAAAATATATTTTATATGTATTAAATTAAAATAGTCCTTTAATGTTTTAAAAGGGTATAATTTTATTAAATGAATTAAATTATTTTAGGAACTTTCTAATTTAAGAAACTTTCTATTTTTAGAGGGATACTTAATATAGTATTACTATAGCGTCAGAAACACGCTTTTACTGTAACAAATAGTAGATCGATAATACATTAAAAGGAATTATTAAAAGATCAAATTTATCAGTTAATATACGTACAGAATTTCAGAAATAAAATAAATAAATGAGAAGTCAATAAGAATAGTAAATTAAATAGACGGATATCAGTTAGCTTATTCGCGCGTCTTATTTATGTAGCTCGCGTGAAGTCTGAGTAGGAGTTCTACTTGTATCCTTCAGTCAGTTACTGGACACGAGGTACGGATTTCCGTCCTTTCAGTAAGGACTTCCTTTCTATGCATGATTAGGATTCCCCGTCTGCAGCCAAATGTTTTTCCCCATATGTGTTTAAGCTTATCAGAAATCATGTTAAAAACGAAATAAGTTGCCTGAGCATTATATACAAGCACGACCAGTTTATGTACTAGTTACGGAGGTACCGTAACCACGGCACTAGAGGCACCGGTGTTGTGACTCACATGCAGGAGAGTGATATCCTGCATCGTCCCACTCATGTTCAGTTTGGCCATTTTTATATGTATGTTTAGTGGGGCGTATGGATGCATCCTAGGCTTATCAGTTTACAAGTTATCAGGGTGAATGTGGTGTGTGCTCTACATCCTTCACATTGGAGATGATCCTTCCACCCAGCACAGTATTTAGAGGTCACCCCTCTACAGTTATTTAGAGGTCACCCCTCTACAGTATGACGAGGTCACCCCTTCAGTTATTCATGCACGGTTGTTACAGCACGTGACCTATATAAGCTCTGGTAATTAAAATACAGTAAATGCATGTTTTCAGATTTAATAGTTAATAATTCAGTTTCAGTATGTATGAACCAGGTTTCTCAGATTTTTACAGAGTTCTACCATATGTTACATATCAGTCTCATAGCTTCATTTGTTGTCATCTATTCCATTACTTTCTGTACATTCTTATCATGCTTTTTATCCGTTCACTGAGCGTTATGCTCAGCCGTAGTTTCCTTTCATGTTTCCAAACGGCAGGTACACAGGGACGATCTTAGGACTTCTAAGAGAGTACGTGCATTTGGATGGGAGCTATCCAGACTCCTTTATTTTTTTTAGGCACACATTACATTACTTTGGTTGTTTGGACACTGTTTCGTCCTTTCCTTTCAGTACTTAAACCTTTTATATTTTAAGCTTATGTTTGGACTACCGATGTTTGATTCCGGTATTTCCGTAATGGTCAGTTAATGTTTAATAGATTGCCTTGCATGCTTTGATGACACGACATAAATACACGTAACGGTCCATTTATCCAAGTGGGGTGTTACAATTATGGTATCAGAGAGCAAGGTTCGACCTGTAGGCTCTAAAACTTGACCTATGACTAGTGGGTAGTCACCAAGAACTTCCTGTATTTTGGCGTCGTTATCTTCCATGCTACTCATGTATTTTATCAGTCGGATTTCCAAAATTTTGATTAAGTAAACGGTTGGTACAGGACTGGCCATACTTAATCGCATGTGCTTTTCAGCGAACTTTTCGTTTTGGTGAACTGACCATAGGCGTTCACCCTTGCCCGTTTAAATTTTGTATAGGTGAACTGACCATAGGCGTTCATCCTTACTCATGTCAGATTTATGTTTCAGTAAATTGTCATTTTGTGAACTGACCCTAGGCGTTCACCAGTATTCATGTCATATTTTGTTGGCTATGCCTTCATGAATTACACTATGCATATTCAGATTTATTACTCCAGGTTCCTGACAGTTTTATCAACTTATCCTCTGTTATTTCAGTTGCCACCCAGACGCGAAATCGAGAATGATCCTAACGCAGCTGCCATTGCTGCTGCTGTTCAGGCTGCTATACAAGCCATGTTACCCCAAATTCGTGATGAGATCCGAGCTGAATATCAAAATGGACCTCAGCAGAATAACAACCCTCCTGTTCCACCACCTGCCACTTTACCCGCTTGGCTAGATTTGTTTAACAAACAGAAACCCTGACTTTTTGAGCAGACTGTAGCTCCAACTGACGCGGAAGACTGGATCTACCATGTAGAGAAAATTTTTGGAGCTATGGGTTGTGGTGATGCTTTCAAGGTTAGGCTTGTAGTTTACAAATTGGAGGGTCCTGCTCTGCATTGGTGGAGGTCTCAGAAGCTGTCCAATGGGGGAGATGCTTGGGAGCTTACATTGACCTGGGCACGTTTCAAGATGATGTTCTATGACCAGTTTTTCCCGCATGCGGAGCAAGCTAAACTGAAGAGGGACTTCCACGTCATTCGTCAGAATCATGGCGAGAACAGTATAGAGTTCATGCACCGATACCTCAGGATGGCCGGATTCTTAGGGGAGGCTGCGGGTACCGCGGAGGAGCAAGCGAAGCAATTTCGCTGGGCTCTTCACTCTAGGACTGAAGATAGGCTGGTGAGTACCACATTCACTAATGTGTCACAAGTAGCTAATGCAGCTTGTGATATTGAGATGCTTTTCGAGAGGGATGAGCTCGAGAATGTAGAGCGTCCGGAGAAGAGGTACATCTCATCCAACAGACTTAAACAATTTAACTCCTATTATTACTTGTCAACTTATACGTTATGTCTTATCCAATTATAATCTTACAGACACAGAGGAGGAGACCGATCCCAATCGGCTACTCCACATCAGAACTACAGGAACCACGGTCAGTCATATGACCGTAATCGATCAGATAAGAGGAGCGGTGGTGATAACTACCGCGGCAGCTCAAACTCATCTGGCAACTATAGGTGATTCTTTAAGCTCCGGAAATACTAAACTATCGTGTAAAACAGATCTTAATTTTTTGTAAATTCCAACAGAGATGCTGGACAGGGGCGTGACCAAAACAACAGAGGTCAGCAGTTTGCCCGACCGGCAAATTCTGGTAAAATTTAAAATTTCAGTCAAACAGCCTTATTTCAGTTAAGTTATCAGAATCGTGACACGTGTTTATCATCGTAAATCAGGTTCTCAGCAAACCATAGCTGCTTCTACCGGGTATTCTTATCCCACTTGCATCACATGTGGGAAGAAACACACGGGACCTTGTCGTCGTGGTACGGGTAGTTGTTACAAGTGTGGTCAGCCGGGCCATTTGAAGAGGGATTGCAAGAGCGGGGATGCTGCCGGTACCTCAGGCCAGATTCCTCAGATTTTACCTCCACCACCACCAATACCACCAACCACTGGTCGTCTCTACACTACTACCGGTGAGCAAGCAAATAAGACCACAGGTACCATTACTGCCATTTTGTTTATACACGGACAGTCTGCATGCGTGTTTTTCGATACAGGCGCCACGCACTCAGTTATATCTACTTCATATGCTGTTAGAATAAACATGACCCCTACGCTACTAGACAGTGTATTTAGTATATCTACCCCCATGCGAGACTCCGTACTCATTACCCAGGTGTATAAGGATCTCCCTCTTGAGTTTGATGATAAAATCCGTCCAGTCAGTGCCCTTCCTTTAGATATGTGTGAATTCAATATTATTCCGGGTATGGATTGGTTGTCGGTTCATCGTGCCACCATAGATTGTCATGCTCACCGGGTCATCTTTGGTGATGTCCAGACACCAGAGTATATTCACGGGGGCTTCCTACCAGGAAAACATGTTCAGATCATTTCAGCTTTACAGGCTCGTACCTTACTATACCATGGTTGTGAGGGTTTCCTAGCTACAGTTCATGACACGACTTCTGAGGCACCTTCAATTCATGATCAGCCAGTGGTGTCAGATTTTCCAGATGTCTTTCCAAAGGAACTCCCAGGCTTACCTCCCATGCGAGAGGTAGAATTTGGTATCGATCTCATTCCAGATGCAGAACTAGTATCTAAAGCTCTTTACCGCATGGCTCCTCTAGAGCTTAAGGAACTGAAAGATCAGCTTCAGGAACTTCTAGAAAGGGGTTTCATTCGTCCAAGCGTGTCACCTTGGGGCGCTCCAGTTTTGTTTGTCAAGAAGAAGGATGGTAGTATGCGATTGTGTATTGACTATCGTGAGTTGAATAAGCTCACTATTAGTAACCGTTATCCACTTCCTCGTATTGACGATTTATTCGATCAGCTTCAGGGTGCCAAGCACTTCTCAAAAATCGATCTACGATCAGGCTACCATCAGTTGCGTGTAAAAGAGTAGGATATATCCAAGACTGCTTTTCGCACGAGGTACGGTCATTACGAGTTTGTTGTTATGCCATTCGGTATCACGTGCGCCTGCAATATTTATGGACTTGATGAACAGAGTCTTCCACAAATTTTTATACAAGTTTGTGATCGTATTCATCGATGATATCCTTATTTTCTCCAAGTCCAAAGAGGAACATGAGAATCACCTCCGTACAGTTTTGCAGATTCTCAGACGAGAAAAGCTATATGCTAAATTTTCGAAGTGCGAGTTTTGGCTGAATACAGTGACGTTTCTAGGTCATATTGTTTCTGCGGAAGGAATCACTATGGATCCTGCGAAGGTGGAGGCTATCACCAAATGACCAAGACCGACATCTGTCACAGAGATACGTAGTTTTCTTGGGTTGGCGGGTTATTACCGCAGGTTTGTGGAAAACTTCTCACGTTTGGCGTTACCATTAACCCAACTTATGCGAAAAGGTGAGAAGTTTATATGGACCAAGGAGAGAGAAAAGAGTTTTGAGGAACTCAAGCATCGATTGATCTCAGCACCGATACTTACTCTTCCATCCGGTATAGGTGGTTATCAGATTTATAGTGACGCTTCAGGAAAGGGCTTAGGTTGTGTTCTTATGCAGCATGGGAAAGTCATTGCATATGCTTCGCGTCAACTGAAGCCGTATGAGAAAAATTATCCTACTCATGATCTAGAGCTCGCAGCAATCGTTTTCTCCCTTAAAATCTGGAGCCATTATTTATACGGTGAGTCGTGTGATATCTTCACCGATCACAAAAGTCTCAAGTACATATTTACCCAATGGGAGCTGAACATGAGACAGCGGCGATGGTTAGAACTGCTTAAAAACTATGACACTAATATTCAGTATCACCCAGGTAAAGCAAATGTAGTAGCAGATGCCCTTAGCAGAAAGTCAGGTATGATAAATGGCATCAAAGTTCAGGAAGAAATTATTCAGGACTTAGAGCGGTATGATATTGAGCTCTTAGTACGCGGACAGAGGGGATACTGGGCTAGTCTGAGGGTAGAACTGAATTTACTCTCTAGGATTAAAGTCGCACAAAAGGATGATGGTGAAATCTGGGCTGTTGTCCAGAACATTGACCAGCAGACCGAATTTCGCGTCGATGACGATGGTATCGTATGGCAGGGTACCAAACTCTGGGTTCCAGAAGACCCTGCTCTTAGAGAAGCCTTAATGACTAAGGCTCACAGCTCTCTGTTCTCTATCCATCAGGTTCCACTAAAATGTACCACGATCTTAAGCAGCATTTCTGGTGGAGTGGCATGAAACAGGATGTCGCAACTTTTGTGTCTAAATGCTTAACCTGCCAGCAGGTTAAGATAGAGCATCAGCGTACCAGTGGTCTTCTTCAGCCGTTAGACATTCCAATGTGGAAATGGGACAAGATCTCTATGGATTTTGTCACTGGACTACCACAAACTCAGTGGAGACATGATGTAATATGGGTTGTTGTCGATCGTTTGACCAAGTCGGCACATTTCATTCCTATCCGTCAAGATTTCGCAGTCAGTAAATTAGCAGAACTATTCACCAAGGAAATTCTACGGTTACATGGTACACCTTCAGAAATTATATCAGATAGGGACCCACGTTTCACTTCTCATTTCTGGGAAGGTTTGCATAAAGCTTGGGGAACTAGGCTCAAGCTCAGCACAGCTTTCCATCCACAGACGGACGGTCAGTCAGAGCGTACTATCCAGACCTTGGAAGACATGCTACGCGCATGGCATTAGAATGGACAGGACACTGGGATGACTATATTTGCTTGGTCGAGTTTGCCTACAACAACAGTTGGCATGCTAGTATCAAGCGTGCTCCATTCGAGATGTTATACGACAGGAAATGTCGTGCTCCTATTTGTTGGGATCAAGTAGGAGAACGATTGATTGAAGGACCAGAATTAATAGAACTGACCAATGAAAAGGTCGCCATTGCTAGGGAAAAACTGCAAGAAGCGCGTACTCGCCAGAAGAGTTACGCCGACAAGCTTCGCAGAGATCTATCATTTTAGACTGGGGATCGTGTGTTCCTCAAAGTATCACCCGCACGCGGCATCAGACGTTTTGGCCTCAAGGCAAGCTCAGCCCTCCGTTACATCGGACCGTTCGAAATCCTTGAACGTATCGGTGAAGTGTCATATCGGTTGGCGTTACCACCTCAGCTTTCACACGTCCACAACGTGTTTCATGTATCATTACTCAGAGGGTACAACTATCATGAGCTTCACAAAGTGAATTATCCACTCGATCAGATTCGGGAGGATCTATCTTATATTGAGGAACCCGAAGTAGTTTTAGATCGCCAGGATCGAGTTATGAGAAGGAAGACCATTCCTTTCGTCAAAATCCTATGGAGGAACCATACCAAGCGGGAGGCCACTTGGGAAACAGAGGAGTATATACGGACTTCTTATCCACACTTTCAGTTTTGATTCGGGTATGTCTTTTCAGCTTCTATGTCTTCCAGCTTATTAGCATTTTCGACTTTTACTCCAGTCAGCTTAAATACCTTATAATTCGGGGACGAATTATTTTTAGAGGGGAAGAAATTGTAAAACCCAGTACGGCCGTATCCTTAATTCAGGGACGAATTATTCTTTTAGAGGGGAAGAATTGTAAAACTCGTATTTAAATTAGAAAATGTAAATACGCGGTTTAATTATTTAGACTATTACGTATAAATTATGGACGAAAACAAACGCGGGAAATTATATACAAGTAATATAAAAAAAGAATAAAGAAAATAAAAGGGCTATAATTTAAAGAAAAGAGAAAGAAAAGGGTTATGGGCTTTAGCCCATCATGGGTTACAATAAAAAATATAAACGGGACTTAACCTTCTCCCATAACAGACGAAAAAAAAAAGATTAGGGTTTTTGGGAGTGAGTTGGCCGCCGGGTTTAGAAAAAAAAGATTTCAGACTTAATTCTTCATCACAAATCAGTGTTTAATCCTCCATCTTCCTTTATCATATCACGGTAATCACTCTCGTTTCCATTCCCATTGGTTATCACGTTTTATTTTGATTTTAGGGTTTATAAACGAAACTTATGACGAATCTTAAATAAAAATGATTAATGGGTGTCGGGGTGTTTTCTTCTCACAGAAACCGAGACCAAAGGGTCTCGGTATATGCTGCCTCGTGACAGCCATGACCACAGGCCACGTGGTGGTACTTTTTTTGGCCCAGCCGCGAGCAAAACACACCCCAAACAGGGGTTATAAGATTTAGGGGGTCGGGTCTTGGTGTGATCAGTGAAACCGAGACACCACCATGTCTTGGTGGTCTCATCCTTGCCCAGTCGTGACCCACACAGGGGCGGCTAGGGCTGTATTTTCGACCTAAAGCTGTCAAAACCAATCAGTTTGTTTTAAAAAGAAAATAAGGGGTGCGTTTGGGTCTGCAGTAGCATAAGGGTGCGTTTGGTTTATATAAACAGTGGGAAAACGTAACCTAGCAGTGGGAACTAAATGTTTAATCAGTGGGAAAAATGGGACATAAAATCTGGATATATTCAATAACATTAGCGACAGTTTTGCGACAGTTTTTCTGTCGCAGAACTGTTATATGTATGCAGTTTTAAAAAGGACAGCTTTTAGCGACAGTTTTAGTGACTCAGTTTTCTGTCGCAGATTCTTATAGGCAGATTTAATCATAGTATGTTGAATTGTTTAGTGCGACCGAGATGGGGTATCTCGGTTGGCTCGGGACATTATTATAATAAATAATATGAATAAATTTTTTTATAAATGTTTAAAATATATTTTATTTGTATTAAATTAAAATAGTCCTTTAATGTTTTAAAAGGAACTTTCTAATTTAAGAAACTTTCTATTTTTAGAGGGATACTTAATATAGTATTACTATAGCGTCAGAAATACGCTTTTACCGTAACAAATAGTAGATCGATAATACATTAAAAGGAATTATTATAAGATCAGATTTATCAGTTAATATACGTACAGAATTTCAGAAATAAAATAAATAAATGAGAAGTCAATAAGAACAGTAAATTAAATAGACGGATATCAGTTAGCTTATTCGCGCGTCTTATTTGTGTAGCTCGCGTGAAGTCTGAGTAGGAGTTCTACTTGTATCCTTCAGTCAGTTACTGGACACGAGGTACATATTTCTGTCCTTTCAGTAAGGACTTCCTTTCTATGCATGATTAGGATTCCCCGTATGTAGCCAAATGTTTTTCCCCATATGTGTTTAAGCTTATCAGAAATCATGTTAAAAACGAAATAAGTTGCCTGAGCATTATATACAAGCACGACCAGTTTATGTACTAGTTACGGAGGTACCGTAACCACGGCACTAGAGGCACTGGTGTCATGACTCACATGCAGGAGAGTGATATCCTGCATCGTCCCACTCATGTTCAGTTTGGCCATTTTTATATGTATGTTTAGTGGGGCGTATGGATGCATCCTAGGCTTATCAGTTTACAAGTTATCAGGGTGAATGTGGTGTGAGCTCTACATCCTTCACATTGTAGTTGATCCCTTCACTCAGCACAGTATTTAGAGGTCACCCCTCTACAGTTATTTAGAGGTCACCCCTCTACAGCATGACGAGGTCACTCCTCCAGTTATTCATGCACGGTTGTTACAGCACGTGACCTATATAAGCTCTGGCAATTAAAATACAGTAAATGCATGTTTTCAAATTTAATAGTTAATAATTGAGTTTCAGTATGTATGAACCAGGTTTCTTAGATTTTTATAGAGTTTTACCATATGTTACATATCAGTCTCATAGCTTCATTTGTTGTCATCTATTCCATTACTTTCAGTACATTCTTATCATGCTTTTTATCCGTTCACTGAGCGTTATGCTCAGCCGTAGTTTCCTTTCATGTTTCCAAACGGCAGGTACACAGGGACGATCTTAGGACTTCTAAGAGAGTACGTGCATTTGGATGGGAGCTATCCAGACTCCTTTATTTTTTTGATGCACACATTACATTACTTTGGTTGTTTGGACACTGTTTCGTCCTTTCCTTTCAGTACTTAAACCTTTTATATTTTGAGCTTATGTTTGGACTACCGATATTTGATTCTGGTATTTCCGTAATGGTCTGTTAATGTATAATACATTGCCTTGCATGCTTTGATGACACGCCATAAATACACGTAACGGTCCATTTATCCAAGTGGGGTGTTACAAGGAATGTGTGGCCAATGTTTACCACCACCCTTTCTTTTTAACAAACACATAAGTGGCTCCGCGTAGCCAATATTCGTAGATAAATAAAATGCGATTCTATGTAATCGATATCTAAACTAAGTAGGCAAAGCATAAGAGACCTCGACGGAAGGTTCGCAACCTTCAAAATCGAAAAATATGGTCGATGTCTATGGGAGGGGAATAAAGGATTAAGTGGATCTGGGTGGAACTTAGATCCCTCCACCCTATATATGTAGTCAATATTCCCTAACCAAAATTAAGAGTTGAATAAATATCCAAGTGGCTCTGGAGGGTAGGTGATTCCTCCCGGCTGATCTATGTAGCCAAGGTTCACTCCCTAGGTGATAAAATGAATACAGGCCAAAATACCTACAAAGTTATATGTGCAAGGCCAAGAACAATAGAGTGCAAAATGAGGCATAAACAAAATGGCGCAACGGCCAAGCATACAAATTTAACCAGTGTTTAGAGTACATAAGGTCGTAGGGCCATCAACTGTTATTATAGATAAGACGAATAGTACTGATGCAGGTTTAAGTAAATCACTGAACAGAGGCACAGTCATGCGACAGAGGTCCTTGGCCAAGAGTTACTTCTCCATTCGACATGACATTTTGAAGCTCCATGGGGCTCTTAAAGTAGGACCGGGAGACCTTGTCCACATATAGGTACTTCTTCACAAACAAGGCATCATAAGCCTCCACCAAGCTGGTCTCTATAACAGAAGACTCAACCTCTAAAGCTTCGGCCAAGATGGCAGCCACCTCCTCCTCTGTCCTGCCACGGTTCACGGCCTGCATGAAACCCAAATTAAAAGCAAGGCTAAATACCTCCCCATGAGCATACTTGTACTCCTTGTTGGCCAAGAGGCGTTGAATGAGCACTAGAAAAAGGTCCTTCACAAGATTTTTTCTCAACGTGGCTGTTGATCCCAAAGTCAGATCTTAAACCTTAATAGCTTGTTTAAGGGTTGTGATAGAGAGAAAGAATTCAATCTAACACTAGAGAAACTTTGCAAAGCAAAGTAACTAAACAAGATGCGGAATGTAATGTTTAGCACAAGAACAAATGTGATTCAAACGTTGAACTTTAATATATCAAAGATATACGAATACCCAAAGTGGTATTAGGGTTTACAAAACCTTAAAGTAATAATAATGAAAGACAAATGAGAAAGACACACTTTGCATGCTAACCTAGTGAGTCCTTTTATAGCCATAAGGACTCACGTACAAGATCACTACTAACAAACTATGGAAAGTATTAAGGAATAATAACTGAAACGCGTAAAAATCTATTCCATGTTTATCTTTAACAGCAGGGCCTTTGACTTCAGCAGGGGAACCAATCCCCCTGCCTTTGTTATTTAGCAGGGGGAACTTACTCTAGCAGGGGTACGAATAATCAACTAGCAGGGGAAACAAACTAAGCATAGATTTATTTCCAACAATCCTCCCCTAAACTTGTGCTTTCCCCTAAAGACAAGTTTCTGAATAAATACTAGTTGATGAGGATGCTTACAAACTCTCTGGCCAAATCTGACTATGAACCATTCTTACCAGATCATAAGCAACAGGCTTTTTAGCATCTACAATTAGGTTAGCCTGTGCCAGTTTCTTCAAGGTGTCCTGAGAGAAGGGATAATACCTATGATTGAGCAAGTACACACTCACACCTTCCATCACTACCTCATAAACCCCAGAATTGGTAAACAGCTTCCAATACAACAAATCTCCTTTATTCACTGCATCAAATATGGGATCAAATAACTCATGCTCATACATCCTATGCTTGCACTCCCATAATTACCCAATCCTTCTCCACACCATCCATGGTAGGAGGTTTTGCAGCAAACGTTTTCTTCAATATTTTCCATAGATCTTCTAAGTCTTCACTATCTAAAATTTGAAACATGACATCTAAACTTAGAAATGTCTGTGCTGTATTGTCAGCTCTTGTAAGCTTCCACCAAGTCCTCCCTTTGTGTTCATAAACAGCATACTCTATGATAGCAAACTTCTTTCCAAGTTCACTAGGTGAAATATCATCATTTTCCTACAGAATTAGCTGTTTATCAATCTCATCATTTGAAGGCCTTTGAGACTCTTTAGTAACTATGCCTACTTTCTCCATTCTCTTGAGTCTCTTTGCTGCTCTTTGTACATTAAGTACAGACTTCTCAAGTACTTCTGGAAAACTTCCACCTGCTTGATGCGATGCCCCTGCTTGTGATGATGCACCTGCTTAGGATGATGCACCTGCTTGTGTAGTTTCCAAAGTTGTCTCTCCAGCTTTTCTTTTCTTTGATTCTTTAGCTTTCTGTAGCATTTCACTTTGTCTCCTAAGATACTCAGCTTCCTCAGGAGTGTTGATAGTCATCCAATCCTCCACATCATACAATTTTTAGAACTGGTCTGACTGCTCTTTTTATGGCTTCAAAACTCATATCACTGAAGTCACCATCCTTCCACTTTCTATGTCTCTTAAGCAGAACTTTGTAGTGATCAAGTTGCCCTTTCTCTGAAGTTAGATACTTCTCACTCTGAATTTGAATTGCCCTTCTTTCCAGATACTCAGTTTGATATTTGTAAACAAGGCAAGTCAACTCATACCTGTCTTCCAAAGGAGCATTTTTCAACTCCTTCTCCCATTGATCAAGAAACTCTCCAACATGAGGTACCCTGTCATCTAGTTCTCTATGCATAATCTCAACCTGCTTGAGCATATCTTTGGGTCTCATCTTCTCCATTCTTTGGTCCTGCATATCCATCTCCTCTTGTTGTAGCCTGAGAGCTACTTGTGCATCATGTGCTTCTTGAGCCCTTTGCTGTTCAGGAGTTAGATGCTTGTATTTTCTGTTGGGCTGTTGCACCATGATTCCTTTTCCTTTGTCTTTTGGATCCACTGCTGGTGCTGGTTTCGCTTTAGATGCAGGTTCTTTGATTATAATCCCCTTCTGAGCTGGTTGCTTTCTGTTCTTCCTAACAAATGTTTGAGTAATATTCTTAGCAGGGGATAAACTTACAGCAGTGGGATCAGCAATGGCAGGGGAAACTTTTGAAGCAGGGGCTTCTTCTGGATTGCCCATGGTGAGCAATGTTTGAGCAATATCTTTGGTTGCACTCCCCTTGTCACTTCCCTTATCAGCACTTCCTTTCTCCATCCCTTTCTGAGCACTTGTTATCTTTCCATGTTTCCCACCAGGATATGAATAATACTCAGTAGACCCTTCTGTGTGTGGAATTTCCTCCCCTTTGGAAGCATCCTCGTCTGTTGAAAGAATCAGTCTGGGATTTCTCCTCCCCTCAAGAGTAGCAAGTCTGGTTTCCAAGTGAGAGATAACCAGACCTTGCTTTTTGACATCTTGTACTAGTTGTGCATTCTGCCTTTTCAGACTCATACACATTTTCGTCAATTCCAAATTTTTCAAAGGTTTCATACTGCTCTCAATCCTAGAAGGGTATCATGGAGTGGGGGAGAGGACTTATTGATGGTGTCACTATCCTGCTCACCCCTTGAGGATGAGACAGTAGTGGCAGCCAAACCCCCAGGTTGCTCCAAACTCTTGGAGACTCTCCTTTCTGCTGCTTGTGAAGATTCACCAGGCAAGGGAGACCTGGCAAACCTGGATTTTGAACGCCTTTCTTGTTGTGGATCAGCAGGTGGTAGGTTCTTGGCAGGGGAATCAGAAGGTTGATTTATGGCTGTTTGATTTTTGGCTTCTTCCAGTCTGATTTAGTCCATCATAATTGAAGTGAGTGGAATGTTTTTGCCAGAAAATAAAGGTGATGGTGCAAGTAGTGTGGTGAAGAGTTTGGTGGTGTGTTGGGTTGCTGAAAAATAGTTTTTGTGTTTAATGGGACCATGATCACTCATATTCAGCAGAATTTCTATAAACCTTGGATACATACAAAACTTTGAGGTGCTTGAAACATTTTTAACCATTCCTTTAAAAATCATTTGAGAAAAACAATACTTCCTCCCTGTTGCAAAGCAGATCAGGGCAGAAGCTATCTCACTACCAACCTCATTAAAAGCAGTGGTTTTTGGTGACAAACATTGCATAATTGTATGAATCAAATATTTCCAATGAGGGGCAAACTGGCCTTTAGCAAACTTACATTTTTGATTTTCAGAAAGTTTGTACCCCAATTTAACAAGACCTGCAAAAATTTCAGCCTCAGAAAAGTTGGTTATTCCATCCTCATCATCAAGGAGAAGATTCTCCCTAATGGAGGCAAGTGTGATTACCTTGGAATGACCATCAACCGTGCTTTGAATTATAACCTCTCCATTCACTGTTTTGGTCATGGCTTTAGACCAGAACTGTTGAATGTGTGAGGTATAGATTCGAGGATTGATGAGAAG
Organism: Glebionis coronaria; assembly: GCA_025667525.1. Lineage (NCBI taxonomy): Eukaryota > Viridiplantae > Streptophyta > Magnoliopsida > Asterales > Asteraceae > Glebionis > Glebionis coronaria. The sequence goes on from CM046882.1 coordinate 457,994,001, forward strand.
GGCCACTCTGAAGTACGAAGACTTTAGAAAGGCCACAGCATCAGTAAACTCGGCTGGTTCATCATGAAGCAAGGCGATTTGGTTATGATTAGGGGCAATTTTAAGAGTCATGATGAATTTTGAAAATAGTTTGAAGGTTTATAGAGATGAGAGGTAAGTGGGATTAAGTCGAGGGAGAAAGATGGACCTGCTGGTAAAGGGAATTAAGTTTTTATAGGCGAATTGAAGAGCTGTGATTGGACCAAAATTTTCAAATTGCAAAAATATCAAAGATAAATCTTGATAAAAAAATTAATTTATTTGAAATAGAAGGAAAAGATTACCAATCAGCGAAGAAAGCGCCTTAAATATCTTTTAAAAATAATAAAATATTCCCTAACCAAAATTTAAGCAAGCAGGCCCAACGGCTATGAACAGGGTAACGGTATTGTCGGTCAACGGTCAAACAGGGGAATGTTATGATAGCAGGGGAATAAAAGATAAAAGCAGGGGAAACTTTCCTAGGGGTATTGAACTAGTCATGGAGAGACTAATGCTAACTAGCTCTGCTCTAATGCACACACTTGCATACACAAGATAGATACATAGAAACTCAAGAGTCCTCTATTCAGCAATGGTCCCAATACAAAAAGTTAATACATAAGTCCCCCTACACCAGGTTATCCCAAGAAAACATGCATACCCCAGTCACCATCCCAACCTTGTCCCTTACCTATGGTCAGGAAGTCTTGGCAATGTGTGCCACACCTCTGTATTTGAACAGCAAGCTGTTTTAATAGAGGGATGTAAGCACACACTACAGTGCCTCAAGGTTTCAGAGTTCTGACAAGCTTTGCAGCAAGTCATCATTACCCTGAACCCTCACTCACCAGTGGATATGATCTAAGATCATATATGAGTATCCTAAGGATACCCTGAGTCCTAAAGGTGTGACCTAACCTCCCCTGAAACATAGAGTATATACCTGATCCACCAATGAGAATAGTATGCACCATATGAACCTCTACATTGTTAGTCTAAAACCACATAGAACCACTTTTGTAAAAAGAACACACCCAGCTTAAGAGAAAAATTCTCTTGGCAGGGGAATGAACCCCCAGCAGGGGAATCTGTGTGAAAAAGCAGTGGAATGAAAGAGATGGAAAAATGGGCTAACAATTATACAACAACAGCAGTGAAGTAACCCTGATTATACATGACAAAATAGACATCAGATTTTAAGGAGTAACCATTCCAATACCTACAACCAGATACTGAAACCTCCCTACATCAAAAGCTTTTGTTAAAAGATCAGAAACATTAAGTTCTGTATCAATTTTCTCAAGGACAATCAGTCCTTTTTCAAAACAATCTCTGATAAAGTGATGTCTAATTTCAATGTGTTTGGTCTTGCTATGAAAAACAGGGTTCTTTATAATGCAAATAGTGCTGTTGTTGTCAATGAATATCTTGGTTTTAAAAAAGTTATACCCATAATCAAGCAATTGATTTTGCACCCAAAGAACTTGACCACAGCATGCAGCAGCTGCTACATACTCAGCTTTAGTTGTGGATGTTGCCATGATAGTCTGCTTCTTACATTGCCAAGATATAAGCCTGCTCCCCAAGAATTGGCATCCCCCTGTTGTAGACTTCCTATCATTGTTGTCACCAGCATAATCACTATCTGAATAGGCTATCAGCTCAAATGGTGACTCCTTTGGATACCAGAGTCCTAAGGCGGGATGACATTTTAGATACCTAAAAATCCTTTTCACAACAAATAAGTGACACTCTATTGGTGACACCTGGTATCTTGCACATAAGCAGACTGCAAACATGATGTCAGGTCTTGAAGCAGTGAGATACATAAGAGACCCAATCATAGACCTGTAATTCCTGACATCTATAGGCTTTCCAGGACCATCCTTGCCCCATGGATGATCCTTGTCCATTGGAGTGGACACCTTCTTTCCATCAGACATGCCAAACTTCTTTACAATCTCAGCCACATATTTGTCTTGTGAGATAAATATCCCATCTTTCCGCTGCTGGACTTGTAACCCCAAAAAGAAGTTTAGTTGTCCCATGGCATTCATTTGGAATTTATCCTGCATCAATTTGGCAAACTCTTTGCTAAGCATAGAGTTAGTTGATCCAAAAATGATGTCATCCACATAGACTTGTACTAGCAGAAGGTCACCCTTTTGTTTCTTGGTAAACAGGGTCTGATCAATCTTCCCCCTGCTGAATCCATTGTCTAAGAGATATTTAGAGAGAGTACCATACCAGGCTCTGGGAGCTTGGTGAAGTCCATACATGGCCTTTTTCACTTTGTATACTTTGTCAGGATGTTCTGGATCTTCAAACCCTGGAGGTTGCATGACATAGACTTCTTCATCAGTGGTTCCATATAGGAAGGCACTTTTCACATCCATCTGGAAAACAGTGAAGTCTATGAATGAGGCATAAGCAAGAAATAATCTAATAGCTTCAATCCTGGCTACTGGAGCAAACACCTCTTCATAATCGATTCCTTCTTCCTGAGTATACCCTTGTGCCACTAATCTTGCTTTGTTCCTGACAACTATTCCCCTTTCATCCTTTTTGTTCCTGAGTACCCACTTTGTCCCAATAGGCCTTGCCCATTTGGGACAATCAACCAGAATCCAAACCTCTTGTATGTCAAATTATAAGAGCTCCTCTTGCATGGCTTCAACCCAGCTTGGGTCATTTAAAGCCTGAAAAATCTTCTTTGGGTCTTCTTGTGACAAAAATGCAGTAAACAGACAACATTGCATGTTGTCAGGATTGAACTTCATGGTGATGTTAGCAATGAAGCTGTGCTCCTTTGCTGTATACCTTGTATGTCTGGGGGCTTCAGGATTGCCAATGATCTGAGAGATAGGATGATCCTTATTGATTCTGTAGGTAGGCTGCATGATGACTTCTGTTTCATCTTCTTCCAAATCAGAATTGATGGGGCTATTTTGATTAGGAAAGAAGTCCTCAAAGGAACTTCCAAATGATACAGCATTACCTAGAGATGGGTGCTGGTGAGCAGAATGAAGCTCTGAATAACTAGGACCTCCACTCCTGATGATTCTGCTTCTACTGCTGGATATAATAGGACCATCATTTATGGGTGTAGATGATGAAATGAGTGGGGATTCTCTTTCTGCATCAGTAGTCTCATTAGCATCATGATCCTTTGTGAAAGAGGAATCAATTGGTCTAGCAGGGGAATCCTGGATTCCACTGCTTTCAACCATTCCACTGCCTTCAGCCATAGCAGGGGATGAGATTGGTTGTTCTTTTCCTAGAGAAGAATTATCTTCTTGAACATCGGCTTCAATAGGAAACAATGAGGGTACATTCATGTACCTCAGGGGTGACTTCTCTGCACCAGTTGTTTCTTGAGTACCTGAAATGTTAGTGTTCTGCAAAACAACAGGTACATAATTCATGGACTTTGAGAGTACATCTATATCAAAGAACCAGTCAGGACCTGTTTGAACATCTTCAGGTTTGTCTTCAAGAAAGTTCACATGAAGATTTTCTGTGATTTTGCTTGTCTTCTTGTTGAAGACCCTATATCCCTTGCTGTTTAATGAATAACCCACAAAGTATCCATCATCACCCTTTTCACTGAATTTACCTAGATTATCAATAGTGTTCAAGATGATCACATGACATCCAAAAGGTCTGAAAAAGTCAATTAAAGGAGGTCTTCCATTGAACAGCTGATAAGGGGTCTTGTTGTGTGCCTTAATTACCAAGGCCCTGTTTTGTACATAACAAGCAGTGGATACAGCTTCAGCCCAAAAGATAACTAGAAGTTTGGAATCAGACAGCATAGTTCTTGCAGCTTCAATGAGTGTCCTATTCCTTCTTTCTGCCACTCCATTCTGTTGAGGTGTTCTAGCAATGCTGAATTGCCTCTTGATGCCTTTGTTTATGCAGAAAGAGTCCAGTTTCTGATTTTTGAATTCACCACCATTGTCTGATCTTATGGTAACTACCTTCATGCTTTTTGATAGTTCAATTTGATTGATGAACCCAATGAGTACATCAGTTATGTCACTCTTTTCAAATAGAAAGAATGTCCATGTAAACCTTGAAAAATCATCAGTAATCACTAAGCAGTACCATTTCTTCATTATGCTTGCCACAGAAGTAGGACCAAAAAGATCCATATGCAGTAGTTCCAATGGCTTGGTGGTGGACATACTTGTTTTTGATTTGCAAGATGCTCTGTGTTGCTTCCCTTTCAGACATGCTGCACAAGTATGTTCATTGACAAAAGACTTGGAAGGAAGACCATGAACCAGATTATACTTTACTAGTTTGTTCATGTTCTTGAAATTAAGATGACCAAGTCTTCTATGCCATTTCTTACATTCATCTGCTGAAGCTTTGGCAATGAAACATGTTTCATTGTCTTGGAGAGATATGTCCTTGAGATCAATTGTGTACATATTCTTCTGTCTTGGTGTTCTGAGTACAATAGGAGTGTCTTTTGGCAAGACAAACTCCTTTCCTAATACCAAGCATTCAGTGTCAGTAAACAAGACAAAATTCTTGTTATCAGTCATCTGTGACACACTGAAGAGATTGTACTTGAGTTCTTTCACCAAGTACACATTGTCAAAGGTCATCCCATTAGTGACAATGGTTCCTTTTCCTGTAATGGTTCCATGCCCATCTCCAAAAGAAACACCATCATTGTCATGCAGGGGTACAAAATTAGACAAGTAAGTTTTTTGTCCAGTCATACTCCTTGAGCATCCACTATCCCAATATGCTCTATCATCCCTTGTCTTCTTTGTCACCTGCAAAAAGAAAAACAAATTAGTTTTTCTTGGGGACCCAAGCCATTACAGACTTGGATCTACCTCGTGTATCAATGTAGGATAGCTTATCAAAAACTAGAGATACACCATTAGATTGAGTACCCCTTTTGGGTGCCCAAACCCAACGAGCTGAGGTTTTCACAGCTTTTCCCCATCTTCCCATGTTCCTAGAAAGTAAAACTTTTCTAGCAGGGGATACCCCAGTTTTAGCAAGGGAATCCCTATGCTTAGCAGAGGGAACCCACCTTTTGTTTTGGCCTCTATTCATGTGTTGGTAAGGTCTAGAGACAGATCTATATGCAGTATAAGGTGTTGGGGTGGTCACTGAAGTGTTGGGCTTTGGGTGAACATCATTCTCCTTCCTAAGGGCAGGAACAACATATTTATCAGTCACCCTATTTCTCAAGGCAGGGGCAACATACTTGGCAGGGGAAAAGGATTTTGCCCTTGCATTTAGAAGAATGGTTTTAGGTTGCATATCCTTTAAGGGATTTGCAGCCACCATCTCCATTGGTGCCTTACACTCTTGATAAGTGTGTTCAAAGCTGCCACATGTGAAGCAGGGCTTGGTATTAATCACAAAGTCTTCTCCTAATTGATGAGACTTTTGGTCATTCCAATTTCTTTGATTACCTCTGACATTCCTATACATACCAGCATATTTAATGGTAGACTTAGGGGAGATACTTTTAGAGCTAGAATTTCTACCAACAATTCCTTCTCTTGAAAATCTAACAGGGTTATCAATTTGTTTTAAACCAACCTGTTCCTTTTCAACATCCCTAATAACACTAGTTTTAACTAGAGACTCTTCTGTATCAAGATTATTAGGTATATAAGCACTCAAGTCAAACTCAATGTCATCCTGTTTTTCAAAACAAGGGAGACCAGTCCAGGACAGGTCTTTTCTAGGAGAAGGAGCATGGATGTTAGCAGGGGGTGGTGGTATGGTAGCATGCATATTTTTAATCCCAAACCCTGTTTTGTCCCTAGGAGATTGACCAATTTCAACTGCTTTGGTTAAATCTTTTGAAGCTTTTCCAAATTTTTCAACAGTTTCTTCATCTATCTTTTGGTTAGCTTTGAAAGTTTCAAGTTCAGCAGTCAATACCTTTATAGATTGGTTATTCTCCTTAGCATCTCTTTCTAGAATCACAATGTGATCCCTATAATCACTTTCTCTTTGCCTATACTCTCTTATGGTGGACTCTAATTGTTCTAAAGCACGTTTATAATTATCAAGATCATTATCACAATTGATATAGTCAGCTTTTACCTTTCTGATTTGATCATTCAAAGATTCAGTATTTTTCCTACAAGCTTTAGTACAGTATGAGTCTGGAACTTGACATAGCCATAAGTGCAAAATCTTCTTCCTTTTCCTCAGCAATCAAAGCTTGATTTCTTTCCACATTCTCTGTCATAGCACTCCAGTCCCATCCACTTGCTCCATCTATCCCCTGCATGGCTACCATGGCTTTAGCACCAGAATCATCATCTCTTGTTTCCTTTCTGTAGCTATTTCCAGTCTTAGGTCCTCTGCATTCCCTGGAAAAATGACCCTTCTTGCCACAATTGTAACATTCAACTTTTGTTTTATCAAACCCAGCCACATCAGAGGGATTAATTGAGATCTTCTTCTCATACTTCTTGTAGAACCTATTGGCTCTCATGCTGAGTAGAGCCATATTCCACTTGATATCCATCTCTTCTAACCCTTGCTTACTGATTTGACTTAGGTCTTCATGTAGCACAGTAGATCCTTGTGGCCCTTGAGATGCTATAAAAGCATAAACAATATCGAGGCTGAATGTAGCTGGTCTTTCTTCATCATAGGAAGGTCCAGACCTGGTAGCAGGGGAATAAGTAGCAGGGGCTACTTCTATTCCACTGTTCTTGGAGATTCCACTGCTTTGTGATATGAATGCCATGTTAGCAGGGGAATCAGTGAATCCGCTTGAGTTGGTGGGAATTGTTCCTTTTGACTTCATCTCATTGAAAACAGGTTCAAAAACTTTTAAGTTATTGTATATGTCATCAATGTCTTTTTCGTCCAAGTCATCCTTATTCTGCCAAATTGCCTTATAGACAAACCATTCTTTCTGGAGGCTGTTAAGAAACCTGGTATTCACCTGCTCTTTTGATACCTCAATATCAAAGAATTCCAATTGGGCCACCATATCTTGAAGCCTATTGTAAATAGCTCCAATTGATTCATCACCAATTGCTTTGAAAGAAGCAAAATCATTCAGCATTTGATTTTTCTTCTTCTTCTTTGTGGCTTCATTTCCTCCAAAGGTTTTGCCTATGGCTTCCCATAGATCCTTAGCTGTTTTGTATTTCCTGAATCTGAGTTGATGTCTATCAGGTAGAGCCAACAGCAATGAGCTATGAGCCCTGACATCATGCCTTCTAGCCAGTATTTCCTTATCACATAGAGCAGCAGATTTCTTCTTGTCCTTACCTTTGGAACTTTCACCTTCTTCCTTGCCCTCTTCAACTGCCACCATTTTGTTGAATTGATCACCAAACTCTATGATCTCCCAGAGAACATAGTGTTCCATTTTCAGGTATTGTTGGATTCTGAATTCCCATAATTCAAAGTTTTCAGGATCCAACATGGGTAACTTGAGGTTATTGTGGTTGTTGCTGTTTGAGGATGAATCTGAAGACATGTTTGCTATGAGGATTTTGTTCTTGATTTAGACAAAGTTTCTCAACAAGCTCTGATACCACTTGTTGATCCCAAAGTCAGATCTTAAACCTTAATAGCTTGTTTAAGGGTTGTGATAGAAAGAACGAATTCAATCTAACACTAGAGAAACTTTGCAAAGCAAAGTAACTAAACAAGATGCGGAATGTAATGTTTAGCACAAGAACAAATGTGATTCAAACGTTGAACTTTAATATATCAAAGATATACGAATACCCAAAGTGGTATTAGGGTTTACAAAACCTTAAAGTAATAATAATGAAAGACAAATGAGAAAGACACACTTTGCATGCTAACCTAGTGAGTCCTTTTATAGCCATAAGGACTCACGTACAAGATCACTACTAACAAACTATGGAAAGTATTAAGGAATAATAACTGAAACGCGTAAAAATCTATTCCATGTTTATCTTTGACAGCAGGGCCTTTGACTTCAGCAGGGGAACCAATCCCCTTGCCTTTGTTATTTAGCAGGGGGAACTTACTCTAGTAGGGGTACGAATAATCAACTAGCAGGGGAAACAAACTAAGCATAGATTTATTCCCAACAGTGGCCTCACGACCAAGATCAACAGCCAACCTGGTGTTGTCAGCCCTAAGCCCCCGAGCATCCTCTTCAGAAGCTTTCAACTCACTCTCTAAGGCAACAATCTTAGCATCTTTGGCTGCAAGAGCCTCATCATGAAGCTTCTGGCCCTTCTCGAGAGCGGCTAAACGCTCGGCCAGTTCCATCTTAGAAGAAATGATAAGATCATGCTCACCAAGGAGTTTGTCATAATCATGGTGGCTCTTCAGCAAGTCATCATTGGCAGTGTCAAGGGACCTTCGGCATTCCTCCAACTCAGACTGAGAAGAAACACATGCACTATGCTCTTCCAGCAAGGATTTAAAGCGGAGCAAGACACTGGATTGCATCTGGGTACTTTGGGCCAAACGACGCCAGCCAGACCAAATGGCCATATGGTGGTCAACTCCCTCATTGAAATACACTTGATCGGACGAAGTAAACAGATTGGAGAGCATATCACGGCAGTCTTTGAACTTGTCCACCCGGCAAGATTCCGTAAGGCCCCACTGGGGGGTGAAAGGTCGACTCCCAAAACGTGCATAAGGATCACCTACCAAAAGATAAATCAAGTATAAGAAGGGAGGCACACACCAACGTGCACAGAACAATAAGTGAAAAGAGGGATAAGTGGCCTTACGGAAAGAACTCTCAGCTTCATCAGGATCAACCTCAACATCCAAATTGATAGGCTTCGAAGCATTACCTAAAAAAAATATATTTGAAAAAAAAAGAGAAAAGACAAGCAAAATATGGACACAAAAAAAGAGAAGAGAAAAGAAAGGAAAGAGGAGGAAGAACTCACCTCCTGGGAAGACAATATTCTCATCACCGACACCAAGGGAAACATGGTTGTTGCCAGGCGCAACGGATGCAGTACGAGGAGAGGATGAGGGAGGATGTTCCTCCACATGAGGCTCTTTCTCAGAAACATGAGGCTGAGACAGAACATCATTAGTATGCTCTCGAAGATCATTCATAACATTAGGCCCCTCGGCTGAAGGAGTAGGAGTATGAGACCCATTCCCACCAGCTGGCTCCCCGGCAGGAGTGGAAGGCTCAGCATGTGAAGCAACATAACTCGATGGCCTTGCTTTTCTTATAAGAAGAACCATCACCATCAACCTTCCTTTTTGACTTCCTTGTATGAGTGGTAGCTTGAGTGGCCCTAGTGCCAACACTATGAGAACCACCAGTTGTTGCATCCTCACGGACAGCCTTTTCAACATCACGTCTGTGCTTTCTCTCTTGATCAGCAATCACCCTCGCGTCAACTAGTTCAGCCTGCTCCATGGAAAAAAATTTGAAGGGATAGGAGCACCCTCAGGCAAAGGAGGTGTGGTATGGGTAGCAATGATTGTGCCCTCCGGCAAAGGACTTCCTTGACGAATGCCCGCACCTACAAAGCGGGGGATCCTTAGAAACTCAGCCATAGTAATATCTGCAAAAACAAGAAGGAAAATTAGACAATGCATAAGATACGAAGGGCTAAACAAGAGAAGAAAGAAAAACATTACTCTACCCATCCAGGCCGTTGAAGGAACAATCAAAGCCTGGATGCCTCCAAATGGAAGTAAGACGACCAATATATAAAACGCTCGCATATGGCTTACGGAGGGGAATATCAAATTCACAAAGCTTCTTTGCATCCAACGGATTTTACTCAGAAATCTTAGGAAGAGGGTCGTCCACACTGGAGTCATGATGCCTCCAAGGCATGGCAATGGGAGCGGCTCTCCGATAAACAAGGAAAAAGAGACCGTTCCATCCCTTTAGGCTTGTGGGGCCATCCTTAAGGAAAGGACGATAAGGTTTAGAGCCTCGGCTTTGAAAGGAAAACCAGTCACCCACCTTACAAAGCTTATAGAAAAGGTGGAACAATGGCACGAAAGGATCAATACCTAGACTACGACAATAGATCTCAAAAGAGTGGCTTTATTTACACCAATAGGCACCAGTTGTGAGATATGTACACCAAAGTGCTCGACAACACGAAGAAAGAAAGAAGAAAAATGGATGCGAAGGCCCCCTTGATCGAAATGATGAACGTAAAGGCCGATGAGATGGGAGTTCGTTCATGCAAAAGTTAGGGGGAGGTGCAGAAGGGTTAAGATCTATAGGGATGTGATAGGCGTCAGCCACGCGCCGTACATGGTCCGAATTTAAGTCAGAAGTATAGAGGTGCATGTCAAACTTGGGCATGACCTGAGCCTCATTAATGGCATCACGTTGATCCTGATTAGGGATACCCAGCTCCAAAGACCCATCGGAAGACATAACGACATACCAGGGAGGACCAAGGAAAGATAGGAAAAGAAAGCAAATAAAAGAAGAAAAAGACAAACCTGAAAGGAAGGATATACCTCATGGCTCTCGACGGTAAAAAAAGAAGAAGGCAAGAAGTGAGAAGAGAAGAGGGCTATTTATAGAGATCAAAGGGTCAACCAAAGGTCACCTCAGTAAAAGTGGAGACACGTAGCGCGACAACAGCCACAAGACGCACAAGTGGTAGACAGCTGGCAGACAAAATGCAGACATTTAGTGAAGCGTGACTACCCATATTTTTACTGAGAGTAATTATGAGGGTAGGTGCGACCTCGAAAAAAAAGGGAAGAAAAAGAAAAACTTTTTCGAGAAAGCTATTAATAAAAAACAAAAAAGAGGACGGAGGAAAAGGCACTGCGACTTAACTATTGGATTTCACGTTGACAATCCAATAGTGGGGGGGGACATCTTCGTGTATCTGGCCGCTCGGCCAAATTCATATAAACCATCTTCTAGAAGCAAGATTGGCCTTGCGGACTTGGCAGTCCGACCCACCTAGTAAACATGGGTCTGGAAGGGAATCCTCAAAAGCAGTGCCACAACATTAGGAAGGAGCGGCGCACCCTATTACCCAGGGGACCCTCACATGGCACTCGGATTGAAGATTGACTCGCCTGCACACCTCAAAAGCAGGGGAGATTCCCTTGAGGGGACAACTGATACATCTTATTACCCACAGACCTTTAGTTGATGGACCAAATGCTGGCCTATCAGATCACAAGGCTCAAGGAGAACAACCTCCGAGGGGCTACAGTAAGCTACAGTGTTCTCAACACTATATATACCCCCTTGTATTCAATGCAGGTCAGACATTCTCACTCATATTTATTATACATATTCACTGGCCATCCGGCTCTCAATATTATTGGCCTCTTGGCTCTCAGTCAGATCTTTACTCTTACACTGGAGTTGGTCTCGGGCCTCCCACCCGAGGCGAGCTAACGTGTGCTACTTTCGTATAGGCTTGTGGAGAAGATATCCCAAACGGCCCAGAGGCGTTCTCAGCCCATTTAGAGGCCCAACGGACTTTTTCATCTACAATATCTAATTTGATCATACAGTCACAATTAGATAGAGATGTCAAGCCCAATAGATCTATCAATAAAATTTGCGCTTACACACAAGTAATTAACGGTTCATGATAGTGGGCTAAAGGCAACTAGGATATCGAGGACTTAGACATCAAGTAGACAAACGTATCAAGTTTTAGCACTTATGTTCATTCGTAAAAATAAGCAATGTTCTCACCCCAAAAGCATTTAAAACAAGTAAAGAGTGGGATTATGAAGAATAATAGCAACAAGGTAACAAATATAGTAGCACAGAAAATGAGGTACTTAAGACGAGCACGAAAATAATATCGGCAACCTACGTACAATATAATGTTTAAGCTAAGCATGCAATGCTAATGAATTATACAAAGTCCTATTATCAATATGTGCTTGCTTTCAAGTTTTGCAACTTAGAAATAAGTTTTTCATACAAGTCGAGTATTAATTCCTTAAGGTCAATTGGTCAACTTTAATGTATGTCATGATCAACGATTACTCATTTTATTCTTAATCCTAAGTCACCCATACATCACGTGCATCTGTATTATACATTTACCTCAAGCTTTATGCAAGTTTTATGTGTTAAAAATCATTAATATATAATGTAAACCATTTTTAAGTTTTACCAACATTGCCCCAACACCGTTCTTTAGCGACACATAACTCACTCGTCTTTTATTATTAGAGTTCCAAACCAATACATACTCATAGCTTTCACGAACCTCTAAAACTTCTTTTTACTAGCCCTATAGTCAATTCGTCCTTTAAAGCCATAGAAAACAGCCTCGAATATTGTTGATTCTGCCCGATATATACTACATCAGTAGGTTCTCTACCATTTTCTAAAACACATAACTTTGTGCTCACAGCTCCCCAAGAGTCGTGGATGCCCTTTTTGGAAACTAGGTCAGGAGGAAAATAAGTAACCCTTGAGGTCGTTTTCCTCAAACGAACTCTAACTACCTCAAAAACTTGCCACGAACATGCCTACCCAGACTCGTCACCTACCCATACTTAGTTTGTTTTCCAACATTCCTTCAGCTTTTTATGATTTTATGTAAAACTCGTTTTTGTGATATCTCATTCGTTTCTAACCCGTTTTAGGTGATTCGAGTCTCTATGGATAGCCTACCACCTCTTCTATTCAGGTTGTCCATAACCCGACCTGTAATAGTGGTCAAAACAAATCAAAACTAGGCTCAAAGACGACCTACACTACAACAATCCAGCCCTTCCCCATCGGGGTTTTCCTCAGCGACATGATGTCGCTGGGGAGAAGTCGCTAAACGACAAAAACTTTCTGACGTGGCAAACTTTCTCGAAAAAATTTTGACCAAAAAATAAAGAAACTTTTCCCCAGCGACATGTCGCTGGGGAAAAGTTGACTGAATTTTGACCAAACTACTTCACAATTAATGCAAGCGGGAGATTAACCCGCCAACTTTTCCCCAGCGACATGTCGCTGGGGAAACTTTCTCCCACGTCTAATCCAAGTGATTAGCGTTAATGCGTTGTTTAATTTATGCCAAAAGTTTTCCCCAGCGACAAGTCGCTGGGGAAACTTTTAGGATTCCCTCCAAAGATATTCAGTTAACGCGCCTATTTTAAAAAAACGAACAAATCTTTCCCTAGCGACATGTCGCTGGGGATACGTTGACTTCTATTTGACCACCAATTTTCAAAAAATGTGTAATGTCTATATAATATTTTAGGAAATATAATATATATATTAAAAAATATAGTTATTAAAATTTAAAATAGTATATCTCTTTTTATGATAAAAAAAAGTGAGACAAATGGTTAATTTTCCCGCCAATGTTTTCCCGCCAAAAGTTAACATTCACTGATAATTGTTAACATTCATTGTTAATATTAATTAAAAATTGTTAACATTCATTGAGGCTTACAAACAGACACGCCTAAACCTAACTTTATTCTACACTGACACTTAAACACGCGCTTAATTAAACATGGATATTAAACCGATAATAGACTCATAAACACGAAAACAGATACATCATAAACTAGTTCAAACGAATGTTCCCCATGTCATCGTAAAGGTCGTGAAGTAGTGCAGCTGAATCCAATGTGTGCCTATCGGAGTTGCGGTACAACTCTATCGTACGCTCAAGTACCATTATCATTCCATTCAAGCGCACACAGTTTGCACACGCTGAAGAGCTTGGAGAAGAAATTGGAATCGTTGAAGGTCTGGTAGAAGAGCTTGGAGGAGAAAAGCTCGTTGAAGGTCTTGAAGAAGAGCTTGGATGAGAAAAGCTCATTGAACCTCCAAGAGATTTGATTAGTAGTTGGACGCGTTCGTCTTTCCATAAAAAAAATTGCATCCATATGAAACTGGAGGTTGAACCCGTGAACGTGGACAAGCATAGTACAGTCTACCAAAGTTTTCAGTTGTCCACGATTCTCGAAGAACTACATCTCCATGTCCACACCTGCACGGAAAAGCTTCATGTTTCAACATGTACATAATAACAATTTGTTTATGATGATAAGTGTGTGTAATCTGCTGGTGGTTGTGATGATAAGGAGTGTGTGTGGTTCTCTTTTTATGCTAAAAAAGTGAGGGAAATTGTTAACATTTTCCCTCCAATGTTTTCCCTCCAATGTTTTCCCTCCAATGTTTTCCCTCTAATGTTTTCCCTCCAATGAACATCTAATACGTTGAACCTCTAATGATGAACCCTATCTAATATATTGAACCTCTGATGATGAACCCTATCTAATACATTGAACTTATAATGATAAACCCTATCTAATACATTGAACCTATAATGATGAACCCTATCTAATACATTGAACCTCTGATGATGAACCCTATCTAATATATTGAACCTCTAATGATGAAGCGTATCTAATACATTGAACCTAAAATGTTGAACCCTATCTAATACATTGAACCTATAATGTTGAACCCTATCTAATACATTGAACCTCTAATGATGAACCCTATCTAATACATTGAACCTATAATGATGAACCCTATCTAATACATTGAACCTATAATGATGAACCCTATCTAATACGTTGAACCTATAATGATGAACCCTATCTAATACATTGAACCTATAATGTTGAACCCTATCTAATACATTGAACCTATAATGTTGAACCCTATCTAATACATTGAACCTATAATGTTGAAACCTATCTAATACATTGAACCAATAATGTTGAACCCTATCTAATACATTGAACCTATAATGATGAACCCTATCTAATACATTGAACCTATAATGATGAACCCTATCTAATACATTGAACCTATAATGTTGAACCCTATCTAATACATTGAACCTATAATGATGAACCCTATCTAATACATTGAACCTATAATGTTGAACCCTATCTAATACATTGAACCTATAATGATGAACCCTATCTAATACATTGAACCTATAATGTTGAACCCTATCTAATACATTGAACCTATAATGTTGAACCCTATCTAATACATTGAACCTATAATGTTGAACCCTATCTAATACATTGAACCTATAATGATGAACCCTATCTAATACATTGAACCTATAATGATGAACCCTATCTAATACATTGAACCTATAATGATGAACCCTATCTAATACATTGAACCTATAATGATGAAACGTATCTAATACATTGAACCTATAATGATGAACCCTATCTAATACATTGAACCTATAATGATGAACCCTATCTAATACATTGAACCTATAATGTTGAACCCTATCTAATACATTGAACCTATAATGATGAACCCTATCTAATACATTGAACCTATAATGATGAACCCTATCTAATACATTGAACCTATAATGATGAACCCTATCTAATACATTGAACCTATAATGATGAACCCTATCTAATACATTGAACCTATAATGATGAACCCTATCTAATACATTGAACCTATAATGATGAACCCTATCTAATACATTGAACCTATAATGTTGAACCCTATCTAATACATTGAACCTATAATGTTGAACCCTATCTAATACATTGAACCTATAATGTTGAACCCTATCTAATACATTGAACCTATAATGATGAACCCTATCTAATACATTGAACTTATAATGATGAACCCTATCTAATACATTGAACCTATAATGATGAAACGTATCTAATACATTGAACCTATAATGATGAACTCTATCTAATACATTGAACCTATAATGATGAACCCTATCTAATACATTGAACCTGTAATGTTGAACCTTATCTAATACATTGAACCTATAATGATGAACCCTATCTAATACATTGAACCTCTAATGATGAACCCTATCTAATACATTGAACCTATAATGTTGAACCCTATATAATACATTGAACCTATAATGATGAACCCTATCTAATACATTGAACCTATAATGATGAACCATATCTAATACATTGAACCTATAATGTTGAACCCTATCTAATACATTGAACCTATAATGATGAACCCTATCTAATACATTGAACCTATAATGTTGAACCCTATCTAATACATTGAACCTATAATGATGAACCCTATCTAATACATTGAACCTATAATGTTGAACCCTATCTAATACATTGAACCTATAATGTTGAACCCTATCTAATACATTAAACCTATAATGTTGAACCCTATCTAATACATTGAACCTATAATGATGAACCCTATCTAATACATTGAACCTATAATGATGAACCCTATCTAATACATTGAACCTATAATGATGAACCCTATCTAATACATTAAACCTATAATGATGAAACGTATCTAATACATTGAACCTATAATGATGGACCCTATCTAATACATTGAACCTATAATGATGAACCCTATCTAATACATTGAACCTATAATGTTGAACCCTATCTAATACATTGAACCTATAATGATGAACCCTATCTAATACATTGAACCTATAATGATGAACCCTATCTAATACATTGAACCTATAATGATGAACCATATCTAATACATTGAACATATAATGATGAACCCTATCTAATACATTGAACCTATAATGATGAACCCTATCTAATACATTGAACATATAATGATGAACCCTGTCTAATACATTGAACCTATAATGTTGAACCCTATCTAATACATTGAACCTATAATGTTGAACCCTATCTAATACATTGAACCTATAATGTTGAACCCTATCTAATACATTGAACCTATAATGATGAACCCTATCTAATACATTGAACCTATAATGATGAACCCTATCTAATACATTGAACCTATAATGATGAAACGTATCTAATACATTGAACCTATAATGATGAACCCTATCTAATACATTGAACCTATAATGATGAACCCTATCTAATACATTGAACCTATAATGTTGAACCCTATCTAATACATTGAACCTATAATGATGAACCCTATCTAATACATTGAACCTCTAATGATGAACCCTATCTAATACATTGAACCTATAATGTTGAACCCTATATAATACATTGAACCTATAATGTTGAACCCTATCTAATACATTGAACCTATAATGTTGAACCCTATCTAATACATTGAACCTATAATGTTGAACCCTATCTAATACATTGAACCTATAATGATGAACCCTATCTAATACATTGAACCTATAATGATGAACCCTATCTAATACATTGAACCTATAATGATGAACCCTATCTAATACATTGAACCTATAATGATGAACCCTATCTAATACATTGAACCTATAATGTTGAACCCTATCTAATACATTGAACCTATAATGATGAACCCTATCTAATACATTGAACCTATAATGATGAACCCTATCTATTACATTGAACCTATAATGTTGAACCCTATCTAATACATTGAACCTATAATGTTGAACCCTATCTAATACATTGAACTTATAATGTTGAACCTTATCTAATACATTGAACCTATAATGTTGAACCCTATCTAATACATTGAACCTATAATGATGAACCCTATCTAATACATTGAACCTATAATGATGAACACTATCTAATACATTGAACCTCTAATGATGAAACGTATCTAATACATTGAACCTATAATGTTGAACCCTATCTAATACATTGAACCTATAATGATGAAACGTATCTAATACATTGAACCTATAATGATGAACCCTATCTAATACATTGAACCTATAATGATGAACCCTATCTAATACATTGAACCTATAATGTTGAACCCTATCTAATACATTGAACCTATAATGTTGAACCCTATCTAATACATTGAACCTCTAATGATGAAACGTATCTAATACATTGAACTTATAATGATGAACCCTATCTAATACATTGAACCTATAATGTTGAACCCTATCTAATACATTGAACCTCTAATGATGAAACGTATCTAATACATTGAACCTATAATGTTGAACCCTATCTAATACATTGAACCTATAATGTTGAACCCTATCTAATACATTGAACCTATAATGTTGAACCCTATCTAATACATTGAACTTCTAATGATGAAACGTATCTAATACATTGAACCTATAATGATGAACTCTATTAATCACTTATTATTTTTAATTATATAAAAGTAAAATATACAATTATATAAAACTTATTATTTTTAATTATATAAAATTATAATAATACAATTATATAAAATTATTATTATTAATCATTTAAAAGTAAATATCATAAATTGTTAAATATATAATTTTTATATAAATATATAATTATATAAAACGTATTATTATCAATCAAACTTATTATATAAATATATAATTATATAAAACGTATTATTATCAATCAAACTTATTATATAAATATATAATTATATAAAACGTATTATTATCAATCATTTAAAACTAATTTACATAAATATCTTATATAAAAAATATAAAATTATATAAAACTAAATATTTTTAATTATATAAAAGTAAAATATACAAATATATAAAATTATTATTTTTAATTATATAAAAGTAAAATATATAAATATATAAAATTATTATTTTTAATTATATAAAAGTAAAATATACAAATATATAAAATTATTATTTTTAATTATATAAAAGTAAAATATACAAATATATAAAATTATTTTTTTTAATTATATAAAAGTAAAATATACAAATATATAAAATTATTATTTTTAATTATATAAAAGTAAAATATACAAATATATAAAATTATTATTATTAATCATTTAAAAGCATATAAAATAATTGGTTTCCCCAGCGACATGTCGCTGGGGTAAGTTTCGTTTACCAATTTTAGAAATCCCTCCAAAAATTTTCATTAACGCGCTTCTTTCACAAAGCGACAAAACAAAATTTTCCCCAGCGACATGTCGCTGGGGAAAAGTTCGTTAATTTCTAACGTTTATTAAACCAGCTGCGCAAAACGATAAAGTCTAAGGTTTCCCCAGCGACATGTCGCTGGGGAAACGTTCGTCAAGAAAAGGAAAGTTTCCACAGCGACATGTCGCTGGGGAAACTTTTGACCAGACCTTATCCTTATTCGATTTACAGAAACATCACTTATCTCCCCACACCAAATTATTCTCTCAAACCTGCGAACAAACTCACCAAACCTGCGAACAAACTCACCAACAATCATCACCACTACCACCAAATCATCATTCATCACCACTACCACCAAGAATCATCACCACCATTCATCTCCTCCATCCCCACCACATAACCCACCAAGAATCATCACCACCATTCATCACCACCAATCATCACCACCATTCACACCACCACCAGAATGTCTTCACCAGCCATCCCCACCACATAACCCACCAAGAATCACCACCAACATCGCCGCCAACACACCACCACCGAACGTCATCACCACCACCACCACCACATCACCCTCTTTTCTCTCTAATTGATAATTCTATTAACAAGTTTGTGGTGGTGGATTTATTTTTTCTGTTAATTAAAGGTATATTTTTTTTAATTGAGTTATTTATAATAATTAAAATTCGTTTTTATATAATTAAAATTAATTTTTATATAATTTCAGCAGGGTAGGCAGCGTAGGTAGCAGTAGTAGTAGGCAGCGTAGGTAGCGGTAGGCAGCGTAGGAAGCGGTAGGCGGCAGTAGGCAGCGTAGGTAGCGGTAGGCGGCGGCAGACAGCGGTAGGCAACTGTAGCAGCGGCAAGCAGCGGGAAGGTATATTTTATATAAAAAAAATTCGTTTGGTTTCCCCAGCGACATGTCGTTGGGGATTTAAAAATGTTATTTTCTTGTGTTAAATTTAAATCCAAACACTCCTTATATATGATGCCTAACCGAAGAGAACACTTTATTTTGATATAAGCTGTTTTCCAACAGCTTATTCGTATAAGCTTATCAGAACAGCTTTTTCTGATAAGCTTATCAGAATAAGCTATTTTCAAACATCTTATTCCGCTAAGCTTATCGGGATAAGCTGCTTCAAACAGCTTATGCTTATCAGGATAAGCTGTTTGAAACAGCTTATCCCGATAAGCTTAGCGGAATAAGCTGTTTGAAAACAGCTTATTCTGATAAGCTTATCAGGATAAGCTGTTTTCAAACAGTTTATCCTGATCAGCTTATCCGAATAAACTGTTTTCAAACAGCTTATCCTGATAAGCTTATCAGGATAAGTTGTTTGAATACAGTTTATCCCGATAAGCTTATCGGAATAATCTGTTTGAAAACAGCTTATCCAGCTGTTTTCAAACAGCTTATCCTGATAAGCTTATCAGGATAAGCTGTTTGAAAACAACTTATTCTGATAAAACTTATCAGAATAAGCTGTTTGATATAAATGTTTTATTGAATTAAACCTTAGGAATGTTTTAGGATTTTAGCGATTAATTTTAGAAAATTCCCGTCTGAAATTGATCAACCTATAGAAAACCCGTCCGAAGTTAATTTAATAGGAATTAACTTCAGAAAGTCCCCTGTTTGGGACTGCTTTTTGATTGTTTTGTCTCATTTAGGATATGAATGCGTATAACTGGTTTACTATTTGAGATGATTTCGACAGTGTTTCTCCTTTACACCTACGAATATGTCTTTAAACACATATTTGGGGAGTTGAGGGGAAATGCTGCCGAAATTTTCTCAAATAGTAAATCGGTTATACGCATTCATATATGAGATGAAGCATCAAAGAGTGGGTTAGGATTGCCTTCCATAGTTGCACTAGGTTAACAAAACATCTAGGATTGCTTTCCATAATTGCCTTCCATGTAATAATAACTAAATATACGGATAAAACGCAGTTATGGTATTCGCTGATAAGAGTTGGATAAACAAACCGAAACTTTCCAAAGAATTTAATGACGGTCTTACAAAGTTCGTCAATCATTGCCGGCCGTTGGTAAATTCTGCGGGGAAAATTAGATGTCCATGCAAAAAATGTCGAAATGTATTATGGAAACCCATCGATTGGATTGGAGAGGAAATTGCTATAAACGGGTGGGACCCACTTTATACCACATGGCTCAAACACGGTGAACCGGCTCCACGTGCGCCAGTGATAGATAACCTAGGAGAACCTATGATGAGTGACATGACAGCGTTACTCAATGATTTTAGCTATATTCCTTCGAATGAACCAACACAAGGAGATAATATTGGTGAGACTAGTAACCAACCGACTCAACCGCCTCAAGCCACTCGTACCGAGTTTGAAGAGTTGTATGCAATTGCCAACGAGGCGCTGTATGATGGTTGTGAACATGTGTCTCGACTAGACTTTATGGCAAAATTTACCTATTTTAAGGCTAAAGGAAAAATGACAGATTCTTTATTCAATGAAATATTAGAGTTTCTCCGATATATGTTACCCGATAGTAAAGGATTCAAGTTCCCACTGAACTACTATGAAATAAAGAAGACATTTAAAACGATCGGGTTAGGTTACGAGTCGATACATGCTTGTGAACACGACTGCTGCTTGTTTTGGGAGGATAATAACAATCTGCAATTCTGTCCGGTGTGTAAAACGAGTAGATGGAAAGACACTAACACACCGGGGAAGAAAGTTCCTAGGAAGGTGTTGCGTTACTTTCCGATCATTCCTAGACTACAACGTTTGTACAAGTCTAGACACACTGCAAAAGACATGACTTGGCATGCTACTGGAAAGTGTGCGGAGCCTGGTAAGATGCAACACCCGGTTGATGGCGCGGCTTGGAAGAAGTTTGACTTGAAGTATCCAGAGTTTGCAGCAGAACCAAGAAATGTTCGACTAGGGTTGTGTGCTGATGGTTTCAATCCGTTCGGCAACCTTAGTCAGACCTACAGCATGTGGCCGGTGGTATTGACAACATACAATCTACCTCCTTGGTTATGTATGAAAGAAAGTAACTTTATGCTGACGTTGTTAATTCCTGGCCCTAAATCCCCAGGCAAGGACATTGATATTTACTTGCAGCCTTTGATTAAAGACCTGAAGACTTTGTGGCACAAGAACGGTGTTGATACTACAGACATTATTTCACAAAAGCAGTTCAAGATGAGAGCGATGCTTTTATGGACTATAAATGATTTTCCTGCTCGAAGTAGTTTGTCTGGGTGGAGTGGGCAAGGTTACTATGCATGCCCTACATGTAACCTAGAAACTCCATCTATTCCTGTCACAAGCAAAATAGCTTATGTTGGCCATAGAAGATGGTTAAAGAAGCCCCATAAATGGAGGAGTTCACGTGTTGACTTCAATGGCCAAACTGAACAGAAAGATCCACCTAAAGATTATAACCAACCGGATGTAATCAAAGCGCAACATGCTAGATTGCTAAGGCGTAAGCCGGGTAAACATCCGAATCATGGGGGTGTGAAGATTTCCCGCAATGTTACAGTCGAGCTTAACTGGACTAAACGGTCTATTTTTTACGAGCTTGAGTATTGGCCTTTTATTTCACTAAGACACAATTTAGACATCATGCATATCGAAAAAAATGTGTTGGAGGCCATCTTGAACATTTTGTTAATGAATGACAAAAGTAAAGACACCGCAAAAGCAAGACAAGACTTGAAAAAGATGGGCATTCGAAGACCTTTGTGGCTAACCGTAAACCACAAGGGGAAGACTGTGAAGCCCCAGGCTGCGTATTCTTTAACACCATAGAACCGAAAAAAGTTTTGTCAGTACATCAAAAGTGTTAAACTACCAGATGGGTTCGGATCATGCTTCAAGCACAAAGTGACCGATAATGATACAAATATAACGGGCCTGAAGTCTCATGACTGTCATATAATGATGCAACGTTTACTTCCTTACGGACTTCAAAATTACTTGCCCGAACATATTGCAAAACCAATAATTGCATTGTGTTCCTTGTTTAAGCAACTCTGCTCTACAACTTTGATGGAGGAGGACATGTTGAAAGCTTCGGTCAAGGTGGTTGAAATTCTATGCGAGCTTGAGCGCATATATCCTCCTGCTTTCTTTGACATTATGATTCACTTGCCCATCCATTTAGCTCTAGAGGCTCTTGAAGGCGGGCCTATTCAAGCCCGGTGGATGTATCCATTTGAAAGATTCATGAAGAAGCTAAAAGGTTATGTAAGAAATAAAGCTAAGCCGGAAGGTTCGATCGCGGAAGGTTATGTTGCAGAAGAAGCATTGACTATAAGTTCTCAATATTTTCGGGGTGTTACCACGAAATTTAATCGTTCCGATCGTAATGTGGACCCCCCTCCCTCAACGTGTAAGTTTCAGGTGTTCCGATCGGTATGCAAGCCGATTGGTTTACTGTCCTTTCCTCATTTTCCTACCGACGAGTACAAGAAAGCGAGATGGTATGTACTTAACAACAGTCCTGAGATCGACACGTACCAAGACCAGTTCCGGAGGTACGCGTTTTTTAATTTTGTAACTTTTTTTTCTTAACTTATCATTTCGACGACTTATTCTAATAGCATGAACGTTTTTCAGGTTATTTCCAGAAAAAGACAAGCTAGAAGAATTCCCCCACTGGTTTAAGACGCTGGTAAACTAACACTTATTTTGTGTACTTAAGTGTAAAAATAACAATATCATATTTTTAGTTTTCTATCTAATCCTATCTTCTTCATAGATCTTTGAACGTCACGCACAAAATCCCCAAGACCCAGAGTTTAGCCCAACCAGCGAGTTATTCGCTTTGGCTAATGGACCATTAAGGGCTCCAATGTCAGTAAACTGTTGCGTAGTAGATGGTGTGAGGTATGTCGTGCAGAGCCGCGATGAACGTCGCGTAACTCAAAATAGCGGCGTTTATTCGACTGATCCTGACGGGAAAACTAACACTTATGACCGGCTTCAAGAAATCCTCGAGTTTGACTATTTGTCGTTTAAAGTTGCGTTGTTCAAAGTTAAGTGGTTCGACACTCGCAACACCGTTGGTAGAGTCAAGAAACTTATCGTTAGAAACGGAATGACACAAATCGTCGGCTCTGGTGAGTCGTGGAAAAGTGAACAATACATCCTCGCAACACAAGTCAAACAAGTCTTCTACCTTGTAGATCCAGCCAAACCCAACGTGAAGGTCGTCGAACATGTTAATCATAAAAAGTTTTTGAACAACGGTGTAATCGTGGTAGAGAACGAACCTGATATTATACATTTGGACAACTCATCTGATCTCCCACCTTCTACTAGTGATCTCCAACCTTCTACTAGTCATCTCCCACCTTCTACTAGTGGGAATGACTTCGGTAATTACACCTTCTATATAGATTTGCATATAGATGGTGAATCAACGGAGGTTGACGCACCGCCAGATAACGATGATGTTCCTAATGAAGACGATGATGATGAAGACCCCCTTCCTCATGATTTAGCAGATTCTGATGTTGAAGACCTCATCAAAGATGATGATGGTGTTGAGAAATTTTATTCTAGTGACGAAGAAGATTAACTTTGTGTTGTAACTTGTAAAATACACTTATATATTTGAATGAATGAATGAATGAAATTGTTGTGGATTGTTTAAATGTGTAAATTTATTTTGATATTTAGATTTGTGCATGCTTGTATTATTTTGTTCATGAATTTCTACATGTTATGCTAATTGTACCTGTATACAGATGACTGATGTTTCACGGGGCCACGGCGGGGACGGTGGTGGCGAGGATCCTTCACGTCCACGTCCTCCATCATTCGGTTGCGGGGGTTGCTTCGTCAACCGGGGTAAGAATTTCTGGATTATTGTAATACAAATTTGATACACATATTTAACTTGTTTGCCTTAACTTTTATGACTTTATCACTCACTTGATTTTGCAGGAAAAGGAAAGAAAAAGCCCAATTTGGGCGGGAGGAGAGCCGGCAGGCAGAATACCCGGGAGAAGACCCGCTGCCTGAAATTATTGGATGCGGTGGCCGAGAATCAAAACCGGCCGGTCGAGATCGACTTTGTACCCGGTAGAGGTAACCTTGTTATACCTGTCGGCCCCTACGCAGATCATTGGGGAAACTTATTCGGGTGTGTCGTTAGGGAAATACCTTTGTATTACCCTTCGTGGAGCAAGGTCCTCGAAGGGTACAAGGCGGCGGCCCGGGCAGCTATTGGGGTAAGTTATCATTTTATATTTATTTAATTATCGTGTTCATTTATTTAATTATATATATTTATTTAAATTTGTTTTTTTATTTATATCATATAAATAAATAAACAAAATTAAATAAATATATAAATTATATTTCTAACTCTGTTTTCAATGTGTTGTATTGTGTATATTTATTTAAATTTATTTATTTATTTATATCATATAAATAAATAAACAAATTTAAATAAATATATAAATTATATTTCTAACTCAGTTTTCAATGTGTTGTATTGTGTATATTCATTTAAATTCGTTTATTTATTTATATCATATAAATAAATAAACGAATTTAAATACATATATAAATTATATTTCTAACTCTGTTTTCAATGTGTTGTATTGTGTATATTCATTTAAATTCGTTTATTTATTTATATCATATAAATAAATAAACGAATTTAAATAAATATACAAATTATATTTCTAACTCTGTTTTCAATGTGTTGTATTTGATTGCAGAAAAATTATGATCTCACGCCGTACGTGAACACCCCTCGGTGGAAGAGTATTTATGATACCATTAATGCACAGCTACAAAAATCATACAACACCAGCAAGGCTAGTCTGAAGCGAGATTACTGTGTAAAAGACCCCGAGACTGGAGAATACGATATGGATCAAATTAGGCGGAACAGACCCGACGAGCACACACCTGAAGTGTGGGAGAAACAGATAGAGTTTTGGACTGACGAAGCTAACATGAAGCGATCCTCAACAAACAGCCAAAATCGGTCTAAGGCAACACTTGTCTCCCGACATGGTTCTCGGTCGATCCCTCGTACTCGACATCTCATGGTAATTATTATTATTATTATTATTATTATTGATTTTACATTATTATGGTTTTTTTTTGTTTTTTTTATTTTATTATTATTATTATTGTTTTTTATTTTTATTATTTTATTATTATCATTATTTATTTTACATACATATTATTATTGCCGCATTTAATTAGATTGATCTTACTTACGTGTGTATGTACAGCAAAAGGCGTCCGAAACCCAACAGGAGGCTACAGAGATCGACATGTTCTATCGTCTGCACACAAATGAAAATGATGTATTTGTAGATGAGCAATCTCTCCAGTTGTATGTAAGTATTCTTTTCAAAACACACTTTAATGAATCATTGATTAATAATCTAGCAACCCGACTAATATATTTACTATCTTGTGTTATTGTCACCACACAGGATCAGATGAGGGAGCTAGAGGCGACGGGTGAGCACACCACTGCCGAGATCAACAGGATGGTGCGAGGAGGCAAGTTTCGCGGCCACCATCCTGGCGTGGGTATGGTATTGCCAGGATACACCAGTACTCCCCCGTGTTTTTCGCCACCACCCCCTGAGACTCGTCGGGATCGGGATGTTGATTTCATGATGGGCTTGTTCAGAAACGACCCCAGGTATGGCGATCTTTTTGCCGCATATGAGAGTGGTGGTGCCAGCGGGAGTGGGAGTCGCCCGGGTGATGATGTTGGTGCCAGCGGGAGCGGGAGTCGCCCGGGTGATGATGCTGAGGATCGGGAGGGTGGCGATGACGCGAGCTAGTCGTGTCATATATGTGTTTGTTAGTATGGTACATAGTTTCTTTATGTTCATCTTGACTTGTTTCCCTATTATCCTAAATTAGAACGCTTGTTTCCCTAGTATCCTTAACTATCCCGACTTATTCCTAGTATCCATGTGATCATTAGAACGTTATATTATATTTTGGTGCAAGTTTGAACTTATTCCGCGTTTGTGTTGATTTGTATTTCAAGTTTACTTTATATGTGTCTTTTGGTGAGCAAATACAGGTTTTGGTTACAGGTTTTGGTAGATTTTTTCCGGAAAAAATCTGGAAACGCCTGCTGTGCAGGCAATTTTAAAAAAAAACCTGCAGACTCTTCCCCAGCGACATGTCGCTGGGGAAACATTGGTTATTCGTTGACAAGTCAAACGCAAATCGTTGACAAGTCAAACGTATCAAGAGTTTCCCCAGCGACATGTCGCTGGGGAAACTTTGGAAAGCGTTGACAAGTCAACGGCAACGCGTTGACAAGTCAAATGAAAGGAAAGTTTCCCCAGCGACTTGTCGCTGGGGAAACTTTCTAATTAGCTAAAATGGTTAAGTTTAACTTAATTTTTTTTATTTAATAAGGATTTTCCCCAGCGACATGTCGCTGGGAAAAAATATTGCCACCGTGGCATCTGTTTTTCCAGGAAAAGTCTGTGGGGCCCACGTGTCGCTGGGGGAAGTCGCTAGGGATACTTTTAACAACTAGCGTACCCCAGCGAATATACCCCAGCGACATGTCGCTGGGGATATCGTTCCCCAGCGACATGTCGCTGGGGAAACACCAAAAATATCGCTGGGGTAGGGCGCGAATGTTGTAGTGCTAGCAGGGTTGTTTTGTACATAAAATAACACATTTGTTTACTAGTTTAAAGTATCAATCCAATTTCGTAGGTCTTAATATTTGGTGGTGTTAGTATTTTAGGGGTAAGTAAGATGTAGTATTTTCGTTGTGGCCAAGTCATATTTTAAGTGCATGTTTCTCAAGGGTCGTGCATATATCAGAAGGTTGTCCTTCTTTGTATCTATAACTTATTTTCAATTTTAAAGGTACCAAATCAATTTCGTTTTGCCCTCATTTTTTGGCGAAGTTAATGTTTAAGGGGTGAACTAGGAGGTGGTATTTTTGTCTTGTGTCAGGTCCTGTTTTACATACACGTTTCCCAATGGGTCCCTCTATATCACATATTATACACTTTTATTTAAAAGGTTTCCAAATGACTCCCGCGGGTTCTAAATTTTGGGCTTGTTATTATTTAAGGTGCAAGTTAATTCATAGTACGTTTGTTTTCATTCGCGACCCGCTTATTGACCAGGTTTACCAAGGATGGCGACACATATTAGAAGGTTTCGTAGATGGCTTGTTTTATATATTCAAAGTAGTAAACCAAGTCCGTTTATCCAAATTTTTGACTATGATGTTATAAATGAGGTTTCAATATATCAGCAGGTTTATTATTACTTTTTATTTCTTTTGTTTCAAAAACCTTACAAGCACATCCTAGGCCTTATACTATTACGAAAAATGAGAAGGAGATTAAGAAATATATGAGATAGACATGGGCATATAGAGGTGATCAAATGAGATGGAAATAAGTATCCCACGAACTCAAGAAACCCTAATCACAAAACTCTTATCACAACCAACTATCAATAACCTTGTGTAACCCGAAACTCTATAACTCGAAATCTCGAAAGCCTAACGCTAAAGCAACCCAATAGTTTCTTCTTCTTTTTCTTCTTGTTGCTATGGTGACATGGACCAGAAAGATAAGGGATAGATATATTTGTTATGTGTGAGTTTGTAGATGTGTTATGTGTAGGAAATGGTTGCTATTTATAGGAAAAACCAAGTGATTGAGAGAGTAAGTAAATTTAGTTAGAGTTAAATGTTCTAGTTAGGGTTTTCATTTGAGTTTGGTTAGGATGTAAATGTAAGGCTCAATTAGAAGTACCATAGAGATGTGTAAAGACATGAGGAAGGTAAGGATGGAGGGTTGTACGTGAGTTGGGCAGGAAGAAAGAAGGAAGAGTGTGTTCCCAAGGTATAACTTGCATTAATAGGTCAGGTGATGTACAACTTTGTATTCAAAGTATGAGGGAGGGAGAAGGGAGCATAGGATACGTGTGAAGTAAAAATCACCAGGGGGGGGGGGGGCTTAGATGGGTGAATTTGGAAGTCAAGTGAGTACATTTCATTTTTGTTTTGCAAATGTTTATTTGTGATGTATATTAGTTTAGGAAAATTGTTGTGTAGGTGGTTCAAGGGAAAGTTCAATTTAAATTGTGAGTGTATATGTAAAGGCTAGTTTTTGAAGTGTTCACGTGGTGTTAAATAGAATGTATCATCTATTCTTAAAAATAATACTTAGGTGTTCGGGTCGTAGTTTAATGTAAGACGTTTTACGTAAAATGACTACCTATAAATCGATTATACGGTGTAATCACACTAAAAATTACTAAGATAATTCATTTCATGAAATAGGTGCTTACAGATTTCGAACTCGTACATGATTTACCAGGAAATAATTGGGGATTTCAATAGACATATATGTCTAACCCGAAAACATCGCGTTTAATCATAAACTAAATAATTCAAAATTCACGATTGTTACAATTAATACATGTAGTTGCTAGCATACAGTGACCCCGAAACTTAATAGGTAAATTAGCTTGGATCTTTATTGCTCTTGCAGTCTCTAAAAGGTGCATGTGCTTTCTTTCAACTACACCATTTTGTTATGGTGTATAAGGCGTATAGAGTTTTGATGAATTATACTTTTTGAGACAAAATATTCCAACCATGACTTATTGAAAACTTTAGTATCATTACCTGTATTAATCATCTTAATCATAGCTGAGTATTGTGTTTGAACATGAGCCACAAATTGAGATAAAACTGCTAATATCTCATATTTAATGGGAACATAAAAATTCAAGTAGCTCTTGTGAAATCATCCACAATAATAAAGAAATATTGAGCTCCATTAAAAGCAGTTTTTTATAAAGTCCTCAAAGATACATATAAACCAAGTCAAAAGCACATGAGCTAACAGTAACACTTTTTGAAAAAAAGAGCTTATGATGTTTTAATAATGAAAAACATTCACAAGAAAAATCACTTGAATTTAAATTCTTACATGTAGGAATATGAGCCAATATTAAAACTAAAGTGTGACCAAGTCTAGATTGAAAAATATGAACATCAAGATTTATGCTTAGAAAAAACAAAGTTGCTATAAACAGACTTATTCAATGACTTAGGAAACACAGACTTATAATGTGATTGACAAAAGGAAAAAACATTATGGGAGAAAGTTGTAGAATCAAGCGCTAGTTTACATATTTAAAGGAACTTTGCATCTTGTCCCACTGCAAAAATTTGATTATTTGAAGGGTCCTGGAATGCAAAGTAATTGAGATAAAAATGAGCATCAAGACCTTGATCTTTTATTAATCTACCCACAGAAAGCAAATTGAGTTTATAATAGAATACATTGTTTACGATTAAAAAAAGAGTGATTTTGACTTGACCAACAAGAGTGATAGTTTTTGTTCTACCATATGACAAATGAAGAATGATAGGACTTTTAAGAGATTTGATAGACATAAAAAGGTTCAAATTGGGTGGCATATGATCCGAGGCTCTTGTATCACTAATCCGATCCGTTATCACATCCATACTAGGATGGAATAATTGATCAAAAGCAGTTGTGAAACAAGAGAATATATTTGCATAATGCATAGAAGGACCAACTTGATTTGCATTAGCATGCATCACATCTTTACCCTTGATCATCTTCATTACCTCAGAACATACAACACAACCAACTTCTGATCAAACATTCCACTTTGACCATTTCCAATACCATTCTAAAACCTCATGTCAAAAGGAGAGTCCCTAATCATGTGATCATCTAGACTAATTTGATTCTTGTACCTACTTTATCTTTCTTTCCCTTGTACTAGTCAAGATAACCAATCCTTTCAAAGCATTACTCAACCAAATGTCCTTCTTGATTACAACTTGTGCAACCCCTTAATAACTGATTTTTAATAAGGAAAATTGTTCTTGTTCGTCTTATCGAATTGACCTCCGGTTTAAAGTGGACTTAGTCATTTTTGGTTAATAAAAATGTAATTGGATTCTATAGCTACTTTAAATAAAGCGAGACAAATATTAAAAATAGATGAACTAAAACTTAATAAAAAGAAAAATGGTAAAAATAAAAATAAACAAAGTAAATAAATGTGGGAATAAAAAAAAGAATGTCGAAATAAAATAAAATAAAAGTTGGAATTAATGAATGACAGAATAAAAATAAAAATGCAAAAGTCTGAATATAGAATAAAAATAAAAGTCGGAATAAAATAAAAATAAAAATCAGAATAAAATAAAATAAAACTAAAGTCGGAATAAGTAAAAAGTTTAAAAGTCGGATTATATAAGAAAATTATTAAAAGTCGGAATCTAAAAATATTTTAAAAGTCGGAATACAAAAATGAAGTACAGTCGGAATAATATTAAAGCTAAAATGCAGAATATAAATTCATAAAATGTTATTAAAATGCGGAATAATATTAAAGTCGGATATGGATTTTCATGCATAAAATGCGGAATATAATGTCAGAATTCACTTTCTCAATTTCGGGTTTTATTAATTGCAAGAAGAAGTTTCGGAATCTAAATGTTTCATTAAATGTCGGATAACAGATTTATTTAGGCGGGAAAATAAAAATGAAGTAATGTCTAAATACATGAAATATTAACTAATGTCGGATTATGTTCCCAAAAATGTCGGATTCTGGGTTATATTAAATTTCGAAAAATAGAGGAAAAATGTTGGAATCCTATTAGATGTAAAATTCGGAATCCAATGGAGGGAATACAAGGGAAAATCAGAATTTGTAATATATATAGAAACAAAATTCAGAATTATTTAATAACTAAAATGTCGGAATGTGAAATGCTTAAATAATGTCAGAATGTGAAATGCTTAAATAATGTCGGAATAAAAAGTTTTTAGGCAAAAGTCGGAATGAGGTTTTAAAGAGTCGGAATAAATTGTTTAAAAACTAAAGTCGTAATATGTATTACTAAAAAAATGTCGGAATGAGGGTTTTGCAATAATATGGAAAAATAAGCAAAAATTAATAAAAGTAAACAAGATAAAAATAAGCTAAACTAGTCTATTAAATAAGCCAAACAAAACACAAATAAAAACTCTATAAAGCACCAAAGAAGCAAAATAAATAAAATCTATTTTAAAAACATTAAGCTACCAAATCCACTCAAATAAAAATAAGCCAAACATAAAATAAGCAATAAGCACAATAAGTTATAAAAATCAACCACATATAAAGTAATAAAAACAAGAAATAAGCAACTTAATCAAATAAGCAATAAACACCAATAAGCTAAAAAGATTAATCAACTCAACTCAAATTAAACAAGAAAGGAAGAATGAGATTACTTGAAAAGCTTAATGAAAAGATTAAGATTCAATAATGGAAGATTAAAGAGAAATTAAGACATGAAAGATGAAAAACTTAAAGAAAAATTAAGAGCAAAAATTTAGATTACACATACTCCTGATTACCTAAAAATAAAACTCACTTCTACAAAAGAAAGTAAAAATGTCTTTATATAGTGGAGGAGTGGTAAGTGATGTGTTCCTTCTTTCTTTTCTTTTGTCTTCTCGTCTTGACAATAAATTTGTCATTCTCGATTTTGTCTTTAGGATTTGTCGATAAATAAAACTGAACCCGTCTTCTAATTTCTTCTTTTATTAGATTTGGTTCTTCGACTTGTTAAACTTCCATCTTTGGTCTTTTTCTTCAATAATTTTCAAAATAGGCCTTTGACTTCCGTTCTTTTGCACTTTTGATCTTTTTGACTTGTCTTTTGTCTTTATCTTTGATAAAAGCCCGTGAAATCCCGTGTTTTCTTCCTTTTTCATCTAAAACACAACAAAAATACAAATCACGCGTAATTCCGACTTTTACGACATTAAACACACGTTTTGGTCTCGTTTTTATTTGTTTTAAGTGGTAAAAGGATAAGTGTTTTCACACTTATTAAATCCACTACACTTGACCATTGCAATGACCTCATGCAATGCATTAATTTCAAAGAAACATTTTACATTTTCCTCATAATTAACCCACCTTGGCCCTTATTACATACTACGACACTATGAAAACTAAAAAGATAGAAAATTTATCAAAAGAAAAAGATATACAATTTTACATTATTTATTTACTAGAAATTGTTTGATGGAAGAAACTTGTAAAGAAATCAAAGACTTAAATTAGGGCTTTGGTGTCATAAATATTTATCACCCTCAAGTTTCACGTTCCCCACACCAAGCTTAAAAACGAGATCATTGTTATTATAAGTTAGTAAAGCTAACACTTACTCATATGGTTTAATTACTCACTTAGACCCCCTTATTCCTCCGGTGTATCTCTTATATTTTATTTTTGTCTTGAGTGATCACGAGGATGCATTTTTGACTTATTTCGATAATTTATTAAGGCCGAAAATAAAGTAGGATGATTTAATCAATAGTTAGCTAAAGGACAAAATCTTTTAAAACGGCTTCTCGAGATCTCATGAAGTTCATATCTTGGCATTACTCGTTTCACGATTTGAGACCTTTCTCGGACCGGTATTTGGTATTTACTTCATACTTCGAATCTTGAGAGACGTTCTTGAAATAATGGTCTTCCCTTCATGTGTGGAATTTCTTCACTTGAAGTTTTTGAGAGATTCTTCAAACTTGGACCACGACTTCTTCATTTTTCTTCAATCTTTATTTGGGATTTTGATATACAATGATCCGCCTCCTTTTCGGACTTGGATCTATTTATCCTCATACCTTGTTAGGGTCTTTTTGGATAGACTTCTCCATGATCTTTATGGCAGTAATTGCTTCTTGTCGTGTGTCTCGATCCTTCATATTGATTTTTGAATAATGATTCTTCACATCATCTTGGATCTTTAGCAACAAAATGTACTCATGCCTTGTTAGGGCCTTTTTGGACTCGTCAATCTTCGCGTCCCGCTTCAATAAGTTATGCCTTGGCTATGAACTCTAATTAATCCCGAGCAACTTTTAAACGATCTTAGGCTAGAAGCTAAGTAATTTTTCAAATCGTACGACCTTATTTATTGCATTTATTTATTTAAAAGCGATGGGAGAAAAAGCTTATAATTAACTCACATAAATTCATGAAAGAATACAAAACTTATAATTGACTCTGTCATTTCTCGTCCTCCACAATTTAAAATCTCAAGGAATGAGACTCGTGGATACTTAGCCTAATAAACCAATTAAGGTCCATATGGTTAAGGGTACTAGCTAGAGTAAACTCACATAAGTAAACTCGGGTTGAGTCAAAATATTCACGACGGGTCTAATATATCAAAGACGTCTAAACTCGTTAAAACCATTTTATTTATTTATTTAATTTGACTTTATTCTAGAAATAGAATATATAAATACGATGAAAGAAAATAACGATAAGAGAGGAAAATACTACTAGGCCAAAATTAATCAAAATTTTGAAAAACGTGGAAAAAAATTAAATTTTCCGGTTAAAATGAGGACATATTCATGGAAAAGCTCACTTAACTTCGATAGAAGTCTCCGTACACTTAATATAAACATTGTCCTCAATGTTTAAGCATGTGGAAGTAAACTCCCCTACACTTAAGACATTGTGCACGTTGTTTAAATCTTGCTAAGGAAGAGACAACTAAAGTGATTCCTATTTCAACATTTATGGATATAAAATATTGAATCACAAGAGTTTAGGATAGAACCGGGAAGACGGGTACACGGAATCACGGGTCGTCAAAAGTCACCAAAAGTGGATCTTTGAAAGCTCCAATCCCTGCACATCATAAGAAACAACAAAACAACAAACACCTACTTGGCTCCCCCCTACACTTATTATGGAAAACGGGTAAAGAAGGATAGATCCCCAGGTTGCCTCCCGAGAAGCGCTTGTTTTTGTTAACCGAGTCATGAGCCTGACTCGATCCCGAATACTATGGTGAAAAGTTCATAGAAAACCTTGAAGAAAATCCGTCGAGGTAAAATACATGGTTCTCATCCAAAAAGTAGCATAGCCTTACGGTGAAAAGCACAAGCCAAAGTAGAGTAGGCGAGGTTCCCTTAAGCAAATGGTGAGCACGGTGATAGTAGAAGGTGTGGTAAGGTGAAAGTGTAACTCCGAATATTCCAAAAATCTTTCCTTTTATTTCATCAGATGGATACTGAGATGGCTCAAAAAATTTAATACCAGGATCGAACACCTTTTCCTTTAGGGGAAAACAAGAAAGACACTCAGTAGAACTTGAAGAAGATTCGTCCATCTACCTCACAGTCTCATCCGAAGAAGGTGGAAAGAGAGGTGTCAAAACATAAGTACTCTGAATGTTGGTGTCGTCCAATTTCTTTTCCTTTGAAACGGGTTTCTTAAAGTCCGAAGGAGGGTAAAGGCCATAATCGAAATCCAAAGTAGGAGAATCATGCTCATTAGGAAAATAAGTATTGAGAAAGGTGGTGAAATCTTCCTCAAAAGAGTAATCCTCTAAATTAAAATCAAGCGTTGTTGGTGGAGGATCCTCATCAAAGATAGGAGCAAAAACATCATTAGAAGACACAACAGTTGAAGCATCACTCGAAAGAGTGTCATCATCATCAAAGTCATCATAAATCGGCATGTCTTCATAATTGGAAGTAGAATCATCATATTCATCATAAATTGGTGGAGCATCCAAATCGGAAAGAGAATCATCAGATTCGTCCACATGTTCTTGAAAAAGTGGATTATCATAGAAAGGCTCGAAAAGAGGATTGTTATGTAGTACAAAATCATTGACATCAAGCTTTGTAGTTTTCAAAGGATTTGTAATAATCTCTTCTTGAAGCACATCAATCATTTTCTCCAATTATTTTCCATTTGATTTGCTTGTAATCTTCCCCATTTTAAAAACTTGTTGATCATTCCCGACCCTAAGAATTAGCTCACCTTCGGCAACATCGACAAAAGCTTTTCCGGTTCGCAAGAATGGGCGTCCAAGTATTAACGGAATACGAGGATCCATCTAATAATCAACAACAACAAAATCAACCGGAAAAGTGAAGGTACCAACTTTAACAAAAACATCTTCAGAAATACCAACGGGGTAAGCGATAGTTCGATTAGCTAGCTCAAGAGTCATACGGGTTGGTATAAGATCAGGTAATGATAAATTCTTCCAAACAGTTAATGGTACAATCTTCGATTTGGGAAAATGAACAAGGTACTACAAAACGACCGGGATCTCCAAGTTTCTCCAGAAGTTCTTTGAGAAGGACTACAAAACAATTTTCATTTAATCGAGTATTAACAAGCTCAACCATCTTCTCCTTCTTACTAAGCAAATCCTTGAACATTTTAACAAATTTTGGCATTTGAACAAGAGCTTCAAGAAGGCTAATGTTAAAGTTCATTTCGGAGATCATCTTCAAAAAGGAAGAAACTTAAGTATCATCCTTAGTGAGCACTTTGCACTTATCTAACCAAGAAGGATAAGGAATATTTAGCTTAGGAGGTATAGGTTGAGAAGGCGAAGGTTGAGAAGGTGAAGGAGGAGAAGGTTAAGGTTGAGAGGGTGAAGGGTTTTTCTTGTGTACAACTTCAGGAAGAGGTGGAGACGGTAATGGAGAACTAGTACTAAGCTTGGTAGTAGGAGGGATAAATGGGGGTAGAGGAGGTGAAATTGGAGTAACTAGGGGACAGATAGAAGGTCCTGCTAAAGTTGCTCCATTGCGTGTATAAATAATACTCACATTAGCTCTAGGGTTGGTTTCGGTTGTTGAAGGAAGAGCACCTTGGGGATGAAGGGATTGAAGCATTTGAACGAATTTCCTATCTGTGGACTCTTGCATTTCCTTTAATTTCTTACCTTGTTCTGAAATCTTTAGAAGAACTAAGTCCATTTGTGGATTAGGTAAATTGAACCCTTGTTGTGGAAAACCTTGGTTTTGGTTTTGGTATTGGTTGTATGGTGAAAAACCTTGAGGATTAAAACCTTGGTTTGGATAGCCTTGATTTTGTAATTGAAAATTTCCTTGATTTGCATTGTAGCCCCGCACATTTGCATTTGGTTGAAAATTAGCTCTTGGTGGACCTTGGTTGTTTTGGGTGGGTGGGGTGGTCTTTGTTGAAAACCGGGTGGAGCCAAATAGTTAGTCGAATTATAGGACAAATGATTAACATCGACATTCGGCTTGAAATGAACACTCTCAGTGTTGTTATAAGCATACACTTCGCCTTGAGAATGGTTATAAACCTTATCACAGTTAACGTACGAGTGTCGCCTACCACATGTTTCACAAGTCGCATTAAGGGCATTCACGTGTCTATGAGTGTGTTCTGAACATGTAAGGCAAGTTTTGTCACTATTGAAGTAGGCGCTTGAATTTGATTGCTAGTCTCACCATCACTAGTACTAGCCATAGTAGCCCTTACACTTTTAGTTTGAAATTTGGCTTGTTTTCAATTATATCCCAAGCGACTTGTGTTGTTTTAACTAGAATGTTACCCTCCGAAGCACTATTTAGTGAATCTTGGCCATTCAAACTTAATCCATTATAAAAAGTATTAATTTGATGCACTTTAGTAAAACCGTGTTGTGGACACTTTCTCAAAAGTTCCTTAAAACGATCCCAAGATTCACTAAACGTCTCACCGTACTTTTGTTCAAAATTGATGATATCATTCCGCAAAGCGGTAGTACGCGAGGGTGGAAAGAAGTAATTTATGAATTTAGTCTCTAAGTCCGCCCATGTGGCAATACTTTGGGGTGGTTCCTTATCAAGCCAAATTCGGGCTTGTCCCTCGAGAGAGAAAGGAAAGAGGAACAAACGAATTGCCTCTTGTGAGACCTCGTTGTATTTCATAGTATTAGTTAAGTGTAAAAACCTCTTGATGTGATCGTGATGATCATCATGAGTGCGGCCCAAGAAAGGTGTTGCAGAGACCATCTGAATAAAACCGGTTTTGAGCTCCAAGTTATTAGCTCCAATATCTGGCACCACAATAGCATCGTCATTGCCTTCAACGTGTGATTGCAAGAGCTCGATCATTAGTCGGTTATCCATGGTGTCAATAGCACGAGTCTCGGTATCGGCTTGAGTGGCTTTCCTCTTGCGCGCACGAGTACGCATACACCTACAAAAGAAAAATATGCACAAAAAAGAGAAGAAGAAACAAAGTTAATGTAAAAACAAAATATTTTTGGTGCAAAACTTTAGAAAATAAATGCTTTTTATGATTTTTTTTAATGTTTTTCTGTTTTTTGAAATTTTTGATTTTTTTGGATTTATAGAATTTTTAAACTTGCAAGAAAAATAACGTTCACAAGTGAACGGATCTCAAAATCCAACTCGTCTCACAAAAAACCGTTAATCTATACGAAAAGAGCCGGCAGCGGCGCTATTTTAATAACTGATTTTTAATAAGGAAAATTGTTCTCGTTCGTCTTACGAATTGACCTCCGGTTCAAAGTGGACTTAATCGTTTTTTGTTAATAAAAATGTAATTGGATTCTATAGCTACTTTAAATCAAACGAGACAAATATTAAAAATAGACGAACTAAAACTTAATAAAAAGAAAAATGATAAAAATAAAAATAAACAAAGTAAATAAATGTGGAAATAAAAAAATAAATGTCGAAATAAAATAAAATAAAAGTTGGAATTAATAAATGACGGAATAAAAATAAAAATGCAAAAGTGTGACTATAAAATAAAAATTAAAGTCGGAAAAAAATAAAAATAAAAGTCAGAATAAAATAAAATAAAACTAAAGTCGGAATAAGTAAAAAGTTTAAAAGTCGGATTTTATAAGAAAATTATTAAAATTCGGAATCTAAAATTATTTTAAAAGTCGGAATACAAAAATGAAGTAAAGTCGGAATAATATTAAAGCTAAAATGCGGAATATAAATGCATAAAATGTTATAAAAGTGCGGAATAATATTAAAGTCGGATATGGATTTTCATGCATAAAATACGGAATATAATGTCAGAATTAACTTTCCCAATTTCGGATTTTGTTAATTGCAAGAAGAAGTTTCGGAATCTAAATGTTTCATTAAATGTCGGATAACAGATTTATTTGGGCGGGAAAATAAAAATGAAGTAATGTCTGAATACATGCAATATTAACTAATGTCGGATTATGTTCCCAAAAATGTCGGATTCTGGGTTATATTAAATGTCGGAAAAGAGAGGCAAAATGTTGGAATCCTATTAGATGTAAAATTAGGAATCCAATGGAGGGAATACAAGGGAAAGTCGGAATTTGTAATATATATAGAAACAAAATTCGGAATTATTTAATAACTAAAATGTCGGAATGTGAAATGCTTAAATAATGTCGGAATAAAAAGATTTTAGGCTAAAGTCGGAATGAAGGTTTTAAAGAGTCGGATAAAGTGCTTAAAAACTAAAGTCGGAATATGTATTACTAAAAAATGTCGGAATGAGGGTTTTGCAATAATATGGAAAAATAAGCAAAAATTAATAAAAGTAAATAAGCTAGAAATAAGCTAAACTAATCTATTAAATAAGCCAAACAAAACACAAATAAAAACTCTAGAAAGAACCAAATAAGCAAAATAAATAAAATTTATTTTAAAAACATTAAGCTACCAAATCCACTCAAATAAAAATAAGCCAAACATTAAATAAGCAATAAGCACAATAAGCTATAAAAATCAACCACATAGAAAGTAATAAAAACATGAAATAAGCAACTTAATCAAATAAGCAATAAATACTAATAAGCTAAAAAGATTAATCAACTCAACTCAAATGAAACAAGAAAGGAAGAATGAGATTAATTGAAAAGCTTAATGAAAAGATTAAGATTCAACAATGGAAGATTAAAGAGAAATTAAGACATGAAAGATGAAAAACTTAAAGAAAAATGGAGAGAAAAAATTTAGATTACACCTACTCCTAATTACCTAAAAATAAAACTCACTTCTACAAAAGAAAGAAAAAATGTCTTTATATAGTGGAGGAGTGGTAAGTGATGTGCTCCTTCTTTCTTTTCTTTTGTCTTCTCGTCTTGACAATAAATTTGTCATTCTCGATTTTGTCTTTAGGATTTGTCGATATTTAAAACTGAACCCGTCTTCTAATTTCTTCTTTTATTAAATTTGGTTCTTCGACTTGTTAAACTTCCGTCTTTGGTCTTTTCTTCAATAATCTTCGGAATACGCCTTTGACTTCCGTTCTTTTGCACTTTTGATCTTCTGACTTGTCTTTTGTCTTTATCTTCGATAAAAGCCCGTGAAATCCCGTGTTTTCTTCCTTTTTCATCTTTTGGTCCTAAAACACAACAAAAACACAAACCACGTGTAACTCTGACTTTTACGACATTAAACACACGTTGTGGTCTCGTTTTTATTTGTTTTAAGTGGTAAAAGGATAAGTGTTTTCACACTTATTACCCCTCTTGAACTCAGACCTATTGCTTCTTTGCTTAACATCCTCTTGTTTGCAAAGAAAGCAGTTGGTTCACAGGGAGGACGAGTGACTCTTTTCTGTTTTTCTATTTGTTGCACTATATAGTAAGCCTTGTTAACATTAGGAAAGGACCCATGCCTAAAATTTGACTTTTAACAGCTTTATAATCATTACTCAAACTCATCAAGAACTACATCAATTTAGATGTATTGTCCATTTCAAGAAACTTATCAATCATACCACAAGAACACTCCCGCATATTTCCACAAGAACAAGTACGTAACCCTTTCAAATTCTGCAACTTATTCAACATTTTTTCAATT
Organism: Glebionis coronaria; assembly: GCA_025667525.1. Lineage (NCBI taxonomy): Eukaryota > Viridiplantae > Streptophyta > Magnoliopsida > Asterales > Asteraceae > Glebionis > Glebionis coronaria. The sequence continues at coordinate 458,034,423 of CM046882.1, forward strand.
TGTTGAAATAAGAAGCAATACTCAAATTACCTTGAGAGATATGACTCAATTCCCTTTCAAGTTGGTAGATAAGTGGCCCATTACTTTGACCATATCTTTCATTAATCTCCTTCCACAACTCTTATGTAGATTAAGTATTAAAAAAGCATCAGATAATTGTGTGATCACAAAGTTTAACACCCAACAAGTAACCATATAATCACATCTGATCCATCTTTGATATTTCACATCAGTACCAACAGGTTTAACACAAATGCCATCAATAAAGCCTAATTTCAACTTAGCCTCCAAAGCCAACTTTATAATTCTGCTCCACCTTAGAAAATTACCACTATTGAAAGGTGTTTGAGTCAAAACGATAACAGGATGATCAGAATTACTTATACTCAATGGGTCATTGAAGAAATTACCACATGTAAAGGGGTGTTTGGCTTAACAACATTATTTGGGTTTAAAGGCGCCATTGATGAATCACAAGAAAATAGTTATAAAACCTTGACAAACTATTCTTAAATCTTTATTGAAACAACTTTGAACCAAAACAACCAAAAATCAATTGAAAGCATACCAATTGAATCAACAATTAGGGTTTAGATCGGTGTTAATTCCATTGTTTAAGCTTTGATACCATATGAACGTGGAATGACATGAGAGTGAAAACCAAAAAATTTGTTACTTCATGGAAAGTGTTACATGAAATGACGAAGAAGAAAATATTTATAGTGGCGGGACAAACCCCTAATCACATATAACATAAAGTCAATAGTATTACAACTTTTCACATTTAGTCTCCATATTTACAAGTGTTGCACATTAAATCGTTACATCCTTCACAATGTATAAGTTGTGTATGGTGGAATCAACTAAACCTAGAATTATAGTTGAAGCTTACCGTTTGAATTAAATTACTAGTGACTAGCGATTTAAATGTAGTGTTTGTTTAAATCTTGTAATAAGTGAGTAGTGTTTAAATCTTGTGTAACCACTCGTGAAAAATATTTTGTCTTGCCGTTAGTGTTATGTTTCTCAAATTACATATATTTTCTTATTATTTGTTTAACAATATTTAATTTTGATGTGTATACACATACTCCTTTTACACTTTACAATTACAACTACATCTACACTAAATATTTTTATTGTACAAAAAATCACTTCTGATATGTATGCCAAACGTTTACACATGACATGAAAAAGCGATTAAGAATTGATTGGGATGATCATGTTTTTGGTTTTCCTTTTAAAATGGTAAGGGCCTTGTGAGAAGTGTAATTCTTCAAAACCGCAACAACACTCAAATAAACCTAATGTGTGTATTCATTTTGTGTGAAAAATTCATAAGAAAATGAACTCTTATCTTATGTGTGACACCTCTTTATTTATAGAGAGACGTCTAGAGTTTCGGAAAACTCCATGTAGTCGATAAACGACTGTGGACAAGCCATACATTGACCATCTAATGTGCATACAAATATGACATGTGTCATTGCTTCATTGGCCTCATACCATTCATTCATAACTTGTTTACTTCATATGATAGCGTCTCTCCTATTTTCACATGTCATGTGTCATATTTTAACTGTTAGAGCACTGAAAGCGGTTGGGGCTCAAAGTTGATGTCAAAAATGTCACGTAGGATAAAGTGCATTTGGCATCATATTTCCTTTGGTATCACATTTTTGTGGTGGTGTAATAAGTCAAAGAAAAAGTGGTGTCAAAAGGTAAAAGAAAATGGTATTATGAGCCCACAAATACCCCCACTTTATTAAAAAAAATAAAAAAATTGAAACAAAAACATACCAGCCTGCTGGTGAGACTGGCGTGAGGGTGTTTGGAGCCAGACGTGGGACGGTGCGCCATTCCAAAACCTGGGCTAGTGGTAGCAGCCGAAATAAGACTATAAACACATTTTCGATTGACCGGGTGCATTTAGATGCATTTGGAAGAAATCGATGTTTTTTTCGAAAATTAACACTACATCAAAAAATTCATAAATGTCATGGGCACCCACGGGACACCCCTAGCTCCTTCTTTGATCCATACTAAGGACGAAGTCAGAACCATATATGACCACGTGCACAAAGTTTTTCGAATTGTAAATTATAAAAGTTAAGACTTGTTTTCTATTTGTAAGTATACTCACTAAATAAGACTATAAACACATTTTCGACGGACCGGATATATTTTAGATGCATTTAAAAGAAATTGATGTTTTAAAAAAAAATATTGCATAAAAAAATCATAAATGTCACGAACACCCACGAGACACTCCTAACTTCATCCATACTGCGAAGACAAGTTCTTTCCAAAAGTGTTCATTTTTTCCACTTCAATATGGACTTGAATGTTGTAGTGGAATGGGCCTAATATACATAATATGAAATACGTGTAACATGGTGATCCAACTAGTTAAGAACTTTAAAATCAAGAAATGTGTGATATGTCTTTTACAGAACAAGTTCTTTTCATGCATAACAGAATCATTCTTTTGGGCGCCAAATATGGATCATAGCTAATTACAGTTTTCCATATTTAGTAATCATGCCAGCTTTTTCGCTCCAACACAATTTTCACCTTCCATCAAAACAACTTTACGTTTCTTTGTTGTCTAATCCTAACAATAACAATAATAAAGAAACACACTAACAATCAAAATCCTTAATTTTTATAAATCATAGTAATAATGAGGAAAACTATTTAGATTAGATTAGTTTCTTCACTTTAAAAAAAAAAATAACCCTTAAAATCCATAAGAGAAAAAAAAAACACAAACTAAATCAGGAATGGCACAGGCACATCCAGAAGAAAAACTGCATGAAAAAATAGAGACAACGAAGAGGGATGAAAAGAGGGAGATTACAAGTCCTACGTCGTTTAAATTTAATGCACAAGCACCCGAATTTGTGCCTAGTTCGCGTACACAATCTCCTGTTTCGGGTTACTATTACCCGTATTTTAACTATTTAGGGATGGGTGGGAATGATGGAACTGGATCGGCTGATTGGTTTTACGCCAGTGCTAGTGATCAAGATCAGCAAATTCATCTTTTTACAAGCCCCAATGTTTTGGTTACAAATTATGCAAAGAATGTGAATGTTCTCACTGAAGATCTTCAACAAAAGATCATCAAACAGGTCTCTTTTGCTTGTTTTTGTTCGAGTGAGTTTGATATCTAACTAATATTGTGAATTTGTGATAGTTTTTGTTCATAGTCATTTGTAATTTTGGTATTATGACCTCACACAAAAACAAATAAATGGAACAGGTGGAATATCAATTCAGTGGCTTGAGCTTGCTTGCAAATGAATCATTGGTGAAACATATCAGCAAAGATCCAGAAGGCTACGGTGAGATAGCATTATTTTGACCGTTACAGTTTACATGATTAGTACATTTTGTTACCAGATGGTGCCGTGGTGGTATTCACACATGTTTTGTTACAGTTCCGATATCAGTAATTGCATCTATGAAGAAAATCAAATCCTGCATCAATAATAACCTTTTGCTCGGACAAGCTCTTCGTTCCTCTTCAAAGTTGGTTAGTTTTCTGACCCACCAGTTTTCGAGAAATTGTTTTATGGTTCCTTGTTATATTCCTATTTTAATTGTTTCTAGGTTGTAAGCAGCGATGGAAAAAAGGTCAGGCGTAAACACCCCTTCACAGAGAAAGATAAAGAAGAATTACAGGTTAGCTAACGTACGTGAATACGCTCTTTTTGGTTTTTTATTTATGCAAGTCTTATAATTTTAATCTGATCTGTTTTTTTGTTTTTGTTTTTTTGTTTTTGTTTTTTTGTCAAGTCTCGCACTGTTGTTGGTGAAAATCTACCTGAAGATCATTCTCATCAAAATCTCGAGAAAATCTTTAGTGTTGTTGGAAGGTAAAGTTTCAAACTTTCTGATATATTTTTTTTCACTTTGAGCTTAGTTCAACAATTGGTGGTTCTGAAAAACTGTACATTAACTAGTGTCAAAGCCATTCGTATATGCCATCCTCCGGAGCCTAATTCGTCACATTCCAAAGGGGATTATGTTTTTAGCAATAAGGTATAAACTCGATGTTCTTATCTTCTTTGGTTGTACTATGATTATGCTCTTCGATATTATGTGCTTGTGTTTATTATTATGATTTTTTGCTTTTGTTTTGAAGCTTCATGCTCTTGTGGAATATGAAAGCACCGAGATAGCAGAAAAGGCGGTATGTTTCTATTATTTAAGTTTATGAACTAATTCTTTTGGTTTTGTTTCGCCACGTATCTCCTAAAAATTGCTAACAACACTAAAAATGAATCATCCAGGTTTACAAATTAAACGATGAAAGAAACTGGAGAAAAGGGTTTCGTGTTAGGTTGATGATTCGACGTTCGGTATGTGACTAATTTGTACTTTGTTCTTCATATGATAATCGATTCTTGTTAATGATTATGATGAACTTATGTAACTCAAACATCTAGCCAAAATCCGTCCTGAAGACCAGGAAGTCAGATTTTGATGGTCTTCTTGATGACGATGATGATGCATACTTGTCCGAAGAATCTTCTCAGCCTAATAGTGCAACTTCAGAACAAGCTGTTGACAGTAATGTAAGTGCCAAATATTCTATGTCTCAGATGCAAAATATTCTGAATTTTCTGAGAAATAATATACTTGGATTTTAGAATAACTTTCTCTGATGTGTGGTGGAAATGATGGAACTCGTGCATCATCAATACTATACTAGTGGAACCAAATTGCAGTGTTTGTTTTCACCTTTGGTCATACTCAGATGGCCTTTAACGACCAAGAGTAAACCTAAAAACATACTAGTGTGATCAGACGTGAAAGTAACCAATGCGATTAAGGACCAATTATACAGATAGTATCGGCGAGGGGCAGATTTCTGTTGTTCCTTAGAAACCATACGGATATTTAAATATTTTACATATTAACTCTAGATTTGATCTACCTCCGGTTCATAACTCCAATGTATGCCATGTTCCAGTAAAAGGTGACAAGTTCAACACATAATCAGCCTTGTAAAACAAGGATTATAAGGGTGAGAAATGGATGCTTGCTACAAGATCAATACTTAATCAAAACTAAGTCAAAACTTTTGGCAAATTTGGTCGAATTCGCTTTGAAGTATTTAACAATTGTGATTACAATATATTATATTGTTCTGGGGACATGTGAATATGTCATACATATAATTTTGAGATTTATACTTAAAAAGTTAAAAGTTCCAATCTTAGCGCTCCCCGCCTACGCCGATAAGGCCTAGAGGGTTTTACAACCATGCTTATGATCTCCGAGTTGTAGACTACTAAATAGCTTAATTATCAAGGTTTTTAGTTAATATAAAGACTTCTGGGTCAGACTAAAACTTTAGATTCTGCATTATGGGTATTAAGACAGGTTTTGTCACTGATTTTTCGTAGGTTGATGAGAATTCAAAGAAAGGATGGGCACGAGGGCGTGGGAAATCAAAGTCACGCACCCCCACCCACAGCAGTCGTGGACTTCTTCAGCTGTCTCCGCAAACGAGTAGCTCAGTCCATTTGGAAGCATCACCAACAAAACTGAGTCCTAAAGGACCAAGAATGCCAGATGGAACAAGGGGTTTTACAATGGGAAGAGGGAAGCCCATTCTAATCGGCATACCGTAAGAGGTTCAATGCTCAGGTTTTGTCAGTTTTAGTTCAATTATACACTAGAAGGTAGTTCCTTAAACAATGATCCAGGAGTCTTAACTATTATTTGTTTTTTGTAATAATAATGCTAACATTGATACATAAAGTTGAATTCCATGAATAAATTTTTCTTGAAAATTTGCAATTTTGTAACTATGTTTGCCAAACTAAAGTGTGTCTTCACTAATTATCCTGCTGCGATACACACGGGCACATGCACAAAAGAGGCATATAAACACCATCTGCTAAAGAAACAAAATCCTGAGTATGTTGTATGCTTACCTACACTACTCAACAAATGTTACAAAAATGTGTCTTGCACGAGCAATTCTACATCTGAGAAGACCTCCCAGTTTGACAAAATCCAACCACCATAGCAGCGAGTTTAGTCCTCTATAGCTGAGGTGCACGGTCAAGGGGATACGATTTAGGGAATTCGATAATCTGTATCAAACCTATATTCAAGATAAGATAGATATCAACAAAATAATACAGTCAAGAGCATGAGCTACATGCCTACATGTAAGAGCAAATAAAAAGATGATCAGATGTTGGTCACAGATTGCTTCTTAAAACACGGATGGACTTAATTTACAAAACTGAGCAATAAAAATACAAATTTTAAACGTATGTCCTCAGCTTAGAAGAAGTTTGCCTTTCAATCTTATGAAAATTTCCCTTTTTTGTACAGGAAAAATAAAATTCATGTTCATAATATTAATCAGTTTGGTTACTGCAGATCTGGATAAGACTTCGGTCAACAAAAGCATGGTCATTATTTTACCAATAAGATTCTAAAGTTTCATCAAGTATGGATACAAACAACTATCAAGTGCAAGCCTGAACAGTCAATATATCGGTACTGACTTGAGTTTAGGCTCATATGTCCTTTCCTATACATGTACACGTTTTTGTACCAAAGATCCTCTTCAATGAGTTAGCTAGTTATACTCAAAATCACTATCACCTTGAAAGAGAAGCTAACAAGTCTTAAATAAACAAACGAAAATTTTCAAGGCGACTAGGTACAAGTGTTTACCCTAAGGCGGTTCATTGACATAAAATTAGAACCAGCGACACTATTGAAAATGGGTTATGAAAAATGTGACTAATTATTACTCAGAAACACACTATAAGCTAAAAACTAAACTTAAGAACACGGGATCAAATGGGAAATAATCTAAAGTGTTTCATTTAGAGTGGTTTCAAAACCACTGTGTCACTATATAAAGAAATATCTTAGATGCAAAAGTTTTACCTGTTCATATATTTGAGCCTCCAAGATCAGTCTGCACATCCTTCCTAGGCATCTTGTACCATTGAAACAGAAACCAGAGAGTCCTAAATAACCCTCCATTGGCAAAATGTGGAATGAAAATACGCCCCCAATATGGATAGTAAGGGCCCGGCAATTTGATCAATGTGAAAAAAAGCATATTTGCATACAAATGCCATGGAACTTTAGCATCCTGAGACACGAGACAAAAACAAAAACAAAGATTAGAAAAACAATGAAGAAAATTACACTTGCTGATTATAGTTTAAGGAAAACTAAGATCTTTGAATCACCTTGAGATATGGAGATAATTTCAACGCTCTATTTCTCAATACCCCGGCTACAGCAACACCAATAAGTATCGGAAGAGGGATTAAAACTAATTTTTTCTCATGAGCACTATAGGACATCTCACTGACAGAAGTAATTGCCATAACAGGTACATACAAATATTGGGTGACTACCAATACGATGTCGATAATGAGTTGTGTAAAATTCTCCGCAGCTGTGATCCATGGGAAACTCTTAACCTCTTGGGGAGAACTGTCCCACAACTTTCTTGCCTTGTCTATTACTAGATCAATATTTGACTTTCCATGTTCTTCTGGTTGTGATGCATTCATATTCATTGTAGAGAATATTTTCGAACTAGTATTTCCATAAGATAAGCTGTTCTGTTTAGAGCTTGACATATTAGATTGACGTGACCAACCCTGTGCCAAATATAAAGATTTGTTAGTCAAAGAAACATGTGCAGTAATTTAGATACATACTTCAGTGATGATATATATATTGAAAGGCTCAAATACCAAGTTTGATTTCAGGGGCGTAGCTACATAGAGCCGAGAGGGTTTAACTGAACCCGCTGAACAAGAATTTTTTTATTACCTTAGCGTATATTTAGTAGTACGATTTAGCATATAATGAACCCACTGATATTGTCTACAAATGAAACTAATTTTAGCTTTGAACCCACTCGACAAAATATCTGGCAACGCCACTGTCTATTGTGCAAAAGAGTTGAACAATGTCAATGATACAATACAAATCTCTGTATGGCTGATTAGGACAACTCGAAGGAAATCCTGAAGTGGTGAGAGCAAACATAAACATCTATGTAACTTACAGTTGAGCTACACAAGAAATTTAATATGCAATAAATGTGCTACTTGGAACAGATGCTTACTGCATAGTCAGCCTGTTATGTTTAAAAGGGACAAGTTAAATCCGTGTTGGTGAGTTAACAAGTAGCAAGCATGTCAAACTATCTAATATTTTCAGTTGATTAGATTTTGACTCGTAGGTGATGTTTTGACTTTTGACTTGATGGCAGAGAGAATTTGCTTGCAGCCGCAAAGTCATTATCTTTTCTTTAAGATTGAACTGAAAACCCGGTCTCATTGAAACCATCAGGACAGATCCACATAATTGTGGTAGCACATTTATCTTGCTACCAGCAGACAAAGGAGAAGATTTGACCAGCTTTCGCGTTGGTTCAATGAAATACGGTCTCTTTACGTGAAAGGGAGATTCCATAAAAGAACACCTTGCTCCGATACCAACACACTTCTGAAACCTTCAACAATGCGTTGAAAAGTTTCCTGAGTCCGTAAAACAGAAGGGAGTCAAGTGCATCTTATCCAAAAGAATCCAACGACTGATTATGACTAGCTTTTATGCCTAATCAAAGTTGTTGAACTTGAACGAGTCAAGTAGGGATGGAAAAAAATCTATACCTGATGGGAACCCGATCCCCAAACCTAATGTGACTGGGGATGGGGAATCCCTGAACCATAAAGCCGAGGATGGGGATACCATAAATCCCCAAACTTGACTTTTTTATGGGTCAATTTTTCATATTTCAATGAGTTAATTTAACTTTTACGTTAATTCAATTAGGAAGAAAAATACCCGGACTCAGGTGGGGACGGGGATGTTAAATTATTCCCTGATGGGAATGAATGCGGACAATGGGGAAAATGATCCCCGGTATTCCCGGCCGGTTGCCGCCCCTAGAGTCAAGTAAAATCACTCCTAAAATGAGGTGTCTTGGTTTTACCCGACTCGCAAGTTACTGTCAGGCTCAGACCAAGTCAAGTCCATTTGTAACTATACTAAGTCCAAAATGGTCCATGATTTCACGGATTTAAGGTTCCCACAACGAAAATGTGGCTAAAACAATACTTCATCTATTCCTTTCACCACTTCGATTTTCAATTTCTTAACACCTAAATGCATATGTGCAAGTCTTGAAGGTAATATGCATCGATTATTTTTTGGCTATAAACAGCTAAGAAAGAGCATCAAAAGTATACACTTTATGTAAGGCTGGTGGGAGTGGGGTGAATGTCACGAGTGGGTTACTCAAACTCGCGCGCAGCCCCCATTAACTTGCCAAAAACTCGCGCGCGAGTTTCTTCCCTGCAAAAAAAAAACCATGCCACACTCACCCAGCGTGAGTTACAACATGTGGGACCCATATGGTTTTTTGACCGTTTGATATGATCTAAAAAAAAATAAAAAAATTTACCCAAAGTTACTTATAAATAACACTATCATCTTCTTCATTTTTCACACACAAACTCTAAAACCTCTCATCTCCATCACCTCCAAATCATGTCTCAAGAAAACACACCCCGATCCGCCAACAAACGTCCAGGTAGGCGAAATACCCAAAACTCACCACCCACACCGCAGGGAACTTTCGACCTAGAAAACCCGTCACCCGGCTACATGAACACCATACGACCACCATCATTCTTTCACCCACAACCTTACAAAAACACACCTTACCGTTGCCCGGACCCAAGCCAATACCAATGGCCCCAAAACCCATCACCCGACTATTTGTCACAAACACATAGGGTGGTTCGTCATCACAACAAATGCCACCAAACTATGTGTCACCAACACACATGGGTGGTTCTTCATCACAACCCGCCTATGAAACTGAAGATTGCTACATCCCCCAGTATTCAGACACGTAAGAAAGGTTTGCTTGGTATCAACAAACCGGGTCTCCCGAGCAAGAAACCGTTCCCGAAACCCAAGAAACAGTCCAAAGACCTAAACCGAAGAAGGCACTATCTAGGGCACGTCAAAAGAAGAAGGCGGTCGAAGACAATACAAAACGACAACAACATTGGACAACAACGGAGGAAATTGCTTTGGCAAAAGGTTGGGTTTCCGTGTCTAATGACAACGTTCGTGGAAACGAAATGAGTAATGAGGGATTTTGGACAAAAATCCTTGAGTACTTTGAGAGCAAAACGGACCAGTATGGGGTTCGTACATATGATTCTTTGAACGGGAAGTGGAAGACAATTCGACCGACTATAGCTAGGTTTTGTGGTGTTTATGCTCAAGTGATTCAGATGGGGCCTAAAAGTGGTTCATCGTATGGTGATTTTTTTTAACCAAGCGTTGGTGCATTATGAAGTTCAAGTTGGATTACCGTTCAAATTTCGTCATTGCTGGGAGGTTGTGAAAGACAGCCAAAAATGGAAGGAGGTTGAATTGCCTAAAGAATTAACCAGGACTTCTCAAATAAGCAAGAGATACAAGTCATTTGGGTAAAGGGAGAAGAGGTTCGGTGGAGTCGAGTAAAAACGACGAGGCTTTGGCTAGGTTGATGTTGTCCGGGTTGGGTGAACAACAAGAACGGGCCTTTGTTGTGCAGGGTGAACAACAAGCCGCATATTTCGATATGAAGAAGAAAGAGATAGAAATCCGGGAAAAAGAAGTGGAAATTGCCCGAGTCAAGCAACAAAACGAGGACTTGGACTATTATCTGCAGCCGTGTGACCATTTGGTGGGACATGAACGTGCAGTAGTGGAGTGGCGCCGAGCTCAGATCAAGGTGAAATATGATTTGCCTTTTTAGTTTTTTTTAATGTTCTTCAAATTTCCTATGTATTGTCTTTTAATTTCGTACTGTGTTTTAATTTTCTATGTACCCGTGTTTTAATAAAATGTATGAATAAAAAATATTTAATAAAAAAGTCAGGGTGATGTGTAGTGAGTTGTAGTGAGTTTGGGTGAGTGCCATTACCTCCAAAGGGTAGTTTGGGTGAGTTGTAGTGAGTTTGTTAAAAAGCTGATGTGACGCTGACGTGGCGGTGAGTGAGTTAGTTACCACTCCCACTAGTCTAAGGGTGCGTTTGGTATGTATTATGGGAATGGTGGAATGACTATCGTAATCAATAAATACGTTTGGTTGATGCCTATGGGAATGAAGTTATGAAAGGATACCACAGATCCATAGTTGTGGGTAAAGGTAACTTTCATAGTTCATTCCCGTGGGTCCCGTGTATTTTACTTCTCAACCACATATTTATTAAAATTCAAATTTCTCCACCACATATATTCTTAAATTTTAAATTTTATTAAATTATTTCATACGCAACTAATACAAACCAAACAACAATATTGATCATGATATATTCATTACCATTCCACCCTTATAACATTTGGTTACCGATAGTGATTCCTCTTAGTATACCAAACGCACCCTAAGATATATAAAACTATGTTATCTCTTACTAATTTAATACACATTTCAAGCGAACTAATTTTTTTTCAAAATACCCATCCTTTTTACATGATGATTCTTATGATTTAGGTCACGAGTCGAAACCTATAAACCCAAAAACAATATATCATCTCCTACAAATTTCAACCATACAAGTCACTCAACATAAAAATGAGCTCAAACTATTTGTGGGTCTTGCAATTAAGTTAAATTTATAGCTAATAGAGACAAACGCTATATAAAAAATGCACAACAAAATCCTAAGCTAAATAAAGATAAGTGGTGAGATAAAATGGTACCTTAAAGGACATCGTAGAATAGGAATTAAGGTTGAGAGCCATACGAGATGAATGTCGGAGACAGGTGGATTGATTTAAGGGTAGAACAGACGCCATTTCTGCAAGGGGTTTTGGTTCTTGTTCTTGTTATTTTTCAAGGATAAATGTGTTCAACTGTTTTGTTTATTTGTTATTTGCAGTTTGCTCCTCAAGGGTTTTTCGGAAGACCATTTTCAAGTTCATAGTTTAAAAACATTACATAGACTTTATTTAAAATATTACAATCAAACCTAAAATTAATCATTACGAGAAAAGTGTTGGACCAAAGCAGAACGAAGGTTTCGATTCACTTATGATGATCAGATGTACTTTATAACGTCACGCATTGTTCATTAGTTCGTAAGAGGTCATCTAGTCGATGTGCCTCATGTCGGTGCCAATTGGGAAATATCGGATATTGTTTTGTGTTTTCAAATCATTTTGTGTAATATGATCCATGTCTATATCATATTAACTATTCTTTTTTTTATTGTGCGTGCGTGATTGTCTATGGCTCATTTCTTCTTAAGAACACTACACGCTCCTTCCACATCTTTCTTTGCTAATTTTTGCTTTTGCTTATACAATATTTGTTATGGTCATCGTCAGCGGTGTTGGAATCGTCTTAACGAGTGGCACCAATTCTGAAGATATCCCATCAACAAGATAATATCTAAATGGGTAACTAACGTCATTAGCCACAAAAGAAACCTTTGGTGCTCGTCCGGACTTAAGATCATTAAACAAAATGGATTGATGCAAAACATCGATGTCGTTGTTAGAGCCGAAAACACGAAAGAGAGCATGACATATACACAAGTCTTACGACACAACAGCTTCCAAGAAAATGACCGAATTCAGTCCATGATCACATATAATATGTTGCCCTTTATAGGCATACGAACAACGAAAACCAATCCCGTTTCGTGCAATCAAGAGTTCCTCACATCCACGAAAAAACGTGCTTCTCTTCGTGATGCTGATAAAGTAATACACCGTCAGTCACCATGGGTTTTATCAAATATTCGGGTCCATAATGTGAGACCCTCGAAATCAGGCATGGAACAACTAGGCAACAAGGGGGTAACACGTCAAGGTACAAGTGACAATGAATTATAAATGACTTGAAAATGACGTAATAAAAGACATATATATTACATCACGATATATCAGAGTTTTAAAGCATAGGTCCCACAAGTTTTAAAACATAAATAAGTACCATTCCATCATGGTTTTAAAGTTTTATAGATACCAAAAGATAAGCGGAATATTTTTGACAGTTTTTAGCTACAACAAAAGCATCAATATAACACAGAACTTCCAAGCTGCCAACATCCTGCGGAACCTCATCCAAGCACATTAAGCATTATTACCTGAGATTAAAACATGTAAATTTGTCAACAAAAGTTGAGTCATATTCAAAGCTTTTGTAAACTAAGTAATGGAACACAATAAAGTTTGTAAAACAAGTAATGGGGGGATGACTATGTACATTATCCATAGTCATGGTATATATTATGGATATTTAGTTCATGAAACCGAAGCTTAACAATCATTATAAGTTCCTCTAGTGAGTATTTAGCCTAAATACTCAAGTATAAACAAATGTAAGTGCGTCAAGGTAATCTGGACGGGGATTGTCAATCCCGATGGATCCACCCACAACATTCGCGCTTAGCGCAAAGCATACGGGACAATTAGCGGTTCATAAACTTAAGGCTATAGACTAAAAGCAATAATATCAATGAATTCATCTGGCAGCATACTGCATACATTTCTAGATAGCATACAGTTTAAAAGATTGTGTTCCAACATGATAGTCTCACCTCGCGCTTTGAAACAATGTACAAGTAGTAAAAGGGGCTATGAACTCACCTTAGTTATAAGGTGAAATCAACACGGAACTTGAGGGCTGAGTAGTAACAACGGAAAATCAAGCAACTTTAAGTTATCCAAGACCTACGATAACGGAACGCGAAAGTTTAGAAGATGCAAAAATAATGTTTAGAAAACACTCGAATATAAATTAGTGCTTAAACTATGTTATGGCACATAAGAAAATCCATGCAAGTGATATTTCTAGACACCTCTACAAGTTTACTTTTACTAGACAATGCTCTCGATAAAAATATGTCGGCACATACCAAATGTATGGGATGTTTTACCTTACTTAGACACGTCAAACGTTTATGAAACGACTTGAGGAACTCAGTTACTATCTATAGAAATTCCTATAAAAAGTCCGTCAAATGTTTTTACTTCTAAGACCACCTGCCCTACACATCTTTTAATTACAAAAACCGGACAGATTTACGCCTTTGACTCGCAAAACCATTTTGACCTTTCTAACCAATTTTGTTTACAAAACCGACACTTGAGTTTGAAAATAGACTCACAACCCTAGGTTTAGAGCCCAAGAACAGCCATTGACTATCTTTAAAGCTCATCTGATAGTCCCCGAGATTCGATCCAAATATCGACAACAAATTCGGATTGTGCCGATACTCGTCTCCCGGTACACGAATAATCAAACTATCATAACTTCCTCCTCGTTTTGAGTTAGAAGCTCTATATTATACCAAATCGAAGCTAACGGAAATCTCTACGACACTATCTTATTAGTTTAACAATAATCCAAGTTTAAGATACCCAAAATCAGCCTCAAAGCTACTGCCCTAAACCACCACTCTAAAAATCATACCAAAACACTTTTTCAACACAAATCACCCATTTTTCTACCATAACTAGTATCCTATAATCAACCCTTATCAACCTTAACACTTTCATGTAACATAAACAACAATCAGAATAAAAAACTTTAACTTTTTATCATCAAAACATGAAGATCTTAACATGATCATCACATGCATGATGATCAAAACTCACACCAACCATAAAATCATAAGAACTTGAAAACTTGATGCATGTGTGAGATTTTGTAGAATCGTAGTTTCTTAGGATTTAGCAAGTAATGATTTATCTAATGAAATGGAATGGAGATGGAAGAACTAGAGAGAGAAAGAAGAGAGAGAAAGGAGAGAATGAGAGAAATGGTTGATTAAGTGAAAGTGTGTGTGAACACAAAGTGACCAACCCCTCTTAACATGCTAGGAGGGGGTATATATAGCCCACCCTACATGTGGGATATATGGGCTATATTGGATCACGAGCCCAATATCATTGGAGTGACTGATCCTTTCTAAATACGTAAAAACGTATTTCCAACAATCTCCCCCAAAGGGAGGTCACTCCAAGTTACAATGTCTTAAATAGTCTATAGCTCGTGATCTATGCTAACAATGATGTGACTGAGACTTTCCTTGGAAAAACGTATTTCCAACAATCTCCCCCAAAGGGAGGTCATACCATTTTATAAAATCTTAAACCTAGCATACTATGCTTGAGTCTTCGATCTTGTTCTTGTGAATATGCTGATGAGATCTTTGACTTTAGTCTTAAGCATGTTCTCTTGCCTTGACCTTGTGCATTCATCATTTGTGATATTTGCCTCTTCGTGACTTCATGATCCACATACTTATACTTTTATAAATTCTTGAAAGCTTTAGAGTTTGATACAGCGGAAGACTTGACTTTTAGACTTTCTTGAATTTGTTGAAGTATTAAGTGCAGAAAGCACAAGCATGTGTTTACGACTTCTTCTGGATTGTACACCATAATGCCACCTTCTTGTTACGCTACATAAGACAGTTAGCAACAAAACATATACACGGATGAAATGGCCTTGAACATTTCATTCTAATTCGGTAGCATTTTACCTCTGGTCGGTGAAGACAGTTGGACGATATAAAATATCGTACTTGTGGAGGTAGTTTCAATTAAGAACCTCCTTGAAAAGATTTCGCGGGTAAACCCGTTCTCTTTATTCGACCGTCCAAAGCTGACTGCGAACATAAAGAGTGAATCATTTGGATAATCATATCCGCATGATTTGAAGCCGTCAATTCATGTTCCTGGAACAAGTGAAATTCAATTAAGAACCGCACCATCGTTGCTTTCCCGTTGTCACAAGCTTGATTCGTATAGAATCTTGCAAGTTACCTACCAAGTGCTGTTTGAGGTTAACACTAGAAGGATTTCCATTCGTCACTGTAAATACTTAATAGTATTACTCTGAATGTTCTGGCAAGATCACTAAGATATTGCGTAGAGGCCTGGAACGTGTTTAAGTTCAATTAAGAGTTAAACAATTGTTGCTTTCCAGTTATCACAAGTTTGATTCATAAAGAATCGCACAAGTCACCTACCATGAGCTTTTTGTTATTCTCTCAAGAAGGATTCCATCTTCATTGTAAATACTTTCGTATTACTCGGATGTTCAGGCAAGATCATGAAGATTTTGCGTAGGACTCTTAAGATCTTTATTACTTTTCATGGTGTGTGAAGAAGCAAGGAATTATGAAAGTGTGTCCTATAGAGATATTTGATGATCTCAAATGGCTCTAGACTCGATCGTGCATTTATGGATTTTAGTGATCGGAGTGGAGAGGAGTGCCACCATTTCAATACCAATTTATTCGGAGTGAATAAATCAATAGATAATGCGTTGTCTCCGTGTGATTAAAACAAATACCTTTTGAGAGACATCTGAGTTAGCTGGGATGGGTTGTGCATTGCATCACTGGGTCCATGATGTCTATCTTCAATATCGAGCATCATTAAAATGATCTCAATAGCATATGTGTTGACCCGGTTTCTGCCTAAGGTTGTAAGGAGGGCTTCTTTCTTTAGACCCTTTATCTTTACAATTCTTTTTCATTCTTCAACCCCTTCAATGCTTACCAATACGTCATAACTAGCACCTTGTTGTGATTGTTCCAGTGCTAACTTAAGTACTTGGTCGGCATTCAGCTACATTCACAATCTTTTCTCCATCTTTCCTAAGGACTACTATTTCTAGCTATGGAATGTCCTTGGGAAGATTCCTCCGGTTCTAGAGGAATCATTGGACTTTAACCTATCCTACCATCCTTATGTCACTACAATCTTCACCGTCGTGAATAGAGATGTTTTGGGTAAGTGTATGTCACCATGAAATCCATTTTGAAGTGCAAATCCATTTTGCTCCCCCTTAACATATGCCACGATATCCGAAAACATTTCGCACATGTCGGGATGAGCTATCACGTTAAGTCAAACCATTTGTGATTAATGATTTCCCATATTAAATCACATTTTCTCCTCCATATTAAAAATATTAACCCAATCGATGTTTTTAATATCAATTAATTTAATAGAATTTTAAGAAAATTTGGGAAGAAAAATGCAAAACCAATTATCTTCATGAATTACACAAGCTCCCCCTCAAATTAATGAGGGTGTACTTGAAACATAAATAAAATACCTTTTAAACACAAGTGTAAGGTATTTTTCACGTGCAAAGATCATATATGATAATGTATTCACAAGATTAGCGATTTATGAGGTTGGACCTGAATGATGGAGAACATCAGATGAAAGAATCACATGGTTCTTGTTTACGAATGTTGGTCGCCTCATCACGTCTGAAGTTATCTCTTGATTCCATGTGTACGATTGATATCGTTGTCTTGACACCAACATGTGAACTTGGCACTTTTGGCGTCAAAGATTCTGAATGCTGGACAATTGCTCCCCCTCAATTGTTGACCCGTGTTCTATTGAAAGAGCTGTAGTCGTCGTTTGAGTAGTCGCATCGTCGAGTATGTAGATATCAATTGTAAATTGCTACGATTGGTGGAGATGATAACTTCATAAAAACAAGATTACTCTTGTTTTAACAAATAAATGCACTGACACGTACATATATTCGTGTTAGATTATGTGATTGTAAACACAATCCCTTACATGGTTATAACGTAAACCATGCCCGAGAAAATTAATTCCCGTTGTTGAGTCAAAGCTTTCCGGTGAAATGCTTGACTTGAGTATGAAAAACGGGTTACTATCGAAAATAATAGCAAGCCATTTTGAGCATGTTTTAAAACATTTGAACTTCTGCTCGAACTTTATTTACAACCCCGTGTCATTATTGAATGGCATTTCTAGTATCGTAAATATTATCGATTCCAGAAGACATGCTCTTTTTATCAAAAACATTTTTGAACACACAATTTTGAAAGATTTAGAAAAACCTTTTGAGAAATTCTCGAAAAATTGTGTTCAATGTTTTGAAAAACAATTACTTGAGCTTAAGATGTTGAATATCTTACAAAACGAGCTCAAGTCCGAGAAGTTGTAAACTTCGCGTTGTGAGGATAAGTTTATCATCGGCGATAACCTTTCCTTTTAGCTAAAGAACGAGTCCTAAGTTGACATTTACTTAGAAGTCGTTTTCACGAGCTTGAAAAACTTTGAATGTTTTAACGTAAAGCTCATGACCGAGAAAGATGAATTTCCCGTTATGAGGAAAAGTTCTCTTATTTAAAAGATACACTTTCATTTCTGAGCTTAAAACTTGGAATGTTTTAATACAAGCTCATGACCGAGAAAATTTAATTTCCCGTTATGAGGATAAGCTATCTTTAAAGATAAGCTATCCTAAATATAAAATCCGAGTTACAGTCTGATATTTAACTGTAAGTCATTGTGCATGAGCTTAAAAACTTCGAATGTTTTTAATATTAGCTCATGCCCGAAAAAAATTAATTTCTCGTTGTAAGGATAAGTTTATCATCGGCGATAAACTTTCCTTTCTTTGAAGATCGGGTCATCATCTGATATTTAATGATGAGCCTTATACACGAGCTTAAAACCTTTGAATGGTTTTAGGATAAGCTCGTGTCCAAGAAAACTTAATTTCTCGTTAAGAGGGTAAGTTATCGTTGCGTAGATAAACTTCCCTGTCTCTGAAGTCCGGGTCATCGTCTGTCATTTAACAAGGAGCCATTGTGCATGAGCTTAAAAACTTCGAATGTTTTTAATATAAGCTCATGCTCGAGAAAACTTAATTTCTCGTTGTTAGGATAAGTTTATCATCGGCGATAAACTTTCCTTTCTTTGAAGATCGAGTTATAGTCTGTGATGTGACTATAAGTCCTTGTGGTAAGCTTAACCATGAATCCCCTGAGACACTTGTTTCTCCGATATCTGCTTCTTCAGCAACCAAACTCTAAGAGTATCCTTAGTTGAACGGTATACAATGATTGGACCACTTCGTTCTTTTGGAACATCAACTTTGGTACCTGCATTCTCATTAGGAATTTTCATGCTTTGATATGGGTTAGCGATATCTATCTTAGAAGCAAGTGGGGGTTCACAGTTGTCTTTTCTTGTGCCAGAGGCGACCTGAGTGGATGATTCACTTGTCTTAGTTGGTAAACGTTTCCGTTTATAGAAAACCTTAAGTTCAGGCTTAAGTGATGTATCATCCTTTTCAATTTCCTCCCTAGCAGTCTTAGTAGAATCGGAGATTATCCTAGTTAAGGGGCACTCGTTTCCTACAAGAGTGAAAGTTCTACCAGTGGGGCGCCACATTTTACCAATGGGTTTGATTTTAGCAACCCACTGGGATTTAAGTCTAGCACGGGAGTTCACCTCATTAAGTAGTTTCTAGATACAAGAATCATGATTTGCCGTAAAGACACATTTTCTACATGTTTTACAAGTAGCATATTTAATGTCCGAGTAAGATCTAGAATTCCTGGACGATTGATTGATACTCCTAGGATTTGACATGCTACGGTTAGCAGTGTTGGGTAATCTAGAAGGCATCTGTCTAGGTTTGAAATTCTATATCTTACTTGTGTCTTTTGCTTAACTTCCCTCAGACCAGATTTATGGTGAATGTCATTTGAACTAGTTCTATACGTGGTCTTGGTATTTTTAGAGAAACTAGAGGCAATCATGTGATTAGGTCTTGCTAAAGCTGTTTTGGTCACATTGGGCCTAGTTGCAGGAGTGACTGGTCTAGAAAGTTGAACCAAATCAACTTGGGAGGCAAACCGCGGTCTCGAGGATTGTGGTCGCTCGGATCTAAATGCAGTCGGTTGTCTAACGAACTGATTTGTAGGCGGTTTCCCCAAGATTGATGTTTTTTCAAGCTTAGTATCCACACTAGTTCCTTTGGTTTTCCTCAGTTCATTTCTCAAAGCAGCTAGCAAAAACCTTTTCTTGAACTTGAGCCTTTAAAGTCTCATTCTCTTTGAGCAAGTTATCTTGGGATGCCAACTTAGATTCAAGCAGTTGAATTTGTTTCAAAAGATTATCCTTTTCTGCTTTAGAATCTAAAACTTTTTGATCCAATTTTCTCTCAAGAACAACGTTTGACTTTTCAAGTTTTTCAAAATATGTTTCAAATTTGTCCGTTTTCTTGGAAAATTCTAATTTGGCATCCTCAAGATCTTTAGATTGTTGAGCTACAATCGTTTCGAGCTCTCTAATCTTGGAATCGGAATCAGTTAATAAAGCAGTCATAAAGCATTTATCATGATGTACTATAGCATTTTGAACAATCTCTCCCCCATTATGACTCACATCGGATGAATCAGAAGCGGTATTTATATCACTCTTTTCCATCCCATGTTTGTCATTATAAGGTTCAGAATGCTCAATATGTGGCATATCATCAGTGTATACATCATAAACAACATTACATTGTACCATGTTCGCAGGCTCTTCGTCATAAACGGGTAAGGTGTCATCAAAAGAGATCTCGTGACCATTCCCTGACGTGTCACTGGTAGCATGTTGTCCTCCTGATTTCGTGCTCTTTCCATCGTTAGGCTCCAAGTTGTCAACCGTATGACCATTCTCCTCTTGCATCTGCATCATGTATTCTTGCACTCCATTATCATACGCTTGTTGAAGTCTGGATCTTTCATAAATTGAAGATGAAACCGATGTCATAAATTTTAACAGTGTATCACGGAAGTCTTTAACCTCATCATGTGTGTATTGAAGAAATGACCGGCATATCTCTGAATTGTCAGACTTGATGATATTGAATTGGAGGAAAGGCGTAAGTTGTGTCACAAGAGCCTTATAAGCAAGTGCCGATGCAGAGTGATTAGAGTCTTATTTTTGAAGTTTGATGAGTCATCGTCCAAATCGGGCTTAAAACGCTAAAAATATCATCAAAATACCCAAATATATGCTTGTGTTTGTTCATTGTGTATTTTAGGTACGGATATCGTGAATTAAACAAAAGGTCAAAGGAATCAAGCAAAAACGAACACGGGAAACGAAGCCGCACAAAGAACCGGACCCGAATCATGAATTTCCATTCAAGTCCTTAAAGTTTTGAAGATTCGCAGGATTGGTCCCTCATCTTTTGAAGACTTGTCATTTTAAACCCTTGTAAATCCTCAATTTTATACTTGGGTCCCTAAAATGAAAAGATTGTACAAGATTGGCCCTTGAAGAAACCATTTATTTCAAGAAATACCCTTTTGACAAGTTCATAAAAGTTTTGGTAGCAAATATCTAAAAATGAAAACTTGCATTACAAAGGAGTATGGGTTTTGAGGTTGTTTAATGTGAAGTAGCAAGTTTATGAGAATTGGGGGGCTAAAACTGCCCAGACAAACAAACCCCCATCACCCACTCCCAATTGGACACGTCACCCCACCAAACTAACCCAGCCAATCAAACACACCCAAGCCTTCCACGTCATTTTCCACCAAAATGTTTTAAACAAGTTTTATTAAACCCGGTTTAATATAACAAAAGTGGGGGAAACACTAGTTTAAAATTTAAACAGGATTAAAATCTCTAATTCCTTTTCCATCCCACTCATAAACCCTAATATAACCCAGGTAAAATCGACATCAAAATAAAGGGTTATTCCTCAATTACTTCTAGAACCCTAATTAACAATCACTTAATCCCATCCCACCAACAAAAACCCAATCACGTGAACCACAAGAGGGTCCCCCATATTCCCCTACTACACTAAAAATGGCAAAAAGAGAATCAGTCCAGTAAATCAACAACTCACATCCATTCCTTTGTCCCAAAGCTACCAATGAACGGTTCAAGATCATAAAGGACAACTTGCATATCAGAATTCTTCACATGATGCTTTTGACCCATTTCAAACGAGAAGACTTCAAGGGCGTTTAGGGGTTTTCAGTTGCTAGGGTTTTAGAAACTAGAATGTTCCATCTTGTAGTATTTAAAGAGAATGTGACATGTGCATTGCCTTTGTTCCAGTTTTTGTAAAAAGTTTTTAATTATTAATGAAAATGAACCTTGAAAATTTATGCAAGGACTGAGTTTCCTTGTTTACTGTTTTCATATTTAATCTTTACTTTATATTGAAAATTAGTTTAAGTGATTTCAAGTTTTATCATTTAGCAAATTATTTTCAGAAATTAGTTTTTAGGTTTGAAAAAAGTTTCTTTTTATTCTGAATCACTCAATAAGGTTGAAGTGATAGTGGAAACCTGGTTGAGTGTATTCAAGAAGTGTTGGATACAAGATTTCTTTTAGAAATAGTAATCACAAAAAAGGAGGATTTGAAAATTTAGTTTCAAAATATTTTCATATTTTTATAAGCTATAAGCTATAAGCTGACTTGATCAATAAGTCAAACTTATAGCTTATTAGCCTTTGTAACAAATCACTTTTGTTTGGTTTCCTTTATCTTAGCAGGTTCCATCCTTAGTTGAAGAAATATTGGGTATTGGACTAATCAGTCCATACCACCACTTCTCTACATCAGCAATCATATTAAGTCCCTTGAGCTAGCTATAAGCTAATGGAGATGGCATTGCAGCCATAGTGGGGCGCGAATGTGGGTCCCACAAGGTACTACCAGGGCTTGAACCCTCCCTTGCTTATATTTGTTGTTTTTGGTTTTGAGAGCTTGCTTGAGTATGAGATTTGTGTGATAAGTGTTTGCATGCTAGATAATCAGTGGATACATGTTTGTTTAGGCCTTATGTGCATGTTAAAATAGTTGTCAATCATTGTAGTTAAGATTTGAGTGTATTGGGTTTGAAAAAGTTTGATTTCAGTAGATAAGGGGGTGTTTGGATTCGTGTTTTATCTAACTTAGGTGACATAAGTTTGGGTAGAAACATGTTATACACACTTTTATTGTTAGTTATAAGTGTTCTCTCACTTCATTTTCAGTTTGATAGGATTTTAAAGGTAATTGCATGTTCAAACTTTGGTAAATATAGCTAAAATTCAGTAACTGCTTATCTGCCTTGTTTTAGCTATTATTCGACTTTCATTTTGTGTTGCCTGTTAGAACTTGGTAGTATTTATGTTGGAAATACGTTTTTACGTATTTATGAAGGATCGGTCGCTCCAACGATATATTAATGTATTAGGCTCGTGATCCAGTTGTAAACAGTATAGCCCATATAGCCCACATGTAGGGTGGGCTATATATACCCCCTCCTAGCATGTTAGGAGGGGTGGCTCATTCATTTTACCATTTTTCATTTTTAATTAATACATTTTCTCTCTCTATCTTTCTTTCCTCTCCTCTTTCTCTCTCTAGTTCATCATCTTCTTCTTTCTCCTCCTCCATCCAATTAATAGATAAATCATAGTTTGTCAAATCCCAAGAAATCGTAGACCTTCAATTGGTATCAAGAGCCATGGTTAAATCTTAGGTTTTGCGTTTTTTTATCTATTGATTTTATGGTAAAAATCCCTTCTTTCTATTTTTTAAAGTTTTTTTTTGGTGTTACGTTTTGTTTAAATCAAACATCAGTTTTTCTATAATCTTTGATTAATTTTTATTAATTTTTTCTTAACAGTTTTTCACATCCGTATCCAAAAATCTATTTGTCTAATAATCCAATTTGTCCAATCAGTTTCTTATTATTAGTTTTATTTTATCAGTTTTTTCTAATCAGTTTTTTTTATATAATCTATTTTTTGTCCAATCAGTATTTTGTCCAATCAGTTTTTGTCTAAAAAAGTTTTGTCTTAGTTTCTTGTCTCAAATATTGTGGTCTCTCTACCCAGCAAAAGTTTTTTCTCTATCTCCAATCTGTCCACTGCTGATTTTTAAAAGATGGGATTTTTGAGATCTTCAGATCTGGTATAAAACTTTTTCTGAATCATCAGAGTATTCCGAACGAAGCAAAAGATTCCGGATCAACCAGTTATTCCGGATCAACCAGTTATTCCGGATCAACCAGTTACTCCGGATCAACCAGTTATTCCGGATCAACCAGTTATTCCGGATCAACCAGTTATTCCGGATCAACCAGTTATTCCGGATCAACCAGTTATTCCGGATCAACCAGTTTATTCCGGATCAATCATTATTCCGCATGAATGGTTGAATGAACTAAATACGATTCAAATATAACGGGAATTTAAAGACTCAACAGATTCAAACGTAACAGTCTCAACAACAACAACACTCATTTTTTTAGACCCTCGTCAGACTCGACTCCTCAAACTCGAAACACTAAGCAAAAAAACCATCACCCTCGTTTACAATACTCACACCGAGACTCAAACTCTCGAAACACTATCTCGAACTCCCTCACCTCTCGTCTAAACAATCTCGAATCCCCTCGTTTCACGACTCACTGTTACAACCTCTACTACCCTTACCTCAACCCAAACTTTCGAACCCACATCAAGACTCAAAAACTCTAAGTCAAACTCGATCTCAGATTGTTTCGTTTGGATCTACTAGGATCGTGACCAATTATAGATCTTGACCACGAAACTTTAATCATCATCGCTCTATTTAAAGGATTACCCTCGTTTAATTTACGAAATTTAAAGATTGATAATGAACAATATTGCTCACATCTATCTTTGATTCGTTCAAACTCGAAATCCCCCACATGCAATCACATAAACAGAAAGACCTACCTGAGATCCTATTTAAAGGACCTTGACGATCTTGAAGACGTGACTGTGTTCTCATATCATATAAAGATTTTGTTTCGTTTTGTTGAGACACAAAGCGTTATTTGATCATTATAGATCAAGATTTAATTACTAGATAAGAAAAAGAGGTGAAAGATCAGGGGTGATAGACGCCATCTTCTAACAATCCTAGATTCGTTTAAATTTGAGATTTGATATGTTTGAGATTGAGAGAGACGGATGGTTTTAAGTTTTGGGGGTGAGATAGAGATTGAGAAAGTTGTGAGATTGGAGAAGAGAGAGAGATTCGGTTTTTGAGAGGAAAAGAGACGGAGGAGTATTAAGTTTTGGATAGAGAGAGATTTTTGAGAAGATAGAATTTGTGAGATTATGTATTTTTGAGATATAGGGTCAAAGGGCGGACATTACAAGGGGAGTAGCATTTTAATACTGTTATTGGTTTCCACGTGGCCCTTTGGTGTAAGGCGGAGGAAACAAGGACACCAACCACGTTTCTTTCCTTGCCACATTTTCCCAAAAAAAATTTTAATCTCGCATTGGTAATATTTTTTTGGAAAATCACATCTTTATCAGATTTCGTTTTATTATTATTTTATTTTCCTTTTTATTTTAGTTGAGTAAGATTTTTAAAGTTAAGGTAACATTTTCTATTTCTATATTTTAAAGATAATTTGTTAGTTAAATTAATTTTGTATTTTTGTCCCTTTTGAATTTTAGTTTAGTAAATTTTTGTTTTGGTACATCGTATTGAGGTGGGTATTTCGAAAGAACTAAAGTGGTAAAATATTTGACGGCCCGATCATTATTTTTACCGTAGCTTGGATTTATTCGTTGACGGGCTTTATTTGTATTGATCTTCGGTTTGTTTTATCAACGTTTGAGCCGACAACAATTATTGAGCCGATAAAATATTTATATCATCCATCGAGGATTTTTAAGTGTTATTTACGGATCTTTCGTTTTTTTCACGAAGTGTTAAATTCCGAAAACAACCACATCCACAATCATTTTTTTTATCACATTCAATGGATTCGTTGAGTTCGACATTTCAAGAGGGAGTATCGCATTCAATGCAAAACAAAGTTAGAAAAAGTGGCATCACTTCATTTCAAATGCTTCAGTCTCATCTTGTCACTCTTTCGAGGATTCAAGGAGGGAGCGAATTTGTGACCATCTTTGGACAAGATCGTCATATATTCATCGACTCAATATTCACCACTTTGACCCAACTCGCCGAGCAACTCAACAATGAAAACTTCAATCACTCTGCATCGGCACTTGCATATAAGACTCTTGTGACACCACTCACGCCTTTCCTCCAATACAATATCATCAAGTCTGAAAGTTCAGTGATTTGCCAATCTTTTCTTCGAGATACACATACCGAGCTTCGATTTTTCCGTGATACAATATTGAAACTCATGACATCGGTCTCGTCAATGCAAGAGGAGAATGGTCATACGGTTGACAACTTGGAGCATAACGATGGTAAGAGCACGGAATCAGGAGGACAACATGATACCAGTGGCACATCAGGGAATGTTCACGAGATCTCTTTTGATGACACCTTACCCGTTTATGACGAAGAGCCTGCAAACATGGTACAATGTAATGTTGTTTATGATGTATATGTTGATGCCATGCCGCATATTGAGCATTCTGAACCTAATTATGACAAACATGGGATGGAAAAGAGTGATAGAAATACCACTTTTGATTCATCCGATGTGAGTCATAATGGGGGAGAAAGTGTTCAAAATGCTAAACATCATGATAATTGTCTTTTGACTGCTTCTGATTCCAAAATTAGAGAGCTCGAAACGATTGTAGCTCAACAATCAAAAGATCTTGAGGATGCCAAACTTGAATTTTCTAAGAAAACGGACAAATTTGAAACATACTTTGAAAAACTTGAAAAGTCAAACGTTGTTCTTGAAAGAAAATTGGATCAAAAAGTTTTAGATTCTAAAGCTGAAAAGGATAATATTTTGAAACAAATTCAGTTACTAGAGTCTAAATTGGCATCCCAAGATAGATTGCTCAAAGAGAATGAGACTTTAAAAGCTCAAGTCCAAGAAAAGGTGTTTGCTATAGCTGCGTTGAAAAACGAGTTAAGGAAAAATAGAGGACCTAGTGTGGACACTAAGCTTGAAAAACTATCAATCTTGGGGAAACCACCTACAAATCAGGTCGTCAGACAACCGATTGTCAGACAACCTACTGCATTTAGATCCGAGCGACCACAATCCTCGAGACCGCGGTTTGCCTCCCAAGTTGATTTGGGTCATATTTCTAGAACAGTCACTCCACCAACTAGGCCTAATGTGACTAAATCAGTTTTAGCAAGACCTCATCACATGATTGCCTCTAGTTTCTCTAAGAATAGTTCAAAGAACACGTCTAGAACTAGTTCAACTGATGTGCGCCATGATTTTGGTCAAAGGGAAGCTATTAAAAAGACACATGTAAGAGATAGCAATGTCCAACCTAGTCAGATGCCTTCTAGATTGCCCAACACTGCTAACCGTAGCATGACGTCTCCTAGGAGCATCGATCAACCATCTAGGAATTACTCGGACATTAAATATGCTACTTGTAAAACATGTAGAAAATGTGTCTTTTCGGCAAATCATGACTCTTGTGTCAATAAATTACTTGATGAGGTGAACTCCCGTGCTAGAATTAAGTCCCAGTGGATAGCTAAACTCAAACCCTTTGGTAAAGTTTGGCGCCCCACTGGTAGAACTTTCACACTTGTAGGAAACGAGTGCCCTTTAACTAGGATAGTCTCCGATTCTACTAAGACTACTAGGGAGGAAATTGATAAAGATGATACTTCACTTAAGCCTAAACTTAAGGTTTTCTATAAAAGGAAACATTTGCCAGCTAAGATAAGTGAATCATCTACTCAGGCGCCTCTGACACAAGTAAAGCCAACTATGAACCCCCACGTGCTTCTATAATTGATATCGCTAACCCATGTCAAAGCATGCAAATTCCTAATGAGAATGCAGGTCCCAAAGTTGATGTTCCAAAAGAACGAAGCGGTCCAATCGTTGTATACCGTTCAACAAAGGATACTCTCAGAGTTTGGTTGCTGAAGAAGCAAATATCAGAGAAACAAGTGTCTCAGGGGATTCATGGTTAAGCTTAACTGTATATGGCTTACAGTCAGATCACAGTCTGTAACCCAATCTTCAAAGAAAGGAAAGTTTATCACTGATGATAAACTTATCCTCAAAACGAGAAATTAAATCTTCTCGGACACGAGCTTCCGTTAAAACTATTCAAAGGTTTTAAGCTCGTGTATATGGCGTATAATTACATTACAGTTTATGCCCCGTTCTTCAAAGGCAGGAAAGTTTATCACCGATGATAAACTTATCCTTACAACGAGAATTTAATTTTTCTCGGGCATGAGCTTATATCGAAAACATTCAAAGTTTTTAAGCTCATGCACAATGACTTACAGTTAAATTTCAGACTGTAAATCGAACTTCAAATAAAGGAAAGATTATATATTTATGATAAATTATCCTCATAACGAGAAATTAACATTTCTTGGTCATGAGCTTGTATTAAAACATTCGAAGTTTTAAGCTCAGAAAGGAAAGTGCATCTTTTAAATAAGAGAACTTTTCCTCATAACAAGAAATTAACCTTTCTCGGTCATGAGCTTTCCGTTAAAACAGTCAAAGTTTTCAAGCTCATGAAAACGACTTCTAAGTAAATGTCAGCTTAGGACTCGTCCTTCAGATAAAAGGAAAGTTTATCGCCGATGGTAACTTACCCTTAACAACGGGAAGTTCACAACTTCTCGGACTTGAGCTCGCTTTTAAGATATTCAACATCTTAAGCTCAAGTAATTGTTTTTCAAAACTTTGAACACAATTTTTCAAGAAATTTTCAAAAGGTTTTTTCTAAATCTTTCAAAATTGTGTGTTCAAATATGTTTTGATAAAAAGAGCATGTCTTCTGGAATCGATAATATTTACGATCCTAGAAATGTCGTTCAATAATGACACGGGGTTGTAAATAAAGTTCGAGCAGAAGTTTAAAAGATTTAAAACATGCTCCATATGGTTTGCTATTATTTCCGATAATAACCCGCTTTTCATTGAAGTCAAGCATTTCACCGGGAAGCTTTGACTTCAAAATCCAAAGTTATCAACTCCATAATCCGAAGTTTGTTGCAATTAATATCTACATACTAGACGATGCGACTACTCAAACGACGACTACAGCTCTTTAAGTAGAACACGGGTCAACAATTGAGGGGGAGCAATTGTCAAGCGTTCAGACTCTTCGATGCCGAAAGTGCCATTGTTCACAAGTTGGTGTCAAGACAACGATATCAATTGTCCATGTGGTGTAAAGGAGAAGATAATTTCAGAAGTTACGAGGAAGACCAACGTTCGCAGACAAGAACCACGTGATCTTATCACATGATGTTCTCATCATTTCAGGTCCTAACTCGTATACTATAATCTTGTGAATTCATTATTGTATATGATCTTTGCACGTGATAAATACCTTACACTTGTGTTTAAAAGGTATTTAATTTACGTGTCAAGTATACCCTCATTAATTTGAGGGGGAGCTTGTTTAAATCATGAAGATAAATGGATTTAATCGGATTTGCATTTTTCTTCCCAAATTTTTCTTAAAACATCATTAAATCAATTGATATTAAAAACATCGATTGAGTTAATATTTTTAATATGGGGGAGAAAATGTGATTTAATGTGTCTCAATGGTTTGACTTAATGTGCTGGCTCATCCCGACATGTGCGAAATGTTTTCGAATATCGTGGCATATGTTAAGGGATAGCAAAATGGATTTGGATATCAAAATGGATTTCATGGTGACATATACTTACCCACAATATCTTAATTCACGACGGTAACGATTGTGGTGACATAAGGATGGTAGGATAGGTTGAAGTCCAATGATTCCTCTAGAACCGGAGGAATCTTCCCAAGGACATTCCATAGCTAGAAATAGAAGTCCTTAGGAAAGCTGGAGAAAGATTGTGAACGTAGCTGAATGCCGACCAAGTACTTAAGTTAGCACTGGAACAATCACAACAAGGTGCTAGTTATGACGTATTGGTAAGCATTAAAGGGGTTGAAGAATGAAAAAGAATTGTAAAGATAAAGGGTGTAAAGAAAGTAGCCCTCCTTACAACCTTAGGCAGAAACCGGGTCAATTCATATGCTATTGAGATCATTTATGATTCTCGATATTGAATATAGACATCATGGACCCAGTGATGCAAGGCACAACCCATCCCAGCTAACTAAGATATCTCTTAAAAGATATTTGTTTTAATCACACGGAGACAACACATTATCTATTGATTTATTCACTCTGAATAAATTGGTATTGAAAAGGTGGCACTCCTCTCCAGCCTCCGATCACTAAAATCCAAAATGCACGATCGAGTCTAGAGCCATTTGAGATCATCAAATATCTCATTAGGACACACTATCATAATCCCTTGCTTCTTCACACACTGTGACAAGTAAGAAAGATATTAAGAGTCCTACGCAAAATCTTCATGATCTTGCCTGAACATCCGAGTAATACGAAAGTATTTACAATGAAGATGGAAATCCTTCTTGAGCGAACATCAAAAAGCTCATGGTATGTGACTTGTGCGATTCTTTATGAATCAAACTTGTGTTAACTTGAAAGCAACAGTTGTTTAATTCTTAATTGAACTTAAACACGTTCCAGGCCTCTACGCAATATCTTTGTGATCTTGCCAGAACACTCAGAGTGATACCTTAGTGTTCACGGTGATGAGTGGAAATCCTTCTAGTGTTAACATCAAACAGCACTTGGTAGGTAACTTGCAAGATTCTATATGAATCAAGCTAGTGACAACTGGAAAGCAACGATGGTGCGATTCTTTAATGAATCAAACTTGTTCCTGGAACATGAATTGAGGGCTTCAAATCATGCGGATAATATTATCCAAATGATTCATTCTTTACGTTCGCAGTCATCTTTGGACGGTCGAGTAAAGAGAACGGGGTTACCCGCGAAATCTTGTCAAGGAGGTTCTTTATTGAAACTACCTACCACAAGTACGATATTTAATATCGTCCAACGGTCTTCACCGACTGGAGGTAAAATGCTACCGAATTAGGATGAAATGTTCAAGGCCATTTCATCCGTGTATATGTTTTGTTGCTAAATGTCTTATGCAGCATAACAAGAAGGTGGCTTTGCGGTGTATAATCCAGAAGAAGTCGTCACCACATGCTTATACTACATACACTTAGTACTTCAACAAATTCAAGAAAGTCTGAAGGTCAAGTCTTCCGCTGTATCAAACTCTGAAGCTTTCAAGAATTTAAAGGTATAAGTATGTGGAACATGAAGTCACGAAGAGGCGAATATCACAAGTGATGAATGCACAAGGTCAAGGCAAGGAAACATGATCAAGACTTAAGTCAAAGATCACATCAAGCATATTCACAAGAACAAGATCGAAGACTCAAGCATAGATGCTAGGTTTAAGATTTTGTAAAAAGATGTGACCTTCCTTAGGGGGAGATTGTTGTAAATACGTTTTTCCCAATAAAGTCTCGGTCACATCTTAGTTAGCATTGATCACGAGATATAGAATATTTAGAACTTTGTAACTTGGAGCGACCTCCCTTAGGGGGAGATTGTTGGAAATACGTTTTTACGTATTTATGAAGGATCGGTCGCTCCAACGATATATTAATGTATTAGGCTCGTGATCCAGTTGTAAACAGTATAGTCCATATAGCCCACATGTAGGGTGGGCTATATATACCCCCTCCTAGCATGTTAGGAGGGGTGGCTCATTCATTTTACCATTTTTCATTTTTAATTAATACACTTTCTCTCTCTATCTTTCTTTCCTCTCCTCTTTCTCTCTCTAGTTCATCATCTTCTTCCTTCTCCTCCTCCATTCAATTAATAGATAAATCATAGTTTGTCAAATCCCAAGAAATCCTAGACCTTCAATTTAGGGGTAGGACTGGTTTTGTTGAGGTTTGTGAGTCAAGTGAGTGAGTTTTGGTCAACCAAAACTCGCCCATTTGCACTTTGCATCAGCAAAGTCCCACAACCCCCATATTTACCATTTACAGTAACTGATTGTGCTAGGTGTGCTTAATTTTAGTATACAAGCTTGTGTTTTTCTTGTTTGTTTGACTCCCCACAACCCAATTGGTTGTGGGGGTGCCTTTGGATCCAAAAGAAACCAAGTAAAACTCAAGTTCTAAGCACAAAAGTGCCTAGTTCGTGTTTTTTGTACTACCAGTGGGAACCAGGTTCCCACTTCTAGTGTTATCGTTGGTACTGCTACACAAGCAGACAAAAAGAACCCACATGTCACTTTCAGAATCTTACTTTTTTGTCTTTAGTGGGCTTAATTAGGAATTTTTACTTGATTTTAGTTTCATAATTTTTCTTATTTTAATTCTAATTTCTTTGTTTGATTTATTTTCCTGTTACTGTTCATCTATTATTTTTTAGATTAAATTGCATTTTAAAATAGTTTTTAATCATCTATTTTTGTCTTCTAGTGCAAAAATTTGGTATTTCAGTTTTACAAATTTTCCTAGATTTAGAAAAAGATTTTACGGTTTTTAGTTAAAAAAGATTTTACTGTTCGCTTTTCTTTGTAATTTTTAGATCTTATTTAAATTTAATTAGGGTTTTATTAATTCTGTTTTGTCTTTTAGTGAAAATTTTTACTTTTTTCAAACTTTTTTATTTTTCTACTGTTTATTAGTATAAATTAGGATTTTTAAAATTGTCAAATTATTTTTAGCATTATTTTAATAATTTTTATCATTATTTTAGTTTAAAAATAGTTTTTAGTGTTTTAATAATAGAAAAATAGCTTTAAAAATTTAGGAAAAATACTTTTTAGTCTTTAAATAATATAAGTGAGTTATTAGTTCAATAAAATAATATTTTGGGTTTTTTCTTAATTATATTTAATTTTAGAGCTTTAATTAGCATTTAAAATTGAATATTTAATTAATAAAAGGTTTTAAAAGTTATTTATTGGATTTTTATTCTTATTTATATTATTTTAGACTTAGTTTTCATTTTTAATTAATTTTTAGGTTTAATTTTTTAATTTTGTCACGTTTTACGTATTTACGTTCGCGTTTTACGTTAATTCGTCGTAGTGTAATCGTAATCGTATCTCGTCTTTACTTTTTCTTCTAAACCAAAAACGTCACTAATCCAAACTTTGATTTTACATAATTGGCACACTTAATCCACACACCTCCTTCGAGAACGAACCCGCATTTATTCGACTTGTCGGTTTTCCTAAATCGTCGAATTTAATACTTGCCGCATTTATACGTTGTTTTCCTAAACGCGTATTTCTACACCTATCATTTTGGCACCGCTGCCGGGGAGGTGTTTTTAGTGTGCCATTATTACTATCATGTTTGTGTGAGTAGTGCGTTTTTGCTTTTCATTTTTGGAAAGCGTACATACTCATTTTTGTTATTTTTCTCTATTATATTTTAGTATCCAAATAAATCATGTTTAGTTTTCCTAAATTAAACACACAACAATCATTTTACTATATTGTAGATATCCCATTATCGTTTTCGTTTTTCTTGTGAATATATTAATATATTGTACTACGTAGAACAATAAATATACAAGTACTCCAAAAGCGTAAAAACGCAACCTTGATTCGGGATTTCATCACTCGATCATTGTATTCGAATCCAAAGCAACAGTTTAAAGGCAAAATAGATAAATCCTTTCGTGAGGCTTAATTTCAATTAACACAAACTATAAGGTGGGTATAAGGCGGTTGTATTTCACGGCCTAAGAGAAAAAGGCTCTTAAGTGCTTAGCGCCGCCTCGTTTCCCCCGTTTGCTTGTGCATGTTTTGAGAAAGAGGGCTAATATAGGGTTTGTCGTCCAAGTATTATCTACGTATCATATATATTTTCTTGTTTTCAAGATTAAACCCTCTTGAACGTTTTGGTGTTCCACCAACGTTCTAAAGTCATCGAGAACGTTCACTCCACGTGACCGTTTTCATTCTTTGAGGATCCTTTAATCGAGAAATCGATTCGAGGGGAGATTTGTAGATTTGTGTCTACGTAATACATTCAAAAATCCAAAAAAAATTAAAAACAATCAAAAACCAAAAAAATTGAAAAGTAAAAAAACCGCAAAAAGAATATTCTTTGCTACCACCCATTCTACGCTTAGTGCATGCGCACTCGATCGAATGATTATTCTAATTCTAGCGACGCTTCGAATCGACGCAATCTTAATCGAAGGAATCGATGACGTAGACGAGATTTAGAAACCGACGTTCCTAATATCGTTGTTGAAGAAACCGTAGAGGAGATGGCCGACAATCGTTCGATGATGGAATTGCTCCAAGCACCCACCGAGGGTTATGGAGACGCGATCGTAATTCCCGCTATCGAAGCGGAGAATTTTGAGATTAAGAGCGGAATGCTTTCGTTAATCCAAGCTACGAAGTTTCGAGGTCGTGAAGCCGATAATCCTCACGACCACATTCGAATTTTTGATCGTCTTTTAGCAACGAGCAAGTTTAAGAACGTCGACACCGATGTCGCCGAGCTTATGCTTTTTCTGTACTCGCTCGATGGTGC
Source organism: Glebionis coronaria (assembly GCA_025667525.1). NCBI lineage: Eukaryota > Viridiplantae > Streptophyta > Magnoliopsida > Asterales > Asteraceae > Glebionis > Glebionis coronaria. The sequence continues at coordinate 458,068,674 of CM046882.1, forward strand.
CGCCAAGGATTGGTACGAGAAAGAGCCACCTAGTTCCATAACTACGTGGAAGGATCTCGTCTCCAAGTTCGTTAATTATTTTTTCCCACCGTCTAAGACAACGTTTTTCAAAAATGAAATTACGAAATTTGAGCAAAAACCGAATGAATCTTTTAGAGACGCGTGGGATCGTTTTAAGGAATTGCTTAGGCAATGTCCTCACCATGGTTTTTCCGAGTTGCACCAAATCGATACGTTTTACAACGGTCTTAATTTTCAAGAACAAGATTCGTTGAATTCCGCCACCGGTGGCAACTTTTTGTGTAAGACTCCGAAAGATGCATTGATAATTATTGAAAATTGATCCATGGTTTACCAACTCCGCAATGCACCGAGTGTTGCCAATGTCACCCATGTTAGTAGTTCTAATCGCGACATTGAGAGAGTTGAATGCGAAAGTCGACAAGTTGACGAATGTGTTTACGTCTTTTCTCGTTGAGATGCAAAAGAAAGACGCTCCCGCTATGGTGGAAGCGGTTGAGGTTACGTGTACGTTTTGTGGTGGACCTCATAATTATTACGAGTGTGCGGCTACGGATGGCCAAACGTCGAATGTGAGTGCGTTAAATGGAAACAACAATTTTCAAAATCAAAATAACGCGGGTCCATCACAACAAGGCAATTATAACCAAGGCAACAATTTTAATCAAAACCGAAACAATTTTCAAGGAAATAATCAACAAGGAAATTTTTCGAATCAAAATCAAGGTTATAATCAAGGTCAAAATTTGAATTGGCAAAACCGAGATAACAACAACAACCAAAACTCGAGTTTTCAAAACAACAACAATCAAGGTAACAATTTTTCGAGTGGTAATCAAGGAAATTTTCAAAGAAACAATCAAAACCAAGGGAACTTTAATTCTAATCAAAATAGTTCGTCAAACGATTTTCAAAATTACATGAAAACGAATGAGGCTAATATGAGATGATTAGAGGGAGAAATTGGTACTTTGAAAAATGACTTTACTAATACTTTGAAATTGCAAAACACAAAGATTGAGCAAGGACAAACTGATATAAAAAAGATGTTTTCGGCCATAATGAACAAGTCCTCGGGTGCTTCGTCGAGTTCGTTACCTAGTGACACTGTTGCAAATCCGAAGGAACAATGTAAAGCCGCCTCGTCTCGTGAGAAAGGTCGTGTGATTACCCCTAACCTTGAAGGATTTCGAGTTGTTCCTTCTTCTCAACCCTCGACTTCTAAGACGTCTTATTGTTCTAAAGTCAATGGGGTGAACGTGGCGACCAAGGAAAAGAGTGCACACCCTCGTGTACCTCAAATTCCATCCACGGTTCAAAAATAGAGCTGTATCAACCTTACCAAAGTAACCCTTGAAGAAACTTGTGCTTCGATCCTTCTTAAAAAACCCAAAAGGCATATGCCGAGAAAGGAAGAGGATCCGGGCCAATTTCTATTACCTTGTGATTTTTCCGAGATTGAGAGATGTTTAGCCCTTGCCGATTTAGGTGCTAGCATCAATCTCATGCCTCATTCTCTTTGGAAATTAATGAGATTGCCTAGACTTACCCCCACGAACATGACTATCGAGCTAGCAAATTGTACGCCTTTAATACCAATTGGAATAGCCGAGGATGTCTATGTGAAAGTTGGAAAGTTTGTTTTTCCCGCGGATTTCGTTATATCCAATTACGAGTGTGACCCTAAATGTCCCATTATTTTAGGCCGACCATTTTTATCAACGGCTCGAACCGTAATCGATGTTCACGAGGGGAGACTTACTATGAGATATGGGGAAGATAAAATGGACTTTTTCACGAGTAAATCCCAAGTGTCTTGTGATAATGAAAAAAACCGAGGTTTTAAAACCTAATGTTTCAAATTCTAATGATTTCAAAATGTACACTTTAGCGGAAAGAATGAGGCTTAATGCATGTTTTGAAAAAAATTAAGAAGAACGGTTTTAAAGATGAGGATTTTAATGATAAAGAATACGTGTACCTAATTCAAAATGGTATGTGTAAATTTATGAATGAAAATTCACTTTGGGATGAATTCGATGAAATAAGTGAAATACCAATTCCGAAGGGTGACGTTAGTGTCATCACGACAATGACCAAAATGGACTCGTCTTCACCACCTTCGAAGGACCACGTCTTTGAGGCTTCAACTTCTAACTCCATCGAAGTGTCTCCCTTTCCTAGCCCAACACCCGTTGAGGCTAAAGGTTTTATCGACATCGATCCTCTCATCTTAGAAAAGTCACCTAAGCATAGTCATTCGACTTGTAAGACCATGGTTGTGAGTGCTCACATCGACTCTTTCTTTGACGATGACGATGGCGATTTTGCCGAGATTAATCACGTACTTCGAAATCCACATGCAATTTTTGATTCTCCTAGAAAGAAACATGTGAAGTACGATGATTATGAGTTTGATCCCGAGATTGAGGAAATCATTGAACAAGAGCTAGCTCTTTTGCCTCCACTTCCACCTACAAGTGAGGTTGATCTTTCCAAAATCGAGGATGAACTAAATGAGTTGGAACGTCTTATTTTCGATGACGAACCAATTCATGTGACCACCAAAAATCCAATTCTCGAGGAGTTACCTAATCAACACTCCTCAAATGAGAATTACGTTTACCACATTCGTGAGGATTTAACTTATCAACAATCCCCACAAATGGATGATGGTTTCGTGCTTGATCGTGATCTTTTCGAGAGAGTTTCTAAGATACTCAAGGAGGGGAATGACAAACCGTGGTTTGACAAGCCTATCTTTGATGAAGAAATCGATGAGATCGACGTTCATGAGGATGACGAGTATGTAGACCCCGAGGGGGCGGTGCTCTTTATTGATAAACATTTTGAGAACTTATATAATCCGCCACCCCCTCCTACCAATGACTTAAATGTGAGGATTTTTAGCGCGACTAATTTTGAATTTGACATGCCAAATATTTTCGACATTATAAAATCGGGTTTTCATAAAGAGTTTAAAAACGATGAGAAAGGAAAGGATTTTAGAAATATTTTAAATGATTTTTCTACATGTTTAACTTCGTCATCACCGCGTTATATGAGTACTACCACATCGTCTACTCCTTTTGACGACGGTTGGTGTGGATCTAGTGTGGGGGAAGCCCCTTATGTTCCCTCACATTTCTCCACCGAGGACGAGATTTACGATCCCGGAATTGCTTGTAAAGGGAAATCTCGGTCTTCCACCGATGCAATATATGGAAAATATATTCATTTGCTTGGTGTGAGTCTACCTCGAGTAGCTCATTATGTTGACTTACCCATTGCCCCACCTTTCTACTTCTCATCTCTTTTCTTCTACCCTTTTGGGGTTCCACTATCGGTTGGAGTAGCGTTGTTTCGTCTTTCATCCGTAAACGAAGACGCTATCTTTGACCCCGGTATACGTTTATCGGATTTTTAAAAGTACTCCACGTACTTTTGGGCATTGTTTATCATGTAATCCCCACTAAAAATGACCATACCATGATTATCCCTAAATGATCACATTTATGGGTATTCGAGTCGAGCTTTTGACTCGGTTATCAAAAACAAGGTGCCTCATGGGGGATTCTCATGCTTATCCTTGTAAATATTATCGCTTTCTTAGTTTAATGTAACGAGGGGACTTGTGCTCTTCCAACCTTTGTTTCGTGGTTGTTTGTGGTTGTGATTCATTAGGTTCATCGTCATCATTGAATCCTCTCGTGTTCGTTTTACATAGCACTCGAGCTTCGATCGTTGCCTTTGGAGATTCCGATATCCGATGATATCCTTTTATGTTCTAACGTTTATCTTATTAGCATAATTCATAAACGGCTTTTAGGTTATTCGTTTTACCCTTTCCATGCTCGAGATTAAGCATTCGACTTTGTCTCTAGTATGGGGGTGTTTTCACCCCTAGACTCGAAACATTGAGGACAATGTTTAGTTTTAGTATGGGGGGGTGAGTAGATACTTCACCTTGCTTAAGTCATCGCGCAATCCAATATTCATCGTTTTGCTATCGTTTTGTTACAAAATAAGGCTAAAAATGGCCAAATTTTAAAATTTTCTTGTTTTTCATAAGTGTTTAAGACACGAATGTAGGTTTTCCGATGGTGAGAATAAGAGTAATTTTTTACTCGACCGTGCGTGTTGAGCACTTAGCTTCGGTTCCATAACTTTTTAGGCTAAGTCTCTTAAATGAGGACGAGAAATGATAGAGTTATTTATAAGTCTCGTAATCGTCACAATCTCATGTGTAGTAATTATTAGCTTATTCTCCCCACGCTTTTGTATAATAAATTGTTAATAAATATTGATTTAGGGGTTTAGTCACTATTGTTGGTTTCTAATTTGTTTTAGTAGCTTCCATGTAATTAAATTGGGAAAACATTAAGGTATCGCCAGCGTCACGGTTTTGAAGTATTGGCACCCGAATAATCGAAAGCTTCACCTAATAATAAGATTTCAAGTGCTCACCTAAATGAAGCAAAAATTTGAAGCTCACAAGGCCGAAAAATCTATTCCCAAATTGAAAGTGAATCAAGCCTTAATCTTTGAAGCTTTAAAGATCCAAAATTCGCTTTAGCGTGAGGATATACGTCTTTGGCTAATAAAACCACCGATGAGGCGGATAATAAAAGGCAAGGCAAGACCGAAGTCATAATAAAAGCTTCATGGCGAAGTTGAGTAAAAGATGGAGGTAAACCTATGATAATAAGGCCCTTCCGTTAGGGGGCGTATAAAAGTCTTGGTAATAAAATCTCATGTTCAAGACCGTTATAAAACCGTGTTTATCGATCCTTCTTGTTGACTTAATTTTTTGACATCGTTGTCTATTAGGGTGAATTATTAATTCGATGATTTTGGTTACACCGTTAAGACTCTATTTTTAGACTTAATCTCTATTCACGCATAAGTCAATGATGTATCCTCGTGATCATTAAGACAAAATAAAATATAAGAGATACCAAGTAGGAATAAGGGAGTCTAGGTTCGTAATTAACACTCATAAGATATGATCGTGTTGCTAACTTATAATAACAATGATCTCGTTACACGCTTAGCATGGAATTGGGTGAAAATCGAGGACGACGAAATTATTTCTAACGAAGCAGTCACGTGTTCTTGTTCTATGATCCCAAAAGTCACTTAATCGTGATGAAAACAATACATTATGTCTAAAACGTGTATAGTAGTTTATTTAAATTTATGTCTTCAATAAAAGTCATCATAAAATGAATTTTAGAAGTGCTACGATACTTAATTCTAGCATTGCGTGGGGACACGGCAATGGTTTAGTATGGGAGAGTGATGAGACTGTAATTATACATAGTCTCGTCGTCCAAATCGGGCTTAAAACGCTAAAAATATCATCAAAATACCCAAATATATGCTTGTGTTTGTTCATTGTGTATTTTAGGTACGGATATTGTGAATTCAACAAAAGATCAAAGGAATCAAGCAAAAACAAACACGGGAAACGAAGCCGCACAAAGAACTGGACCCGAATCAGGAATTTCCATTCAAGTCCTGGAAGTTTTGAAGATTGGCAAGATTGGTCCCTCATCTTTTGAAGACTTGTCATTTTAAACCCTTGTAAATCCTCAATTTTACACTTGGGTCCCTAAAATGATAAGATTGTACAAGATTGGCCCTTGAAGAAACCATTTATTTCAATAAATACCCTTTTGACAAGTTTATAAAAGTTTTGGTGGCAAATATCTAAAAATGAAAACTTGCATTACAAAGGAGTATGGGTTTTGAGGCTGTTTAATGTGAAGTAGCAAGTTTATGAGAATTGGGGGGCTAAAACTGCCCAGACAAACAAACCCCCATCACCCACTCCCAATTGGACACGTCACCCCACCAAACTAACCCAACCAATCAAACACACCCAAGCCTTCCACGTCATTTTCCACCAAAATGTTTTAAACAAGTTTTATTAAACCCGGTTTAATATAACAAAAGTGGGGGAAACACTAGTTTAAAATTTAAACAGGATTAAAATCCCTAATTCCTTTTCCATCCCACCCATAAACCCTAATATAACCCAGGTAAAATCAACATCAAAACAAAGGGTTATTCCTCAATTACTTCTAGAACCCTAATTAACAATCACTTAATCCCATCCCACCAACAAAAACCCAATCACGTGAACCACAAGAGGGTCCCCCATGTTCCCCTGCTACACTAAAAATGGCAAAAAGAGAATCAGTCCAGTAAATCAACAACTCACATCCATTCCTTTGTCCCAAAGCTACCAATGAACGGTTCAAGATCATAAAGGACAGCTTGCATATCAGAATTCTTCACATGATGCTTTTGACCAATTTCAAACGAGAAGAATTCAAGGGCATTTAAGGGTTTTCAGTTGCTAAGGTTTTAGAAACTAGAATGTTCCATCTTGTAGTATTTAAAGAGAATGCGACATGTGCATTGCCTTTGTTCCAGTTTTTGTAAAACGTTTTTAATTATTATTGAAAATGAACCTTGAAATTTTATGCAAAGACTGAGTTCCCCTGTTTACTGTTTTCATATTTAATCTTTACTTTATATTGCAAATTAGTTTAAGTGATTTCAAGTTTTATCATTTAGCAAATTATTTTCAGAAATTAGTTTTTAGGTTTGGAAAAAGTTTCTTTTTATTCTGAATCACTCAATAAGGTTGAAGTGATAGTGGAAACCTGGTTGAGTGTATTCAAGAAGTGTTGGATACAAGATTTCTTTTAGAAATAGTAATCACAAAAAAAGGGGGATTTGAAAATTCAGTTTCAAAAGATTTTCATATTTTTATAAGCTATAAGCTGACTTGATCAATAAGTCAAACTTATAGCTTATTAGCCTTTGTAACATATCACTTTTGTTTGGTTTCCTTTATCTTAGTAGGTTCCATCCTTGGTTGAAGAAATATTGGGTATTGGACTAATCAGTCCATACCACCACTTCTCTACATCAGCAATCATATTAAGTCCCTTGAGCTAGCTATAAGCTAATGGAGATGGCATTACAGCCATAGTGGGGCCCGGATGTGGGTCCCATAAGGTACTACCAGGGCTTGAACACTCCCTTGCTTATATTTGTTGTTTTGGGTTTTGAGAGCTTGCTTGAGTATGAGATTTGTGTGATAAGTGTTTGCATGCTAGATAATCAGTGGATACATGTTTGTTTAGGCCTTATGTGCATGTTAAAATAGTTGTCAATCATTGTAGTTAAGATTTGAGTGTATTGGGTTTGAAAAAGTTTGATTTCAGTAGATAAGGGGGTGTTTGGATTTATGTTTTATCTGACTTAGGTGACATAAGTTTGGGTAGAAACAGGTTATACACACTTTTATTGTTAGTTATAAGTGTTCTCTCACTTCATTTTCAGTTTGATAGGATTTTAAAGGTAATTGCATGTTCAAACTTTTGTAAATATAGCTAAAATTCAGTAACTGCTTATCTGCATTGTTTTAGCTATTATTTGACTTTCATTTTGTGTTGCCTGTTAGAACTTGGTAGTATTTAGGGGTAGGACTGGTTTTGTTGAGGTTTGTGAGTCAAGTGAGTGAGTTTTGGTCAACCAAAACCCACCCATTTGCACTTTGCATCAGCAAAGTCCCACAGCCCCCATATTTACCATTTACAGTAACTGATTTGTGCTAGGTGTGCTTAATTTCAGTATACAAGCTTGTGTTTTTCTTGTTTGTTTGACTCCCCACAACCCAACTGGTTGTGGGGGTGCCTTTGGATCCAAAAGAAACCAAGTAAAACTCAAGTTCTAAGCACAAAAGTGCCTAGTTCCCGCTTTTTGTACTACCAGTGGGAACCAAGTTCCCACTGCTAGTGTGATTGTTGGTACTGCTACACAAGCAGACAAAAAGAACCCACATGTCACTTTCAGAATCTTAATTTTTTGTCTTTAGTGGGCTTAATTAGGAATTTTTACTTGATTTTAGTTTCATAATTTTTCTTATTTTAATTCTGATTTTTCTGTTTGATTTATTTTCCTGTTACTGTTCATCTATTATTTTTTAGATTAAATTGCATTTTAAAATAGTTTTTAATTATCTGTTTTTGTCTTCTGGTGCAAAATTTGGTATTTTTCAGTTTTACAAATTTTCCAAGATTTAGAAAAAGATTTTAAGGTTTTTAGTTAAAAAAAGATTTTACTGTTCACTTTTCTTTGTAATTTTTAGATTTTATTTAAATTTAATCATGGTTTTATTAATTCTGTTTAGTCTTTTAGTGAAAAATTTTACTTTTTTCAAACTTTTTCATTTTTCTACTATTCATTAGTATAAATTAGGATTTTTAAAATTGTCAAATTATTTTTAGCATTATTTTAATAATTTTTATCATTATTTTAGTTTAAAAATAGTTTTTAGTGTTTTAAAAATAGAAAAGTAGTTTTAAAAATTTAGGAAAAATACGTTTTAGTCTTTAAATAATATAAGTGACTTATTAGTTCAATAAAATAATATTTTGGGCTTTTTCTTAGTTATATTTAATTTTAGGGTTTTAATTAGCATTTAAAATTGAATATTTAATTAATAAAAGGTTTTAAAATTTATTTATTGGATTTTTATTCTTATTTATATTATTTTAGACTTAGTTTTAATTTTTAATTAGTTTTTAGGTTTAATTTTTTAATTTTGTCACGTTTTACGTATTTACGTTCGCGTTTTACGTTAATTCGTCGTAGTGTAACCGTAATCGTAGCTCGTCTTTACTTTTTCTTCTAAGCAAAAAAAGTCACTAATCCAAACTTTGATTTTACATAATTGGCACACTTAATCCACACACCTCCTTCGAGAACGAACCCGCATTTATTCGACTTGTCGGTTTTCCTAAATCGTCGAGTTTAATACTTGTCGCATTTATACGTTGTTTTCCTAAACGCGTATTTCTACACCTATCAAAGTTGATCAGCAAGTTGGTGCAAGTTGAGGAATAGTGAATCGATGAATGTATAATGATTTTGACCAAAGAGTGTCACAAATTCGCTTCCTCCTTGAACCCATGCAATGGTCATAAGATGTGACTAAAGTAGTCGACATGAAGTGATACCACTTTCTCTAGCTATGTCTTTCATTTGATGCGATTCTCCCTCTTGAAAAGTTGAATTCAAAGACTCCATTGAAGTTCGATGTAAAATAAATTAAGGATTATTTATCGATGAAATAATAACACGCCTTTGAAAAAATTCTTGGTCTCGTCAAAATAATTTTGTCACTTTGTCTCGATATTTGTTTTTCAAATCTTGTCTCCTTTGACTCGTCACTTTTGTCTTCAAAACTGGACAAAAAAATTTTACCCGTCAAATATTTTACCACTTTGGTTCTTTCGGAATACCCGCCTCAACACGATGTACTAAAAACTAATATACAAAATATTTTCTACGAAATATTTTGAATACCCACTTGATCTAGTCACACACGTGTTCCCACACGCGTCTTTAACACCCAATGGAAATATCTTTATCAAAATACCTCACACACGTGTATATGGAATATATATACGTAACATTTCCTTTGCCCAAAAATGTGACTCTATCAAAACATATTCTAAGATTATGGAAACAAAGAGTGGCCTCAAATGTCCCCACAAAAAAATACGTGGCCTCAATATAAGATGGTTATTTTGAATAAAACAAAATGGACGTGGGTTCTTCTTGTTTCCTCCGTCGTCTAAATAATAATGCCAATCTCAGTCAAATCTAATCTCTTTTATCTCTCTCTCTCTCCTCAACACCTATATCCTTCACCAAACAGAAACGCAACCACCAATATATTTTTCATCCAAATCTTCTCGTTTCATTTACCATACCATCTCCAAACAAACTTATCTCATCTTTGCATTTTAACAAGGAGAAACGTAGCCTCCATTTGTTTCCATCTTATCTCACTCGAATCATTATCTCAAAAAAACATCCATTAGATCCTTTATCAACCATCACAAATCTCGTTCATATAATCCACTTTCTCTTCGACAACCATATATTACTCGTGTCTAATCACTCTAAACAAGCATAAACCATTTGATAAATCAAATCAAATTACTTTAGTGACCTTTCTGTTTAACCATTCGATCTATAAAAGAAGACCAGAGACTAGAAGTATTCGTCTTCCAGATCCATTAGATGGGTCTCGGGTAGGTTGTGCATGATTGCATGTCGTTTTTTTCCATTTAATTTTATGACTCGAAACACAATATTGATTATAACAATCTTGTTATCAATCTTTATTCAATTTCGTATATAAAATCGGTTTGAAAAACAAACAAACATATATCTGTGATGATTTTCGTTCAAAAAGAGAAGATCTAAAAAGATCAAGAATGAATCTGAGATTTGACGATTTTCTATTTCAAGACTTGATGGTGTTAAATCAAATCTTGAGGCTGTGTCGAGACTGTCTTGATACGAGTCAAGATTTTGGTTATATTTTGGTTGAATCTGGGTTTTGAATGATTAGGGAGTCGAGTCTGTTTATGGGTGAGACTGTTGGAGTCGAGTGTGGATGAGTTTGTGGTCTGTCGAGTCTGTTGATCGTTGGTATTCGATGAGTGTAGGTCTGATAAGTGAGTATCGAGAGGCTTGTGTTGTTGGGTTACGAGTCAGATTGTTTTAGACAGTTGGTATTCGATGAGTGTAGGACTGTTTTGGTGTGTTTGGTTAGACTCTTGGGCAGATTTGTGTTTAGAGTGGTGGTTTTGTGTTCGAGGGTATGCGAGGGTGTTATTAAATTTTGTGGGTCGAGATTCGAATCGAGTGGTGCTGGGAGAGTCTAAGTCAAAGTGTCGAGTCGAGTCGGAATGTCAAAATTGAAAAGCATCGGAATGTCAAAACAAAAAACACCATCGGAATGTCGTATCGGAATCAGGCCTGTCGGAATGATGTCGGATAACACTATCGGAATGTAATCGGAAACCTCTGTCAGAATACCTAAGTTCAAAGCTGTCGGAATGTATTCAGTCGGAATATTATCAGAAAAGACCTGTCGGAATATAGCCAATCGGAATACAATCGGAAAGCTCTGTCGGAATGATGTCGGAAAGAACCTAGTCGGAATCCTTAAAGACAAATCTGTCGGAATGTTTTAAAACCCTTTTCCGATGACACCAAAAACAAAAACAGAATGAAACAAAAGTTTTGTTAAACAAAGAACTGATGCTTTTAATAAAATAAGATAAAATAAAATAAAAAAACTGATAAAATAAGATTAAAAAAAATAAAAACTGATACTTTTTATTAACTTTTGAGACAAAGAACTCAAATCGAGGGAGTAAAGTAACACAGATCGAGACAACAACAAAAAAACTGATACTTCTAAAAAAAATAAACTTGTTAAAACAATAAACCGTGACAAATTGAAACTAAACTTGTTAAAATAAACTTCAAAAGTAAGAAAGAAAAGAAAAAAAAAATAAAAAATAAAAAATAAAAAAAATAAAAGCCAAATCAATAGATCAAAAGCACGCAAATCCTAAGATGCAACCATAGCTCTTGATACCAATTGTAGGTCTCCGTTTTCTAAGGATTAAGCATTGTATGAATTATCTATTAAGATGGATGGGAAATGAAGAACTTAGAGAGAGAAAGGTAGAGAGAGAAAGGAGAGAAAGAGAGGAATGGTTGATTAAGTGAAAGTGTGTGTGAACACAAAGTGACCAACCCCTCCTAACATGCTAGGAGGGGGTATATATAGCTCACACTACATGTGGGCTATAGGGCTATATTGGATCACGAGCCCAATATCATTGGAGTGACCGATCCTTTCTAAATACGTAAAAACGTATTTCCAACAATCTCCCCCAAAGGGAGGTCACTCCAAGTTACAATGTCCTAAATAGTCTATAGCTCGTGATCTATGCTAACAATGATGTGACCGAGACTTTCCTTGGAAAAACGTATTTTCAACAGATTTTTACATCTATGGAATCACCTTTAAATTCCTAGATAGGGTCTTAATTTAGTTTTGGTTAAAACAAAGTAAAAATTGATGATCAAGGGTGGTTTTTGTGTGAGAGTTCACGGCAAGGGGGGGGGGGGAGGGAGAGAAGTGATGTTTGATTTTTATAAACTTGGTTACTATGTGTTTTTAGGTGGAGAAAATGAATATATATGGTGGTAGGTGGAGGGGTTAAACTTCCCAACTTTGAAACCTTTGGACTAAAAAGATAATATTTAGTTAAAAAGCGAGAAATGACTATTAGCCAATTTTACAAATAATTACGAGACTCGGATTTCGTAAAAATACTTCTCAAAAGTTAAAACGCACTCAAAATATGATAATATAGACTCCCGACTCGACTTAACACGTCATTAAAAGAAAACATTGAAAACATCAAACATTGAAACAATTGACAGTAAAATGTGAAATACAAAGATTGAACACTGTGCCCGTTATCGGTCTAGACTTAATACCAAGTAAAGATTAATGTCTTAATATCGATATATTTATCCCTCGTTCCTCGTTCCGTTGATTCAAGTAAACTTTTGTAAAAATGCGCGCGGGTAATCAAAATATTTGATTTAAATAAATATGGAAATATAAAACAAAAATAATTTTATGATTTCGAATAAAATACTATCAATGATTAAAATAATATTTAAGAGTAAAATAATTACCAGGAAAATACGAGATCTCACAGTCTACCCCCCTAAAGGAACTCTGGTCCCTCAGAGTTTAACTGGAGACAGAAGAAGAAGACGAGAGACAAATGGGGATACTTAGCCTTGAACTGATCTTCGCTATCCCAAGTAAACTCAACACCCCGATTTGAATCCCAATGAACCTTAACGATAGGAATCCAACTACGTTTCAGCTTCTTGACTTGACGATCCACAATCTCTATCGGTTCTTCAATGAAGTACATTTTCTCGTCCACCTTATTTCTTCTAACGGTATTTGAACATCCGATTCGGCTAAGCATTTCTTAAGGTTGGAAACATGGAATACATCGTGAATACAACGTAACTCCTGAGGTCACTTCAGTTAATAAGTAATAACTGAAAAATCATTCTTTAAATTATGTCTAATCGAATTGATTACCGGTTAAAAGTGCGACTCAGTCGTCTTTGGTGGATAAAAGAAAAAGTTGTCGTTGTTTATAACTAATTAAAGATAAAAACTTTAAAGTAAATGAAAAATTAAAACAACTTAAATAAAAGACTTAAACGAAATAAAGATAAAGGCTTGAAAACATTAAACTAAAAATAAGACTTTAAAAGTAAATTAATTAAATGACGAGAAATTAAAGCTTGACGAAAAGTAAATTTGACAATTTAATAAAAATGTAATTCTAAGATAAAACAATTAAAAATAAAGCATAAAGAAAATTGGCGGGAAAAATAAGGATTTAAAAATAAACATGAAACAAGAATCAAAACATAAGTCTGAATAACCAAAATCTGACCTAATTCGGAATCTGAAATCTAACCTAATTCGGAAAACATGATTTCCTATCTAATTCGGAATGCATCCACGACCTAGTTCGGAATCAAGTTGTTGGACCTAGTTCGGAATCTATGATCAGCACACAATTCGGAATAAGTGAGTCTAGGACCTAACTCGGAATCACTAGTTCTTAACTCAGTTCGGAATCCGTGTTTTACATGTAATTCGGGAAACAGATGTTGCACCTAATTCGGGAAAACAAGAAATGCAAGTAGTTCGGAATGTGGTCCTATAGGTAATTCGGAATCCAATGCCAAACCTAATTCGGGAAAATGCATTTCACACTCAGTTCGGGTAATTAGGGTTTAGGGGGAATCCGAATTAAATCAAAAATAGCAAAAACTAAAAATAAGCTACAAATCAATAAGCACTTATCTAAAAACTTAACCAAATCAAGTTTAAGAAAAAGCTAATAAGCCAAAATTTAAAAACTTTTAGAAACACTTAATAATAAAAATATTTAAAATCAACTTTTTATAAAATAACTTTTAAAAACACTTAATTAAAATTAAATCAAACACACAATAAGTTATAAAATCAATAAGCTAACACAATCAAACACATAAAAACATAACAAATAATCAAATAAGCATGACAATAAGCAAATAATCATAAAGATTAAGCAAAACAAGAAAGGTAGAATGAGAGATTAATTAAAAACTTGATTAAAAATAAAGATTCAACAACAAAATTAAAAACTTACTTGAAATAATCTTGAAATTAAAGAACAATTAAGTAAATGACAATATGAAAGTGCAAGAAAATAAAATGGAAAGACTAATGTGTCAAATTAGCTAACACCTCCTAATGTGTCATTAGGAGGGTATTTATAGGAGGACTAACATGTGGTGATGCTTTCTTCTTTCTTCTCGTCTTTTCGTCTTTTTAATTCTTCGACTTTCTCGACGTTGTCTTGGGATTTGTCGATATAAATTGAACTCGTCTTACAATTTTCTTATTTTATTAGACTTGGTTCTTCGACTTCATTAAACTTCTGTCTTTAGATTTTTTCTTCAATAAATCTTCAGAATAGGCCTTGGACTTCCGTTCTTTTTGCACTCTTGATCTTTTGACTTCGTCTTTTGTCTTTTTTCTTCGATAAAAGTCCGTGAAAGCTCATGTTTTCTTCCCTTTTCACATTTTGATCCTAAAACACAATAAAAACACAAACCACGCATAATTCCGACATTTACGACACTAAATACACGTTTTGGCTTGGTTATTAATTAAGTGGTGAAAGGATAAGTGTTTTCACACTTATTAAATCCCCTACACTTGACCATTGCAATACCTTCATGCAATGCATTATCTACAAAGCAAGTTTTATATTTTTTATCATAATCAATCCACCCTGGCCTTTATTAAACACAAGACATTAAGTAAACTTAAGGAGATAGAAAATTGCAAAATATTTAAAGAAAGAAAACAAGTAAAGAGATCAAAGACTTACATTAGGGTTTGGGTAGTCATGAATGTTTATCACCCTTAAGTTTCATGTTCCCCACACCAAGCTTATAAACGAGATCATTGTTATTATAAGTTAGTAAACTAACACAAATTCATGTGGCCCAATTATTCACTTAGACTCCCTTATTCCTAGGTGTATCTCTTATATTTTATTGTTGTATTGAATGATCACAAGGATGCATTGTTGACTTATTTCGATAGCTATTTAGGCTGAAAATAAAGAAGGATGATTTAATCAATAGTTAGCTAAAGGACAAAATCTTTTAAAACTGCTTCTCGGGACCTCTTAAAGTTCATATCTTGGCATAACTCGCTTCACGATTTGAGACCTTTCTCGGACCGATATTTGGCATTGACTTCATACTTCAAATCTTGAGAGACGTTCATGAAATAATGGTCTTCTCTTCATAATAGGAATTTCTTCACTTGAAATTTTTGAGAGATTCTTCATACTTGGACCACGACTTCTTCATTTTTCTCAAATCATTATTTGGGATTTTGATATACAACGATCTGCCTCCTTTTAGGACTTGGATCTATTTATCCTCATACCTTGCTAGGGTCTTTTAGGATAGACTTCTCCATGATCTTTAGGGGAGTATTTGCTTTTCGTCATGTGTCTCGATCCTTCATATTGATTTTTGATAAATGAGTCTTCACATCACTTGGGATCTTTAGCAACAAAATGTAGCCCTCATGCCTTGTTAGGGCCTTTTCGGACTCGCCAATCTTCGCATCCCGCTTCAATAAGTTATGCCTTGGCTATGAACTCTAATTAATACCGAGCAACTTTTAAGCGATCTTGGGCTAGAAACTAAGTAACTTTTCAAATCGTACGACCTTATTTATTGCAATTAAATTATTAACAAGCGATGGGAGAAAAAGCTCATAATCAACTCACATAAATTCATGAAAGAATACCAAACTTATAATTGACTCTATCATCTCTCGTTCTCCACAATTTAAAATCTCAAAGAATGAGACTCGTGGATGCTTAGCCTATTAAATCAAAGTTTTGGGTTTTCAAGTCATCTATAGGATCTTGCAACTTCTTAGATTTTTTCAAGTTTAGATATCGCATTTTAAAGTTCCCTTGATAAACGACTTTCTAGGATCAATTATAGGAACTTGCGAAAAGTTCTTGTTCTTAACCCCTAAGAGTTAAGACTTTCGCATTTTAAAGTTCCCTATATAAAAGCCTAGCAAAACTTGACTTAAACACGTTAAGGATACTAGCTAGAGTGAACTTGGATAAGTAAACTCGGGTTGAGTCAAAAGATTCACGACATTGAAAAATTAAAACCACTTTATTAAAATTTATTCTAGCAAAGAAAGGAAATAACTATAACAAAGGTAAATACAACTAGGCCAAAATAGATCAAAAATTTTGAAAAATGTCTAAAAATCAATTTTCCGGTTAAAATGAGGACAAATACATGGAAAAAGCCCACTTAACTTCGATAGAAGTCCCTCTACACTTAATATAAACATTTTCCTCAATGTTTAAGCATGTGGAAGTAAACTCCCCTACACTTAGGACATTGTGCACGTTGTTTAAATCTTGTTAAGGAAAAGACAACTAAAGTGATTCCTATTTTAATATTTGAAGAATATAAAATAGTGAATCAGAAGAGTTTAGGATCAAACCGGGAAGACGGGTACACGGAATCACGGGTCGTCAAAAGTCATCAAGAATGGATATTTGAAAGCTCGAATCCCTGCACATGATAAGAAAGAAGACAACAAACACATACTAGGGTCTTCCCCTACACTTATTATAAAAACGGATAAAAAGGATAGATACTCGGGTTGCCTCCTGAGAAGCGCTTGTTTTTGTTAACCGAGTCGTGAGCCTGACTCGACCTTGATTAGCATGGTAAGAATCTTGAAGAACATCCACCGGGATCAAATACATGGTTTTCGTCCATCAAATAACACAAGCTTAAGGTGAACAAGGCAAGCCAAAGAAGAGTAGGCAAGGTTACCTTAAGCAGTTGTTGAGCACGGTGGTAGAAAGTATGATGAAGTGCAAGCATATCTCCATTGTTTCCAAAAATCTTTCCTTTTATTTCATCAGATGGATACTGAGATGGCTTAAAAATTGCAATACCGGGATCGAACACCTTTTTCTTTAGGGGAAAATAAGACTCAGGCTCAGTAGACCTTGAAGAGGATCCGTTCATAAATCTCACAATCTCATCCTCAGAAGGTGGATAAAGAGGTGTCAAGACATAGGTACTACGGATATTGGTGTCTTCCGATTTCTTCTCCTTTGAAATGGGTTTCTTAATATCTGAAGGAGGATAAAGACCATAATCAAAGTCCAACGGAGGAGAATCATTCTCATTGGGGAAGTAATTATTGAGAAAAGTAGCAAAATCTTCCTCAAATGAGTAGTCATCCAAAGTAGGATCAAGCATTGTTGGTGGAGGATCTTCATCAAAAGTAGGAACAAGGTCATCATTTGAAGAATCACTCGAAAGAGTATCAACATCATCAAAATCATCATATGTTGGCATGTCTTTATCCTCTGAAGTAATATCATCATAATCGTCCATATCGGAACTAGAATCATCATAGATTGGTGGGGCATCATATATTGGTGGAGGATCCAAATTGGAGAGAGAATCATCCACATCATCTTGGAAAAGTGGATTATCATAGCAAGAATCGGAAAGAGGATTATTGTAGACGACAAAATCATCAAGCTTTGTACTTTCACAAGTAGTTGTATCAAGCTCGTCTTGAAGCACATTAATCATATTTGCCGATTCTCTTCCATTGGATTTGTTTGTGATCTTCCCCATTTTATACACTTGTGCATCATTCTCGACTCTTAGAATGAGTTCACCTTCGGCAACATCGACTAAAGCTTTTCCGGTTCTCAAGAATGGCCATCCAAGTAGTAACGGAATACGAGGGTCCATTTCATAATCAACAACAACAAAATCGACCGGAAAAGTGAAGGTACCAACTTTAACAAACACATCTTCGGCAATACCAACGGGGTAAGCGAGAGTTTGATTTGCTAGCTCAAGAGTCATCTTTGTTGGTGTAAGATCGGGTAATGATAAATTTTTCCAAACACTTAAAGGCATCAAATTTATACTTGCCCCGAGATCGGCTAAGGCAGTAAATTCTTCGGTTTGGTTAAAAGTACATGGTAGCACAAAACGACCGGGATCTCCAAGTTTTTTCGGAAGTTCTTTAAGAAGGACTGCAGAACAATTTCCATTTAAGCGAGTGTTGACAAACTCAGCCATCTTTTCTTTCTTACTAAGCAATTCCTTGAATGCTTTCATAAATTTCGGCATTTGGACAAGTTCTTCAACGAGGCTAATGTTGAAATTCATTTGGGAGATCATCTTCATAAAATAAGTGACTTGAGCATCCTCTTTAGTGAGCAATTTTCACTTGTCTAACCGAGAAGGATAAGGGATTTTGGGTTTAGGTGGTGTAGGTGTAGCAGGTAAAGGTTGAGATGTTGAAGGTTTAAAGGTGGAAGGCGGGGTTGGTGAAGGGTGTTTCTTGGGTACTTCTTCATTAAGAGGTGGACACGGTAATGGAGAACTAATACTAGGCGTGGAAGTAAGCGGGATAAATGGTGGTGGAGGAGGTGTAGATGGTGTAACTGGGGGAGGGATAGATGGTCCTACTAGATTTGCTCCACTGCGTGTAGTAATAGCACTCACATTCGCTCGTGGTTTGGTGACGGTATTGGAAGGAAGAGAGCCCGAAGTAGAGGGTTGAGTACTTTGAAATAAACTAGCCATCATATTCTTCAAATCATTCGTTTGATTGCTTAAAGAAGTTTGCATGTCATGTCTAAGCTCGGTTCGAATATCATTCCCTTGTTTAGTGATATCACCTTTCAAGTTGATGATTTGGCTTTGAAGATTCTTAACTACCTCTCCTTGGGTCCTCATAAAAGTTTCAACATCATGATTATAAGTTGTGGGTGGAGTGATGGGTGGAGCTTGGGGAGCGGGTGGGTGATATGGATTAGAAGCTCGAGGTGGTTTGGATTGCTTCTATTGTAGTTGTTGGGTGTGAGAACTCGTAATTTCTCGGTATTATTTTATTCCTTTCTTCGTGCTTCTTGAATTTTTCCAACGTATTACATTTTCTTGTATTCTTTATACGTAAATCCTGAGATCATGATAATTTTAAATAAATTATATTTTAGTTATTTTCCTGATCATTGATAATACTTTATTCGGAATTATAAATAATTTATTTTATTTTTCCGTATTTATTTAAATCAAAATTTTTGATTTAAAAGCACCCGCACGCGTTTTACAAAAAGTTTACTCGAATCGACGGAACGAGAATCGATGGCTAAATATTTCGACTTTATTAAGTCAAAATTCTTTCTATAAATATTTGATTTACGTATTACAACTTGCACCGAGTCAGAACGATTAGATTTTCTACAAATCGAGTCGGGCTAGAAGTATTTTAATTTTGGGCTTAAGATTAGTATTAATAAGAAATTTAGTAGTGGGCCAAGCCCATTTTCCTTCCCCTTTTGTTTGACCCATCGACCAACACACCTAAACAATCCCAGTAAATTTTTTTTTTCCAAAAACACACATCATCTCCCTGCTCTTTTTCTTGTGTGACGACACCAACAAAAAAGCCCCAATCCGTTGATTTTTCTTCATCAATCTCACAATTTAACCATACCAAATTCATCCTTGATAAACCCTTATCAAACCCCCACTTAAAAATCCTTCATGCAATGGAGTTGGTGAAATCAAGAATCACTAGAATTTGAGTTATTTGGTGTTTGATCATACAATTAGGTTTGTATTGTGTTATTTATGGTTTAGACATTTATAATTTTGTTAGAACCCTTGTTATGATTTTTTTATTGGCTAAGCTTTGATTTTGCACATGCATATTGTTGAATTATAGTACTTTGATGTGTTTAAGTTAGTATATGATGTATTTTGGTTGTTTGGATTGAACAAGAGGTAGTTTGGTATAAAAATCATATTAGCAAAATTCGGATAGAATGTTGATCTGTCAAAAACTTGTGTATTTTTCACTAGGACCTGCACTTTTTATGTCATAAATAGATTCTTTGGGTCATTTACATATTATTGGCGAGTTGGATAGGCACACAACTCCTCCGAATGAGGAAGTTATGATCAAATTAAGATTTTAAAAGCAAATTTCGGACAGCAGGTATATCAGTCCAAAACTCCCATATTTTTCATTGTTACCTGCATTTTCTATAGCTTAAATGGATTCTTTAGGCATTTTACATGTTAGTGGTGAGTTGAATAGGCACTCAACTCCTCCAGATGAGGAAGTTATGACCTATTTAAGGTCGAAGGCCTATTCCGGGACAGCCGGTTTGCATAGCTTGTGGCTCCAGGTTATTGATACCCATTTGTGCATTTTAAGGTTTAATACAGTAGTAGGGATCATATGTGAAGTCCTCCCAC
Source organism: Glebionis coronaria (assembly GCA_025667525.1). Classification (NCBI taxonomy): domain Eukaryota; kingdom Viridiplantae; phylum Streptophyta; class Magnoliopsida; order Asterales; family Asteraceae; genus Glebionis; species Glebionis coronaria. Next base: position 458,089,044 of record CM046882.1, read on the forward strand.
TGACCTCATGTTAATATCTATCACCAAATAATTTTTATGACTAAAACGGTAAACCCGAGTTTGAAAACCAAATTCTGATTTTGTAACCTTTCAAAGATCGCAACTTTACCGATAAATGGTAATAGCTCTTGACTCGTGGTCGGTCTCAGTCGTTAGTATATTCATGAGGCTTTCCAGTGGTGGAAATCTCAGTACCTTAAACCTTATAGGTTAACGGGGTTTTCGTTTACAAGTTTGACTAGTGCAGTTTGACCAATAAGTGCTTATGGTAGGGCTGTTAGTGTTTTGTACTTTTAGAAATTTCCGTAAACTCTTAGATCGAATGGTTGGACATCTTGGAAACTAGATTACAAGATTGTTCCAGAGGTTTATATCCCATAGCCATTGGATTTATGGTTTGGGAGAGACACTCTTCCCAAGACAGCATTACCGAAACTTTTTGACTTTTACATCTTTTGTTATGTAAACTTGAGGCGTTTTGTGTGCAAACCGTATTGCATACTTGGTTTAACACTTAGAACATGTATAATACATAATTACGAAAGGTTGTAAGCTTTGTTTATTCTTAGTTCACTTTGACTTAGGTGTTGGTGCAAGTTTTTACCCGTAATACATTTTTATCGAATTATTTTCTTATAATTGTTTTATAAGCATATAAAACGCGTACTTAAGGGTCGTGATCACTTTTGTAGGTCACGAATGCCCTTGGAGTACTACCGTAAGCCATCTACAGCCCGGTTCTCATATCTGTCACACTTTTACTAAGGTGAGTTCATAGCCCCTTTTACTTGCACATTGTTTCTAAACGCGGGGTGAGATTTTACATGGTGGAACACATCCATTTAGAAAAACTGTATGCTATCCAGAACTTGTATGCTTTCCAACATTTTTCATTGATATTATTGCTTTTAGTCTATAGCCTTAAGTTGCCTCTCTTGATCATGAACCGTTAATTTACTTGTGTTGCTAAGCGCGAATGTTGTGGATGGATCCATCGGGATTGACAATCCCTGTCCCGATTACCTTGATGCACTTACATTTGTTTATACTTGAGTATTTAGGCTGAATACTCACTAGAGGAACTTACATGAGTTAAGCTTCGGTTCATGAACTAAATAGCAATAATAATGTTTCGGAATATGGTTAATGTACATAACCATTTCCTCTATTTCTTATTTACAAATGAATGCATGTGTTCCACACCTTTACTGCTAAACCTATGAATATCACTCAACTTTATGTTGACGATTTTACATGTTTAATCTCAGGTATTATTACTTATCTTTGCTTGGATGGGAGCCCACAGGATATTATTGCAGCTTGGAGATTTCTGTGAATATTAAACTTTGATTTTTGTAAAAACTGTCAGAAAGTTTATCATATATTCTTGGTAACTATATGCTACAAAACGATAATTAAAAATTAGATTTTTCCGCATATAAAACTCCGGGACCTTTTGTTTATAAACTCTGATCTTTTTATGATGTAATGTATATGTTTTATCACGTCATCTTTGTGTAAACAGTATTTCATTGTTTCTTGTACCATGGCGTGGAACCTCCTTGCTGTCTAGTTGTTTCCTTGCCTGATTTTGGGGGTCTCACAGATTGGTATAAGTGCGATGGTTATAGGGAACTGAGTCGTTTTCAAAACTTAGTCTATAACCGAAAGTTCAAATATTTCATGTTTTAAAGTGTCAACCACAGAATCTGCCAATGTTGTTCGATATCTACGCGGGTAACTCTCTAATCCTTATTATTTACTTTTAATTATCGTTGTAATATTTCATCTCTTGATTACATGTTGAAATATTACATTACTCTAATGACGATAATTACTATGTCTTTTCAAAGCCTTCGTGCTTAATGAATTAACATTGGATATTACTTGATTACATATGCTCTTACTGTATTTCTTGAATTCTTGTTCTTGTGAATTGATCTTGTTACAATAATATTACATTGTTATGACATTCATACTTAGCGCGTATGCTGCCGACTTTTCATACTCACTTTTCTGAGTACTATTGCTATTTCATTTATGCGTGATACAACTGATCTCGCATACTCGTTCGTTTTGGATCATTTGTTTTTCTCGACTCACTTTTATATGTTGTGCATACTCTCGTGATACCATTGTTTGAGATTAAGAAGTGTTGCTTTTAATGAAACTTCCAATTTTCATTTTCTACCCCGTGCGTTACTTCCATTGTTAAACCTCTTTACGATTTCTATTTAGATATCCAAATTATTTTCCGACCATCTGTGATTGGATGCCTTGAAAATTAGTCTGTAGACCATTGTGTAGCTCAATGTGTCTAAAAAAGACTAAAGAACACCTTGTGAGTCACACATATCGAAGCATTCCTTGAATCCGTGTTGAATATTATCGCGATTTTTCGTAACTTTGATTGACCTTTATGTCACCGTTTTACACGACACTCATGCATCGACTAAATATTATTTCATTGAACATTCTACGTTTCGACTTCGAATTTCAACGTTTGTTTGTACCTTGGAAACACCATCGTCATCTTGTAACTCATATCCTCTAATAGTGACGATTGTTTGGAATATAATTCTTCTTCTATAAACTTGTATCATTCCCTTTCATTAAACCTCCTCGCTCTAGGAGTGCGATAGTTAATGTTCCATTCCTTTCTTGATAATATTTTTTTGTAAATTTCCACCTCTATTGTAAGATTTCTTATTATGATCCAATTTCATTTTAATCTTTATTGTTATTGATGGGTTTTCTGTTTTTGATGTTCTTAGGACGATTTGTGATTAATGGTATGATATTAGGATGGTATTAGGATGCATAGAAAGCTAAGTTATGGTGTTGAAATTGATGTTTAGAGGTGTTTCGATGTGACCATTTTAGGACAGCAGGTTTGGGGTTTATTTCGGCAAATTTAAACTTTTACAAACTGAGATTTTAAGGTCTTGGTTGAAAGTTAATGTCACAAGGTTCGTTTCCGTATAAAATTCGTTTTCTAACTCTTTAAAATAAGAAAGTTATGACCAATTTATTAATTGATTTTGATGTGGTAAATTTCTGCATATGAACACACTTGCTGTCTAGATTTTGGGTCTAAGTTTTAGACAATTTAAAATGTCATAACCTGAGATTTAGTCATGAGGTTTGTCCTTGTGATCGTTTTGATATAAAATTCGGGTTATAACTCATCCGAATGAGGAAGTTATGGCCGAAATACGATTGAAAACTCATTCTGGACCAGCAGGTATGCTTGGTGTTTTGCTACAGGTTAGGACCCATTTAACCCTTATGTTTTGTCTTGGGTAGTTAGTAGACATTATAAGCTAAGCTTGACCGCTGAGCTTGCGTTAATAGCCATCACCAATTGAATTTTATGACTAAAACGATGATCCATAATTTTATAACCGATTTTCTAAAATTTTAACTTTTCTCTAAGATGGATTTTTTCCCCATCCGAAAACTGAGATAAATTCATATTTCTAGGAATGTCGGATATTAAAATACCTTTTCGACGGTATAAGGTTCATCGTCTATCTCTTCATAACGAAGAAATGGCTGGCATTTTAGAAACTAGTCTAATAGGGAACAACCCACCTAAACTAGCGTTTGGTTTAGCGTGCTTGGTATGGTTAACAAGTGTTTAGCCAAGATTTCTCACTTAAAACATTTGAGAAAAATATTATGCTGACTTTTGGATGCAAAGGTTTAGTGTCCGTTAACTACCTTTAAGTTTTTGACACATAAGTGGGTATTGTTGACTTATTTGAAAATTTATAGAATTATGCTTTTATCGCTGCTGTGATAGGGATAAGTGTGTCGTAAATTTTTTTTCAGCCTTCGGATAAAAATACAAAGTTGTCCGAAATGATGTTTTTAGTTACTATCGCGGAAACGAAAGCTTTAAAGTGGGCATTTGACCCTCAAAAATGCAAAATACAGACTATAAAGTTTGACTTTTTCGCACAGAATGCGTTTTGGTTTTTATTTTTAAAAAGGTATCTAGACTTCAAAACTTTTCTTAAAATTCACAATTATTAACCTCATGATGTATATGACTTCTCTGAATTTTTGTATAATTTTTCCAAGAGCCTAAATAGGATTTCAAGCCTCACGAAAAGGAGTTTTCCGCACTTTTTCATTAAGCGAGTAAATGACTAGTTCATTACCCAAACGCCCCTTAAGCAAGCCTAAACCTTATAGAATGGATTTCGGATGATTAATAATGATAATTAGGATGTATAACATCATAATTGAAGTGAAATTGAGGTCTAATGATTAGTAATTCGCCTCAAGTCGGAAAAGTCAAAAGTTGACTATTTTGTATACGTTTAGTCAAAACTTATAAAAATGAGTTCTAAGCTATATAACTTGATCAAACAAGTTATTATGACCATATTTTGTGGTATTCCAGTAACTTACATGTATTTTTATAAATTTTCATTATTGAGTCATACTCGGGTCATACTTTGACTTTTATTGACTTTTTACGTATTAGGTCGCAGATAATTCATAAAGTATTACTATTGTCCTTCTTCAGCCGGATCTCTATTTGCGCGCGTATGGATTCATTTATCCTTTATTTTATACACGACTCATTTGTCATTTCATTTTATCTTTCTTTTCTTTTATCGCACTACTGATTTGGGTCAAGATTTGAAGTTCTCATTTTCACATCTTGCATCACCATTTTTGACACGTGCCTCATGACGATTCCGGTTAAGCCTCTTGAAACTTTATCCACTTGTAACCATTTTATTAATTGTCTTGAACTACTCTTATTTACCCTCATGCAATTCACTCGCTATTTTGTAAGCTATCATCGTGTCACCGTATGAAATTAAACTGTATTCGTTTGAGAAACGTTTTACAAATTGTTCGACAATTGGTCTTGTAAAAAATTCTTGTAACAATAAAATGGTTGATTTAAACATCTAGCCAATTAGTTACTGGCGAAGAGTTTCATAAATTATCTTGAGTCCTGTTTTTACAAATGGCATTATATACATATTTTAAATCAAATGGCATGTAATACTAGTTTAATGAAGTTGAGCATCGCATTGCTAGTCCTAAATTATGCATGGCCTAATCACCTATGCGTAATTTAGAAGGAGCCATGTGAGGCCAAATAGTAGTCACGTAAAATATCTTGTCAAAGAACTAACTTTTTACTTGTGTTTATGAAAATTTAGATAAAATAAAGTTTAGAAAACTATTACATCTTATGCGAGTAGTACCAGTTCGTGACATACCCATATGATCCCTTATTCTTCTTGAACAAAGTACATGCCTCAAGCACATATTTTCTTACTCAACGATCTTTGTATTACGTGTTACCTCATTTTCTTTCGTGATATGATTCTCGTTACCGTTTGTCTAATTTCTTGTCTAATTTCTTACCATTGATACCAGACTTGAAAGTTTCAACGTTGTTATGCTTCTACATCAACCGACTTTCTCTATCAATTTTGGGTAGACCTTCGAAACGTATATGGACGCGGATAATGATTTATGACTGGACGTGAACGATAATTTCGTGTATCCGTCATGATGTGTGTCAGACCATTCATTCGTGTGAACCACGTATTGATTTCGCCTCTCATTGCTAATGTTACTCATATTACTGGAATTACTGTCAAGTAACTTCTTAAGAATATTCCTTGATTCGAAAATTTATTGTGTGGCTTTTCTCTTTCAATCGTGTATCGAACACCGAGAACTTAATAAGCCGTTGTTGGTGACGCCAACCGCTCTCGTGATTTAATCTTGCTAAATCCTTGTTTTCTTATTGTCCTTATCATCAATGCATCAATTCTATCCTGTTTGTTATGAAATTGGTACGAATTTCATGTTATTCCCTCGTGCTATAGCTTGCATACTAATCGTACATCATTATTCGTATTATATTCGTTTGCTATCTTGTCACCTTTTGAAAACCCGAATGTCCCATATTTACCATTTAATGCATTAAACACCTTCTTAAATTTCTAACAAGTTATTCTAAATTTTTAAGAATGTTTTACACATTTCATCAAGTGTATAAATTTCCAAAATATCCGTTTCAAGTTAAATGTCGGATTTATACATCCTCTTTGCTAGAATTATAACCAGTGTTTAAAAAGGACATCATACTTTATCTTTAAACTATTTAACTTTTTATTCATACCTTACTTTCAAGTTAATGAAATTACCTATGTAATTTATATTTCTACCAATGTTTCTAAATAATTTGGAAATTTAATTTTCTCTGATCATAACAATAATTCCATACAATCATCCAAAAGCTCTTAAGCAGATCAAAATAATTACTTTGAACTGTTTTACTTGTACTTTGAAATCCTTATAAAAAAAGACTTAGCGATTTTTACTCTCTATATATATAGTTTTGATTTCAAATCACCAAACACCCTGATAAGCAACTGTAACTACATTGACACCCTTTTGAAAGTGTCGTAGCATTTTTAAGCCACAAACAAACCTTTTATTTTTACAATTAAGAAAACACTTAAGCTGAGTTTTAAAGTAATACCAAATCCTAGACAAAAGTTGTGACAACTCTTATTTTAAATGTGTATATGTAATCCATAATTCCTCTCTATTTCATTAGTAACTAGATTGTTACGTTTTAAGATTTTTCTGTTTCACGGTTGACACGATTCGCGATTCCTTGTCGATTATCAATCTTAACTCGTTCTAGTGAACCTTCTCCGTTTAAGCAAATTTCGTGTTCACTCCATCTATTTATATATCTTCATACTGAAAGATTTTTATTTTAATCCGAGTAACTCATAAATTCGGAAAGAAGTTAAGAAAATGAAGCGTAGTTGGATTCCAATTGCTAAGGTACGCAATGGTGCAGAAATTACCTGGGAAGCAATGAATCAGTTCTAAACTACATATCTTCTTTTGTTTGCATCTCCTTCCGTCTCCAGTTGAACTCTGAGGGACCAGAGTACATTTAGGGGGGTCGACTGTTAGAACTCGTAATTTCTCGGTATTATTTTATTCCTTTATTCGTGCTTCTTGAATTTTTCCAACGTATTACATTTTCTTGTATTCCTTATACGTAAATCCTGAGATCATGATAATTTTAAATAAATTATATATTAGTTATTTTCCTGATCATTGATAATACTTTATTCGGAATTATAAAAAATTTATTTTATTTTTCCGTATTTATTTAAATAAAAAATTTTGATTTAAAAGCACCCGCACGCGTTTTACAAAAAGTTTACTCGAATCGACGGAACGAGAATCGATGGCTAAATATTTCGACTTTATTAAGTCAAAATTCTTTCTATAAATATTTCATTTACGTATTACAACTTGCACCGAGTCAGAACGATTAGATTTTCTAGAAACGAGTCGGGCTAGGAGTATTTTAATTTTGGGCATAACATTAGTATTAATAAGAAACTTATTAGTGGGCCAAGCCCATTTTCCTTCCCCTTTTGTTTGACCCGTCGACCAACACACTTAAACAATCCCAACTGTAATTTTTTTTTTCTTTCCAAAAACACACATCATCTCCCTGCTCTTTTTCGTGTGTGACGACACCAACAAAACAGCCCCAATCCATTGATTTTTCTTCATCAATCTCACAATTTAATCATACCAAATTCATCCTTGATAAAACCTTATCAAACCTCCACTTAAAAATCCTTCATGCAATGGAGTTGGTTTAATCAAGAATCTCTAGAATTTGAGTTATTTGGTGTTTGATCATACAATTAGGTTTGTATTGTGTTATTTATGGTTTAGACATTTATAATTTTGTTAGAACCCTTGTTATGATTTTTGTTATTGGCTAAGCTTTGATTTTGCACATGTATATTTTTAAATTATAGTACTTTGATGTTTTTAAGTTAGTATATGATGTATTTTGGTTGTTTGGATTGAACAAGAGGTAGTTTGGTATAGAAATCATATTAGCAAAATTCGGACAGAATGTTGATCTGTACAAAACTTGTGCATTTTTCACTATGACCTGCACTTTTTATGTCATAAATAGGTTCTTTGGGTCATTTACATATTATTGGCGAGTTGGATAGGAACACAACTCCTCCGGATGAGGAAGTTATGATCAAATTAAGATTTTAAAAGCAAATTTCGGACAGCAGGTATATCAGTCCAAAACTCCCATATTTTTCATTGTTACCTGCATTTTCTATAGCTTAAATGGATTCTTTAGGCCTTTTACATGTTAGTGGTGAGTTGAATAGGCACTCAACTCCTCCAGATGAGGAAGTTATGACCTATTTAAGGTCGAAGGCCTATTCCGGGACAGCAAGTTTGCATAGCTTGTGGCTACAGGTTATTGACACCCATTTGCGCATTTTAAGGTTTGATACAGTAGTAGGGATCATATTTGAATTCCTTCCACTGACCTCATGTTAATAGCTATCACCAAATAATTTTTATGACTAAAACGGTAAACCCGAGTTTGAAAACCAAATTCTGATTTTGTAACCTTTCAAAGATCGCAACTTTCCCGATAAATGGTAATATCTCTTGACTCGTGGTCGGTCTCAGTCGTTAGTATATTCATGAGGCTTTCCAATGGTGAAAATCTCAGTACCTTAAACCTTATAGGTTAACGGGTTTTTCGTTTACAAGTTTGACTAGTGCAGTTTGACCAATAAGTGCTTATGGTAGGGCAGCTAGTGTTTTGGACTTTTAGAAACTTCCGTAAACTCTTAGATCAAATGGTTGGACATCTTGGAAGCTAGATTACAAGATTGTTCCAGAGGTTTATATCCCATAGCCATTGGATTTATGGTTTGGGAGAGACACTCTTCCCAAGACAGCCTTACCGAAACTTTTTGACTTTTACGTCTTTTGTTATGTAAACATGAGGCGTTTTGTGTGCAAACCATATTGGATACTTGGTTTAACACTTAGAACATGTATAATACATAATTCCTACAGGTTGTAAGCTTTGTTTATTCTTAGTTCACTTTGACTTAGGTGTTGGTGCAAGTTTTCACCCGTACATTTTTATCGAATTATTTTCGTATAATTGTTTTATAAGCATATAAAACGTGTACTTAAGGGTCGTGATCACTTTTGTAGGTCACGAATGCCCTTGGAGTACTACCGTAAGACATCTACAGCCCGGTTCTCATATCCGTCACACTTTTACTAAGGTGAGTTCATAGCCCCTTTTACTTGCACATTGTTTCTATACGCGGGGTGAGATTTTACATGGTGAAACACATCCATTTTAAAAAAAAACTGTATGCTATCCAGAACTTTTATGCTTTCCAACAGTTTTCATTGATATTATTGCTTTTCGTCTATAGCCTTAAGTTGCCTCTCTTGATCATGAACCGTTAATTTACTTGTGTTGCTAAGCGCGAATGTTGTGGATGGATCCATCGGGATTGACAATCCCCGTCCCGATTACCTTGATGCACTTACATTTGTTTATACTTGAGTATTTAGGCTGAATACTCACTAGAGGAACTTACATGAGTTAAGCTTCGGTTCATGAACTAAATAGCAATAATAATGTTTCGGAATATGGTTAATGTACATAACCATTTCCTCTATTTCTTATTTACAAATGAATGCTTGTGTTCCACACCTTTACTGCTAAACCTATGAATATCACTCAACTTTATGTTGACGATTTTACATGTTTAATCTCAGGTATTATTACTTAGCTTTGCTTGGATGGGAGCCCGCAGGATACTATTGCAGCTTGGAGATTTCTGTGAATATTAAACTTTGATTTTTGTAAAAACTGTCAGAAAGTTTATCATATATAGTTGGTAACTATATGTTACAAAACGATAATTAAAAAATAGATTTTTCCGCATATAAAACTCCGGGACCTTTTTTTTATAAACTCTAATATTTTTATGATGTAATGTATATGTTTTATTACGTCATCTTTGTGTAAACAGTATTTCATTGTTTCTTGTACCATGGCGTGGAACCCCCTTGCTGCCTAGTTGTTTCCTTGCCTGATTTTGGGGGTCTCACATTGGGGTTGTGGTTTTGAGGAGAAAAACCGGGTGAAAGAAAGTTGTTGGAACGATAACTTAGCAAGTTACGATCACCTTGAGGTCGGGCTTGATAGCCTTCTGTTGAATAGTTACCGTAAGCCGCGTACACGTTTCCGGATTGTCATGAGTAGAAGGACAATCAGTGTATGAATGAGGACCGCCGTAGATCTCACAAGAAAGTGCTACAGCTTTAACTTGTTGTTGTTGATTCGTAGCCATGAGTAGGATATTTTTGTTCATTTCGGCCATCATGCGGGTGAGTTCGGTCATCTCAGGTTGTGATAAAGTAGAAGAAACATTGACTCTCGGGTTATTCCTTGAATATGCGGATGAATCCCAATTTTTGTGATGAGTGGTCATGTTCTCTATAAGCTCTCTACACTCCTCGGGTCTTCTTTTCATAAATGTGCCACCGGTGGCTGCATTAATCGTATCACGATCACGAAAAGTTAAACCGTTGTAGAAAGTATCAATTAAGGTGACCGGGAGCATATTGTGGTTAGGACATCGATCGATCAAAACATTATAACGTTCCCAAGCATCGAAAAGCGATTCATCAGGTTCTTGCGTGAAACCACTGATTTGATTCCGAAGGCTAGTGACCATGGATGGTGGAAAGTAGCGCGACAAAAATCGTTGAGTCATTTCGTCCCATGTATGAATTGAATTCTTCGGAAGACGATCAAACCATTTTTCGGCATGGTGGGATAAGGTGTGTGGAAATAGATGAAGGCGAAGAAAATCCATGGTAACACCGGGCAATTTCATGCTTTGAGTTACAGTAATGAATTTGTCGAGGTGTTTGTTGGTATCATCATCCAATAATCCGCGAAATGGACAAGTGTTTTGAACTTTTTGGATCATATGATGCTTCAACGAAAACTCTGGAGCTGTGATTTGCATCGGCGCAAGCGGTCCTCCGCGTCCATTCATCGTAGGTTGACAAAGCTCCTCCATCGTTCGAAGGTCTGGTTGAGGGCCATGGTTGTTATTATTCATGTTGAGGTGGGGTGGGTTATTATTGTTGTGTACACCGGTCATGTCTAAGTCTTCAAGAGTTTCGGGCTCAGAATAAGACGAAGATCTAGTACGCATACACCTGCAAAATAAAAAGATACCAAAGAAATAGAGGAAATATATTTACTTGTAAAAATAAAATCTTTTTGGTGCAAAACTTTGAAAAAGAAATGCTTTTTATGATTTTTAAATGTTTTTGGATTTTTGAAAATGTTTAATTTTTATGGAGTTTTTGAAAATTTTTAAGCAAGAAAAATAACGTTCACGAGTGAACGGATCCCAAAATCCAACGCGTCTCTCACAAAAAACCATTAATCTTTACGAAAAGAGCCGGCAGCGGCGTCATTTTAATAACTGAAAAATCATTCTTTAAATTATGTCTAATCGAATTGATTACCGGTTAAAAGTACGACTCAGTCGTCTTTGGTGGATAAAAGAAAAGGTTTTCGTTGTTTATAACTAATTAAAGATAAAAACTTTAAAGTAAATGACAAAATTAAAACAACTTAAATAAAAGACTTAAACGAAATAAAGATAAAGGCTTGAAAACATTAAACTAAAAATAAGACTTCAAAAGTAAATTAATTAAATGACGAGAAATTAAAGCTTGACGAAAAGTAAATTTGACAATTTAGTAAAAATGTAATTCTAAGATAAAAGAATTAAAAATAAAGCATAAAGAAAATTGGCGGGAAAAATAAGGATTTAAAAATAAACAGTAAAAAGAATCAAAACATAAGTCTGAATAACCAAATCTGACCTAATTCGAAATCTGAAATCTAACCTAATTCGGAAAACATGATTTCCTATCTAATTCGGAATGCATCCACGACCTAGTTCGGAATCAAGTTGCTGGACCTAGTTCAGAATCTATGATCAGCACACAATTCGGAATAAGTGAGTCTAGGAACTAACTCAGAATCACTAGTTCTTAACTCAGTTCAGAATCCGTGTTTTACATGTAATTCGGGAAACATATGTTGCACCTAATTCGGGAAAACAAGAAATGCAAGTAGTTCGGAATGTGGTCTCATAGGTATTCAGAATCCAATGCCAAACCTAATTCGGGAAAATGCCTTTCACACTCAGTTCGGGTAATTAGGGTTTAGGGGGAATCCAAATTATATCAAAAATAGCAAAAACTAAAAATAAGCTAAAAATCAATAAGCACTTATCTAAAAACTTAACCAAATCAAGTTTAAGAAAAAGCTAATAAGCCAAAATTTAAAAACTTTTAAAAACACTTAATAATAAAAATATTTAAAATCAACTTTTTATAAAATAACTTTTAAAAACACTTAATTAAAATTAAATCAAACACACAATAAGTTATAAAATCAATAAGCTAACACAACCAAACACATAAAAACATAACAAATAATCAAATAAGCATGACAATAAGCAAATAAGCATAAAGATTAAGCAAAACAAGAAAGGTAGAATGAGAGATTAATTAAAAATAAAGATTCAACAACAAAATTAAAAACTTATTTGAAATAATCTTGAAATTAAAGAACAATTAAGTAAATGACAATATGAAAGTGCAAGAAAATAAAATGGAAAGACTAATGTGTCAAATTAGCTAACACCTCCTAATTTGTCATTAGGAGGGTATTTATAGGAGGATTAACATGTGGTGATGCTTTCTTCTTTCTTCTCGTCTTTTCGTATTTTTAATTCTTCGACTTTCTCGATGTTGTCTTGGGATTTGTCGATATAAATTGAACTCGTCTTATAATTTTCTTCTTTTATTAGACTTGGTTCTTCAACTTCATTAAACTTCCGTCTTTAGATTTTTTCTTCGATAAATCTTCAGAATAGGCCTTGGACTTCCGTTCTTTTTGCACTCTTGATCTTTTGACTTCGTCTTTTATCTTTTTTCTTCGATAAAAGTCCATGAAAGCCCATGTTTTCTTCCCTTTTCACATTTTGATCCTAAAACACAATAAAAACACAAACCACGCATAATTCCGACATTTACGACACTAAATACACGTTTGGGCGTGGTTATTATTATAATTAAGTGGTAAAAGGGTAAGTGTTTTCACACTTATTAATAAGCTATCGAACCAACACGCTCAACGATCTCGAATGGTCCTACAAAACGTGGTGCAAGTTTTCCTCTTTTGCCGAACCTCACGATACCCTTCCATGGAGATACTCGTAGCAGCACGCAGTCTCCGACTTGAAATTCAAGAGGTCTGCGTCTTTTGTCTGCTTAACTCTTTTGACGACTCCTAAGTTTTCAGTCTTTCCCTAATATGTACAATCTTGTTTGTAGTTTCTAGGACTAATTCAGGCCCTATCAGTTGACTTTCACCTACTTCATTCCATATCACTGTTGATATGCATTTACGTCCGTATAATTGATAGGTGTGTAAACACCCATCCTTTTTACCACTTAATTACAATAATAACTGAGCCAAAACGTGTAGTTTATGTCATTTATGTCGGAATTATGCGTGGTTTGTATTTTTGTTGTGATTTAGGACGAAAAGGTGAAAAGTGGAGAAAACACGGGCATTCACGGGCTTTTATCGAAGAAAAAGACGAAAGATGAAGTCAAGAAGTCAAGAGTGCAAAAAGAACGGAAGTCCAAGACCAATTCTGAAGATTTATCGAAGAAAAAGTCAAAAGACGGAAGTTTACTTAAAGCCGAAGAACTCAAGTCTTATTTATTGAAGAATTAAAAGACAAGTTCAAAGAAATCCCGAGCCAAAAGTCATTAAAGTCCAAGATTAACAAAAGATTAAGAAGAGAAGGACTTAATGGTGCAATTAAGAAAAGATGAAAGAGGGAGGAAGCTTCCTAAGCACTCATTAATCTCCCCTATATATAGATTAGACTAGATTCATTTTCATTTGGTTGGCTAATTTGACACATTAGTTCTTCCACCTTTTAATTACTTGCACATTTACTTTATTGCACCTTTAATTACCTTGTCTTGCACCTTTAATTTTCAAGTAAGTTTTAATTTTGTGTTCTTTAATCTTTTATCTTTAAGCTTTTTAATCATCTTATTCATCTTCTTTTTCTTAATCTTTGTTTGTGTTGATTTCAAGTTTTCAATCTAAACCTTTTTCATCTTCTTTTTATATAAAGTTTAAGTCTTTTTAATTTTCGTGTCTTGTTTTTGTTGATTTCTTACGTTTTGTTATTGATCTAAGGTTTTTATCTAGCTTATTGGTGTTTTACTTTGCTTATTGTCTTCCAAAAGTTAAGATTTTTGAGCTTATTTTCGTACTTTTTGTGTTTTCCTAGTTTTTAGGAAATCTGATTCGATTTAGGAACTTTTTCATTAATTGCGAAATCTTACTTAGTTCCCTTATTGCGGATTTGTACTCCTTTGGCAATTGCGAATTTAGTGCTATTTCTTCATTGCGGATTTGTTGATTCCGCAATTATTGTGGAATTGAACTTTGAAGCTGATTGCGGAATTAGTGTCTTCGTCTAACATTACGAAATCTTGGTCTTCAGCCATTGCGGAATTAGTGCAATCTCAATTGCGGAATTAGGCCATTCCTTCATTGCGGATTCTTGCAATTTCAGTGATTGCGAATTTGTATTTGAGGATTGCGAAATTAATTCCAAAATTGCGAATTTAATTCTTTCTTTTTTAGCAATTGCGAATTTTATTAGTTTTTATTCAAATCTAATTTTTAAATTTATTTTTTAAATTTATTTTTCCCGCCATTTTTACTTAACTTTATTTTAATTGTTTCGTCTTATTTTTACGTCAATTTCTTTTTACTCGTCTTGTCTTAATTAATTTTCGAATTTACTTTTCGTCAAATTTTAATTTCTCGTCATTTAATTAATTTACTTCTAACGTCTTTAATTTTGCACCATTTACGTTTTAGTTAGTTTTAGCTTTAATTTAACGTCTTTTATTTTAACGTCTTGCAATTTAATTATACTACAATGACCACAACTATTTGTTTCACCAAAGACAACTGAGTCGCACATAGAACCAGAATCAATTCGATTAGACAGGAACAACGATATTTTTAACTAGAAAAAAACCTAGTTATCAACAATGCCTCGAATGGCGAACACTTGACACTTTTATGATAACTATTATTATAAGAGAATTCGACCAAAGGTATATGAGTGTCCCAACTACCTCCAAAATCCATAACACATGCCCGCACATGTCTTCCAAAGTCTGGATAGTGGGTTTACTTTGTCCATCCGTCTCTGGGTGATATGATGTACTCATTAACACTTGCGTACCCAACGCCTTTTGAAGTGCCTTCCAAAAATGAGACGCAAAATGACCATCTTTATCAGAAATAATCGACACCGGTACTCTGTGTTTTGCAACAATCTCATTGATGTAAATTCGAGCCAATATTTCAGTTTTATAATCCTCAGGAATAGGGAGAAAGTCAGCAGATTTGGTAAATCTATCAACAATAACCCAAACTGCATCATAACCACCACTGCTTCTAGGCAACTTTGTGACTAGGTCCATTGTAATCCTTTCCCATTTCCATTCAGGGACCTCTGGTTGTTGTAAAAGACCTGAAGGTTTTTGATGTAATGCTTTAACCTTTGAACAAGTCAGACACTTGTTGACGTACTTTGCTATGTCTTTCTTCATACCAGGCCACCAATAAACATCCCTTAAATCGTAATACATCTTATCTGCACCAGGGTGTATTGAATATCTTAAAGCATAAGCTTCGTCCATTATTACCTTTCTTATTCCTCCAACTAATGGAATCCATATCCGTCCAACGAAGTAAATTGTTGCATCCTCTTTTCTTTCAAATTGAGCATCTAATCCTCGCAGCAATTCAGCTGGAGCCTTAAGGTCCTTTTCAACTTCATTTTGTACTTCTAAAATCTTAGCCTTGAGGCTAGATTGAATGGTTAAACTCATAGCACGCACTCTCCTCGGTTTAAGTCTTTCCTTTCGACTTAGGGCATCTGCCACAACATTAGCCTTTCCCCGATGATACTTAATTTCACATTCGTAGTCACTAAGGAGTTATAACCAATGCCTTTGATGCATATTCAAGTCCTTTTGGTCAAAGATGTACTGGAGACTCTTATGATCAGTGTATATCACACTTTTCGTCCCATAAATATAATGTCTCCATATCTTCAAGGCAAATATTACTTCACCTAACTCTAAATCGTGAGTAGTATAGTTCTGTTCGTGGATTTTAAGTTGCTTGGAGGCATAAGCAATCACTTTTCCTTGCTGCATTAAGACACACCCGAAACCTTGATGGGATGCATCACAATAAACTACAAAATCATGCGGTCCGTCTAGAAGTGTTAACACTGGGGCATTACACAATTTCTCCTTTAATGAGCAAAATTCTTGCTCTTGATCATCACCCCAAATGTATTCCTTGTTCTTTCGTGTAAGCAGGGTTAAAGGCTTAGCAATCTTGGAGAAATTTTTGATGAATCTGCGATAGTATCCGGCTAACCCGAGGAATGAACGGACCTCGGTAGACGATTTAGGAGATTTCCAATTCTTAACTGCTTCAACTTTACAAGGATCCACATGTATACCATCCTGATTTACCACGTGTCCTAAAAACTGAACCTTTTTCAACCAAAATTCACACTTAGAGAATTTGGCATATAACTTTTCTTTCTCTAGAAGACTTAAAGTTGTCCTTCAATGGTGTTCATGATCTGTTGGAAATACATTTTTACGTATTTAGAAAGGATCGGTCACTCCAAAGATAGATTCAAGTATTGGGCTCGTGATCCAATGTATTAACATATAGCCCATATAGCCCACATGTAGGGTGGGCTATATATACCCCCTCCTAGCATGTTAGGAGGGGTTGAACACTTTGTTATTTCAATCATTTTCCATCTTTCTTCCATTCTCTCTTTTCTCTCTCTACATTTCTCTCTCTAAGTTCTTCCTTTTCCATTCCATTCATTAGATAAATCAAACATTGCTAAATCCTAAGAAACTACGATTCTACAATTGGTATTGTTGGAAATACGTTTTACGTATTTATGAAGGATCGGTCGCTCCAACGATAATTATGTAATGGGCTCGTGATCTATTTACTTTATGTATGGTCCATATAGCCCACATGTAGGGTGGGCTATATATAACCCCTCCTAGCATGTTAGGAGGGGGTTGTTGATTCCATTTTCACTTAATCATATTTTCCACTTTCACTTTCTCTCTCCAATTCTCTCCCTTCTCTCCTTTCTCTCTCTAATCCTTCATCTAATTCCCTCATTTCTTCTTTATTAATCTATCAATCAACCAACCTAATCCACCAAATCCATGATCTAGAATAGGCCATTAATTACGTAGACCTTCAATTGGTATCAAGAGCCTTGGTTAGTTTGGTTTATTCTTGTTTTATTTTTTTATTTTGGTGGGTTTTGATTTAATCATGCTTAAATCATAAAAAGTTTGTATTTTTTATAAAAAGTTTGTGTTTTTATATGTTAAATCATATCAAATCTTCAAATCTTTTTACTTTTTAGATAAAAAATTACAAATTTTTATATAAAAATCAAATTTTTTTTCTTATATAAAACCTTAAAAAGTTGTGTTTTCATAAAAAGTTAGTGTTTTTTTTTTTTTTTATAGAAGTTTTTGTTTTTCTCTTTTTTAATTTTGTAGTTTTTTATAAACAATTTGTATCAATTTTATCAATTTTATAAATCTCTAAATTTTTATCAAGTTTATCAATTTCTAAATTTTTTTTTAGTTAGTTTAGTTTTATCAATTTTATTTTTTTATTATTTTTTTAGTTTATTTTTTAATCAGTTTTTTATAAATTTTTTAATCAGTCCTTCTGTCCTTCTGTCCAGTTTTTGGTCCATTGTTTCTGTCCATCTGTCCAACCTTGTCCCAACAAATCTGAGCTAAATGTTCCGAATCAGTAATTAAGTTCCGAATCAAGCAAGATAACTTCCGAACCACAAACTTCCGAATCAATTTTTTAAGTCAAAACTTCCGAATCAATTTTTTGTTTTGAAAATCTTCCGAACCAAACACTTCCGATTCGGAAGTCTTCCGAATCAAAATCTTCCGAATCAAAATCTTCCGATTCGGAACTGTTCCGAACGAAACAAAGTTCCGAACGAAACAAAGTTCCGAACGAAACAAAGTTCCGATTCGGAACTCTTCCGAATGAAGCTATTTCAAACTTAACGGGCAAATCCTCGTCTTTTGAATAGACTCATTCCCTCTAAATAAACATACACCCAAGACTCAAAACCTTAAACAACACAAGATTAAAAACCTTTAACTGACTCACCCACATCCGACACCTCGACTGAAACCAAAACTCACAGACCCCTCACTCCCGACTCACAAAAATCAAAACTTTCATCAACTCTCGACTCCCTCTCTCGACAATAACAACACCCTCTCGAACCCTCTCGACAAACCGAGACCAAAACCTTGACTCTCATCCCTCGACCGACTCAAACCAAAAACAGCAACCAAGACTCACACCCTCGACATACCCATCCCTACTCTCGTCTCACAACAACTCTTTCGACTCAGACCCATCTCACAACACCAATCAACTCTCGACTCAACACACCCACCCTCCACCCTCGTCTAAACACAAACTCAACCCAACACCCTCGAACCGTCACACCCTCTCGTCATGTCCCCTAACAGTCCCACACCCATTCTCTCACAACTCTGGACACCACTCGAATCTCTCGATTCCTCACCCACCAGACTCACCTTCATCCCGACCCACCCTCACCTACAACACCTGACAGAACGACTCAACAGTAGAGAGAGACTCAACAACAAACATTAAAATAAACCTACCTGAGATCCTTATATTCAAGATCTTGAAGTCAAACACTTATATTAAACAATCACAATCATGGCGTTTGCTGAATCATAAGGTTTGTGAGGCGTTAATTTTTGGGAGGCGTTTTTTAGGTTTGTGAGAGAGAGAGATATTGTGAGAGACGAAGGCTTCTGATTTGTTTATTTTAAGAGAGAGAGATAAATATATGGGGCGATTTAAGATATAGGTCAGAGAAGATAAATTGTTTTTAACTGGACGGAGAAACCAAGTAAAAGGAGTAAGTGGGGCGGTGGAAACAAATTTATTGGGCCACGTGTGCATTGAGAAGGAGAAATCCTTGGGACACGTTTTTTTAATTGACGGAGTAAACAAGGGTTGGATTTTTTTATTTTTTTATTATTCCAAAATTTTCTCTTCTTTTTAATCCATAGTTATTTTTTAAAAAGTTATTTTTTATTATTTTTTATTTTTTTATTTTTCTATTTTTCTAATTTTATTTTCCATTTTAAAATATCACATTTTTTATTTTTATTTTTTATTTTTTTATTTTTTTTGTTAAATTAAATTTTTTTTATATTTTTTTTTGTCACTTTTATATTTTTTTTGGTTTAGTATATTTTGTTTATTAATTTTTGGCAACTCGTGTCGAGGCATAACGTGGAAAACTATTTGTCGGGTTAAACGTTATTGTGGTCGGATTTAAAGACAAACGTGACGAGTCAAAGTGACAAGCTTCATTTATACCATCCATCGCGGAATTTTAAATATTATTTACGAGTCTCTCGTTTTTAATCGATCTTTAATGGATTCGTTCGATTCGACATGTCAAAAGGGAGAGTTGTATTTAAGGCAAAACGAAGTTAAGAAAAGTGCCATCACCTCCTTTCAACTTCTCCAGTCTCATCTTGTCACTCTTTCGGGGATTCAAGGAGGGAGCGAATTTGTGACAATCTTTGGACAAGATCGTCATATATTCATCGACTCCATTTTTACCGCTTTGACCCAACTCGCCGAGCAACTCAACCATGGAAACTTTAATCACTCTGCATCGGTACTTGCATATAAGGCTCTTGTGACACACCTCACGCCCTTCCTCCAATTTAATATCATCAAGCCTGAAAGTTCAATGATTTGCCAATCGTTTCTTCGAGATACACATACCGAGCTTCGAGTTTTCCGTGATACGATTTTGAAACTCATGTCATCGGTCTCGTCTTCGATATATCAAAGATCACAACTTCAGCAAGCATATAATAATGGAGAGCAAGAATCAATGACACAGATGCAAGAAGAGAATGGTCATACGGTCGACAACTTAAAGCCTAACGATGGCACGAGCACCGAATCAGGAGGACAACATGATGCCAGTGGCACGTCAGGGAATGTTCACGAGATCCTTCTTGATGACACCTTGCCCATTTATGACGAAGAGCCTGCAAACATGGTACAATGTGATGTTGGTTATGATGTATATGCTGATAACATGCCGCATATTGAGCATTCTGAACCTAATTATGACAAACATGGGATGGAAAAGAGTGATAGAAATACCACTTCTGATTCATCCGATGTAAGTCATAATGGGGGAGAGATTGTTCAGAATGCTATAGTACATCATGAAAATTGTATTATAACTGCTTCATTGTCTGCTTCTGATTCCAAGATTAGAGAGCTCGAAATGATTGTAGCTCAACAATTAAAAGATCTTGAGGATGCCAAACGTGAATTTTCTAAGAAAACGGATAAATTTGAAACATACTTTGAAAAACTTGAAAAGTCAAACGTTGTTCTTGAAAGAAAATTGGATCAAACTGTTTTAGATTCGAAAGCTGAAAAGGATAATCTTTTGAAACAAATTCAACTGCTTGAATCTAAGTTGGCATCCCAAGATAACGTGCTCAAAGAAAATGAAACATTAAAGGCCCAAGTACAGGAAAAGGTTTTTGCTATAGCTGCGTTGAAAAACGAGTTAAGGAAAAGTAAAGGACCTAGTGTGGACACTAAGCTTGAAAAACCATCAATCTTGGGGAAACCGCCTACAAATCAGTTCGTCAGACAACCGATTGTCAGACAACCTACTGCATTTAGATCCGAGCGACCACAATCCTCGAGACCGCGGTTTGCCTCCCAAGTTGATTTGGTTCATCTTATTAGACCAGTCACTCCAGCTACTAGGCCCAATGTGATCACTCCAGCTTTAGCAAGACCAAGTCATATGATTGCCTCTAGTTTCCCTAAAAATACCAAGACCACGTCTAGAACTAGTTCAAATGACGTTTGCCATGAATCTGACCTTAGGGAAGCTAAGCAAAAGACACATGTAAGAGATAGGAATTCCAAACCTAGTCAGATGCCTTCTAGTGTACCCAACACTGCTAACCGTAGCATGTCCAATCCTAGGAGCATCAATCAATCATCTAAGGATTCTAGATCTTACTCGGACATTAAATATGCTACTTGTAAAACATGTAGAAAATGTGTCTTTACGGCAAATCATGATGCTTGTATCAAAAAATTGCTTAATGAGGTGAACTCCCGTGCTAGACTTAAATCCCAGTGGGTCGCTAAAATCAAACCCGTTGGTAAAATGTGGCGCCCCACTGGTAGATCTTTCACTCTTGTAGGAAACGAGTGCCCTTTAACTAGGATAGTCTCCGATTCTACAAAGACTACTAGGGAGGAAATTGCAAAGGATGATACATTACTTAAGCCTGAACTTAAGATTTTCTATAAAAGGAAACGATTGCCAACTAAGACAAGTGAATCATCCCCTCAGGCCACCTCTGACACAAGTAAAGCCAACTGTGAACCCCCACGTGCTTCAAAAATAGATATCTCTAACCCATGCAAAAGTATACAAACTCCTAATGAGAATGCAGGTACCAAAGTTGATGTTCCAAAAGAACGAAGCGGTCCAATCGTTGTGTACCGTTCAACTAAGGACACTCTTAGAGTTTGGTTGCTGAAGAAGCAGATATCAGAGAAACAAATGTCTCAGGGGATTCATGGTTAAGCTGCAAACAAGGACTTACAGTCACATAACAGACTGTAACTCGATCCTCAAAGAAAGGAAAGTTCATCCCGATGATGACTTATCCTAACAACGAGAAATTCATTTTTCTCGGGCATGAGCTTATATACAAAACATTCCAAGTTTTTAAGCTCATGCACAATGGTTTATCATTAAATATCAGATGGTAACCCGTGCTTCAAATAAAGGAAAGTTTATCGCCGATGATAAACTTATCCTTACAACGAGAAATTAAATTTTCTCGGACACGAGCTTACATTTAAACCATTCAAAGGTTTTAGGCTCGTGTACATGACTTACAGTTAAATGTCAGACTGTAACTCGAACTTAAAATAAAGGAAAGTTTATCGTTTATGATAACTTATCCTCTTAACGAGAAATTCACCTTTCTCGGTCATGAGCTTGTATTAAAACATTCGAAGTTTTAAGCTCAGAAAGGAAAGTGTATCTTTTAAATAAGAGAACTTTTCTTCATAACGAGAAATTAACCTTTCTCGGTCATGAGCTTTCCGTTAAAACAGTCAAAGTTTTCAAGCTCATGAACACGACTTCTAAGTAAATGTCAGCTTAGGACTCGTTCTTCAGATAAAAGGAAAGTTTATCGCCGATGATAAACTTATCCTTAACAACGAGAAGTTTACAACTTCTCGGACTTGAGCTCGTTCCTAAGATATTCCAAATCTTAAGCTCAAGTAATTGTTTTTCAAAACTTTGAACACAATTTTTCGAGAATTTCTCAAAAGGTTTTTCTAAATCTTTCAAAATTGTGTGTTCAAAAACGTTTTGATAAAACGAGCATGTCTTCTGGAATCGATAATATTTACGAACCTAGAAATGTCATTCAATAATGACACGGGGTTGTAAATAAAGTTCGAGCAGAAGTTTAAAAGATTTAAAACATGCTCCAAATGGTTTGCTATTATTTCAGATAGCAACCCGCTTTTCATAATCAAGTCAAGCATTTCACCGGAAAGCTTTGACTCTACAACGAGAATTAATTTTCTCGGGGACGTGACGAGGTGACCAACATTCGTGAACAAGAACCATGTGCTTCTTTCATATGCTGTTCTCCATTA
Organism: Glebionis coronaria; assembly: GCA_025667525.1. Classification (NCBI taxonomy): domain Eukaryota; kingdom Viridiplantae; phylum Streptophyta; class Magnoliopsida; order Asterales; family Asteraceae; genus Glebionis; species Glebionis coronaria. Next base: position 458,111,947 of record CM046882.1, read on the forward strand.
TTCAGGTCCAACCTCGTACATTGCTACTCTTGTGAATTCATTATAATATATTGATCTTTGCACGTGTTAAATACCTTACACTTGTGTTTAAAAGGTATTTAATTCACGTTTCAAGTACACCCTCATTAATTTGAGGGGGAGCTTGTGTAATTCATGAAGATAATTGGATTTACATTTTTCTTCCCAAATTTTCTTAAAATGCTATTAAATCAATTGATATTAAAAACATCGATTGGGTTAATATTTTTAATATGGGGGAGAAAATGTGATTTAATATGGGAAATGATTAATCACAAATGGTTTGACTTAACGTGTTAGCTCATCCCGACATGTGCGAAATGTTTTCGAATATCGTAGCATATGTTAAGGGGGAGCAAAATGGATTTGCACTTCAAAATGGATTTCATGGTGATTTATACTTACCCGCAACCCATTTATTTCACGACGATGAAGATTGTGGTGACATAAGGATGGTAGGATAGGTTAAAGTCCAATGATTTCTCTAGAACCGGAGGAATCTTCCCAAGGACATTCCATAGCTAGAAATAGTAGTCCTTAGGAAAGATGGAGAAAGATTGTGAACGTAGCTGAATGCCGACCAAGTACTTAAGTTAGCACTGGAACAATCACAACAAGGTGCTAGTGATGACGTATTGGTAAGCATTGAAGGGGTTGAAGAATAAAAAAGAATTGTAAAGATAAAGGGTGTAAAGAAAGAAGCCCTCCTTACAACTTTAGGCAGAAACCGGGTCAATACATATGCTATTGAGATCATTTTTGTTAATGATTCTCGATATTGAAGAAAGACGTCATGGACCCAGTGATGCAATGCACAACCCTTCCCAGCTAACTCAAATATCTCTCAAAAGGTATTTGTTTTAATCACACGGAGATCAACACGTTATCTATTGATTTATTCACTCCGAATAAATTGGTATTGAAAAGGTGGCACTCCTCTCCAGCCTCCGATCACTAAAAAATCCAAAATGCACGATCGAGTCTAGAGCCATTTGAGATCATCAAATATCTCATTAGGACACACTTTCATTATTCCTTGCTTCTTCACACACTGTGAAAAGTAAGAAAGATCTTAAGAGTTCTACGCAAAATCTTCATGATCTTGCCTGAACATCCGAGTAATACGAAAGTATTTACAATGAAGATGGAAATCCTTCTTGAGCGAATATCAAAAAGCTCATGGTAGGTGACTTGTGCGATTCTTTATGAATCAAACTTGTGATAACTGGAAAGCAACAGTGGTTTAATTCTTAAATGAATTTAAACACGTTCCAGGCCTCTACGCATTATCATATGATCTTGCCAGAACACTCAGAGTGACTCTTTATTGATCACAGTGACGAGTGGAAATCCTTCTAGTGTTAACATTAAACAGCACTTGGTAGGTAACTTGCAAGATTCTATATGAATCAAGCTAGTGACAACTGGAAAGCAACGATGGTGCGGTTCTTAATTGAATTTCACTTGTTCCAGGAACATGAATTGACGGCTTCAAATCATACGGATAATATTTATCCAAATGATTCACTCTTTACGTTCGCAGTCAGCTTTGGACGGTCGAGTAAAGAGAACGGGTTTACCCGCGAAATCTTGTCAAGGAGGTTCTTTATTGAAACTACCTGCCACAAGTACGATATTTAATATCGTCCAACGGTCTTCACCGACCGGAGGTAAATTGCTACCGAATTAGTATGAAATGTTCAAGGCCATTTCATCCGTGTATATTGTTTTGTTGCTAACTGTCTTATGCAGCGTAACAAGAAGGTGGCATTGCGGTGTACAATCCAGAAGAAGTCGTCACCACATGCTTATACTACATACAATTAGTACTTCAACAAATTCAAGAAAGCCTGAAGGTCAAGTCTTCCGCTGTATCAAACTCTGAAGCTTTCAAGAATTTAAAAGTATAAGTATGTGGAACATGAAGTCACAAAGAGGCAAATATCACAAGTGAAGAATGCACAAGGTCAAGGCAAGGAAATATGCTCAAGACTAAAGTCAAAGATCACATCAAGCATATTCACAAGAACAAGATCGAAGACTCAAGCATAGATGCTAGGTTTAAGATTTTGTAAAAAGATGTGACCTCCCTTAGGGGGAGATTGTTGGAAATACGTTTTTCCCAATAAAGTCTCGGTCACATCTTAGTTAGCATAGATCACGAGTTATAGACTATTTAGAACTTTGTAACTTGGAGCGACCTCCCTTAGGGGGAGATTGTTGGAAATACGTTTTACGTATTTATGAAGGATCGGTCGCTCCAACGATAATTATGTAATGGGCTCGTGATCTATTTACTTTATGTATGGTCCATATAGCCCACATGTAGGGTGGGCTATATATAACCCCTCCTAGCATGTTAGGAGGGGGTTGTTGATTCCATTTTCACTTAATCATATTTTCCACTTTCACTTTCTCTCTCCAATTCTCTCCCTTCTCTCCTTTCTCTCTCTAATCCTTCATCTAATTCCCTCATTTCTTCTTTATTAATCTATCAATCAACCAACCTAATCCACCAAATCCATGATCTAGAATAGGCCATTAATTACGTAGACCTTCAGGTATCAAGAGCTATGGTTGCATCTTAGGATTTGCGTGTTTTGATCTTTTAATTTGGTGGTAAAATTTTTTTTTCTTTCTTTTGGTTCCAAATCTAGTATATCACTTTTGATCTATTTGATTTGGTATAATCTTTTTTCTTACTTTTGAAATTTATTTTAACAAATTATAGTCTAAATTTGGGAGTTTTTGTTACAAAGTCTCATCAGTTTCATAAATTTTTAATACCTACTGTTTGTCTCGATCTATGTTACATTTTGTGTGTCTTGATATATAATTTATTTCTTGGTTGTCTAAAATTATATCTGATATAATATCTTTTGGTTTGTTTCAAATAATATCAGTTTTATCAACTTTTTTGTCTTAACTGTCTTTTTGTTTTGAATGCACACCTGTCGGAAAAGGGTTTCTTCTTCCGATACTTTCTTTTTTTATAGATTTGTTTCCGTCGGAAAAGGGTTTTGCATTCCGACCATTTTTCTGACGGTTACAAGTTTCAACTTTCCGACAGATATTTTTCCGACAAATACGTATTCCGATACTTTTTCCAATAGATATTCCGATGGTCTTATTCGGATAGCATTCCGATCAGTTACATTGCTATAGCTTTCCGACTGCTTGTTTTCCGATTGTTTTGATAACTAAAACAAAAAGACTCATCCAGTCGACTCGACTCAACCAAGTGACCAAAGACTAGACTCTCGTATCAACAACCTCATCACACACGACTAAGACTTGAACTCGACATAGACGCAGACTCGACCAAGACCATAATCCAAAACCATCAACACCACACCCTCAACCTAAACCCAATACAACATAACAAGCCTCGAACACCCAAGCCTCCTCAACCCTCACAGCACCCCCCTCGTCACTTTGACTTAGACTCTCCCATCAACAGACTCGACCACAAAGAATCGATCATCACCACTCGATTTGACTCTCGACCCACCGACTCACAATCAACAAACCAAAAACCAATACTCAACACAAAAAACAACAAGTCTCATAACCAAAAGACTCACCAAGAACATACTCCAAAATAAACTTGACCACCCTCATCACTCGACAAAACATGAAGTCAACCTACACAACTCAAAAATCAACACTGATCCCAGATTCATCTCGTGTTAAGACATGCATGCCGAGATCTAATTAGATCTTTTACACGACATCCTTCATCACAGATCTGTGAATAGTGTAAACATTTTCTTTTAATTTTCGAACATAAAGATTGATATATAACAAATATGTTATAATCTTCGTTCTTTATTTCGGTTTTGAATTAAAACAGAAAACTCATGCATGCATCAAACAATAACCTACCCGAGATCTCGTATAGATCTTGAATACAAATTCAGCTTGGTTTGTTGTTATTCGAATCAATCAAATAAAGCAGATAGTTTACCTAGTGTGGGTTTCGATTCATCTTAAATTAAAAGTGATAAGAAGATAATAGTTGAGTGTGGTAAGTTATTTTTGGTTACTGAGTTTGGATAAGAAAGGGGCGGAGGATACTATGTGGAGATAAGGGGGTGCTGCGTTGGTTTCTGTGTGTGAAAGAGAGAAGTGTTTGTGATAGAAGTGTTTGAGGTTGTAACTGCGTTTAGGATTAGGATATAGAGTGTGTGAGGAAAGTTAGGATTTGAGTGGGTCTCTTATATCCCACACTTTTTTCTAGTAAACCGGGTTTTGTCTTGGGCCAGCTTTGTGACTAGGACAATCTTGGGTCGGCTGTGTTGGACTCGGTTGGACTGTGTTGGATGAGCCGACTATTAGTGATACTTTGGGCTCGAGTGGAGTAACATTTTAATGCGCTGTGTGACTTAATAAACTTCATATCCGAGTTTTATATCAAAATTTACTATATTGGATAAAATTTGTATATTAAGAAGATTATTAGTTCTAATCGGAGCTCGACAACGACAATAGTGACGAGACAAAGATCTTAGACAAAGTGACTTGATAAAGTGACAAGGTTTATTTTGCCGACAAATTTTTGATCGGGTATTATTATTTGACATTGAAAACCGATTTTTATCGATCAGTAATCCTTAACGTCATTGATTATCGACATTCAATGGAGTCTTTGATTTCGACTTTTCAAGAGGTAGAATCGCATCAAATGAATGTTAAAGCTAGAGAAAGTAGAATGGCTTTATTTCGACTACTTCGGCCCTATCTGTCGAACATTTCTCTAGTTAAAGAAGGAATCGGATTTGTGACACTCTTCGGTCAAGATCGTATCATTTTCGTCCACCAGATGCTCCTCAAATTTAACCAACTACTAGAGTAGATCAACAAAGAAGACATTAATCAAATTGAATCCTCACATTCACTTCAAGTTCTAGAGCAACATTTTTCGAGTTTCTTTCAATTTGATCCTGCCAAGGTTGAAGCTTCAACGATCTGCCAGTCAGTCCTTGAAGACACACAAATCGAGGTTAAAGACTTCAGTGATAGATTGCTCGATTTCATGAAATCTATTGCACTTTTGATTTATAAAAGTTCACAACTTCAACAAGAGCATGATAGTGGAATACAAGAAAATCCGATGCCAGATAAAACAAATGGTCTTACGGATGACTCAAAGGAGACCATCTCGGTTAACAATGATAGCAGCGTCATTGCATCACGACAACATGATTCAAGCATGCATGACGAAGAGCCAATAGTTGGGGTACAATTGAATATTGTATCTAACAATGATTTACAGCATGTTGAGCATTCCGACCCTATCTATACCAAACATGGGATGGAAAAGAGTGATAGCAATACCACTTCTGATTCATCCGATGTGAGTCATAATGAGGGAGAAAATGATCAGAATGCCAAAGATCATGATATGTGCTTTATGACTGCTACTTTAACCAATTCTGCTTCTAGGATTGAAGAGCTTGAAATGATTTTAGCTTAGCAATCAAAAAGAGCTTGAGGATGCCAAAATTGAATTTTCGAAGAAAACGGAGAAATTTAAAACATATTTTTCAAAACTTGAAAAATCAAACGTTGTTCTTGAATGAAAATTGGATCAAACAGTTCTAGATTCTAAAGCTGAAAAGGATAATATTTTGAAACAAATTAAGTTTCTTGAATCTAAGTTGGCATCCCAAGATGCATTGCTCAAAGAAAATGAGACGTTAAAAGCTCATGTACAGAAAAAGATTTTTGCAATAGCGGATTTGAAAAACGAGTTGAGGAAAACTAAAGGAACTAGTGTGGACACTAAGCTTGAAAAACCATCAATCTTGGGGAAACCGCCTACAAATCAGTTCGTTAGACAACCGACTGCATTTAGATCCGAGCGACCATAATCCTCGAGATCGCGGTTTGCCTCCCAAGTTGATATGGCTCATCTTTCTAGACCAGTCACTCCACCATCTAGGTCTAATGTGACTAAAACAGCTTTTGCAAGACCTAATCACATGATTGCCTCTAGTCTCCCTAGACACAGTCCAAAGAACACGTCTCGAACTAGTTCAAATGACGTTCGCCATACATTTGGTCTAAGGGAAGCTAAGCAAAATACATAAGTAAGAGATAGGAATTTCAAACCTAGTCAGATGCCTTCTAGTTTACCCAACACTGCTAACCGTAGCATGTCACATCCTAGGAGCATCAATCAATCATCTAGGAATTCTAGATCTTACTCGCACATTAAATATGCTACTTGTAAAACATGTAGAAAATATGTCTTTAAAACCAATCATGATTCTTGTATAAAAAATTACTTAATGAGGTGAACTACCGTGCTAGACTTAAATCCCAGTGGGTAGCTAAAATCAAACCCGTTGGTAAAATGTGGCGCCCCACTGGTAGAACTTTCACTCTTGTAGGAAACGAGTGCCCTTTAACTAGGTTAGTCTCCGATTCTACTAAGACTACTAGGGAAGAAATGAAGAAGGATGATACATCACTTAAGCCTCAACTTAAGGTTTTCTATAAAAGGAAACGTTTGCCAACTAAGATAAGTGAATCATCTCCTTAGGGCACCTCTAGCACAAGAAAAGAAAACTGTGAATCCTCGAATGGTTCTAAGATAGATATCGCTAACCCACATAAAAGCATACAAACTCCTAATGAGAATGCAGGTACCAAAGTCCACGTTCAACAAGAACACAGCGGTCCAATCGTTGTATACCATTCAATTAAGGATACTCTCAGAGTTTGGTTACTGAAGAAGCTGATATCTAAGAAACAAGTGTCTTAGGGGATTTGCAGTTAAGCTCGTGTGTAAAAGGACTTATAGTCACATCACAGACTATAACTCGTTCATCAAAGAAAGGAAAGTTTATCGCCGATGATAAACTTATCCTCACAACGAGATATTAAATTTTCTCGGGCATGAGCTAAAATTAAAAACATTCAAAGTTTTTTAGCTCATGCACTAAGGGTCATAGTCAAATGACAGTCTGTGACCCGGCCTTCAAAGAAGGGAAGTTTATCTCGTCAACGATAACTTACCCTCAAAACTAGAAATTAATTTTTCTCGGACACGAGGTAAATTTAAAACTATTCAAAGGTTTTAAGCTCGTGTATATGGCTCATCGTTAAATTTCAGACGATGACCCGTACTTCAAATAAAGGAAAGTTTATCGCCGATGATAAACTTATCCTCAAAAATTAGAAATTAAATTTTATCGGATACGAGCTTACATTTAAACTATTCAAAGGTTTTAAGCTCGTGTATAAGGCTCATCGTTAAATGTCAGACAATGACCCGTTCTTCAAATAAAGGAAAGTTTATCGCCGATGATAAACTTATCCTCACAACGAGAAACTAATTTTTCTCGGGCATGAGCTTATATTAAAAACATCCGAAGTTTTTAAGCTCATGCACAATGGCGTATAATTATATTTCAGATTATGCCCCGGACCTCAAGGAAAGGAAAGTTTATCACCGACGATAAACTTATCCTTACAACGAGAAATTATTTTTTCCCGGGCATGAGCTTATATTAAAAACATTCGAAGTTTTTAAGCTCATGCACTATGACTTACAGTTAAATATCAGACTGTAACTCGGACCTCAATTTTAGGAGAGTTATCTTTAAAGATAGCTTATCCTCGTAACGGGAAATTAAATTTTATCGGTCATGAGCTTGTATTAAAACATTCCAAGTTTTAAGCTCAGAAAGGAAAGTGTATCTTTTAAATAAGAAAACTTTTCCTCATAACGAGAAATTCATCTTTCTCGGTCATGAGCTTTACGTTAAAATATTCAAAAGTTTTCAAGCTCATGAAAACGAATTCTAAGTAAATGTCAGCTTAGAACTCACTCTTCAGTTAAAAGGAAAGTTTATCGTTGATGGTATCTTATCCTTAACAACAGGAAGTTTACAACTTCTCGGGCTTGAGCTCGTTTTGTAAGATATTCAACATCTTAAGCTCAAGTAATTGGTTTTCAAAACTTTGAACACAATTTTTCGAGAATTTTTAAAAGGTTTTTCTAAATCTTTCAAAATTGTGTGTTCAAAAATGTTTTGATAAAAAGAACATGTCTTCTGCAATCGATAATATTTACGAACCTAGAAATGTCGTTCAATAATGACACGGGGTTGTAAATAAAGTTTGAGCAGAAGTTTAAATGATTTAAAACATGTTCTAAATGGCTTGCTATTATTTCAGATAGTAACCCGATTTTCATACTCAAGTCAAGCATTTCACCGGAAAGCTTTGACTCAACAACGGGAATTAATTTTCTCGGGCATGGTTTACTTTATAACCATTTAAGAGATTGTGTTTACGTAATAACACAATCTAATACGAATTTATGTACGTGTCAGTGCATTTATTTGTTAAAACAAGAGAAATCTTGTTTTTATGAAGTTATCATCTCCACCAACCGTAGCAATTTACATTTGATATCTACATACTCGACGATGCGACTACTCAAATGGTGACTACAGCTCTTTCAATAGAACACGGGTCAACAATTGAGGGGGAGCAATTGTCCAACATTCAGAATCTTTGACGCCGAAAGTGCCAAGGTCACATATTGGTGTCAAGACAACGATATCAATCGTACACATGGAGTCAAGAGATAACTTCATACATGATGAGCCGACCAACATTCGTGAACAAGAACCATGTGCTTCTTTCATATGATGTTCTCCATCATTCAGGTCCAACCTCATAAATTGCTAATCCTGTGAATACATTATCATATATGATCTTTGCATGTGATAAGTACCTTTGACTTGTGTTTAAAAGGTACTGCATTCACGTTTCAAGTACACCCTCATTAATTTGAGGGGGAGCTTGTGTAAAGCATGAAGATAATTAGATTTGCATTTTTCTTCCAAAATTTTCTTAAAACTTTATTAAATCAATTGATATTAAAAACATAGATTGGGTTAATATTTTTAATATGGGAAAGAAAATGTGATTTAATAATGAGATCAATCAATTTAATGGTTTGACTTAATGTGTTGGCTCATCCAGACATGTGCGAAATGTTTTCGAATATCGTGGCATATGTTAAGGGGGAGCCAAATGGATTTGGATATCAAAATGGATTTCATGGTGACATATACTTACCCACAACATCTCTATTCACGACGGTGACGATTGTGGTGACATAAGGATGGTAGGATAGGTTAAGTCCAATGATTCTTCTAAAACCGAAGTAATCTTCCCAAGGACATTCCATAGCTAGAAATAGTAGTCCTTAGGAAAGATGGAGAAAGATTGTGAACGTAGATGAATCGCGACCAATTACTTAAGTTAGCACTGGAACAATCACAACAAGGTGCTAGTTATGACGTATTGGTAAGCATTGAAGGGGTTGAAGAATAAAAAGAATTGTAAAGATAAAGGGTGAAAAGAAAGAATCCCTCCTTACAACTTAGGCAGAAACCGGGTCAAGACATATGCTATTGAGATCATTTTTAATGATGCTCGATATTGAAGATAGACATCATGGACCCAGTGATGCAATGCACAACCCAACCCAGCTAACTCAGATATCTCTCAAAAGGTATTTGTTTTAATCATACGGAGACAACGCATTATCTATTGATTTATTCACTCCGAATAAATTGGTATTGAAATTGTGGCACTCCTCTCCAGCCTCCGATCACTAAAATCCAAAATGCACGACTGAGTCTAGAGCCATTTGAGATCATCAAATATCTCATTAGGACACACTTTCATAATTCCTTGCTTCTTCACACACTGTGAAAAGTAAGAAAGATTTTAAGTGTCCTACGCAAAATCTTAATGATCTTGCCTGAACATCCGAGTAATACGAAAGTATTTACAATGAAGATGGAAATCTTTCTTGAGCGAATATCAAAAAGCTCATGGTAGGTGACTTGTGCGATTCTTTATGAATCAAGCTTGTGATAACTGGAAAGCAACAGTGGTTTAATTCTTAACTGAATTTAAACACGTTCCAGGCCTCTACGTAATATCCTAGTAGTCTTGCCAGAACACTCAGAGTGATACCTTAGTGTTCACAGTGATGAGTGGAAATCCTTCTAGTGTTAACCTCAAACAGCACTTGGTAGGTAACTTGCAAGATTCTATACGAATCAAGCTCGTGACAACTGGAAAGCAATGATGGTGCGGTTCTTAATTGAATTTAACTTGTTCCAGGAACATGAATTGACGGCTTCAAATCATGCGGATAATATTATCCAAATGATTCACTCTTTATGTTCGCAGTCAGCTTTGGACGGTCGAATAAAGAGAACGGGTTTACCGACGAAATCTTGTCAAGGAGGTTCTTAATTGAAACTACCTGTCACAAGTACGATATTTTATATCGTCCAACGGTCTTCACCGACCGGAGGTAAAATGCTACCGAATTAGAATGAAATGTTCAAGGCCATTTCATCAGTGTACATGTTTTGTTGCTAACTGTCTTATGCAGCGCAACAAGAAGGTGGCATTGCGGTGTACAATCCAGAAGAAGTTGCCGCCACATGCTTATACTGTATGCACTTAATACTTCAACAAATTCAATAAAGTCTAAAAGTCAAGTCTTCCGCTGTATCAAACTCTGAAGCTTTCAAGAATTTATAAAAGTATAAGTATGTGGAACATGAAGTCACGAGGAGGCAAATATCACAAGTGATGAATGCACAAGGTCAAGGCAAGGAAATATGCTCAAGACTAAAGTCAAAGATCACATCAAGCATATTCACAAGAACAAGATCAAAGACTCAAGGATAGTATGCTAGGTTTAAGATTTTGTAAAATGGTGCGACCTCCCTTAGGGGGAGATTGTTCGAAATACGTTTTTCCAAAGAAAGTCTCGGCCACATCATTGTTAGCATAGATCACGAGCTATAGACTATTTAGGACATTGTAACTTGGAGTGACCTCCCTTAGGGGGGATTGTTGGAAATACGTTTTTACGTATTTAGAAAGGATCGGTCACTCTAAAGATAGATTCAAGTATTGGGCTCGTGATCCAATGTATTAACATATAGCCCATATAGCCCACATGTAGGGTGGGCTATATATACCCCCTCCTAGCATGTTAGGATGGGTTGAACACTTTGTTATTTCAATCATTTTACATGTTTCTTCCATTCTCTCTTTTATCTCTCTACATTTCTCTCTCTAAGTTCTTCCTTTTTCCATTCCATTCATCAGATAAATCAAACATTGCTAAATCCTAAGAAACTACGATTCTACATGATCTTTTTCAGATTTCGAGTAAATGAGGATGTCGTCAATAAAAACTATAACAAACTTATCAAGGTAGGGTTTGCAGACACGGTTCATTAGATCCATAAAAACGGCAGGAGCATTGGTAAGACAAAATGGCATAACGGTAAATTCAAAGTGACCATAACGAGTTCTAAATGCGGTTTTGGAGATGTCACTTTCATGCACTCTTAACTGATGATAACCTGAACGAAGGTTTATCTTGGAGAAACAACAAGCACCTTGTAATTGGTCAAATAATTCGTCTATACGAGGGAGAGGGTAACGATTCTTGATTATCAGCTTATTCAATTCCTTGTAGTCAATACACATTCTCATTGCACCGTCCTTTTTCTTTACAAAGAGCACAGGGGGCCCCATGGCGAATGACTCGGTCTAATGAAACCTTTATCTTGTAATTCCTTAAGCTGATTTGATAATTCATTCATTTCAGACGAGGCTAAGCGATAAGGCGACTTGGCAACAGGCAGTGCACCCAGAATAAGATCGATACGAAATTCAACTTCACGCACAGGAGGTAATCCCGACAAGTCGTCTGGGAATACTCCAGGAAATTCACAAACGATACGAATGTCATCAAGCTTTTTCTCATCAGCCTTGATACAAAGAAGAAAATTTAGATTGTCATCCGAATTCTCACCGCGAAGTTCAGGTTTTACCAGAAGAAAGAGGAATACGCAAGATTCGTTAAAAATAAACAATGACAGCACGATGAGACGTTAACCAATCCATACCAACAATAACATCAAAATTGCCAAGACACGTCGGTAAAAGGTCGATTAAAACAAATGACTAAGCAAGTCGAGGGTATAGCCACGCAAGACTGTATTGGTACTAAAAATCTTACCGTCTGCTAATTCTACTTTATAGCTAGTGTCTAAATCAGCAGGAGTAATATCAATGAAAGGAGTAAAGGCAGAAGACATGAAACTTTTCTCAGCACCAGAATCGAATAAAACACTAACATAGTGATCATTAAGAAGATACGTACTAGCGACCACCTGAGGATTCTACTGAGCGTTATTACCCACATGATACACCATGCCTCGAACTCCATCGTTCTGTGGTTCCTTAGCCTTTGGACACCTATTCTGGAAATGACCTTTTTCACCACAGCTAAAGCACACCACATTACAGTTCCCTTCCTTATGGTCGTCCCTCTTACAAGTTGCACACTTAGGAGGACACACACCGACAGGATGATGCCAATTGCATAGATCACACTTAGGCAGATTCCTAGTATAACCTCGTATGCCAGCAGGAGCAGCAGGAGCAATAAGAGTATCAAGAGTAACAGGAGCATTAGGAGTAACAGGAGCAGTAGGAGCAGTAGGAGCAGCAGGAGCAGCTGCATACATGGTTGATGTCTCTTGTCTCTTTTTGTCTTGTCGGTTATTGTTCCTGTTAGAGTTTCTATTGTTCCCTCGGTTGTTGTTACGGTTATTGCCCTGATTATTCCCATGATTGTTTCCTTTAGTATCCTCCCATTTCCGCTTGTTATCAGCATTTGACTTAGCAGCTTTACCTTCCACAGACTGCTCGACCAATTCACGAGCCAGGTTCACCGCTTCATGTAGGGAGGAAGGTTTTGATGAAGTAATGTGACCTTTAATTCTTTCAGGAAACCCCTTGACATACCTTTTTATTTTATTCTTCTCATCTGGAACCATTTTGGGGCACATTAAGACCAACTCATGAAACCTATTATTGTAAGCTTCAATATCATCATTTTTCATTTGTAGGTTCCATAGCTCATGCTCCATTCGAGCTATCTCATTCTCAGGGCAGTATTCAATGGTCATCATTACTTTGAACTCACTCCAAGGGATTTTTTTTGCATTATCAAGACCTAAGGTTCGAATATTCCTGATATGAGTGAAATCTCGTATCAATTATAACAAATCAAACCCTAAAACACAAAGAAAAATACCAAGTTTAATGTGAAAAAGCAGAATTATGTGGTATTCTTTGTTTTTTGTGATTTTGTAGGTAAAATGATACGATTTGGTGCAAACACGGATTTCAAGGCATTATTATCAAGAAAAAGACAAAAGAAGGACCTATTTTGACAAGTCTCCAAAGTTCAAGGACCTTACATGACAATCTGCCAAAGATTAAGGACTTAAAGTTGCAAATCAACAAAGTCAAAGAGCTTATGATGCAAGTCAACCAAAGTCAAAGGGTCAAAGTTGTTCAAACTACTAGTGGAAGGACTAAAGATATCAAGTTATGAAATTTCTATGCTCAAAACTACAATCTGCCAAAGCTGGGGGGTTGTTTATGCCATTTTGGATACTTATTTGAAGTTCAATCCGTGTGATATAACTTTCAACCAATGAGATGCCATGAAACTAAACCACAGATTGCCAGCTAACTAGCTCATTTATAAGGAGAGATAAAAATCTCAACAGTGCTACCACTCACATAAAACAGCCAATCATATTTCAGTATTTAGATAACGATCTGTGTGCTCTCTTATCATCCAATGCTATCACACCACGTGGCCAGTTCATCACCAGAACGTGGATCAAGCCAGAGGCCATCTCATAAGAAGCTTGCAACATGAAAAGTGATCGCAAAGGAGTGACGAACACAACCCAGCAGCTTAATTAACCTAATATCAAGAGAAGCAAATTCCCCTAAATTGATCAAGAACACTTTACCAGAAATTGACACGTGGAGGACTGCAATTGTAGGAGACATGTCATCACACCTCACCTCAGCTTTACTCTTGTCTATAAATACTAGTTGATAGCTCATTTGTAAACGTGTAGCAAGTGAGTGAAAAACACACACTTAGTAGAATTCTCCTAAATTTCCTTTCCTTTCAGTTTTTAGCAGCTTAAGAGTGTTTGACAACCACTCTTAAGTTTGTTAGAAGTGGTTGTAACAGAATTACCTAACTTTCCTCCATTAATAAACCTTACATTCACATTTCATTCACTCGTCATTCTACTTTACTACTCCTATTGTTCATATTTTCATTGCTTGGATTTTGTTATTCATAATTGAATAACAGAGTTGTGTTGATGTTTGGAGAAGATATCTTGTTCAAACGTTGCAGTTTATAGCTTACATACCAGTTCTGGCCATAGTTCAAGTTCAGACAATAGAAGACCAGTTGTGATGATGATCCATGGTGAATTGATGGTGATTGGTTGATTGATGATAGATGATAAGGTGTTGTATAAGATCAAAAGAAAGTCCAACACTCTCTTCTCCATCAAAGGGGCTTCATTGCTAAAAAGTGTATAATTTTGTTTACTTTTCCTCTAAAAACAAGTCTACATGCTCATTTCCATTTCTTAGTGTAAACTTACTTGAAATTGCATGCTACTTGTTCCTTTAGACCTATTTGATCTGTTTGATTAGTCTTAATCTTGTTCAGTTAGCTTAATCTGTTTTATTTTGCTTAAAATTCTGTTTCAGTTCATTAAGTGGTGTTTGGTTCAGTTGAGATCTATTGATTCAGCTAGTGGAATTGAGTAGAACTTGTTTGTTTCCACTTATCAACTGGTGAAATACATTGGTGCACGTTTTCAAAGTCAAATATAAAGTCAAACAGGCAAATGACCCTAAAATTCTTTGGGTCAGTCTTTCATACTCAAAACAACCAATTTCAACTCATCACTACTTGCTCAATTTTGGAGTTAGAGCTTGATTTTTGGCTCATTTATAGCTTAGCATACAAGCTTTTAGAACCTAGCAAGCTTTAAGTCTATAGTTTACTATAGAATAAGTTGTAGTTGCTTAAAAGTCTCTATGATAAATAAGCCATTTTGACAAGAGCTATTTTCATTTCCCATTGTTTCTTTTCATAAAAGTTGCCATTTTATTTCACAAATAAGTTATAAAGTGATAAAAATAAGATTTGGACTTGGTCAAACTTTGGTCAACGGAAGTCAAACTTGGTCAACATAAGCCAGTTTGAGCTTATTTCACTTCTTGGCTTATTCTGTGGATGAAATTTGGATTTTCTTGGACAGGTGTTATTATTTTGATCTTATAAATGTTTCTTGTGAGTTTTAGATCAAGTGCTTATCTAGAAGTGCTTATCTCATAAACTTGGCTTATTAAAAATAGCTTATTTGAGATTTAGACAGTTTCAGCATATTTCCTGGACATTGTATAGCTTATTTTGAATTCTAAATCTAATGAAACTTTTTCCAGATTATTTGGTCAAGTAAAACTACTTATCTAGCTTATTACTATCATTAACCCGTTTTTAGTTAAAAACTTTTCAATAATTGCACTTAGGTCCTTTGTTTTGTAAAACTTGCTAGTTTGTTGGTAATTAGTTATAACTAATTAGGGTTTGTTGTTTAGTCCTTGGAATTGGTTAGGGTTGTTATAGTTAGTTGTTAGTTTGGTAAGTTCTTACATTTGGCATTTAGTTTAAACAACTTACATTTTCAATCCTTTTAGTTTGCAAATTTACATTTTAGTACTTTAACTTTTTGGAACATTTTTAGCATTTATTACATGCTTGTGCATTGTTGACTTGTACTTTGTGCTTACTAAGTGGTATGTGCAATTTGTTTTTAGCATAGTATGGATACGTAGAAGATAATATTTTTACCTTTTTGACGGTTTTGTGGAAAGTAGAAATAGATTACCAAAATCTTTATAATCAAATACCAAGAACAATTAAGTGACTTGATTGATACCGATTAGTCAATTCGTAAAGATAACGAGAGAAAAACTAACCTTAAAAAGTGAAATATTAAATGGCGCCGCTACCGGTTCTTTGCGTGGAGATTGACGGTTGATTGAGAATTACATATTCGATTTTGGGATCCGTTCACTTGTGAACGTTCTTTTTTGCTAAATCAAAAAAACAAAAAAATAAAAAAATAAAAAAATAAAAAATATAAAAATGTAAAAATTAAAAATCATAAAAATCAATTCTTTTCTAAGAGCTGAACCAAATAAAAAATGAAAAAGTAATATTTTTCCTAAAAGATAACACCCAAAATATATTGTATATATTGTATTCACTCGTTTTTACGTACATATTATATTTTCTTAAAAAATCAAATAAATACAAAAATATTTTCTTTATATTATTATATGTAAATAAGTATACGTAGATACGAACAACCAATCTACCTACTTCCATAAGTATTGCCTTGGCAATACACCATATTTGGGGGTGTTTCGATCCCAAATACGTGTATCGATAAAAGAAAATAAAGTCAAAAATAGATAAATACTTTCAATAAGCAAGAATTCGATAAATACGAACTATAAAGTGAATAGAAAGTCGGCTTTGCTATAAAATGCAAGCCTAAGGGAAGCTAGGTACTTAAGAGCTTTGCGTCACCTCATTTCCCCCGTTCACTAATAAGTATTTTGAGAAGGAAGGCTTGTTGAGGGTTTTGCCGCCCAATTAGTATTACATATATATTATATACTTTCTTGTGATTTTCATATTGAACCTCGAAGGAGATAATCTATTCTCTTTCAAAGTCGACCGAGAGCTCCTCTCTCATTCCTCGTGTTTAGTTGCATGCGCACTCGAGCGCGTGCACACATACCGAGCGGTGTACCTCATCCTCCCAAGAGGAAGTACAAGAACAAAGTCGTCCCTCAAGCCGATCAAGATCATCGTGCTTTCGACAACTTAAACGGAGCCATGGATAATCGACCATTGATTGAGATTCTCCAATCCAACGTGGATGGGAATGCGGATGCCATAGTCATTCCCGAGATAGCCGCTAACAATTTTGAACTTAATACGTGTGTGATACAAATGGTTTCTACTATACCTTTCCTAGGGAGACCTATGGATGACCCTAATGACCACATCAAGAGATTCTTGTCCATTTGTAACACCATCAAGTATAATAGGGTACCTCAAGAGGCGGTTAAGTTGTTGTTACTCCCTTTCTCTTTGGAGGGAAATGCTAGGATTTGGCTAGATAAGCAACCCTCTAATAGCATTCTCACTTGGGAGGACTTAAAGAAGAAATTTGTGAACAAATTACTTCCACGTTCACGAACCACTGCATTAAGGAATCAAATCATAGGCTTTCAACAAAAGAGAGATCAAACCTTTAGCGAGGCTTGGGATGAATTCAAAGAGTTGTTAAGAAAGTGCCCTAACCACGGTTTTGACCAAGTCCACCAAATTAATACCTTCTACAATGGCTTGAGACCACACCATCAAGATTCCCTTAACTCGGCCGCGGCTGGAAACATTCTTGCTAAATCTATCCAAGAGGCAATGGATCATTGAAACAAAATCCAAGGTCCAAAGTAATAGGGATAGAGATGAGGTGGTACATGTTGTGCAAGGGAGTGCTACTCAATCAATTGATGCGCAATTACTTCAAATATTTAACCAATCTCATGATACGTTCTAAGAGTTTATGAAACTTCAATTGAGCAACTCTTCTACCAACAATGTTAATGCCATCACTCTTCAATGTGAGACATGTGGAGACCCTCACTCATACTTGCATTGTGACAAAGTTCAAAACTATCAAGGAGAATGTTATGCTTATAATGATGATGGAAGGGCCCATTTCAAACCAAACATCAATCCTAATCACCTTTCTTACAAATCCAATAATTACCTTGCTCTAATGGGTTTCCCTCCCCAACAACCCACCCAAACCCAAGCAAACAATCCACAAATGCTAAATAGAAACCAAGGGTCAAGAGGAAAATATCAAGGGAATAACAATAATAGAGGGCCAAATAACTTTCAAGGCCAAAACCAAGGGAACAACTTTCATGACAATAACCAAGGGTTTCACAATCCACCTCCACCTTTCCAAAACCAAGGATATAATCAAGGGAATGGACAAAATGAAACAATTGAGCTACTTCATAAGATGAATCAAGAGAATGAAAGAAGGATTCGTGATAGTGAAAGGACTCAAGATCAATTAAGGGCAATGCAAGAGGAGACAAATAAGAAGTTTATGTTGCTCTTAAACCAAAGACCTCAAGGTGCTTTACCCTCAAATACCCAAACCAATCCTCGGGCTAATGTTAATTCCATTACTACAAGGAGTGGGAAAACCACTGTGGGACCTTCCATTCCTCCGCCATCAAAGGGGGAACAAGGCCTGAAGGTAATAATGAGTACTCCTACTCCCTTTCAGTGATTCCTCCCACGGTCCCTCCTTGTGACATTCCACCATTAACCGACCCTATTCCTTCTAATCCCACCCTTGAAGAAACCCAAGAGAAGAGTCCTCCAACACCCTCTACTCAACCTTCACCCAAACCTAATCTACCATGTCCTTCTAGGTTGAGGAAAGAGAAGTTAAAGAATAAAGATGACATACAACTGTCCAACTTCTTGAGGATGTTTAAGCAATTGAATATCAACATATCTTTTGCGGAGACTTTAGCTTACATGCCTAAGTTTGCCAATATGTTTAAGGACCTTCTCTCAAACAAAGAAAAATTGCTTGATTTGCCTAACACTTCATTGAACGAGAATTGTTCCGCGGTGTTGTTGAAGACTTTACCTATTAAACTTGGTGATCTGGGCCGGTTCATAATTCCATGTAATTTCCCGGGGGTAGAGAATTTATGGCACTAGCGGACCTTGGTGCTAGCATAAATTTGATGCCTTTGTCGGTTTGGAAACAACTCTCTTTTCCCGAGCTTACACCCACTAGAATGAAACTCGAATTAGCAAATCGTTCAAATGCTTATCCGGTGGGGATAGCAGAAGATGTTTTTGTAGGAGTTGACAAGTTCACATTCCCTACGGATTTTGTAGTTGTGGACTATGATATGGATCCTAGAGTTCCCTTTATTATAGTAAGACCTTTCTTAAGGACCGGTCGAACACTTATTGATGTTGCGGAAGGGGAACTCATTAGGAGGGTAAAGGATGAGAAAGTTGTGTTTAAGATGGGAAAAGTCACTAAGAAATCTCAAGGGTGTGAAACCGTTAACATTGTGGATGTTCTTGATGAAGTTTGTGATGAACACTTTCATGATGCTTGCAAGAGTAGTAATGAGGACCTTCCACATGTTGAGACCGTAGCTTCTATTGCTCCTTCCTTGACTCCTTTTGGAGCAAGTGATTTTCTTTTACAAGAATTTGAAGCAAGTTTAGGAGATGTGGATTTACCATATTACGATTCTCCCACCGATTGGGAAGAAGATATTCGTACCATTGAGAAACTTCTAAATGAGGACAATACTTCTCCACATACTCCTAAGTAAGTTACCAATGATGATCCATCATTAGTGAAACCTTCTATTGAGAGTCCACCTACTTTAGAGATTAAGGATTTACCATCACACCTTAAGTATGTTTTCTTAGAGGGAGAGGATAAGCTACCCATTATCATTGCTAAAGAGTTGAAAGAAGATGAGAAGAAGAAGCTTATTGAAGTTCTTAAAAAGCACAAAAAGGCTATTGCGTGGAAAATATCCAACATAAGGGGGATTGATCCTAACTTTTGTACTCATAAGATCCTTATGGAGGATGATTATAAACCCTCCATTCAAAACCAAAGAAGGGTTAACCCAAAAATCCATGAAGTCATCAAAAAGGAAGTTATCAAACTCCTTGATGCGGGTATGATTTACCCAATATCCGACTCACCATGGGTTAGCCCGGTCCATTGTGTGTCTAAAAAGGGTGGAATCACTGTTGTTCCAAATGAAAACAACGAGTTGATTCCTATAAGACTTGTCACAGGTTGGAGAGTTTGTATAGATTATCAAAAGCTTAATGATGCCACTAGGAAAGACCATTTTCCCTTACCTTTCATGGACCAAATGCTAGAACGTTTAGCGGGAAATGAATACTATTTCTTTCTTGATGGATTCTCGGGTTATTTCCAAATACCCATCTATCCAAAATATCAAAAAAAGACCACATTCACTTATCCCTATGGCACATTTTCTTACAAGAGAATGCCTTTTGGCTTGTGCAATGCTCCTGGGACATTCCAAAAGTGTATGATGGCAATCTTTCATGATATGATATAGCACACCATGGAAGTATTTATGGATGATTTCTCGGTGTTTGGAGATTCATTCACTTCTTGTCTCTCCCATTTAGAACGTATGCTTAACAGGTGTGAAGAAACCCACCTTGTTCTAAATTGGGGGAAGCGCCATTTCATGGTTAAAGAAGGGATAGTTTTGGGACATAATATTTCTAAGAAAGGACTAGAAGTGGATCGTGCTAAAGTCGATGTTATTGCCAAACTTCCCCCACCAACTACTGTGAAAGGAGTTAGGAGCGTTTTGGGACATGCGGGTTTCTATAGACGTTTTATACAAGACTTTTCTAAGATAGCTAGACCCATGACCCACCTCTTAGAAAAAGAGGCTCCTTTCATATTCACACAAGAGCGTTTAGAATCTTTTGAGATCCTTAAGGAAACATTAACCAAGGTTCCAGTTTTGGTATCTCCAAATTGGGATTTTCCTTTTGAGCTTATGTGTGATGCTAGTGATTATGACGTGGGGGTCGTGTTGGGAAAAAGGACAAACAAACACTTTCAACCTATACACTATGCCAGTAAGACAATGACGGGTGCTCAATTGCATTACACTACCACGTAAAAAGAATTGTTAGCCATTGTGTATGCTTTTGAGAAATTTCGCCCCTATCTTGTTCTTTTGAAGACCATAGTGTATACGGACCATTCTGCCCTTAAATACCTTATGACAAAGAAAGATGCTAAGCCTAGATTGTTAAGATGGGTTTTGTTGCTCCAAGAGTTTTCTATAGAGATTCGTGATAAAAAGGGAGCCGAGAATTTAGCCGCGGATCATTTGAGTAAACTTGAGCATCCTTTTCAAGGAGACTTGCCTCACAAAGAAATAAATGAATCCTTTCCACTTGAGGAAATCACGTCTATCTCTTCACAAGAGGATGCCACCCCTTGGTTTGCGGATATTACAAAATATCTTATAGGGGATGTGCTAATTGAGGGTGTTACTTCCCAACAAAAGAAGAAGTTTCTAAAAGAAGCTAAATACTACTTTTGGGATGACCTTTACCTCTTTAGGCAATGTGCGGATCAAATCATAAGACGATGTGTAGATGGTCCCGAAGATTTTAAAATCTTAGAGGCTTGCCATAAAGGACCCACGGGGGGCCATTTTGGGCCTAACTACACGGCTAAGGAAGTCTTTGATTCGGGTTACTATTGGCCTTCAATCTACAAGGATGCCCAAGAGATGGTGAAATATTGTAATGTATGT